>OX459113.1:77421185-78621185 GCA_949775065.1 Brachyopa scutellaris
AATAATGAAAAATAAGCTCTTTTGGGCGACTCAGTTCGCTGGAACGGCGTGCGCAGTGACGCCCTTGTTCGCGAATTACAATTAATTTTAAAAATTGACTACGTCAATTCGACGTAGGTTATCCATCTAGGGTTGAAGCTTTAACTGGCTTTGTACGTGATTCATAACCTTTACGAATAATAGTCGCCTTGAATAAAGATAAATATCTGCCTAACTAAAAAAAAACCCGTATTGTAAAACAGTTGACAAGGTAGCCCTTCAGAACAGCTGGTAAGTGACGTATGAATTTTTAATGGATCCTCTATTTATTAGAATAATTGATGAAAAGTTTAATTACATGCAAATATTGGTGATACATACATACAATAGATATGTATTCTTATCTACATACTCGATAGCCTTAAGAACGCCTGGTTGGATTTTATGACTTAAGCAGGAATTTACTAAATTTATAAGTTTCCCATAAAAATGATTCTAGTTTGACAGGGCGAAGCGTTTAGTTAAGTATTTTAACGGTCATTACCAGAAAGTCAAAGTTGGACTTCTGGTCTGTGTGGTTTGTGAATCCAGCGAATCCACTTTTTCGGCCTTTGGCAGCGACAGCTATGTAGTCATATTCAACTCCAATACTTTCGCAGATTGTCAATTAACATGCACTCAGTCTCAGAGACTGGTCCATTATATTGTTGTAGTAGACATCATTCTAAAAAAAAAAGTGGAAGATGGTAGTAGAAAAAGTCCGCATTATCTCTAATTGTAATGAGCAAAACAAAACTAAACAAAAATCAGTATAAATAATTTAAATACAGTAAACTCACCCTAAGACTTTCTATAAGTCGAATTTCTCTCTAACTCGACGTTTTTCGCCATATTTTATCATTCCATTCAATATTCCATACAAAAACCATTCTTTAAGTCGAACTCACCCTAAGTCGTCACTCTCTCTAACTCGACCACATTCTCTCTATTATTGGCATCTTTTTTCACCCCTTGAGTCGAATTTTGTTTAGCACGAAACAAAATAAAAATACATTACCCCTTCGGAATTCGTATTTGAGTAGATACATAGCGGGAAATGGAAGCATACAATCATGCATGCTGAAGCGATACCTTGGAAGGTTAGAAGGCATGACTCTCCGTATCCTCTTCCATATCCTTTTAACATTAGTAGGTCGGCAGAGGGAAGCAATCCACACTTTTAAAAAGAATTTTTCGGAAGCACATCTCAGTGCTTGCTTCTCAATGCATCACTTATACATCGCATAGAATGTTTTCCTAAAAAATCATTGCTTCCAAATACCTTCTCGGAGGAGCGCTTCCCAAATTTCCCGCTGGGTAACTACCTTCCCTCTGCGGACCTACTAATGTAAAAAGGATATGGAAGAGGATACGGAGAGTCATGCCTTCTAACCTTCCAAGGAATCGCTTCAGCATGCATGATTGTATGCTTCCATTTCCCGCTGGGAACCATCTAGTACCTACACACTTAAATATCTTAAATATGTGTAGCATAGCGTGTGCCATCATCGTCAGCTCGTCGTATTTCTTCCCTTTTATATTCTTGGTACCTCCATACAAAGATACAGTTTTTTAAAATTTGCAATGCAAAAACAAAAAAAAACATTGTTATCCTTTTCTTTGTGTTGTTGGTTGCATTCAAAACAGGTTTTCCAATGGATCTTTCTGCGTATGTATGTATATAAAAAGAACTTGTTTTAGTAAAATTCCAGCTGGAATTTCAAAATCAGTTGATTCTAGGCAGTTCAACGGAACTGATGCAGTCTTTATGTGCATGTTTGTGGCTAGATCAATTAACAAAAAATGTAACTTACATCGATTATTGCGAAGTAAAGTTTGTGGTCAAAAGTTTTGTTTATTGTTTGTAAGTATATTAACCTTTTTTTATCAAACAAACGTTTTAAAACAAAAATAAATGTTACTCTCTATTACTCGGATTTTTCCAAAACTCTCTGTAACTCGAACAAATCTGGGTATCCCGTGAAAATTTGACTTAGGGAGGGTTGACTGTACATATAGATACATATACACATGCACGTATTTAACTAAAATAACATTAAATGTAAGTGTAAGTAGAACATGTTTTATGCGGTTTCGATAAAATGTATCTGCATATACATATGTCTACAGCAAACGCTGATCTCTGTCTGACCCTTACCATCATTTAAAAAAAGTAGCAATCTGAGAGTGCCTCTGCAATTCTACATATATGTATGCACCGAAGAGTATTCTACAGCTAATATTCATTTGTACGTTTGAGATATCCCATTTCACCAGTTGCACTTTGCAACTTTGCAAAAAAAATAATAATTTAGAAAAATAATTAATTTAATCCGAAGTTCTAACGAATTTTCAATTTTTCAGATCTTTTTCCAACTTGATAAGTGTAAGCGTTTCACCAATCAAAATGAGAACTATGCACTTGTAATCGAGTTTTGCAAAGTTGCAAAGTAGAACCTATGAACTCGTATATTGCTCGGATCGGACTTAGTTTAGAAAGTAAACTTTTGCCAGAGGGAATATTTTTAGTTTATGGAGGAGTTAGGTGTTAGTAAGTACATTGTATTTTTATTTATTTTTTTATTTATTTTCATCAAACGGAGTACAGTATTAAAGATAAATACATATCTTCTATATAAAACCAAATTTGAGTTAGTTACACCATTTATAACTCAAGAATGGCTGAACCGATTTTTATGATCATTGATTTTTTGGATGTGTCTCCGCCCCGTATAGCAGAATAGCGTAAATCCCCCAGTCGCGAGCCCCCTTAAGGAAAGTTTTGAGTTCGTTGCACTCTTAAAATTAATTACTTAGATATATGAAAGTGGTCGCCGTGGCCGTGGTGGTTAGTGCGGTGGACTACTACGCAATGCTGCCCGGGTTCAATTCCAGACTGGGTCTAACACCTAAAGAGTTTTTTCACGGTACCACCTCTTTTGAATGTCTGACAAGCATCAAAGAGTATCATCTGTCACGATTGTGCTTCTCAACTCGCCGTTCGGAGTCGGCAAAAAATTGAAGGTCCCTTCCATTCGTGCAAAAATAACACGCACACACAAATGGTTGCGAGAAGCAGGCCCAGGTTCACCTCGAGCTGTAGCGCCAACTAAGTAAGTAAGTAAGATATATGAAAACATTTCTATCATTTGAAGAAAGCTTGATGTATTACTATTAAATATAATTAATATATTTTTAAGTATATAGGACTCATATTTAATAAATTTAAACAAAGCAGAAAATGAGACATGAACCAGTGCTGAGCCCCCTCTGTTCCTCATTCGAGCCCTTAGCGTTCCAATGACGAGCCCCCAATATATATGAACATAAATCATAGCATACAAATAAAATCATCGTTATTTTACTGTTAATTTATTTAAAAGTTATAAAAAGAAAAGATATCTTTATATATAAAACAAAGTCGGGTTAGTTACACCATTTATAACTCAAGAACGGCTGGACCACTTTTCATGATACTTGATTTTTTGGACGTGTCTTCGCCCCGAAAAACAAAAAAAATAAGAAAATTAATGTTCTCATACATATATTTTGTCACTGATTTCTATGATTTTTTTTAATTTAAAAAGCTATACAGTGCGAATAGTGATTGGAAAATTTATTATAAAGTGTTTAATAAAAGGGTGAAGTTGTTCGTAAATGGATTGTGTTAAATTTTTAAAACCCTATATTTTTGGAAAACTCATGAAAACTCATGGGCAATCTAATTCACGTGACGATACTCAAAGGATATAGTTTTACATAAAGTAGTGCAATAGTGCTACGCAAATCATTTCGATTCATTTCAATAAAGAAATGCCATGTGAATTACATTCATTTCAATGTAATTAAAATACATTTCATTTTGATTTTTGTACATATATGAAAATTCATTTTGAGTTTGTATTTATTTTACCTTAATAAAAACTGAATTTAATTCAGCTAATAAGTTGACACAACGTGAATTTTAAACTGTTATTTTTTAGCCGTTCCATTTAGAATTTGAGAAAATAATAGTTTAAAATTCGCGCGAATTTCAAACTATTATTTTTTAATGGTTTTCATATATAAACATCGATTGTTTGCGTATGTGTTGACGGGTTTTTATAAATATCTAATTTGATTTTGAATCTAAAACTATCAATCTAGGACGGTCGGACAAAAATGGCATTATCTTGGTTGTGAATATACATACAACATACCTAAACAGACTTTTACAATAATTCAAAGAGCATTATTTCTATATGTATCAACTTTTATGGCAAAGCTTAGAATTAATATACTTAAATACTTATCACATATTGTATGAAAACAATAATAAAACAATAATAAGAAATGTTATTAAAAAGCCCATCTACACAAAATGCAGTATTTTCATTTTCTGTTGAAAATCGGCTGGGCTCGTTACTGGAACTTAATTAATTTTTGTCATCCCAATACCGAGCCCCCCCCCCCCCCCGGCTCGCTGTTGGATTTCCTTATTTTTTCGTCCCAGTAACGAGCTCCCAAAAAATTTTAATAAATAACTATTTTTTTTTACTTTTTCTTTTGAAATAATAAAATACTAGTGTACCGGTGCGAGGAATCTCGGATGTAGAAACCCTTCACCCGTAGGTATAGGTATTAATGTTTTTTCGTCATAACTTGACTCATATGGACTTTCTCAAAATTGTTTATATTGATTAACAAAGTTCAGTTTATTAGCATTCGATTAGTGTAAGAATCATTGAAATCAGTGCAGGAATAAACTCTCAGGAGGAATCACAGGCTCTTGCGCTAGCGATTTAAATATAATGATGATACATTATTGTTATATTTTAAGTCTTAATTAGCTAAAAAAAAAATCACTTACCTTCTTGGTTAAAGTTTCTAGTTTCTTAAGAAATTTCACAAATAACACTATTTTTTTTACTTACGAAACACTATTGAACACTTTGAATTTTTCTTACCAACTGAAGACGATTTACCTGAAAATGAATTATACGATACAAAGAAAAGATATAAGTGATTTTTCCGGTTAGAAAACAGTTATTGTCGGAAAAGTAGGGACTTAGCTTTTGAACCAAATTCATCCAGAGGGTTCGCTATTGGGGGGTGGGGCTCGAAGTAGGGTACTTTACCCTAAATATTATACTATGACTATAACATCGGAAAAAATCACGAAAAAAATGTATCAAGAACATTTTTTTCTTTTCATTTTCATTTATTTTCA
This sequence comes from Brachyopa scutellaris, assembly GCA_949775065.1. Classification (NCBI taxonomy): domain Eukaryota; kingdom Metazoa; phylum Arthropoda; class Insecta; order Diptera; family Syrphidae; genus Brachyopa; species Brachyopa scutellaris. The sequence goes on from OX459113.1 coordinate 77,426,413, forward strand.
TTTTTGATGATATCGCGAGAACGGATCGTCCGATTTTAAACAATTTTTTTTTTCTATATTTTAATTATAATATTTACGAACTTTACGTGACAAATGCTGAACTGTAAATGAAAATTTTTCTTTGCATATTTTTCATAAGCTTTGTAAAGGGTGATTTTTTAAGAGGTTGAGAACTTTTTTTTAAAAAAAAAACACAAAAAATTCGAAAAAATGAATGAAATATTTATTTGAATCGATAGTTTGAACCTTGCAATTTAATGTTTAAAGATAATTTCATGCAAATGTTGACCGCGGCTGCGTCTCAGGTAGCCCATCCGCTGAGTCCAATTTTGGCATACTCTTTCACACATATCGGCCGGTATCTCACGAATGAATGCATGGATGTTGGCTTCCAGTGCGTCAATCGAAGCGGGCTTGTCCCTATAGACATTAGCCTTGACATACCCCCACAAAAAATAATCTAATGGTGTCAAATCGCACGATCTAGGCGGCCAATTGACCGGCCCGAAACGTGGAATTAACTGTTCACCAAACTCGCCTCGCAATTGCGCCATTGTTTCGCGTGCTGTGTGGCATGTGGCACCGTCTTGTTGAAACCACATATCATGCAAGTCAAGAACTTCCATTTCGGGCAAAAAAATTTTCCACGTAGTGCTGTAACAAAGGCCTAACTGCTGGGAACGGCGCCGAATCGACATTTCGCGGTCTTCTGTCACACTAGCTGATACGGCCGCAATATTTTCTTCACTACGCACAGTACGTAAACGTGTTGGTGGTTTAATGTCCAACAAAGTAAATTTGGTGCGAAATTTGGTCACAATCTTCCGAATAGACTGCTCAGAAGGTCGAGAATGCCGATCATAAAATGGAAGCAGCGCGAGTAAAATAAGAACACCAAAACAATATTAAAGACAAAGTTTATTTTTGGACAAAGATTTTATTTTCGACCAACTAGTCGAGGAGTTGTACAAGAAGTGATCATCGTTGAATTCCATAAGAGAATTCAACTTGGACACCACAGAACGCCCACATCATTCTTGGTGTCATATTTAAATGGAATTTGCACAATTGCAAGTGGTTCACTTTCAATTGTGCATTTTGTTTATCTTTATGTTTATCTCCACAATTCTACTTAAATTGCTCGCTCAACTGGAAGTGGTTTCACTTTCAGTTGTGCATTTTGGTTTTTAATTTCAATGTTGTCTACTGAATATGTAACTCCTCCATCCTTTAAGTCAAAACTGTCCACAGTTTGCAAAATTACATTGGATGGAATTACTGGAGGAATTACGACTGGATTTTCAATTACATTTTTAATTTTAATTTTTCTATGTTTACAATAGATTATGGAGACAACTATAATGATGATTATAAGTATGACAGTCAAAATTGGGGTTACAAAATATGTATTTATTTTATGATACGTTAATTCAACAATTGGTTCAATGTTATTCATATTTTTCAGAGTTACGTTTTCGAAATTTAAGTTACTATTCATAATTATTTCCTTTTCGGATTCATAATGAAATTTGTATACAAATTCTAAAGGCTTAGCGTTTAACATTTGATCATTTATTTTTACTGAACAATTTTGTATTTGCAATAAATAATTTTGCGTGATATTAAAAATTCTGTCATCACAATTGTTTTCTATGATTGTGTTATTCGCATTTTTGATTACATATGTATTGTCATCTATACTCTCTACTGAAAATTCTTTATTTATTACCCACTGACAATTTTTTTTAATAAGACAGTCATTTCTTAATTTTAAATCTTTTATGTGGAATTCATTCATATTGTATTGATACTGTTTATTTTTTAACTCGATAATTACATCTTTATCGATTACAATTTCTGTATTAAATTTATTCGGTATAGGCACTATTTTCTTACATGGTACATCTATATATTTGGTTGGTACTTTAATAGCTATAATTAATTTATTTCTTTGATACTTCATTACGCCTACTTTGGTTAGTTTTATTTTATTTAGATCCAAATGAATCGCTTCCAGTTCATTTTGAAAAAGAATACTTGGGTGTATCACCCCTAATCTAGCTACCGAAAGTGTATTTAGGATATCGTCTAACTTATTTTCTATGAATTTAAGTTTTATTAGGATTTCAGTTTTGTGTTGTCGTTCTAAAAGAGTTTGTTGTGCTGCTGTCATGGAGGAATATAAAGAAATTGCGGTTTGTCTATCTTTGTCGAGTAATGATTTTAGGTTGTTAATATTGTCTGCAAAATTGTTGTTGAGACTTATTTGCTTATTTAAAGTTTCTATACTATTATGGCTGTTTACCTCTATTACTTTTAAGTGTGATTCTATTTCCTGCCTATCTGTACTATCCATTGTGCCGAAGAGCCATTTCTGAACGCTTCCTATTGCATCTATTAATCCTCTTTTCTGATGATTTTTTTCCGGAGGAAGTATTGCCGAAATTTTTGTGCAAATAATATCTACTTCATTGAAAATTTCTGAAAATTTGTCTGGGTGTAATTCTGTTTTAAGTTTGTATGCCATTTCTTGTAAAGATCCTAAGTCTATTATATGTAGTATGGTTTGAGTTTCTTCTACCAGTTGGATAGTTCCCATATTGATAATTGTGAACCCGTTATTAGTTCGAATTGGTTGAACAATGAGTATTGCCGTTGTTGTCGGTATGACCATCATTACTGCTGTTAATAACGTCCAAATCTGGAAATTTAGGGGGTCGTTTAATATTACATTCATGAACATTTTTTAATTTCGCTTTTCTATAATAAGGCTCATCCTTATGCCTGACATGTTTATAATTCTTTATAAACCCCTCAGACCGTGTTTCTATATAATTTTCTCGTTTACTATTCAATTTCCCCAGCTTTTGTATCTTTTGTTTTTGGATTCTTTCCATAAGCATTTTTTTGTCAATGTTCTCAGTTTTATTAGGAGTGGTGCCCAATGTACTGTGGAATCTTTTGTTGTATATTGAAAAGGCCCTAAACAGTTTCATATGCGATGAAAGCTCTGTGTCTTTGATAGTATGCAGTATTTCTAGGATGGTTGAGTGTAACCGCTCAATGTCCGAATTACCTGTATGAGAATTCGGCTTGGTGAAATGTACTTCGATTTCTTTCAATCGTAAAAATTCTAAAATATTTGCAGATTTGAATTCATTATCTGTGATGATTTTCCTTGGCTTCCCCACTTTGCTGATGTGTTCTTCTAAGCTCTCAATTTTGTGAATATAATTTTTACTTTGTAATCGGTACACATATGCTTGTTTCGTTAACTTATCAATAAACGTCATGTATATTTGCTTGTTAAAATGGAATATATCCATGTGGATGATATCATTTCTATTACTGGGTGTTTCCGTTAAGTGAAATTTAGGTTTTACAGGTTTTCTATCATATTTGCTTGTGAGACAGGTCTGACAGTTGCCTATTATTCTATGGATGTGTTTTATTAACTTAGGATAGTATATCTCATTCTTCAGTGTATGATAAGTTTCAATGATACCAGAATGACTACTCTCTTTTGTATGATAAAGTGATATCTGTTTGTGAAGATCTTCTTCCTTTTCGAACTCTCTTGCTCTTCGGGTGAGCCGAGTGAATTTAATTTCTTGATCATGACCAAATAAATCTATTAAATTTTGCTGTATAATATTGTATTCACTATCGGTAACTTCCGAATAAATTCCGATTCGACCTTTTGTAATATGTCGTTTAAACAATTCTTTCCAATGGTCCAAAGATTTACATAGGTCGACATAGATAATGTGTCTCTTATGAGATATTTCAAATTCTTTTTCAGGAGATCTTGTAAGAATTAATTGGGTTTTGTATTTATTCACTATTCCATCCGAAATGGTGATATGGTCAAGCATTTGCTCGTTAGTGGAATGTATAGTCTGATTATCTAAGTCTGTGTTATTGTTTTCAATAGCGAAAGAGTCAACTCTGCTGAGAAAATCCGCTACTTTATTTTCTCTACCTTTTAAATAATGGATTTCGAACTCAAACTCCTGTAATTTTAGTAGCCAGCGTTGATTTCTTTGGCTGAACTCCTTCCCGTTATACTTCTTGTTGAGATATTTTATTGGTTGATGGTCGGTAATGATCGTGAATCTCTTACCCCAGAGATATGGTCTAAAGTATGATGTTGCCCATACTATAGCCAGAAACTCTTTATCGGTAGTCGAGTAATTTCGTTCATGATCATTTAGTGTACGGGATGCGTAGCAAACAGGTTGGCTATCTTGTGTCAAGACAGATCCTATCGCGAAATTACTTGCATCCGTGTACAGTGAAAAGGACTTTGTGAAATCGGGGTATTTTAATATCGGATGACTTGTAAGAATTGTCTTTAATGTTTCAAATGAGCGGATGTATTCTGGGTCATTAAGGTTAATTTTGTTACCCTTTTTTAAGTACTTTACCAAAGGAAAGGCGACTTTAGAATAGTCTTTTATAAACTTCCGGTAAAACCCGGTTGTTCCCAAAAATCCTTTTAGTTCCTTTTCTTTAGATGGAAGGGGTAGATCTAATATTACTTTTACCTTATTCGGATTGGGTTTCATCCCATCTTTAGTCAAGATGTGACCCAAGAACTCAGTATCTTTCTTTAAGAAAGAGCATTTACTTGGTTTCAATTTTAAATTATGCTGAGCCAAAATCTTGAAAATTTTATCAAGTGCCACTAGATGCTCTTGAAGAGAAGTGGAGAAAATTAAAAGGTCATCAATGTAGACCACACGTGTTTTGTATATTTCCTCTCTGAGAATCTCAGTCATAAGTCTTTGAAATGTCTTCGGTGCGTTTTTTAGTCCAAACATCATCCTGACAAATTCAAATAGACCGGTAGGAGTAACGAATGCCGTTTTGTGAATGTCCTCTGGACTAACTAAAATCTGATAATATCCCTTGGCTAAGTCAAGGGTGGAAAAATACTGTGCCTTCCCCAATTTATCGAGTAGATTCTCAATATTGGGCAAAGGAAATTTATCTGGGATCGTAATATCGTTTAGTTTACGATAATCGACACATAAACGGTATTCAACTTTTCCATTTTTGTCTGGTTTCTTAGCCACAACTACTATAGGAGAAGCATAGCGGCTACCAGATTTCCTAATAATCCCTTGCTCCTCCAATTCAATAACCTGTCTATTAACCTCCTCCTCATGCTTGGGGGGTAATCTATATAATTTTGAGTATATCTGTTGATCAGTATTTAGCCGAATCTCGTGCATAATACTCCGAGTGTTCGTTAATTGATCTCCCTCATGATACTGTAGTGTTTTATATTTGTTAATTAGTTTAATAATCGAATCCCGTTCCTCTTGATTTAAGTGTGATAGATCTATACAACTATCTTTTTCTAATTCATAACATGCTATCATTGGTTGAATGTCTGTTACGGTTCTTAATAACGTCCCGTTTAGCAAAGTAAGTGATTTATTTCCGAAGTCTATGCTTTTAACCATTCTAACAATTGTGTCCATTCCTATTAATAAACTATAATTCTTATCCTTCATTTCTTTTCCATAGACCTTAAGGTAGGTATCACTGTACCCAAATTCTTCAGGTATTGGAAAGCTATATAATTTTAGTGTTTCTGCATTTTTTGCATTTATGGTATTAACTATAATTTTTTTTTCTCCGAGCACTTGATAATGTTCGGGATTTATTTTATATGTATTAAGTACGGTCATAGTACTGTCTGTATCTATTAAACAATTGTGTTGCTGATCATGTAATCTAAATGTTACCAAAAGTTTTCCTCCGAGGCTTCGTTCAGAAAAAACTTTGGATTTTCTCTTAAATCATTTTCCTCTACAGATTCCTCTTGTCTTTGTGAAATATTATCAGTATCCATAGGTTGGGAATAATTTTGTCTCCACCGACCACTATTTTGCCGAAATTGCCCTGAGTTCTGTTGAGTATTATACATTTGTCGAGAGCCATTGTTGGTTTGTCTTTGTATTATCTGGCCTGAATTTTGTTGGTTATTATACCTCTGTTGAGAAAGATCATTGTTTTGTCTTATTTGTCCTGAATTTTGCTGGTTGTTATATATTCTATGAAACCCGTTCAGACCATTACTATTTTGCTTTCCTAAATTTTGTTGGTAACTGTTGTTTCGAATAAAATCGTCATTACTGATTCTGTTTGGCACTAGATTACACCTACTATCTTGCCCCGAATATTTATATTTTCTGAAATTTTGCTCTCCTCGGGAAATTGCCGATTGTTTTAAATTTCCTGAATCATACCCTATATATTTAATCAATTTTCTTTTAACTTCACTTATATTATAATTGTCTGCTATTTCCATTGCGAGGTTTCCCGCTACTACTTCCTCTATTTTAGATAGTAATATCATAATACATTTATTTCTGAATAATTCCTGCTTAGTTTCAAAAATGGCTAGTGCGTTAATTTCACTTATAACATGATCTACTTTGTTGCATAAATCTTGAATTGAACTTACGCGAATACTGTTGATTTTGCTGGTGAGTTCATGCTTGTCTCCCGTTGGTCTGAAGTTCAGCTTAAACGATTCCCTGGTTTCCTCCCATGTGGTGAGTTGGTGAACAGCTACGAGATCCAGTGCTCTTCCAGTAATTTTCCTTTGTCGAATTTCTGTCCATACTGCTAATTGATTGGCTGGCAATGTTTTCTGTAGTACTTCTTCAACATCGCAGACAAATTTGAATAATTGCGTTCTATCGCCACTGAACTCCTTTATGTGAGAAAATTCTCGATGTGATCGATCATTGCATAAATATTCTAGCAATCTCTCGATCCGATTTTGGTTCTGATCCTCGTTGGCCATGTCTTTAATTCGTTTTGTTCTTATTTCTTCAAATAATTTGTGTCTGGCAGATTTTCTTCTATCCAGTTTGACACTTATACACTGATTCACTTTTTCCACTTATGTATATGTTTACGACTTCTTCCGTAAGTCCGTTCTCATATGGATTGCACTTAAAAAATTTACTTTTTATAATTTTTTTTTTTTTTTTCAATCCTACCGACTGCGCCAGTAAAATAAGAACACCAAAACAATATTAAAGACAAAGTTTATTTTTGGACAAAGATTTTATTTTCGACCAACTAGTCGAGGAGTTGTACAAGAAGTGATCATCGTTGAATTCCATAAGAGAATTCAACTTGGACACCACAGAACGCCCACATCATTCTTGGTGTCATATTTAAATGGAATTTGCACAATTGCAAGTGGTTCACTTTCAATTGTGCATTTTGTTTATCTTTATGTTTATCTCCACAATTCTACTTAAATTGCTCGCTCAACTGGAAGTGGTTTCACTTTCAGTTGTGCATTTTGGTTTTTAATTTCAATGTTGTCTACTGAATATGTAACTCGCGCGATGAACATTTCGAACCGAGCACGAATTTTGATAGTAAAATTCAATAATTTGCAAGCGTTGTTCATTTGTAAGACGATCCATGGTTAAATTGCAAACCAAACTGAAGCTGTTTGACAGTGACACAAGGTACTAAACACACGTCAGCTGTCAAAACCAGTGTTGCCAAAACCAAACCAGCTAAAAAATCACCCTATATAATTCTAAATGCAAGGTGCAAAGTTTATTTCGTTGGTGAAATGAAATGAAAGAATTCTATGCAAACTAAAAAGACACTTTGCACCATAAGCTTTGCGGGAAAACTATGTAAATTATTGTTATAATATTTTGATATATGAATAAAAACGAATTGAAATGAACTTTGCAAAAAAAAAACTTTCTTATTTGCAAATTTGCGTTTGGTGAAACGAAGTGGTTGGTGAAATAGCCTCCTGGTCGTTTGAACGCAGGTTCGGTCTTCATTGTCGCCTCAAACCAAGCGGATTCTAATTTTAGCATCTTCTTAGCTGGAGCATAATTGTCTATTCGCTCGATGTGGCCGAGCCATTCAAGTCGACGTGTATTGGCTTTTGGAACTATTTCCACATCATGATAGAGCTCATAGAGTTCGCGGTTACAACTTCTTCTGGATTCGTTCTCGTGCATCTTTTTTCTTCTTTTATTAGGTGGCGCTTTAGTTTTGGGTGAACCAGGGCCTACTTCTTGCGGCAAGTTGAGAAGCTCCTCGTGTCAAACGAGACCATTGAATACTTGTCAGACATTTGGAAGTGGTGGCACCGTGAACAAATTTTTTATTTTGTTGCTAGAATTGAACTCGGACATTATGCACTAACCACTACGCTACAGTGTCACGATCCTGGGAGAGTGGGGGGAATGATATTCTTCTTTAGGCTCTAGGCAATATAGTAGACGAGTTAGGCAGACGTGGGTCTACCATTCGCGAAATAGAATGCTATAATCTCTAAAGTTTCCTCAACTCTACTGGATGGACTTCCCTAACAACTCACTTAAGATGTGTTAACCAAATAATGCACATGCGCTAATTGTGTATGACAAAGTACGTCATATAGCTACATATAAACCAACATACCCAGACCTACATACCACTACCCTACCATAATATATGTACCTGAGAAATTATGGTATCCCATGAAATGAATCAGGTGCCCACGTAATGTTGAAAACAAGGAACTTCATGTACTGGGTCAAGATAAATCGTATTTTAATATTCAGCATTGAAATACACCCTTTAAGATTTACTTACGGTTTTAATACAGGTATAAATGTCAAACTTTATGAACATACTAGAAGGCTGACCACCGAGGTAAGAAGTGCATTTGTACTTCAATGTTTTTTTGTTTTAAATAACCATTGAGTGTTTTTAAAAATGGCATTCACATATATTTTTTATGTCCTCTTCGCATCTCCGATATTGTGTGAACTTATGATATGTCACTTGCTTAGCTTGCCATCTCATGAGTTATAGCACATTAATATGAGTTTTATGTTTAAGAAACTCTCTTAGTTAGAAAAAAAACGTTTGTATTTTATACGAGAAATGATATTATGTACAATGTGCATTTATAAGATTGATGGTCAGTGACAAACCTTGTATTATATGTACATAGATATGTACATATTTTTACGATTTCATACCCATATGGAAATACGGAACCATTCTTTTTATATATACACTAGTCCCTAGCTTTGCGCGGGGGCCAGGGGAATGAAAAGTCTCGCGTAAAGAGAAACTGTGCACAGCGAACCTCATATAATTAAGGGGGTTGCGTTCTTCAGAGTGAAATATAAGTATTTAAGACATCGTAGCTAGTAACAAGTTTTTTCAAAATATTTTTCAAAATATACAAGTTACAAAATTCATTTAGGAAAAATAAAAGATCTAAAAAATGTCTTGTCACATTTGGTGGACCGTTTGAAAAGATCTGTCACTACAGATTGCTTGACTTTTTAGATTTTTCAATGTGTAATTGCCGGTAAGGAGCAAAGGCAGTCATTGTGGTACGCGTACCAGAGGCGGACGCCCAAAGATGGTGGATTACCATTATCTTCACGACCTCCTAAATATAGGTATCAAATAAAAGGATTTGACAAGTAGAATACGATTAGCTAAGTGACGTGATTCTAAATTCAATTATAGTGAATGCCATAAGATGGCGGATTACTTTTTTCTTCACAACCCGCATGACATGGATATCAAGTAGAAGGGTTTGACGAATAGAATCTCAAACAATATAGTATATATATGTACATATATATTTGATGACGTTGTACATCTAATATGGTGGATGCCCTAAGATGGTGGATTACCGTTATCTTCACGACCTCCTTAATATGGGTATCAAATTAAAGGGATTGACAAGCAGAATTCGCATTCTAAATCCAATATGATGGATGCCCCAATATGGCGAAATACCTTTTTCTTTACAACCACCATGCCATGGGTAGAGTAGAATCTCAAACATTCTGAGTAAACTTTCTCATATCCAACCCACCCAAGCTAATATACGTATAGACGTAAATTTGTAAAAAAAAATTCAGATACTAAAAATAAAAAGTAGAAAATAAATATGAAGATAAAAAATTCATTTTTTAAAAACAAGCTTTTATGAACTAATAAGTAAAAAAAAAATATGTTTTTCCGAGTCACCAATATGTGACTATTAATTAAAGCTTGGGACGCTCAGGCATAAGACAACACATGCACGATGTGCAACGAGGACGAAAAATTAGCAGAACACATTTCGTGTCACTGTTACAGTTTAATTAGAACTCGTCATAGTCATTTAGACAAATTTTACCTCGACCCTGAGTGCCCCAAGCTTTGATTAATAGTTCCATATCGGACTCGGAAAAAAAATATTTTTTTATTTTTTAGTTCATTAAAGCTTGTTTTTAAAAATTATCTTTTTATCTTTATATTTTTAAAGTATTTTTAATTTTCCCTTCGTCCAAGTTCTAGTTTAAGGTATTAACTAAAACACGTTTTTTTTTTACTTCAGTTGATCCTGTCATGAGGTGTGCTGTCAACGCGCAAGCACCTTTTTTCCGAGGGATCACCGGAAATGACGTCGCAATGGCAGAGTTTTAAATATTTTTCTACAAAAATTTCAGAAATTCTTTGTCAAATGTGTGTATTTAAGGCAATAAAAAGTTTGAATGAAATATTTAATTTTTTTTATAAAAAAAAAATGTTAACCCCTTTAACCCTTTCGGTCCTGGCGGCAATCTCAATGGACACACTTTACTAACTCATGCTATATCACACGGTGTTATTACAAAGTAATTGTTAAAATTGAGCTGTATTCGTGCCTTTTCTAAGAACGTATTTACAAACAAAACGCAATCGGTTTATATGTGTAGGTAAGAAAATATAATGTAGTTATAAGTGTTAACCTCTTCTTCAGTTTTATTTTATTTAATTTTATGTTCTTTAGCATAACATGTGTTTGCTTTACCGAACATGATTTTTGGCGTAGAAAAGATATTTGTTATGGTTTTAATTTATACATAAGCGCAAACAATGTCCGTTTTGTAATAGAAATTGGCAACTAAAGCTGATCATCCACATGAGTGGACATTGTTGTATTCTTAAATTAGATCCTTACTACACTGGAAAGCGTTGGAAATATTTTAATGCTGCATAAAATTAACTCAAGTCCGAAGGGGTTAAGACGCCATATGAACTTGAAGTCAAAGTAAATCGTTTTTGATGTGTAAACATCTAAGCGCGCCGTTAGCAATACTTCCAGTGATACAAGAATACGGGGGAAACACTATAACAGATGTATGTTATTTACCGATAAAATGTGGTGTAATTTACACGATTTTTAGTTACCATTAACAAATTTAGATACGGATTAGTTAGGCGCTTAATTATTCTTAAGTATGACCTTTTGATTCATCAAAATTAATATTTTCCAACGGCATTTACTTCTCTGTCAATATCATAAAATAAAAGAATACGGAACAATTGACCGGTTTTTTTTATTTGTTTTTTTTGTTAGCATTTCGACATTCCCCGTAGAATTTGTTGAAAGGTGTGGTCATGCTAACTGCAATGTAATTTGGTTAGCATTAGATGCAAATATCAAACCATAACAAATATATGGCAAACTTAATCAATTATCCCACCTGCGGATTTTTTATTTTGGGAAAAATTACATCTTTTGGATTTGGAGTTTCTGATTTGTTTATTTGCTTTTTCTCAAATCATTTCGATGCTTAATGTATGCGGATGACGCTGACGTTAATTATTTCAAACAAATATCATAACCTGAATGACTGCATTATTTTCAAAAAAGATCTGAATAATTTTCAGGCTTTTGAACAACCGATCTTGATTATTAAAAACATCCGGTGACGTCATATACTCGAATATTGCATTAAATTACCATAAACAATATACCGTTAGAGAAAATGTTTAACATAGCGCGCGTTGATGATACGGATTTAAGTGCAATCAAAGGCAAGTCCAAATTTTTAATACTGCTGCATTGAAAGAGTTTTAAGTTTTATTTTAATTTTAATTGGTGTTACATATGACACAGTTAATAGACCAGAACATTATTAAATAATAAAATTGCATTAAAATATTAAATTAATGAATTCCTTTTTGTTTCTGCGATTACGACGATTTGGAGATTTATGGAACTTTTGTATGAAGCACGATATAGGGTTACGTAACGTCAGGATTAGGCCTGACGCATCAGGCCTTTAATATCTGTCAGGATCAGACCAGGTTCCACGCTTTGTCAGGCTTTTAATTATTTTTTACTTATTGACATTGATTCAATTTTAACGAAAAGAAAATATTTCAAAACAAAATTTTGCAAATAGACAGAGAAAAGACTTCCCTTATAGAGTTGCTAGTTATTTTAAATTCTGTAAATGAATAAGTTATAAGAAATTCGTCCCGCGTTACATTATATAAATACGTTATTGTAACGGTATGCGACACGGCTGTACTCTGAAAATCAAACAAAAATGAAGTGCCTATCTGGTTCTAGACGTATGTCTTGCGAACAGTAATAGCTGATTTTATTTTACAACTAGTGGTTACCCGGTGTGCTTCGCTACACCCATTGAAAACAGTGTTTATGTCATAAATGTAATGAAATTTGTAAATAGTTATTACTCTGGTGGAGAATTAAATGCCGACAACTCTATTTTGATTTAAGAAAACTTTCCAAACAATAATATCCTAAAAACTCAAATCTTACCATCCGTCTAAGCTTAAACTTAGACAATATATTTGTTATGTAGCGAGAAGTGCACTTAAATCAAAAGTTAGCTGTTCGCTGTCACTGTGCATTGCTGTAGTAATAATTTTGAGATTTTGGTTTTCATGGCCATCTATCGGGAAACCTGAAAACTTTTGATTTACAAATATTTCTCACTTCATAACAAATATGTATATTCTGTAAGTTTCAGCTCAATCGGATGGTTTTGAAATTTTGGTGTTCCAGCGCGATCTATCGGAAAATTTGAGAACTTTTCATGTACGAACATTTCTCACTTCATTACAAATATATTGTGTAAGTTTCAGCTTAATCGTACGGTGAGTTTAAAAATGTTTGAGTTTCAGCGCCATCTACCGGAAAACTTCAAATTTTTTGATGTACGAACACTTCAAACATCGTAAAAAGTAGATAGTGTAAGTTTCAGCTCAATTGGATGGTAAGTTTATGAGTTTTGAGGTATCAAACGCTAATTTTTATCATCAAAAAATCATCAACTCCACGCGATTGCCACTGAGTGCTGTGGATACACATAAAAAGTCACTCAGTCAGTATGCTTTGAAAAAAAATGAAAAACAAAAAATGCTAGAAATACGAAAAGGAGTGCAATGAGAGAATTAAAAAAAAAACTCGTCATCAACGCCACACGATTGCCACAGAGCTGAGATTCAGCTTCTGCTTGAAACAAAAATTAAAAAAAATAATGACTTTTGAATGCATTTTGTACTATTATTTAGCTTCTAGTAATTGCCCAGATAATATCTGTGATGTCATATTATGATTTTGGTCTTTAAATCTGCGTATTGAATGTAATTAAGCTGAGAATAAATATCAATCATATGGGAGAAGCCGCTCTGAAGTAATAGCCGTTTGTTTTAAATTGAATTTTCGTTTTATCATTTGAAGTCCCTTAAACTTTAAAACTAAAAATGTATCTAACTCAAAGCTAATTGATAAACCTTCTCCGAGAAATTAGTAATCTTATACCAAAAGAATCATTAAAATCTATTCAGCGGTTCTTCAGACCCTTTACTACAAACGTAATATGACACCGATCGGGACTTTGCTTTATATTATGTAAAGAGGATTTGAAAGTCCTAAAGAAAGTCGAAAGACATTTCGGAAGCTCCAAACTCGACGTCTGTCATTTGAATAGCGAACACTGAACCAAAAAATGTTGTCATATTGACAATTTTTGTAATCAATGTGATGAAAAAATTGTCATTTTTCAACCGACTACTTTAGTTGTCAATATGACAATTTACGATTTTCATTTTTCAACTTGAAAACTAGTTTTTCCATATTGACAATTGCAATTATCAATGTGATGAAAGCAGTTGTCATATTGAAAACTTCGATACTCAAATTTAAAATGGTATTTTCATATTGAAAACTACAATTTTCAATATAATAATTGCAAAGATGCGATAATCATATTGAAAATCTAAATTATCAATGTGATGACTGCAAAAGTAAAATAATCATATTGAAAACCACAATTGTCAATATGATAACTGGGGTTGTCATATTGATAACTTCTTTCATCATATTGAATACCGAAAATTTTCAATCCGGTTTTCAAATACGAAGCTAGTCGGCGATAATTTTCATCACATTGACAATTTTTTTCATCACATTGATAATTTTCAGTTGACAACCGGCAATTGTCAATACGACAACCGTTTGTTTTTTTTTTCAGTAAACTTGTTGCAAGATATTTCGCTATACACAATGGTGCTCATATTTGCATGCAAACAAGTCAGGTTTGTATTTTTAAAAAATAAACCGACATTCATGTAAATTTATTAACAATAAAAAATAAATGGCAAGAAAATAGTTGAATTGCAATTGTACACCTTAATTAGGCAAATTGATTTTAAAAGCTGAATAAACAAATATATAAATGCGTACTCCCAGCTAAATTGGATTATTTAGCTTCGTGATATTTACAACTTAATAATATAATTAATTCATTTGCCCAAATACAGCACAGACCTGGTTTTCGTTGACGGCAGTGATTTCCGATGCTGACCTTCTATTGTCAAATAAGATCATAAACTATTTGATCGTTTAATATTTAATTAAATTTTTCTATTTTGGTTTTTACTTGTTGTGCTGATTTTGTCTGATAACAAGCAAAGGTTTTTTAAATTTTTTTTCAATTTAATTCAATTTATTGCTTATAGTATTGACTATAAGTTTAACACATATTTAACATATGCAAAGCCTTAGGGGCTTGTCTGCAGAAGACTGGATACAAAAGGAACATTACTACAATCAAGTGAGTTTGTTTTATACTTTACAAACAAAATGAGATTATATATATATAGTAATAAAACCAAAAAAATAACAAAAGGTGAAATGATTGATTTTACAATACTACATTGTATTGCTTAAAACATTAGTTCAGTTTTTGACATATTATTAAAAATTGTGGGGAGTTCGTTCAAGACCATGGGAATTACAACCTCGTGTCTTCTTCGGCCATATTCGTTCCAAGATCTCGGAATGTCACAACGGCCTTGTTGTCTTCGTCGCGTCCTGTACGTTTGTTGAGTAGAAATCTTAAAGCTGCTATCATTCCAAATGTGCGAAATCACATATATGGAGGTGAGATACGTTTAGCATCTTCGTATGGTTACCAATCTGTCTTGTTTTCAAGAAGACCAATCACCAATATAATTAAATTGCTAAAAAAGGAGATATTGGATAATGGATTGGAGATAGTGTGGCTAAACTTGATACCAAAGAACTGGACCATGCAGCCAAACTAGCGATCCTTTACAACTATTTTTGCCGAAGCTGGAGTGATGAAAATGAAAAAGAGTCCGACTCTAGCGAGAGCCAGGCAACGCACACTGGGCAAATCCTCCTTCGACAACATTAAAGAGATATTTGAGAAAGGATTAGGGAACTGATCGTCTTCTTAATATCTCAAACTACATCCGAATAAACGGGTCACCTGAGGTTGTGGTATTAAAATGGCGCCCCTTTTGCGCTATTTGGGTTTCTTTCCATCGAATCCACCATTTACCTACCTAGTTACGGCTGTACACACAATTTCCCCTTTCCTCCTGTATTGGCAATTCTTTGAAGTAAGTACGTTCTGTAATAATATTACTTTGAAATTGGTGCTAGTCCATTAACGTGGCCCTGCAAGTATCACGATACCTGCGCGCAATAGTTAGATTTCTGTATTGTATTATATTGTATTAAGAGGGGGGTTATCCCATAGATAAATAAATAAATAAAACCGAAGCAATAGTGCAAGATTGAGCTCCAGTAGATCGACGTCCTGTAGGACGTAGCTGCCTAGAGTGGCCTTTATGATCCGAGCAAAGGCCGGACACTCGCCAATGAAGTGCTCAGCCGTCTCGTCTTCTTCCAGGCACATCTCGCAAAAGCCCGAGCTTCTGATTACGATTTTGTACAGGTGCTTGTTTAAGGGAGTGAACCCAGTGACCAGTCCTGTGAGGATTTTAAGGGCAGTTCTTCTAAGGTGTAACAGAAATTTAGTTCTGTTTGCCCTGGACGCGTCTACTAACATTTTGGCCCATCGGCATGACCTAAGCTCGTGCCAATGGTTGTAGTGTTATAGTTGCAGCAGTTCAAGAAGCTTGTTCTTAGCACAGGCTGAACTGCAGCCAATAACAGGCTGAGGTCTGATAAATGGGGCCGCTGATCCAGCTCTAGCTAGAGCATCAGCTTTGTCGTTTCCCGGGATATGGGAATGTCCTGGGACCCAGACCACTGAACATGGCCCAAGCTGGTTCAGTTTATTGACAGCTTCCTTAACAATTTTGGAGTTGATTAACGCTGCTGAACAGGCTTAAATAGCTGCATGGCTATCAGAACAGATGTAGATGGACTTGCCTTTCCATCTCTTAGATTTCTGTATAATCTTCGTATGGAACATGATCTAGATTAAAATAAGGTTATTTCCAATGGAGAGCACGTCACTAAATCCGGTCTAAGCTACCCAATGACATTTCAATGTCAATCAAAACATTTTTTTTAGATACTATCTAAAATACGTTAGTCACACTGTCACATATTTTATGCACTATGTAGAAGCCGTAATGATTAACAGACACTTTGTTAATGTCCTGAATGTACACTTGGGGAACTTCACAACTCAGCTGCAATAACCTATTAAAGATACGTTGATAACCAGTAGAGCAACAAATTCTATGGTCGTTTTTTAGATTTCGAATAATAACGTTAACCACTCGCTGAGTCATCGTGTAAATATTTTGGTTTGAAGTTCAACGTCAAACTAACTCTTAACGGATCTATTCGCACCCAAATATGTGTGATGATATTTTTATTCACAACAAAAAAATTTAATACTTCTCCATGTATGAAATATATAAATGTTGTACCAAATAGGATAGCCATAAATTACAATTTTGCCGAATCAAAGTCATATAGAATTTAAGCTTTACGTCAGACGTCAACGGTGAGATATGCGGGGCTATTATTTTCATCAAAGCTTATCTTACTTTGGCAAGTTGTTTCTTAGCGTGATCTTTAGAATGAATACGTATTATACTGGTCTGTTTAAGTCATAATATATTACTCCTGTTCGGTAAAAAGGTATACAGCATCATAACTTACACTTCTACATATGGATCTATGTATATAATTATATATGATTATTTATTCTTGTCCATAAATTGCGTTGGCAGATTATAAAGAAGGAAGTAAATTTTTGAAGATTTTTAGCATTGGTACAATATTCAAATCGATATCAGGATTCTCAAACTCATTTGTACAACATTAAGGCTATTAATTAGGGATGTAACGGATATCCGGTTAGTATCCGGTATCCGGCCTATCCGTTTTTTATTACATCCGGCACATCGCCGAATAGTGTCTTGGTATCCAGCTAATGGCCGGATAGGCCACTTGAGGTAAAAAAGTTAAGAAAAAGAAAAACAAAACATCCAAAAATATATACTGAGAGGCACAATTAACCGCCCACCCAGTTATTTTACGAAGAATGTTAAATTCGAACACAAATATGCATGTTACTGTAACTGTTAAATTCATGTTAAAAATATCCAATTGATAAAAGACATTCCTTATGATTGTGTTTATTGACCGTTACTTTTCCAAAACAGACATAGTGAGACTAAACAAAGTGGGCGGTTAATTGTGCCTGTCAGTGTGGTTTATTTATTTTTCAGAATAAACAAGTAATTTAATAATAAAAGTAGATTAAGCCATGGTGGTCGCCGTGGCCGTGGTGGTAGTACGTTGGACCACTGCGCAATACTGTCCGGGTTCAATCCCAGACCGGGTCTAACACCTAAAGAGTTTATTCACGGTGCCACCTCTTTCGAAGGTCTGACAAGTATCAAAGAGTATCACTTGTCACGATTGAGCTTCTCAACTCGCCGTTCGGAGTCGGCAAAAAACTGTAGGTCCCTTCCATTCGTGCAAAAATATAATACGCACACACAAATGGTTGCGAGAAGCAGGCCCAGGTTCACCTCGAGCTGTTGCGCCAACTAAGCAAGTAAGATTAAGCCATTTAGCACTGACAATTTACTAAAGGCAAATTATGGTAGATGTAACCAATGTTTTTTACATTGAAAGGTAATAAACGATTACGAAATAGTCTCACGGAGTTGAAAGATAAATCTTGGCAAATTTAGACAAAATTGGGAATTGTTGATCATCAAGCCCAAGGATCACTGTTCCGATCAAGCCGAACCATTTTCATTGAAACTTCAGTTTGACTATTGTCTTCCGCCACCTCAAAAAAAGTCCCAAAAAGTATCATGAGTATCACCTTCACCCATTTTATTACACATTTCATTCGGCCAGATATCCGGCCGCCGAATATCCGGCTATCTGGCCTTATGACATGCCGAATATCATGTATCCGGCTAAATTACTATCCGTTACATCTCTACTATTAATCACAGTTTAGCATGGTATTACAGAGGTTTTTTTTTCGAATTTCAAATACGATGTGTATTAAAGCTTAAAACAATTTAAATCGTTTACTTGAAGATTTGAAGAAAACACCTGATAAAAATGCACACAATTAAATTTACAAAAACAAAAAACAAAAGGTAAAAGAAAATCAAATATCAGTTTCAATAAAATTAATATTTGAAAATATTGAACTTAGGTACATTAATCCATAATAAATAAATAATTTTCTTTTAGATTTTCAGACTTTGCTCTCAGATTTCAGATTTTTCGTGCTGAATGGAAAACAAACGATATTGATCTGTTTTTCTGCAATTGTATTAGTGTGTCACTTGACATCTTGTTCGTAAAAGGAAATAAATAATAAAAATTAAAATAATAAATACAATTTTAAAATACTTTCTTTATATTTTCTAAATATTGTACACAGTTTCTGATATTATTTTTGTTGATTGATAATATTTTAAAATAAAATGTTTTGGTGTTAATGCAAGTAGCTGTGAATCTCGAGTTGAAAAAGGGCTTTTTTGCCCGTTACTCGAGATCAAAAAATAAAGTAATTTTTTTTGCCCAATCGAAATCGACATTAGACTTAGTAGCGTTATTTCTGTGGCAATAAGTTAAAGTAGATAATATCTACTTTGGTAATTTTTCAGTTCAGCAAAAACAAAATTATTGTTTTTATTTATTATTTTTTATAAAAATACCGCAGCTAGATAAATAAAATTTAGCAAATATAAATAATGTGTATGTCTATTTTTATTGGCGTTGGGTTTAGCTAATGTTATTTTAAGCTACTTCGCAAAATTGATTTTTGACCAATATGAATTTTTTGAAGTAGCTTAAGTCGACATAAGCTGCTAAAATTCCATTAATTCAATAAGCCTTATAATAGCTTTTGTGATAACTTAAGTGGTTTTAACAATTCGAATTGAAAACAAGACATTTTTTTTTTTTTTTTTTTTAAATGGATACTGACCCGCCAGTTGCGGAGGGCACCGCGACCTAGAAGATCTATTGTACCACAGATTCAGTTTAAGGGAACCAGGAGAGGCTCAATTCTTTTGATGAATTTGAGAATCTCACTGGTGGAGACTGTACAAAGTTCCGTGGGAGTAAGAATTTCTCTGTGAAAATGTTGTCTCCGGAGGGCACAAAGTGCCATGCAGTCACATAGAATATGTTCCGCAGTTTCGTCGTCTTCCATACAAAGACGACATTCAGTTTCCTGAATAAGACCTATTTTGTTTAGGTGATATCGAAGATGGCAATGCCCTGATAGAAATCCCACTAATCTTCTGATATCATTTCTACTGAGGACTAGGTTGTTTCTGGATTTATTTTGGAAGGGTAAGATGGCTCTTTTAGCCTGACGAAGACCCTGGGTATTTTCCCAATAAGAGATACACATGTTGTGTTCCCAACTTTTGATTTTTATGTTAATAGCTGAATTTGGAATGTTGCAAAACGGCTCAGGGCCGATAAAGGATTCAACCGAACCTTTCCTAGTCAGTTCGTCAGCTTTTTCGTTTCCATCAATACCCTCATGTCCGGGCACCCACCAAAGTTTGACTTTGTTTCTGTGGGAGAGGTGTTGGAGAGTATTGAAGCAGTTCAGGACTGATTTGGAATCAATCAGGTTAGAGCCTAATGCTTTAATGGCTGCTTGACTATCCGTGAGTATATGTATGAGGACACCTTTTATTCCCGATTTAAGGATGACGTTGGCGCACACTTGAATGGCATGAATTTCCGTTTGAAATACACTGGGAAATTGTACCATTGGTATTGATATTCTAGTGTTTGGTCCAAAAATAACAGCACCCACCACAGCGCCCATCTTTGATCCATCCGTATACCACTTGTTACCTTTAAGGTCTGAAGTAGGGTTTTTATAGTTCCATGCTTCACGGCCGGAGATCACTGCCGAGCATAAAGTTTTTGGTAAGCGGTCATTTACCGCGCAGATCATGTCAAGCTCTGGGATTTCGGAGAGAAGATTCGTCTGATCTGTGTGATCTATGTGATCAAAAAAAAAAAGGAAGACATTAGTTGTGTTTAAAAAATCATTTTTTGCCCAAAGTGACTTAAGCTGTTATGTATTTTTGCGATATAACGGTTATTTATTAGCGTAGATGCATGAGAACCAGACCAAAAAAAAGGTAGTAGAATATACATTTTGGACCAACAACTCGATATTGGCTTATGTCGACATAAGCGACTCTGACTTATTGCCTCGCTTATTTGTCTCGCACTGAATTGTCTTATATGCAACATGCAGTGCGGTTCACTAGATGAGAAACACATAACTTTGGGAGATAAAATTGATATTTCTCCTTTTATAATGTCAGCGAAGCAAAAACAAAAAAAAAAATTATGGAGACGGTTAGAGCAGTTTTTTTAAAAAATGTTCAGAGTGCGGTGCCTTGAAAACCTTTTTGCCCAATGAGTCAGAAACGATTGCATTTAAATTGGTTCATAAGATTAGAAGCACCTTACAAATTAATGTAAAAAAATAATGTTTTTTGTTTTCTTTTTCTGAAAATTTAATAAAAAAAAATGCACATAAATTTGTAACACTGTTTTTAGTAAACTAACTGAACTATAGATTTAATACGAAAACGGCGCTCAAATGATGAAAATAATTATGTTAGTAATTATAAAAAGAAGAATGTAATCTATATTGCAGATCTAATTCATGTTTCATACATATTGGACATGATTTTTAATTTTTAAAGAAGTCCGTTATAAGAGCTTGCTGAGCATTTCTCTGCAACTCCTTTCAGACTTCAAAATGTGGAGCTAGAGATCGCTGCAAATGCCTTTTAAAATAGTTGCAGCGCTCCATAGAGGGATCAATACATGCGAAATAATTCTCCAAATTAGCAGCCAAATCCAATCCTTTGTTTATGTTTTAATCTTTGTTTATGTTTTATGTTAATACGTTACCAGGCACGAAAAAGCGGCAAAAATAAAGAAAACTAGGCGGGTATTTCAGTGAGCCAATATTGAAAGAAATTTTCATATATCATACTCATTTTCATATCATACAGCCTACGGAACACGTGGATGTGTTAAAATGGAATTCCCCGAAATACAGGAATGCGACACACATATTTCGAGTTAGAAGAGAATGAGAATTGCGTTATAGCATAACCGCATTGTAGAAGTACCACGTTATAGAAGGGCTTGGCGCAATTCATAAATTGCGTTACAGCGAAGTCGCGTGGTGAAAGTACCGCATTATACGAGGGTTCACTTCACTGTATTTATTTCGCACCGCAAAACTAATAATACACGAAAGAACAACCCGAAACAAGAATATAAGGACATTTAGAGAGTTTAAAGTACCGCTATGTTTTACTTCAATCACTCCACTTTTCAACGCAATTAAAAAAATTATGTGTTAGTCAAGAAATTTTTATTGTTTTTTGAGAAAATGCAAATGGAAATGCTTGTTCGATATACAGTCAAACTTCGATAACTCGAATATTTGATAACTCGAATGAAATTGGTTGGCAATAGCGCCAAGACTGAATTTTACATGTAATTTTTATTTGATAACTCGATAACTCGAATGTCTTGATAACTCGAAGAGATTATTTGGCGTCACCTTCGATAAGTCGAATTCTGAAGGGGAATTCTCAAATTCTGCGTGTTTTTACATGTTCGTTTTACATAGAATGCATCGCTTTCGGGGGCACTGTGTTTGTATGTCCTATGACCTAGAATACATACGTTTAGAAAATCTTGATTTCGTTATGTGTAAGTAAGAATATTGTGAAATTTCTTATTATTAGGGGCTAGAACACACACTACAAGGTTGAAATTTCGAAGAAAACAAAAAAACTAACATTACTATGAGAGACTGTGTTGATGAAAAAACTAATGCGTGGAATATTGACGTTAAGTCTGAGACCATTTCTAATTGCTTTAAAAAGGCCGGTTTTGGTGAATACTTTGAGTGGGAGGAAGAGGATGAAATTCCTTTGATTTTCATATCTGAACGCTCAAACGAAAGAAATAAGAGATAAATTCAACTGCAGGTGGAATTTGAAGCTTGGGAAAATATCAGAAATATACAAGGTGTTACGTATAAAGATTTTCTGCAGGTGGATGACGATATTGTTACTTCGGAGTTTCCAACAGATGAAGATATTGTCGAGATATTCAGCTGTGCATCCGAATCTGCACAGCTTGACAACAACGATGACAGCGACAGTGATGTAATGGAGGAAGATTTGATTCAACCACCTTCAAACGAGTTGGTTGCAAATTCGTCAAGCATCTTGCGTTTATATTTAAAGACAAATGAAAAAACAACCAATTCTGTATATAATGGTTTAAATTGCATTTAATTTTTTTTTTTGAAAATCAAATTAAAAAATCCACAATTCAGTCATGTAAACAGACTATTTTAAATAATAATTATGTTCCCCTACGTTTTTTGTGTAATATATGTTCGCAAATAACTACATATTTAATCAATTTTGCATTTTACTTGATAACTCGAATTCTTTTTGTGGCAAGTGATGGTTCGAGTTATCGAAGTTTGACTGTATGTAGTTATTTCGCGCACTGTACTAGCAGAAGAACTATATCCAGTGCGCACGGTTATGAGAGTACGCTCAAGAAATAAACTCTCAAAATTCTGCAAGAAACTCGCGATATTATTACCTCAAAAATATTGATCTCAAATGAACGGCCACCCGAGAGTAATTCTCAAGAGTTTACTAGCGAAAGTACTCTTAAACATTGAAGAGTTGATGGTGATTTTTATTAGCTCAACCTGAAATTCCCAATTCCCCTTCCGGCTTCTGAACGTAGGTAACAAAATATGCAGCAATATTGTATGTAACGTCCTTTATCATTTAAAAAAAATCAGAATTGCTGTGATTTCGAGTTCAACCCGTCTACGTTAATATGTATAAAGTTTTTATTACATTTCACTTTTTACAAATCAGCATAACAAAAGGCAAATACGCAAATGTTGCTTCGTGCTATTCGTCAAGTCTCTCGAGCTATGCTATTCATCATGTCATTTGTCATACAAGCAGGATCAGAAATGTATGTATGCAACACAGCAGCCGTTAACCCATTTAGTACCACTTATTATAAATATTCAGAAAAATGCCGATATTTGAATTTATAACGATTTTATTGAGTGATTATAAACATTTCGGATTGTTAATGTTTTTTTTTTTTCAATCAGCCACTCCCACTCCCACGCAAATTTGGGAAAATGTGTACTAAAAAATTTGGGTGTGTTAAGCCTTAACCTCTTCGCGCTTTAAGTGTACATATGTGCACTTCCGGCAAAAACTCTCAGCTTTTATTTGTTGATAGAGAGAAAAGGTTTACGGAACTTTTCTTTGCTTAAAAAAAATGCCCTTCTATTCGGGATTACTTCGCGCCAGAATTGACCTTATTTCAACATACCGAAGCAAAAGTAAACCTGATATTTTAAGCACAAAAAGCCGCCAGACCCGAAGGGGTTAAGACTATGAGATGTAATGGAGCTACGCATTTGTTATACATATGAATGACACTGCGTCCTGTAATTGATCTCTTTTGATCCCCAACTGGAGACCGTCGTATCTATCAGTAAATAGAATCTCCACTACCCCGATTACTCTGGTGAATCTCAGTATCTTCGGGGCGTCCAGTGAGGGGGTTTCCTCTTGTAAATGCTTATGCTTCCCGAAAGTCCCATTTCTGTATGAATAGTATCTTTTTATTATTATTTTTTGGCTGAGCCAATGGATGTGGTAATCTTCCAAACATACATACTATTAGCCCTGGCTATCAGCATGCACGATTCCTTCAGTCGAGTGCGCCTACGTATTAATCCACACCCTGTACACTTCTACCACTCTCCCCATGGAACTGCAGTTTGGTATTACTTCGCAGGGCTGGTAAGCACCTTATGCGATGTGCTCTGAGTCTGTCGTTTCAGCTCTTCTTAATCGTTTGTGTCTCCTTAGCTCGTTCTGCAGGCGCATTATGAAAGAGCAGATCTGCAACGAGTGGTCCCCTGAGCTCAAAGTATGGCTTACTAGAAGCTCCGGAGTCGGTAGGTCCATTCTTGTTCCTGCGAAGCGTCTTCAGTAGAACATTGCGTACTCCGCATCTTCCTCTTTCTCTGGACATTCTGAGGAGAGGGGCGAGCTATCGTGTCCAAATCTGTGAAAATATTTTCCGATAGCCACCGTGACCAGATAGGAATTGTGTAAGTAGTTGCAGGCACCGTGTGCTCTTTTTGCCCAGACCTCGCTTGTGGGAATCAGTTTGTGGGTCCATCTGCCATCTGGACTATACCCACTATAACACAAGCTGCTTTGTACAAGATTGTGTTTTTATTGCGCCCAGAGCCTGTATGCGGACGAGAGCTTTTTTTTGTCTCCTTCGTCGTAAGAGCTCCCACCCAAACCGAGGCAGCGTATAGAAGTATTGAGGTTACCACTCTGGAAAGCAGATTCCATCGATGGCATGCAGTACTCGACCTGGGTTTTGAAGTTAAGTCTGTTGTCGAGAATAACACCGGACTCAACCTCGTGGATAGGGTCTTGTATTCGCACTTGCATTTGCTTATAAGGTGGTCTGGATTTTCCTTATCTTCGTTGCAGTATCTGCAGCTCATTTTTTAGTCACAGTTTTTTAAGTGTTTTCTCAGTTTGCAGCGTCCGGTCGGAGTCTGTTTTTGTTGATACTAATACAGGGCTCGGGTCTTTTATAGTTATACTTCTTGAGTAACATCTTAGCTTGTCTTCTAAGTCCAGAGAGTTCATTCCAGAGTCCAGTTCATCTGCTTTTCTCTTATTTTCTAACGTGATACCGGACGAACATCCCACACAAAGACTCTGGCCACAAAATGGGTTTAGTAGCTCCTACCTTTGCCAGTTTGCCTACCTTATCATTACCTTCAACTTCCATTGTTATGTGACCTTGTGTTTTTTCGCATTCAGTGTCTAGTTCATTCAGGCATTCCCACACCAATTTTGAGGTGATTGTCTATGAGCTCAGCGTACCATAGATTTAATTTCTTCCCTGCAGTTTCTGCAGTAGTCCTGGGACGTTCCTCACATGGGATCTCCACGAGACATTATTCATGTCTGCGCTCATGTCTGGCTAGGAAAATGTCTAGTGGAGACCACAATTAGCCAGACAGATTTTCTACCCCGCCATCTATGTCTGGATTTACGGCCCGACACCTATGTCTGGACATGAGCTGCCACTTTGGTAAATATTTTTCAATTTCGTTGAAGTTTTCAAGAGAAGTGATATGAAAAGGCAATACATGAAATTCCCACCACACAAAATTCGACGTTCGTTCTGCCATCTTGTGTTTGTGCTTGCCAGATCTGTCCGACATGAGTTATGTCTCGTGGAGACGCAGTGTCATAAATACCAATGGCACAGTACCCGGTCATGATGCCAGCGACAGAACGTGTACCTTTGCGACGAAGCTTAATTAGGTAGACTGATTTTGTCTTGTCCACCAAATCCCTTCCGTGAATGTTCACCCGCTCTTTCATTGCCTGGAAAACCCATGTGACTTGGTAGTTGGTAGCCAGCATAAGGTCATATTAACGGCTGCCTGCCTGTCTCAGTACATGGTAATAACCTTGCCAATAATATTGGATGTGACTCAGCTTGAAAAACAAGTTGCCAATTCTAAAATTAGCAAAGGAAGCAAATGAAATATCTCACTCTCTTCCTTTCCATTTTAGTGACATTAGCCACAATGAAAACACAGTATTATTCGGTAGGAATGTCTGCCGAATGTAGGTGCTACACGTCGAACCATTTAGAGCTTTTGGTGGAGCGAAAGCAGTCTAGCGTTTGTTTGTACCAGATCGCCGAGAGGATCGACTCTCTCTCCTCCTCATAATCTCTGCAGCTCCTACATAAATCGTTGGATGGGATTCCAAGTCTGATTACATGCTTGCATATAAGCTTTAAGGCACTGTCCTAGTGACAATACCGACATAATATTAAAAATTGAGATCAGGTCTGGATCATATCAGTCCATTCCCGTTATGCTGCCTTCACTCTAACGTTAATTTTATTGACCGCATCAATGCGACCTTACAAAATAAAAAATAAAAGAAAAATATTCAATCCAAAATACCTAAACAATCATAAAACATGAAACAAACTGTATAACTCACAAAAAGAATACGCACTCTTTGCTTAGCAAATATGCCAACAGAGACCCGCCGACATCTACCAATTATGACCCACTCAATAATTAATCACTAAAATCTATGTGAGAAGCAAAACACCATGTCCAACTAAAATTGACAAATTGTTGAAATGTTTATAATAGCACATTTGATATGGCCACAATGGCAATCATGTAACGACATGATAGGCTCCCCTCCCCGCCTATCAGATAAATACTTAATAATTTTTCTTGATATTTAAAGGCCCTCTCATCGATGGAGTATGCCTGCCAACATAAAGTACAGGTGCCATCATCAGTTTGGTCATTAAACACTGTTGCAATGTGCAGTTTTTCCCACACACATGAATCTGCTCCAGAGGTCATACTTATAGCCCCAGACAACCTACCGAACAGTAACATCCCAATTTGCCACCGAGATACAAGTTGCTAGTGCTACCTACCAAATCGTTTGTTAACAAGAAAAGCTTCGATGCGCGCAAGCCTACCTTAACATTAAACTCTATAACCCGTACCATCACGATCCTCTACAACCCCCACCAACAACAAATCGCACAATCATGATCACGAAAAACCACACATCTTCAGTGGCATCTCCAAAAGTCCACAATATTTAAATCGCTAAATTTACCACACCACACCACACGCCGAGAGCTTTTGCTCCAACCAATATAGTCGTGTGGTAGTGTCAGCGGGTATCGACCACAAGGTGGCCAGCTGGTAATTGCCAGATAGATAGACCAGATCTTCATTGAAATCTGGTTCCCCGCGTTAACTCGGAGTTCAACAAGAGAGTACGACAATTTGGCAAAAGCATACAGCATTACTACTTCTTCATCTCGACCGTCCGTCGTCGGCGTCTCCATCGCGCGCCGGCATAGCATCTTCGCCGAGTATATATAGAAAATCTATAAGATTTGTTATTTTAGTTGGTACTCCACACTCTGTCTAGCAGTTAACCAACACAGCTTATCCACCTGTGTGCCTAAACCTAAATTTTCTTAGCTTGGTCTCGCCGTACAAATATCGGTCAAATTCAGCGAGTATTTGAATTGTGATACGATAGGGATAATTTTTCTCATTTTTCCTGGAGAAAGATATCCTTGAAATTTTATTTCCTTGAGTTTTGTGAACCACCAACGATACAGGATACTTCTGTGGATTACATTGCTTGCTGATTTTTAGAAGTGCTCATCATGGTGAGTAGTACAAAACCCAGACACATATTTTCAAACTCTATTCGGGACAATTGCCATACGTGCGTCGTCGTCCGTCGCCGCCACGGTCATCTCTTCGTCGTTGTAACAACCGCCGCCGCCCGTCGTCCCCGCCCACCGCTGTTGTTGTCGTGTTATTTGCCGCTTAAGGATTGAATGTGTGTCTCTGCACATTACGTGTGATTTATTAGTGAAGTGTCGATATGAAAAATAAAACTTTTTTTTATTAAAATGTGTGTGCCATGCAGTAGCGATATGTGCATTAAAAAAAAAAAGAAAAAAAAAAGACGATAGACACTCATTGTGCTGTGCTGACCGATCTGACGATGGGTTGTTGCATAAGTAGAATACTCTAACAGTGTATGGACAGTGTGGTCGGTCACAGTGACATTTAACTTTAGACATTTTGCATGATTTATAGATATGTATATAATTGTGACCCATAAAAGTTGATTTGTGCATCTGCAGTGGCATCAGTTCGCTTAATTATCACTTTGAGGTGCTGCTGCATCTTCATCTGGTCGCTTCAAAAGAATTTACTAAACAAATAAACGATGGATAGAGTTTCAACCAAGATATTAATTAATGCAATCTCGGTGTCAACTGTAGTTAGTGACACACTGACGGTTTGGCGTTACAATGTCGGTGTCCTTCCAACATTACAGTAGTGTGGCTTTTAATGGTGGTCTTGTTCGTTTGTGGATATTGTAATTATGCGAAGCTCTATCAAGTGATCTGCATACAATCGATTGTGATTTGTGACATGTGAACTTTAGAAACTGTTTTTTTTTTTTTCGTTTGCTTGTGTGCACATAAATTTGTTTTTTTGAATTCATTTTTTTTTTTTTTGTTTTCGGTATAACGGTTTTCTATCATTAAAACCTTTTATTGATTTTTATTGAAACAAACTAGTTTGTACAGAACCTGCTGCTTAATTTTTTTATAAAAATAGCAACTGTTAACGGGATAATATTTGACAAAAGAGAATATAATCTACACACAAATGCATATATATATAAAATGATATATGAGCTAAAAAAAACCATGAAACGCAACACTTGGATATAACTTTGCGCTAAGCTGTTCGTTTAGTTTTTTTTTTTAATTTTTTTAAATGGAATATCGTCACGCCAATCCTAAGCGTCCGAAAATAATGAAGCATCTTTTTGAATATTGATCTGATCACACTTTCGCTCTGTTTGGGAGCGAAGAATTATATATTTCCTGCTAAAATCGCTTCTACCTTTATTTGTCAGGATCACAGGATTTTAATTTTTTAACCTTTTGTTGACCAAAAGCTATTAAAAAAAGCTATAATCTCCATTTTTTTTTGAAGAATTTTTTTGATTGAGGATATTTTAAGATGGAAAATTAATTTTTGAATTTTTCAATGACTCATAGAGACGAAATATGAAGGTCAGTCTCCAAAGTACCGTTAGGCTATAACTAAAGTTACAAAAAGAAAAGAAAATGTTTTTGCTTTCGAATACATAAGCATTTAATAAAATTAAATATCGAAACTGTGTAAAAATACCAATTTAGTTTGTTAGTACCGAAATCGACTAAAATTAATTTCTTCAAAGTCGAATATGCTGTCAGAAAAACCGTTATATCTGTGGCTAAAATAAGGTAAACATACATAAAAAACAAATTTCATTGAGGTTATATGATACTTAAAAGTCTTGTTTGATCTATGCATATATGTGTATATAGGGATTTCATTTGAAGTTAAACACGCTGGTACTTATAAGTACCGTCGGTCAACAAAGGGTTAAACAAACAGGTCCCCTTATAATTTACATGTTTACATACATATATCAGGCACCTTACTTTTTTTATCTTGTAGCTTACAAGAAATCAACTTTATCGAATAGATTGATTTTTATAAAAAGGATTGAATTGATACAGTAAATACATTTTTATTTTTTTCTTAACAAAACTAATAACTTACAAATTCTAACATAATTTAAGGATATAAAGAAGAGATCTGATTCTAAAGATAAAACAATTGCTTACCCAAATGAGCTTGGATATGCGAAAATCAGTTTAGATGTCAATTCTCTTTTAAAAACACACAAAAACGTATAACTCCCCTAAGCCTTAACAAAAATAAATTTAAAAATAATAACAATTAATTAAATTACTAATAGCTGTTATTTTTGTTCAAACAACAACATTTTGAAACAAGTTTTTTTTAACAGGACCAGCACTCATTGACATTTGTACAAAATTAAAGCACCTATTTTAATTTATTAAACCTTTAAAAAGAATCAATACTCTAAAGCAAGTTAAACTGGCTGAAAAGCTCAGGTTAAATCTACCCGTGATAGAATCATCCGTTCAAAATTACTGTGGGCGTTGTGATGGGCGGAAAAAGCTCTCCAAACCTGTTTTTCAAGGCCCGCTGTTAATTTAACTCGATTTTGTTCTATTTTTCAAAATACGAACGGATGACATAATGTTTCGTTATAAATTTGGAAAAAAGGGACAAACCTACGACATTTAATTTCGATATTTTTTTTTTAATATCTAACGAAGCTTAAACTCGACTTGAAATAGGAATAAGCTGTGAAAACTTACTTGGCATTCGTTAGGGTTTTAAAAATATCAAGATATTAAAAAATATAAATACCTTCCCATCATAACTTCCTATCCGTTTTCGTAGGCAACTTAACCTTGAATTTTAAAGAACTTCTGATGTACTTACGTTGAAGACTAACCTCGAACTTTGTGATATTCTTGACGCAAGTGTCATGTACATGTCATGTCATCGACAAAATGTTTTGTCATACTAATCCTACTAATATTAATAAATGTACTAACATATTTACTAATATACTACCAATAATACTTATACTGTCTAATATGTATTGAAATATGCCTGTCTACCAATCTATCAATAGAAAGATCCTATTTGTAGTCTTCTCGGTAGTGCAACAAAAACTGTCAGACTGTATTTCTATTTTCTAATATATACTACAGTTAAATCTGTTATTAGCGGACAACTCGCATTTTGGGACACCTGTTTGGGGAACCAATTTCTAATTTCCCATACAACATGCGATCTTATAAACGGACAGCTCTCATAGCCGGACAATAAACTACGGTCCCATGGCTGTTCGCTTAAGAGAGATTTCACTGTAATAAGTTTGGACACAACCTCCACATTAAACTACAAAATTTTGAGAGTTTTGCTTGGAAAAAGATAAATAGGGCGTCGTATGATCTTTCTAATAACAGTTCTGCATAAAAGTAAACTTTAGTTCCGCCATTTCCTCAGTAGAGTTTACAATATGTTTCAAAGAATCGCTTAAAGTAACTTATACAGAGCGGAACTTTTAAAATCTAATGTCATTTGGTTCTATAAAATGGGTGCAGCCACTTTAATCTTCCAAAGTTTAAGGCGTTTCTTTGCTAGAATCAATGAAAAAGTAACAAGGCTAATAACATATTTTTTTCAAATGCAAATGTCATTTGGTTCTACGTACCGTTTTTTTGTTGCCTCTCTATCTCTCTCCTTCTTCTATATCTTTCAAAATATCTTCTTAATACTAGCTCTATACTTGTTTCTGCAGTATGCATAGAAAGAGACTTGCGTCACACCCAGAAACGCAGTGCAAATCCAAAAATCATTTTTGAAATTCAAATTTTCTTATGATAATATCTCGCTCGTGTTGATATCGTTAATGTTCGTATGACGTACATACTCGTACATACACATAATGTCATTTAATGTGGTTTAAAATTTGATAATTAAAATAAATATGTCTGTGCATGCACAAATGCGCTCATCAGCCTCAATGTACTCATTGGAGGTCTTTAGAATCGACAGTTTATTTTCAACTGTACACTAAGAGCCTCAAATAGCCACAAAAAAATAAGTCTAAGGCTTTAGCAGGTCTTGTGACCGTCACCAATACAATCTAAACTTAAGAAACCGCACTTAATTGCTTTTGTAACTTTCACCAGTTACACGTTATCGGTGGTGCCTTTGAAAAGAACTGCTCAACAACATTTTCAACAGGTCCTTTTATGGTTTGTTGTGGATTCTGTACTCCGCAAAAACAAATCAAATGCTCTAGGTCTGGATGCTCTCATTTATATGTGTTTTTCCACCCAAAACCCGAAACAATTAAAATCATAAGTCTACTTTTATATTTGTATGTAATGTATAAAATATAAAAAAAGAAGAGGAAGACAATGAGGACATTGAAAAAAATAGCAAAAATGTAGGGATTACACTCCCTACTCCTACATGTACTGCACTCCACGAATGACCTTGAATGTCCTTGGCTGAAGTGTTACCTGTTCACGTTTCAGTTCGTAACCTTGAAGGATTTTCAACTTTCGAATAATATCACACATTATGTAAAAAAAAACTCGTACATAGCTACTCTCAACGATTTAGTTCAGACGCTATCCAAGAAGCAAAGATTCAAACCACCACAGCTATCTTTTATTGTTATATAATCTCACATTGTCTTCGTATTTAATATTGCATGTATTAATACTAGAAAAAGAAAAAAAAATATCTTTTGCATACAATAATAATAATTAATAATAATTTATCGAGGCTAACCAAATCGTTTGTGTCCCTGCTTATATAGCGAGTTATTTGTCCAATACCTGTTGTTCATGTTTTTATGTACTAAACATTTCAAAACATTCTAAAGAATCCGGTATATGATATCCAATGACTGTTTTTAAATAGTATAAGCCTTTTATCATATTTTCTAGAACACTAGAGTAAAGTCGGGTTTTGTGGTATAGGCGCGTTAAGCGAATGGTGGTAAGCATATAAAGTACAGTAGATTCCGCTTTATTGGGACGGCGGATAATCGGGACAGCCGCTTAACTGGGACAAAAAGTTTAGAAAATAGAAGCTTTTTGGGACTTACTCAATAGTTTATTTATTTTGCTTTCTTCTTCAAATTTTTTTTAACAATGAAAACCAATTTTTTACTTCTTGTAAATAAATATAATTATTTATTAATCAAATTTATTTCAAGTTTTGAATGAAGTAATTTATTATCCGAGTCGTGGAAATATTTTATGGTATACTACCGCAATACCTGCCATTTTTTATGTTTTGAAAATTTTGTAACATTTGGGTAACTTTTATTTTTTTTTTAATTTTATATAACTAGGTATATACATACATATTTTAATTTTTTTTTAAATTTATTTATTTTTATTTATCAATTTTTTTATACAATAACAATATTTTATTAATACATATTTATTTTGCTTGTAAAGAAATAAGACAATTGTGTATGAAATACGCCTTAATATAAAAAAAAGGCTTTTCGAAAACGGGTTCGGTGCGATTGACTGCATTTTAAAATTCCGTCTTCAAAATCTCGCGCTGTCGGAATCGCGCAATATCAAAATCCTGCAAATCAAAAACTTAAAAAGTAGAATCTCGCATTGAAATAAAATATTTATTATTATAAATTCGCGCGAATTAATAAATATTTTATTTTGCGAGATTCTAAATCTGTATAAGCTATGTAAGAAGTACCTAGTCCAAACTCAAATAAATTGCATTATATCAAATACTATGTCCGGTAGGGGTCTACGTTTAATCTTACCCCGATTCGCACAATCGCACACACTATTGCTGAGCGATCTTTCTTTGTAACAGCAATTCGACTGTGGAATAGACTTCCGGTTGAGTTGCAGAGAATAAGCTCATTGAGCGAATTTCGGAGGAGGTTATTTTCTCACATATCAAACACTAATTGAAGCCACATAATATCTATTCCCTTATCCTAAGCCTAGTTATCATAACTTTTTTTTTTTTATTATTTTGCCATTTGTTTATCTTTTCTTCTTTATTCTTGCTTTTTTTTCTCTCGCTTTTTCTTTATATCTTTAACATTAATTTTCTAAAATTTTTATTTTTAATTTTAACTTAAACTTTGTAAATGCTATCTTGATACTTATTATTAGATTTTAAAATCTAGAAGTATTTTGTTAAATAGAAATGAATGAATAAATAATAATAAATAATAAATAATAACTGCTCTTATTAAACGTGATTTTCATAATAAGAGAGATTTTGATAATGCGAGAATTTCAAATGCGTGATTTTGAAACCGCGAGATTTTGTTATTCGGGATTTATTTAAAAAACAAAGCAAACGAAATCAAACCTACCAAATAGCTCCATCCCATGAAATGATCTCGGCCTTACATGAAATCTAATTACGGTATTTAAAGAATGCAACTATGCAATTGCTAGTTTGTTTTAATTTATTATTGATGTGTAGTTTCACTTTCAATTGCATACATCCTTCTTTTTCCTCTTCAGACAAATATCAATATGTGTTTATTAAAACACTTCCTCTACAAATTGTACTCTCACTATTTTCACTGCAATTGCTATTGTTGAAGTGTAGCCTTACCCTAAATTAGTTGTTCATATTACGGCTTTTGAACCCAACCACAATCTATGCTATGCAAACGTCAATATAAATATATCAAAAATGATTACACTTCAGCACCAAATGACATTTTAAAACATTCGCTAGGTATGTGGCTTAAGCAAGTAAAACACGAACACAAGTAGGTACCTCGCTGATTCGTTTACATACTTTGTGTTGTAAAACTATTAGACTTCATGGAAAATAAAACAAAAAAAGGGCATGAAAGTATTTCCTATCAACAGATTTACTATGGTTGCATAAGATATGAAAAACATCTCAGATTGTGCAAAAGAAAATGCAACACTTGTAGTAGGAGTTCATTTTCTACTTTTTGCAAATTGGAAAACAGATAGGCTGCAATTGCAAGCAGAGAAGTGAATATAAATAAATAAAGATGCTGTCATTCTATGACAGTAACACATAAGAATGATTTTTACAACGCTTATAAGCAGGGTTCGGATTTTGTTGACCAAAGCAAAGCCAAAAAAGGCTAAATTATACCGCAGAAAAAAGCAAAAAAAGGGCATTTTATAATAAAAGTTTTTATACATTATTAATATTGTAATAGCACTGCACAACCCAAAACATTTTCAAGTTCTCTGGCAACAATCGCCTGCGATTATCTCTCAGGAAAGCCTTGAATGAAATAAAGGAGCTTTCAAAATGGGCAGAACCTAGAACCTAGTGGAGCCAAGATAAGAGATGTCACGCCGTTGACTTTAATATTAAAGTCCAATTTAAAGTTCGCAGCGCCATTTCGTTTAGTGGCTGAAAAATCCGCATACAATTTTTTCATCCCATCTTCAGCTACTGGCCCGTTAGCTTATTGTAATTTCTCCCCGAGTCCGTACAAAGTCTTTAACACATCTTCTTCTAAATACTACGCATTGCACTAAGATCAAGTGCTCAAATTAAAATACATACAACTATTAGGAGTCACTTGTAATTTGTAAACTCTTAAATATGTGGTCTTTTGGTTCGACTAAAAAATCTTTTTCGAATTCCACCAGAAACGTTTGCAATTGGATTGAATCTTTTCTTTTATCTTGGGGCATTTTCACTATCAATGACAAGCATCAAAATATTTTGGAAAGAGCACGCATTTAAGCACACGCAATATTCAACAGACTAGTACTTAGTATGACAAATATGTCACAGAATGTGAATACAGATGAAAAGGAGCACAGTTACGAAAAAAATACTTCCCAGATATCTAACGGTTTTTTCTCAAATGAAAAGATGGTAAATAAAACTGCGGCGAATGCCTGAGATTGCACTTACGGCACAAGAAGAAGCGCATGTAGTTTGAGTTGATACAAATGTATTTAGGGTTGTATTGGTGTGTTAGGGATTTTGTTTTATGCACGCTAGTGTAAACAACACGTGCAGTTACATACGTACATGTTCATACGAGAGAAAAACCTGCTCTTATACTTGTGGACACTGAAATTTCTATCGTGTGAGCAAGGATAAATCATATAGTTAAGAAGAAAGTGCACAGCTATTTTGACAAATAGTATCAAAAAGGCAAAACAAAGCAATATGAGTAAAAAAAAGCCAAAAAGAGGCAAAGTCAAAAAAATCCGTTCTTATAAGCAGTATAAGTCTCATTATTTATAAAAGTGCGTTCGTTAACGGACAGTGTCATTATTAAGGACCAGGTACTCACAGCTGTTACCACCAATTCTAAGGTGCGGGGTAGTAGGAGTATAATGTATAAGTCAAAAATTGGTCAAAATGAGATAAGTACACCATTCGATTGCAAATTTTATGCATCATATTTGGTAAAAGCGGTATTAAGTAGTTTATTGCACACACAATTGGTTGAAAAAGGCAGTCCTGAAAAAATTGCAATTTTGGATTAAACAAACACTTCAACTCTTCAACTGTATTAGTGTATTGAGAAATTTCTCAATGTAGCTATTATTTTTGATTATTTCCCTCTTCTCCTTTAAAGACATACATACGTCTCTCGCCAAATTTTATCATAAGACGTGTTTTTTTTCCAAATCTATGCTATAAATATAGACAACATGTTTCAGGAACATGTTTTTAATGTAAAATACGCAAAACCTTGGCCTGGATAATTATCCATAATTATGAAATATGTTAAGTCTATACAGATTTGAAACAAAAAACACGCCTATAATTGACAAGACATCTTATCATTTTTGACGATAGCACTATTCGATAAAATTCGACCGAAAGGTTTTATCGCGGGTTAATACCCGATAACTATCCAGGCTAAAATAAAAAAATATTCTTCCTGAGGTACATCAGTAAAAAGTATATCCATCGATCGCATTTATGTCGAAAGAATTTGCAAAGTTTACTTCAGGATTATATGGCTCCCCCCCCCATACTGAAGGTATTCCCTGAAAAAACACTTGGAATTATTCCAAATCCATCTCTGCCACTACAGTGGAAGTTGCTTATAACGCCCTCGCTTGCTACGACCAGTCGCTTATAACGACCATTTACCTTTCATTTGGTTGGTTTCTTTATATTTTAAGCTATTCAACCGTCGTCATATATAACGGTGCTTCGGATATAACGACTAATTTTCAAAAAGAAATTTGTCGCTTATAACGAAAGAATGAGAGAAAATTTACAAAAAAAATTACACACAATTTTTATTTTCTTATGTAGCCATGTATTCTGGGAAACGTAAGAATTTTTCTGTAGAGTCAGGAGTTTGGTGAAAAAAGGATAAAATAAAATAAAATGTTGTCTGTGAATGCTTTTAATACTTCGTTGAGAACTATGGAGGGTAGTCGAATATAACGGCCGCCGCTTATACCATATTTGCTCGGTCCCTTCACCGTCGTTATAAGTGACTTCCACTATAAATGCACAAATTATAGCTTTCGATGAATGAATTTTAGTTCCTAGAAATCAACTTCGTTTCATCACAAAACCAATAGCAAAATAGAGAAGAGTGTGGTTTTACTGTGAAACCACTAGATAGCAAAAGGTTGTGATGTCTTAAATTTAAAATTGAAAGGAAAATAACCTCAAACTTGAAATTCAATTATTGTAGAAGGAAAATAACTTAATTTCCCGAATGACTGTCAATCTCATGAAATCGAACAGAGCTTCACATTCGTACGAATTCGTAAGTTCTTACGAATTTCTTGTCTTGTGAGGGGAAAATGAGAGAGTAAAAAAATTCCCCACCTTACGAATTCCTTTTTCCTTACGAAAGTCTTTTTCTTTGGGTAAGCTTGAACAACACTGTCAAACCTCATTTTAGTGGAAAACAAAAACAAATTTCCACTGGCTGAGAGTATGTTCCCCCACTTCTTAAATTATTTAGGATTTGACAGCGATGTTGGGCATTACACAGAAAAGATAACAAACAGACCTATTATTTAACTAGTGTACCCGTGTAAGAACTCTCGCAAGAAAAAATCCATCTCCCAAAATCCAAGCTTCCTATATGATTTCCATCCGTCATGTCAACTAGTGGAAATTCCATGAAAGTAATACGGGAATTGTTTATTCTTTTGGGAGTTCATTTTGGGTGGAATATTTGTATTGATCTGTTTTTTAGTTTGTTAAAATCTATAAAGTGAAAGTGCAATTCGTCACTGCTCCAGACAATTCTCTTTCTTTTGACATCTCACTTGTAAAGATTGGTTAAGTGTGAGAGCCGCAAATGGTACCCATACAATAGAAATAATGTATGCATATGATTCTGTGTACCTATTGTGACCTTATTCGACTACCTTTTTACATATAATTATAATACAAGTTCGATTTTGACTTCCTGGAAGAAATTTTGCATGAACAAAACTGTCAAGGTGTCACACACTACGCATTCACTGACCATCAGTTAAGATGATCTGCATAACTCATGTTGATTACTGCCAAACCCATATTGTGCTGGCTTCGCCTACATAGTCATGCAAAATTAAAACTCATTTAATGTCAGAAACGAAACCAATCAAAGTTTTTAATAGGTTTTCACAATTTATTTTAGACAGATTGCTCTACTTAACTCAAATTAAATTAAACAAAAAAATAAAACTATTTTACGATGGAAAAAATAAAACCTCGTAAATTTGTTGTTATTTTTTTCGGTCTCGCTAAGAGCTATAGACATCTTCTACGACCGCCCTTCAATTGTGTGACATTGAAGAGGAGTGATTAAGCATTCACCACTACCACTATGCACTCATGATACTCTTACTATTTATTACATTTATTATTGATTTATCTGAAAGTATTTTGGGCTGCGTAACTCCAGTCGAATTTAATCTAATTATCGTTCTTATAGCCAAACTAAAGCATGTAGAACTTCCGTGTCTCAAAAATGCTAAAACCCATAAATAGATTAGATATTCATTCAACATAAAGCTACAGAAAAAATGAACAAAATAAAACTATGATGGTTCACTTTAGACGACTTTTAAGCCTTTGCTCCTGTCCCTGTCATATTCACTTAAGTTAGGTTAGGTTAGGAGGGCCGTTTGCACTAAATGCAATTTCACCCCAGTGGCCGTAAAGGTCCATTGTGAATACCCTAGTTTTGCAATTATAAACATGCATTTAAAAACCAACTAGATCTTCTAATAACTCGTTTTAGGTCTGTCGAAGAACCGTGATCCCATACAAAATAGGCGCCATTCTTGAAAAGCGGACAGTGGCATAGAAGGCGTGCTACAGATTCTATTTCATCCTCATCCATGCAGCTTCTGCAGAAGTCATTTATAAGGAAGCGTTACCTTCTGACCATACAGTTTCTGGTTATACCACCGACGAGTACATGGATTTGGCTCCTGCTCATAGAAAGTAGGGCTATTTTTCTTTTCTGGTCGACTGTGGGCCACAGGTTGCAGGTTATGGCACAATCAATTGCGTTGCACTATCGGTCCTCGGTTAAATGCGTGGTGATGCGGTCTTTTAGATTTTTAGTTGTGTTAAAAGCCGGTAAGAACTGTCTTTCAGCTAGTATTATATCCGCATCAGAGCCTTTCCTGGCCAGTCAGTCTGCTATTTATTAGTTCCCTTCTATTCCCGCATGCTCGGGTACCTAGCAGAGCAAAACTATGTGGTTTTTTATCGCTTTAGGTGCCATGAGGCGTTCATTTACGCATTTTGAATTCACGGAAGTGGAGTCCAGTACTTTAAGTGTTCCTCGGTTGTCCACGCAAATGGTGATTTCCATTGCATGTAATTTCCTAGCTTGGACAATTTCTTTTGTTTTTTAATAGCATATATGCATCTCTGATTGGAATACGCTGCAATAGTCCGGTAGTCGGTAAGACTGCTTTATGCATAGTACTTCCGACAAGACTCCTGCTCTGGTGCCATTCTCTGGTTTTGAGCCATCTGTAAAGATGGATTTTCCGATGATAGCATTTTCGGAGTTGTTCCAGATCTGTCTGCCTGGTATGGAGATCTTGAAGTATCTGGAACCTTTTCTGGATCACCAGTATGTGTCTACCAGAAATCTGCAAGAGTTTTCATCTGAGGGACCTAGCTTCCTGAGATGTCCCTTCAGTTTACAATGTAAGGAACTGCTATCAGGATGCGGAGTTAGTTTTTGTCGAGTAAAGGTTTGAATCTCTTCAAGTTATAATTACCCAGAAGTTTCTTCGCTTGTCTTAGAACCTGAGTTTTTATCCAGTTTTCGGAGCTCCTCTTTTACTGTGTGTTCGCCTATGCCGCAGAGAGGTTCAAGACCCACGAAGGGTGTAGCAGCAGGCAAATTTGTCTTCATTACTTTCTACCCCCAGGCGTTTTTGTACCCAGGAGATGGTGACATAGTTTCCTTCGTCCAGTCTATTAAGTTTGTCAATTCTAGATTTATTGACCTGAGATTCGATGGACCTGATAGCTGCTTGGCTATCTGACATTATTGCTATGTCAGATCTCTTATTGTTTTTGGGTTTCTCTTGCTTTTGTGAGATTAGCCTCGACCTTACTGCATCCGACTCTGATTTGCGGCATTTTTGGTCGTTCCTAGCAGAGAGAGTAATGGATTCACTCCCCCCAAATGTTAGTACTCCAAAATAAGGGAACATACCTTATATTTCTGATTGGCTTTTTTTGTTTATCGGTTTGGTCTCGGCACCATTAAATAAGAGTTATTTTTACAATTCTGCAGTTATTTTTACAATTCTGCAGTCTGTGTTTATTTCGAGGTAGATGAACTCCTAAATAAATTTAAAATTAAAGCTATCGGCGGTGGCTTGACTCTAAGTTCAAACTTAAGCTGACTCACCATTTCCAAACTTAAATACAAATTCTTAGATCGTATTAGTAGATAGTTATTTTCTGCAATTTGGTGATAAAAAAACAAAAGCAAATAAGACTGGCCCACGCTGTTTCGCCATGGATTTTAGTCTTCAGATTCATAGAAACAGAACCTTAGAAATGTGAACGAAAGATATAATATCTTCGGCATTGTTATGGTTACGTTTGCTGTATCTAAAGAGCAACGCCCGGATTTTATTAAGTGTTTAGATTTAAATGGTTCGGACTATCTTTATTTGTCCTGCGTAGTCTTTGATTTATTTATATAATCTTGTACATGTAATTCCAAGTGATTTGCAGAAGAAAATATTCTCGTAACGATATGATCTTAAAATATTTATTAACCAATTGTGAATACCATGTCTCCGATTACCTCAATGATAACCGCATCCAATTAAGTGTGCCTACTTACATCTAATATATGTACATACTCGTTTATGAAGTGTAGGTTGGCAAAAATTCTCAATTTTATGTTGATTGGTGGTGTATCTATTAATGACAATCATAAACATTTAACATTTATACGAAATGCTATTTTTTTTCTAACTATGTATTTACGAGTAAAGCCCGATTCAAGTGGGCTTCAACTAAATGATTAAATATTCCAAATATTCTCGTATTGAGAAAACATCTAATTGTAAACACTATTTTTGTGGACTTTCGTTAACCGACAGTTAATAAGCTGACATAACAAAAGGTGGCTGAACTTATAATACATCCTTATTTATAAACTGCCTGAGCCACTGACATGATGTCTTGGGAAATGTCCTGCAATAATTCGCATAAATTCTGCAAATGAAGATGGCAACCATAAACAGAAATATCATACCACCTAAGATTTGACCTTTCAACTAATAAAGCTTACTAGTTTTACGCAGCTTAATCTATGTAAACAAACAATGTAGCACCGTGGTGTGAAGTACTCGTACAACAAAGTTGACGGCTGAAATTTAAATTGACATATCGGAGTCAAACGGCCGTACGTAAAATGTTGCCAGTCAAACGTGTTTTTTTTTTTTGTTTTATGATAACTTCCGTATAGGTAACTCAAAAAATAGAAAAAAGGCTTATGTAAGCCGTCAGATTGGTTTAAAAGCAACGACTTGTCCATGCTGTGTATATTCTCTTGTAGATGGTTGGGGTGTAGTTGCCATTATGAACATTTCGTGCATTATGCACGCATAAGAAAATCTAGGTACATACATAAATTGTGTACTGTGCGAATGCGTGTGCCCATAATGCCCGTCCGCTCAGCTTCGTTAAGTTTTCGTCCACTTTCGCCAATATAAGAGAGCTCCACGCTCTGTTGCTTAATCACATTTACATATTAAATTCATACCAAATACAAACAGTACACTAAAATATATTGGGGCAAATTTATAGTCAACCCCACTTTATCAGTTTAACTCCGTACTAGTTATACGCAACTTTAAACTTAAAAGCATACTTTAATTTTTCTTCAATAATAGACACTTTTTAGTATGCTGCTAAATAATTTCTATTTCGCAACGTTCCTATGAGAAATTTTATTCGAACACACAAAAAAGTGACAGTTTCGATAAAAAAAAACGTAGTAGTCTAGCTCCATATTAAATATTTAATACGAGCTTCGGGTGATTTTAACTTTAATACGAGGCGCTAACGATAAATTGGGCTTTATGGCGACTATAATTATGAAAACGCTTAGTTTCGTGCTTAAATAATTTTAAAGTGTACTTTAGTCGACTATAAATTTGAGCCATTATGTTTAGTTCTTGCCGAAAAAATGTTCACTGAAATCTGAACGTTAGAAATACATATATTTTTTTAAATTGTTAATTTTACACCAAATGACCAATAATTTTTTTGCCTTCAGTCATTGTCTTGTCACACAAAATGTACTTTTGCTGCCAAACGCTTCGGCCTAAAACTTTCAAACTAGCAAAATTATGAATTGAAATCGCTGTAAATATTCAGCACAAAATGTTTTTTTGATTCAAATTAATCAATCTAACAGGTAAGGCTGCCCCTGGGGCGTTAATCTACAGCTCTCTTCGAATTGAAGTTGAATGGGTTTGAAGTTGAAGATTAACACAAGTCAACACCGTCAAACTCGTTTATTTATGTTACACCTTTAAATGCCAAATGAAAGTAAAACTGTATCAAGGATGCATGAACATTGTATATGTATCATTTAATTCTCTCCCTTCCACATTCTTGAGTCCAAAGGCCCTTTTTGGTTTCAGTTTAAGCAGATGTGCATACCTAAACCTATACCGGCATTTAAAGTAATTTTCGTTTTTTTTTTATCTTAAAGAAGAATTGACGTCAATTTTCTTTCAAATCAAATCAACTAAGCATGTATGTAGGTACTACATATGTACATATATATATGAATTTTTACGAAATGCTGTTTGCGTTCTCATGATAGAGTAAGAAATCTCCCCAGGCTGCGAAATTCAGCACAAGCAATTTTTTTGGGTAGATTTTTTAAATCGGTCAAATCGCGTACACTTTCATAGGTTTGACCTTTTGTATTGTGGCCCTGGTACACGAAAGGTGGTGCTTCCATCTGAGTGAAGCAGCACTAGCGCTGTTGCTAGCTGTTCGTATGATTAATTTTTAATCGTGTTTATAACCTAATAAATTAAATTATCCTATGGTCCGGTATTTCCGTTCACATACTGTGTTGATGTTCTTGGCCTGAAGAGACCGTTCGCAAAGATGTGTAAACACAAGTTGATGTAATCCTTGGTCCGAGGAGGTCGGACACAAGGATGTTGGAGACTGAAATACTTGAAGGTGTGATTTGGATAACATAGAATACATATGTGTTTCC
Source organism: Brachyopa scutellaris (assembly GCA_949775065.1). Lineage (NCBI taxonomy): Eukaryota > Metazoa > Arthropoda > Insecta > Diptera > Syrphidae > Brachyopa > Brachyopa scutellaris. The sequence continues at coordinate 77,469,898 of OX459113.1, forward strand.
CTTCTACATCCAAAGATTTATCAGTTTAATAAAGCTGAATTCATAAAATTTTTTCTTCACGTTTGACATTTCAAAAACTCACAATCACAACTATTCACGTTTTCGTCGTTCAACGCGATCGTTGGCTTTTTTCACTCTTTGTGATAAATCTATGTGTTTTATATCAGTAGGTTTGTTTGGTGTCCGCTCTGGTGCGCCCTTAAGCCCAATTCAAAATACCGCGTTCGGCTGCTCTCGCGTTGACAGATAAAGTAGAAATAATGCAAACATATGGGGTGCTCTTAAACGTGACCTCAGGCGTTATATCGTAGATATCGTAAAGTTCTGGGCAACGGCCGAGTAGAACTACTTTCTACTAGGGCGTGCGTTGTGACAACTCACAGCTGTTGTTTACATTATACTATTCGATGGCCTGTTCGATCAAAGTACAATTTTTCAACATTTAATATGTGTAAAAGATTTAAATGGCTAATTTATTTTTTTTCAACACAAATTAATTGTGTGGGGTCTTTTTTTTTAATTTACATAATCGCACAATCTTGTTTACAAAGTAATTCCTTAAATTTTGTGTAAAGATAAAAAGAAATACATTTCAAATATTCTTTCTATCATAAATTCGTAAATAGGAGTTTAGAAGAAACAGAACATATTATTTGTCATACTCCTAACCAATGAACGCCTGAAGCTTGAAGCGGTATTTAGTTTTGCAAATTTCGACTTCGTGCGTTGGACAGAAGATATAGAGCCCATTAATGCGAGAGCGTCTGAATGCAACATTGTGAATTGGGCTTAAAGCGCACTGGAAACGCACTGATGTGTTCGATGTCCGCCAGTGCTACACTAAAAATGCTGCGTTTAATGTTGACACTAGTTCTGCACTGGATTCGCCATGGGTATTTTATCGGTGCAAGAAAAATGCTGTCAGCTGATTTGTCATTTGGTTACTTTTCATTGTGTTGATTTTGCTCATTGTACTTCTGTTTTTAGAGTTCGGATAGTTTAGTTGATAAAACACCGAACTAAACAAGTGCAAACATATACGTAAATTAACAAAATCTGGCTTAGGTTAAGTTTATAGTGTTCAGAGGGCAAGCTATTTGCGTTCGATGAAACGGGGGTTACACAGGTTTTATTGACATTGATTGAAAAGATTGTAAAACTAACGAATTAAACTGTAATTTTTAGAATCTTTAACGTTGTGAGAAAGAATTGTAGTAGATCGATGTACAGTGCAAGCTAAACGCTGGTTTTCTCGATTTATTTGAACTTGGAACTCTTTAAATATTCTTCAGATGTATATAATATTATTTAACTGATATGCATAATTAATACGATTACTTTCGCACTACATTTGAAAAATGCTAATGCAGGCTTGACTTTCCAGTACTACGTTACTTAGTACTTTTCTGCCATTTACACCTTTTTTGGATCAGAACATTTGCTCTTCCTCAATCGATTTAAATGCACAGCTCCCAACAATTTTATAGTATATCATTAAACAAACATTTCTATTAACATATTTTATGTGTATAAAATTAAAGTTAACATGTACTTTAAGACACCTTCTTAATTTATGGCATGGTGGACGCTCTTATCAAAATTCGATTTAACAGCCTACTTTGCAAGTCTTATTTATTCCGCTATGGCCATTACTATTACCTATATCTTAATAATACATATCTTGTATAATTCAAATGAAAAAGAATTTGTGTAGGTATCAAAAAATGTCAAGAAGCGACATTACTACTAATTTGTGGACGTAATCAGTTGAGGTGAACTTTTCAAAAGCGGGATCTAACCTTGAAGAAACAAATTTATTCCACCTAAAAACGAGTTTATCACAGGGTCATTCTTTTGGAATTTGTTTTTTACATATATTCATGTATATTCACGTCCATATTTATAAGTATGTATAAAAAACATAGTTTATGATTTACATTATAATACTAATTTAAATTAGCTTATATTAACTCTGTAGCGTGTCTGCATTTGTTTTACAATATATTTTTTTTTCTAAATCTGTATTCAAAAAATCGAAAGTTTGTAATTTGGTTTTTTTTTTTTAATCAAGATACCCTAGTGTCCGATTACCTTGAAGGAATATTAGCTGGCTGATTTTGTAGACTGCATTTATTATGTGATTATTGTTTGTTTGATGAGATTTTTGTTATGACATTGGGGGTGTGCTGTGCATCTTAAAAACGGTCAGGTCATCATATTGCTGAATTCATTATTATTTCCGGAAAGACAGATGCAAATTTATACATTTTCTGTATTTTGTCAAAACATCTGTTTCCATTTTACATAATCAATGATAATCATTTTCATCAGAGTTGATAGACAGTCGTTAGCATATTAAATTGTGTCGTTGTTTTACGTTGTCGCAAATGTAGTAGATCAATTAAATTAATTATGCACTATTACAAGCTCCTAATGGCGCTTTAGTCAAAATAATACATATTCATTATTTGCAAACTATCTGTCGTTTTCAACAACCCGAAATCACTAAGTCCCGATCACCAATGTGACTGTGAATTCGAACTTATTGAACGGATTTGATTTTTTTTCGGGTTATAAAGCTACATACACATATATACATATTTATCAGATGATTGCCAATGAAAAATGTACCCCCAAATATCTTACAACTGTGTGAACCTACAATTTAAGTCTGACAATATTTTCAGAAAAAGCAATGTCAGGCTATTGCCAGGCCGCTATGTGACAATAAATTGTTCGGCATCTACCAACCGTGTGCTCAACTTTTGGTGAAATTGTCAGGGGCTATCTTCAACATCCACGGAGAACGGAACTCATGGTTTTTAAAAAAAGTTACTTCAGTGGAGTACCAACAATTATTCAATTATAACTTCTGGTGTATGAAACCCAGAGTAACCATATTGGGCTTGTTCGATAGACAATTGATGAAAGTTTATCGCAGCTATGTACCTACGGCTATTACCATCCGTGCTTTCAATTTCGAGTTATTGGTCTTCAAACGCAATTTTTTTTAATTCGGTGCGCCTGACAATTATTGTCAGAAATTGGGACAAAACCAAACAACCATGTGAACTGGCAATTTAACGTTGCCTGGTAGTTTGTCATTGTCAGCTCATTGGCAGCTAATTGTCAGATCTGGCAATCGTCTGAACATACATAGCTTAACTCTTGTTTTTTTTAATTTACATAAAATTTAATTTGTCATTTGTCATTATTTTCTTTTAATTATTCATTTTTTACAAAAGCTAGTGGCTTAACAGGATTTCAAAATACTAACACTTTATAAAAAAGAATAAATAGTCATCATTCTGTAGCACTTGGGTGACTAGAGGCGAATGACTTCTTTATATAAAAAAAATGTGTTTATCCCTTGGACCTCCCGTAGGCGGACAAAACTGTTATCACCGCCACTGTCCGTATATTTGGCCTTTAACAACATGTCCCGATAGTGTTTACCAGTCACTATTATCTACAGCATTGCCTCTAGCATTTTCAAAAAAATATTCATTTTGATTTGTTCATTTAAGCGGGGCCTTATCTATGAAAATATATAAATGTTTAAAGATTTTTTTTTTCAGTTATGAAATTTGTGAATAAGTACACGGGGACACAATGAATTTTTTATATAAGCGGGGTTTTCAAATAACCGGGTTCCAAATAACACGTTTCTGCGACGTTAGCTGTTCCATAATAAATTGTTGTCGACCGCTCTCAACGACTGTCAAATGCCAACTGACAATAATGTCATCCAAACCGGAAAGGCGGCTGAACAAAATCAATCCGGAACATAAAAAGCACTCTGTATATCATCAGGAAAAATGGTATTAGTATTTAAAGATTTTTTTCCCCTCAATTTCGATTTTTTTTCATTTCGTGCGAGTTCCAGCACACCATATCTATATATTATTTCTGTATAGTATAGGTACCATTTGCGGCTCCGTCACTTAACCAATCTTTTCAAATGAGGTGTCAAAAGAAAGCAAATTTCCTGGAGCAGTGACGAATTGCACTTTCACTAAAATCTAACAAATTAAAAACCGATAAAAACAAATGAACTCCCAAAAGAATAAACACTTCCCGTATGATTTCCATGAGATTTCCATCTGTCAACATATTTGAAGTTTGGATGTTGGATGGGAAATTTAGAGATTGGGGATTGGATTTTCTCTTGCGAGAGTTCTCGCACGGGTACACTAGTCCTTTAATATTCCGTTCGTTTTTGAATTCGGTTTTCATTCCAGTCGAAATTGATCATAAGCTGGATCGTAAGCAATTTGCGGTTGAATGCGATGATTGAATCGTGTGTTAGCAAGTTTACGACGCGACGGTTATACCGATATCGCACGGTCGAACGCTTTCAATCGAAAACCTGTGGTTGCATGCACCGTTGTGTGGAAAACGCACGCAGATTCTATAAGGTGTGCTATATACAACGGTTGTACCGATATCGGTACTTTGGTTGAATGTTAGAAATCGGTAAAAGGGCTCACAAGCTCCGATGATTAAAAGGATTAAATTCCCAAGCACTTTCATGTTGCTCCGGGTTGAGCTCTGATTTGATTCAACTAACTTCATAATGTACACTCAACTATTTATGAGATTTTCCATTTTGCGTGATGTTCGAAACGTATTTCTGTTGTAAATTTAAAACAAAAAAATGATTTCCAAATATTTTGCATTAAATGTAGATCAAATAGTTTTACAAATAAATAAATAAACAGGTGATATGCCATTGGCACTGAATCCAATTCCGACTTGCACAATATTTTTGTCCACACCTTCAATGAAGATAGCGTGATGACTTATGGCACATAGCCGCCAGTGGTCATAAGAAACAACAAAACACAAAGCCTCTAAATATTATTATTTTTTTAAATAAAAAAAAACATGATTTAGCAATGCATTGGTGTATTGTGCGCTTGCCTTGTGTGACATTTAATATTTTATTAATATAACTGATGCAAATAGGTAAGTGCCGCTACAACAAACAAAAAAATGTCTCAATATCAAAATCAAAAAACGTGTTCCGCACATTAACGTCAAAAAATATTCGAAAAAAGTTATATTGAAGCAGCATATAACTGAATTACTTAATTCAAAATTATCACTCCGTGTGTGACCTTAGATTTTTAGTTGATTTTATGCAAAACTGTAAAAAGTAACACGACACCACTGACCACATAATTAAAATAAATATTTTTTGATTCAAATTTTGTAAAAAAAAAAAAAAAAAAAAAACCGAACAAAATTTGAAACAGGAAATATAATGACATTGGTGCAAAGCTAGTTTATGAATGACATTCTCTTGATTGTTTGTATAGATTGACTGTAAAAATTAAAGTTAATCCGAAAATATTAATAAATTTATTAATAGTATTCTTTCTTGTGTTAATGACTTTTAAATCTGAATTTGATAACACCGTTCTTTTATTACTTTAATTGCAAAATCGACTCATTATTGTTGTTAATCGGAACGGATACGTTGCTGTAAAGGCGATCTAAAATCGCGTATTAATTATGATTAATTGCCCGTTATTGTTTAAATTATGCGGTCGAATCAGTCATTCATGAAACCATGACCTATTGAGCAGGAGGATTTATCTAAATTATTTTTGGCTTGTAATATCTACAAATATACATACATATGTACAGTGCCGTTTGAAAAAATTTTCTCAAACTATTTTTTTTCGAAGTTTGGTGAATTGGTTGCAATAACTACATATTTTTTAATGAAGTTTTGTTTTATTCGGTATTTTCAAACGTTTGATGAGACTTTTAGAGTATTAGAATTTTTTACCTGCATTCAAGGAAGCAAAATGGTCTCAGACTGAAAAATAAGTTTTTTGGGTACTTGCGTCAATTTTAATAATAAATGAAAAATGTTTAATTATTGCAGTTTTTTTATTTATTTATTCCTTCCTAGAAGCATTGTCCATTTAATCAGTACTTCATTGGATCTCCTCTTGCTTCATAACTGCTGTACATCTGCGGCATGGTGTTCAGGAGTCGGATTAGTAATGTTTTAGGATCTCAATTGACTCTGGGCGCTCCTTTGCAATCTTAAGTTTAACGATCGGCCAGATATTCTCAAATTGTATTGAGGTCTGGGCTGTAGGGAGGCCAGCTTAACACATCAACATTATTTTTTTCGAAGCACTTTTTAGATTAAGAAATAAAAAAAAAATACAAATGTAGTTTAGAACAAAACAAGTTCATATTTACAATTTTGGCTGCATGGCAAGGAGCATTGTCCAGTCGAAAAATGAACCTGAAGGTATCACCAAAAGGCTCTGACGCGGAGGGCTCTAATTCACATTCTAGGACTCGTAGATAAACTGCTGTAGTGTCTTTCGATTCTTACGAGGCTATTCTACCTTCTCCATCTCCATTATCCCTAGCCACACACCTTCAGTTTTGCAGGCATTCAGAGCTCCGTCTTTCCATTGGTTCTCTTCGCGCAAGAATCCTCCCATCTTCAACATGCAGCTTCAACTTGGATCCAGCGGAAAAGATAACATTGTTAAACATGTCTTGAATCTAATTGAGATCTTTATCAGCCCAAATTAATCATTTTTCACTGACTTTTATTGGAAAATCCGGCTTCAGTACTTGCTTGAGTGCTCTAAGTCCAGCTTTTATAAGCCTTTGTCCCACTGAGATTGCTTCAATTATTTATCCCTAGCTCAAAATAGATCAACTTTAATATTCGCTGAAGTCTTAAACTGATACCGACGGCTTTGGAGCACCAAAAAACGATTTTCCACCTAGGTCGACTTTTTTGGCCTCTCTTAGCTTTTCCTTCTGTTGGTAGTCACTGTCTCACGATATTTTTTTTAAATTCAATGCTACAGTTCGTTGAACCACATTAAATCTTTCAGATATTTGACGGGTTGTCGAATTTGGACATGACAGACACAAAATATTAGATTTGCACTCGGAACTGAGTTTTCCCATTTTTTGTTCTTTTAATCACTTTGGTTCGTTTTGGACGGCTATTACGAGCTAAATGCACCTCCCATTCATAATTACATCGACTTTTGTTCACTAATTGAACGATATTTTGTTATCCAGTTCAAAAAACATCGTAGTTCTCATAAATATCAAGAACTGCCATCCGAAAGAGTAAGAAAAGGTTTGAGAACATTTTTTCGAACAGTACGTAGCCATGACCAGCAACAATTTTGACAAATCACCACCTTCCCCTTTGTGGAAGAAGATCCACTCACCAATTACGCGATATTTATGATAACTGACTGACTGACCAGAGGAGTTTGGTTCAAAAACCTGTATTCTTTTGAATCTGTTGCAAATAATAAATAACATTAAAATTTATACAACAGTGACTGTCACACTTACCCACTCCCACATGTGCATACAAATGGCAGATGCACCAAGTAATGAAAGCCCCATAAAGTGTAAATGTAATTCGTTTGTTTTGCTTTTGTGTTTTTGTTACGTCGCGTCGCGTTGAAGTGAATCTGCATTTCACTGAGTCTTCCCACCGCCAATTTTTCTCGGTCTCCGTCTCTGCATTGGTCAACTGCACCGATTTGTATTTAACGAATTCATTTTGACCTCCTTACGAGTAAAATTATCCACAGAAATTACAGCATCCAGTAAATGGTTACCATGGAGTGGAGGTGCTTCGTGAAGGCTTATCGGCTGCCTTGTCCTCCGTGAACATCAGTCTAAATGGCGAATGAAATCGAGAAAATTGTTGTTTTTTTTTTTTTGTTAGCTTTCATTGAGGTAGACTTTGATCGTGACACATCTCTGGTAACCACAAGTTGTTATCTTGCCATACAAACGTGTGTGTCCATCAGTTTATGTTTCTGTGTGGTGTATACATAATCATATTGAACTTTGATGTAATGTAGGTGCCATCGATTATTGTATAATTTTTTATTCCTTAACTATGTGCACAAAGTCTGCAAATTGTGCCGCCTTTGGCGCAATGTTGGAGCTGGATGGGTAAGAAATATGCGAAAACTTTTGATGGCTGTGTAAATATGAACATGGCGAATCGCATCGGATGATGGGGGGATTTGATTAAAGATGCGAAACCTGCTCGTCACGAGAATTTGTCAATAGCAATTCGAAATGTATTCCAGAAAAGCCACTACTTGTAGATAGGCACACTGCACATCTGTTTACGGAAAAGTGTTGGCAATCATTTTGCTCTTTAGAAGGAATGCACGATAAAAGCTTGTTTAATTACCATACAAGTATTTTAAGTGTAATTTAATGAGGCGATTTCGATATGCACCTCGATTGTATTTTGATGGTTTTAGAGTGTGGTAAAGAAATGACAATGCATACCTATACGATGTTATTTAACCATATGCAAAGTGGTCTCTAAAGCTCTGCTATTATATTGGGTTTACCTGTATCTCAGAAATATGAGCTTGAAAAAGAAAACAGACTTCATCTTCATAAAATATATATATGTAGATGAAAAAAATTAAAAGCAAGCTTTAATCAACTAAAAGGTAAAAAATAATTTTTCCCGAGTCACTAATATGTGACTAATAAATTAAATCTTGGAGGGCTCAGGATTTTGTTTCAACATATCGCCTTATCACATATTTATTTTCTACTTTTTAGTATCTGAAATGTTTACAAATTAAAAAGGAAAAGTTGAACCGATGTTGTTATTGGTTTATTATCAGGAGACATAATAAAAACCTGTCCTGTTATAGTAGGCGATTGTCATAAATCCTGCATAGGACTATTGGCTGGTTCGCCAACCGTTGGACCTTTTAACATGCAATGCGAGCGTACAGACTACAGGGAGCTAATTCCCGTTTTCTCACTTGCACTTTCGATGTAATTTAACTCTATTCTATGTTCATTCTGCTGATTTCTGCTTCATTATTGCAGGGTTGCTCTCCAGTTAGCTTCGGTCAGTCTAGTTATTCTATTTGTAAGCCTTCTAAGGATCTTACTCTACTCAGTGCGAAAGATGCTTGAGGGGCTGTGATCCCAGGTATACAGCGGAATAATCTTTCTTTCTTTCTTTCTTGCATCTTCTGAACAGTAGAAGCCCAAGACAGTAAATATTGGTAGCATTCTACGTTCAGCAGTGCCGTAGCTATTCTATTTTATGAATGCGATCTTTCCCAAAGTCTACGCGTACTTTTGGAATTAGTTTTTCGTGTAGTTGGTAACGAGCGTAGAGCGGCCATATTATTTCTGTGACAAAGCCGTCGGTAAATTGGCCGAGGTGGTTTTGATATGATAAACTTGACTCAGAATGTATGGAAATTCTACTCGTTAAATCCTTTGTCGCAGGCATTTTCTTGCATTTTCACTATACTTCCGATTTTTTGAGCCCATGCAGGGATAGAAAAGCCTAAGAAATGATTTTCAGTATGAAAATTTTATCGAATTTTATAGAAGTGGTGATATTTATTGGAAAAAATAATTCATTGTACACTGGACATTGAAAACGTAAAATCGCTTACATTTTAATATTTTACTGTGGGTGTTTGTCTGGGGTATAAAGTATAAATATGCGACATTGAAACCTATAGCCAAGTTGTGGGTTGATTTTTTTTTAGAATTATCCAACGTGATGATGTGTTAGATTGACGATCTTTCGGTGATAAAATAGAACTGATGGGAGCTCGTCATATCGTTGACAAAAGGTTTTAGTCGCCCACATTCGCATATGTATATACATATGAATGTAATGTATAGACGTGTATAATGTAAATGCCTTACTTACTTACTTAGTTGGCGCTACAGCTCGAGGTGAACCGGGGCCTGCTTCTCGCAATCATTTGTGTGTGCGTGTTATATTTTTGCACGAATGGAAGGGACCTACAGTTTTTTGCCGACTCCGAACGGCGAGTTGAGAAGCTTAATCGTGACAAATGATACTCTTTGATGCTTGTCAGGCATTCGAAAGAGGTGGTACCGTGAAAAAACTTTTTTAGGTGTTAGACCCGGCCAGGAGTTGAACCCGGGCAGCATTGCGTGGTAGTCCAACGCAGTAACCACCACGGCCACGGCGACCACATAATTTTAATGTCGCTCTTCGTAATATGAGCAAAACGTTAATTGTGTTTAATGGGGATGCCATCATTTATTTTTTGGATTTGTAATACCTACATATACATATGTACATATATTCTAAATACATCAACGGATCAGATAACTGATAATATTTTGATAATTCCTGCATCTCAATATACCTACCTACCTACCTAATAAATCAATATCGAAATATTTTGTATCTGTTAGAATGTTAAACAAACAAGAAGAATTAATTGAAAAAAGTGCTGCCAAATTGCCTTATCGACGTTGTGAGTTAAACAATATAATTTCAGAGGAAACATAACTATATGTACAGTAAAAGCTACCATAAGCGGACACTCATGGTCCGCTTATTTTTGTTCTGGTTATGAGGTTTCAAGTCATTTCATATTCTCAAGTCATTTCATATACTTATTTCGTAACTTTTAGGACAATAATTATGGGGATAGTAGTCGACGATTTTTATTTTGCTTCATATAATTCTATGACTATCGTCTCGTGTATGGTTATTTTACACAGAGTTTGAAATCCATGAAAAAATCTTTAATTGTCTGCAAAATATAGAAATCAATGCAAAACGATACCTCATTAGCTATCGTCCGATACCGTTTTTGAGCTATGTCATGCAGACTATCGTCTTGATTATAATCATTTCGTCGATTATTGATTTACGTGATGCAAGGCCATCGTCGAAACGATATCATCAGGCGATAATCGACTTACGGAATGAGTACACAGCTTCTGATGACATAATATACCGAAGTGACTGCGAAAATGTAAGAGCAGAAGAACAGGTACAATGCAGGAACGCAGGGGGAATCCCATTATAAGCACGTATCATCGCTCTGTCCGGTTATTAGATATCCTCGTCCGGTTACCGGAAATTTTATTCATTTCTTTATTTATTTTCCATGGATTTGCTTGTGTATTAAGAAAAATAGAAGCTGTACTGGAAACGAATACTTTGCATCTTTATGTTTCAACTGTTTACACAAAACTAACCCTTTATTTAATTAATTCGTCCGTTTATGAGAGGCTTTCCATTTTGAGAAAGAAAAAGTGTCCGCGTCCGTTTAAAAGGCATTTTAGGAAATTAGAGCAAATGTTGGTTCCCGAAAATGTGTCCGTTTAATGGAATCGTCCGCTTATCAGAGCTATTCGCAAGTAGGGCTTCATTGTAGATCCATATACATATGTACATACATAGCTCTGCATATAGGAAAAAAAAATATATTCAATAATGTACAGTGTGTCAAATAATATCCCGGACTGGCTCTAGGAAACATAATTAAAACACGATTTCTGTTTATTTATCGGTGCTTTTATTCGAAATGTTCTGCTCCCGATTCAGTTCACTTGTTACAGCGATTCGATAGTAATTCAAATACCTGCTCTAGCTGACTTTGCGAAATTGCCTCCAGTGCCTTTGTCGAAGCTGCTTGAATGGTCGGAATGTCGTTAAAAACGACATACTTTCAAATTCAATTTCAATCGTATTGAAAACACTATGTTTCATCATAAGTAACAATTGTTTTCATGAAGCTTGGATCATTTCTTGAGGCCGACCGCAATGACGTCTATGAAATGCCAGATTCTCATCACTTTTTGATCATTATTCAATGATGCTGATTACACTGTGTAACAAGATTTCAAAAAATGTTTGTTTATGTACATTTTTGGATTTTTTATGCTTGGTATGTACATATATGTCAGTTCATTTCAAAAATGCCCAAAAAAGGCTTCTCTTAGCGGCCATCTTTTCGTACGATAGTTTTCAGTGTCAGCACGACTGTTCCATAATTAAATGAAAAATTTTTATTTATTTTCTCTACTTACGACTATTCACATTCACTTGCAGAGGTCGAATGATGAGCTTGCTCTGCTTGCATCTCCGTTAACACATTTCGCGATGCCGTTACCGTAAAGCTAACAGTTAGAACGAATAAATACTCAAAATGTGCTTGACATACCAGAAACTGACAAAAAAATAACATAAACAAATTTTTGTGTCTTTCGTCTTTTTGACAGATACGGGGAGGGGCAAAGAAACGAGAAGTAACGAAAGCAGGAATGAAAATTCTGAGACTTATTCCGGTTGATCTTTGACATTTCTCGTTTGACAACCAAAACAAAGTTATCGTTTTGCTCAGATCCTCCTGAAGAATAATTTGAATATTCTCTTTCTCAGTGAAGCATTGCGGTCTCATCTGCAACAAAATCACGTAGTTTTTGGAAGATCTCAGGCGTCCGGACTGAAGTTGGCCTTCCTGTGTGTTTGTCGTGTTTCAGCGTCCCTCTCTGCCGCCCAAAAAGCATTTATGCCACTCGGAAACAACTGTTTTACTCAGACAATCATCGCGATACACTTTTTGCATCAATCGAAATGTTTCTGATGCATTTTTACCAAGTTTTGGGTAGAATTTATTGACAGCTCTTTGTTCCATGTTAAAATTTCAACGTCAAATGAAAAGGTGTTCTGGAAAAATATTTTTTATAATTGGTAAGTGTCAACCAAATGTCATGACATTTTGACAGAGAATAGAGATTTAAAACGCATTTTCGAATAAATAGATGGCGCTTGTGGTTGCTGAGATATGGTTCGTGTCCGGAATATTTGACACACTGTAGAAAAAATCACAAAAAATATTAACAGTTAAAAGGAAGAGTTCAGTAGGTCTCATTTGTAAACATTTTATAGTGCTATTAAATTCGTTTGGGTACAAACACGAACACGAGACACTAAGAAAACATTCGTATACATTTACATGCGTATGTGGAAAAAATCCATCACCAAATCAATCAACTTTTATGATAATATTTGATTATCTAAGGCCATCGCAAGTTTTACTAACCGACGCGACGCGACGCGATGCATGGGCAGACTTAAATTAGGAAACATATACATACATACGCGTATGTAGGTAGCTATGTAATATATTGAGAACCCCTACGATGCGGTTCTTTCGTATTAATTCTAAATTATGCAAATCTTGAACAGCAAACATTCTTAATTTGCACAGAACCACACTCTGTGTTTGTTGTCTAATATAACACGGAACTAATATTTTTCATTAGTAAAATTCAGGTTTTCTTCTCTCCCTTTAGTATGGATAGTTGTTGTTGTTATATTTTATGGATGAGATAAATTCGTTAATTATAATTGGCCAAACATGTTATTTAGCAGAAGATTTGAACAGACAAAAAACAATAAATAAATTATATAAATCGAGTCTGTAGACAATTTTGTTCACTTTTACTTTTCAGAACATTCTTGTGGTTGAGATGTTGAGATGAGGTGGGAATGGGCGAAACCTGAAATTAATTATACAGTACTTTGGAAGTTGCGGCGACTTTCGATTTCTTTAGCAAACGGTTTAAAATGTCAAAATGTTTATTGGGTACGACGACATTCGAGTATTTTGGGTTTCATCCTGATGAGTGGACGACGAGTTCAACGGCTTCAAGGTTTTCAGGTTGTCCGCACACGTTTGGCGAACGAATACTTGTGTCCAGTATCTTGTATCTATTTAGAAAACTTTATATTGGAAGTTATCATTCAGAGTGTTTTATTGGCAATAGATACCAGTTTGGCAATATATTTACCAACAAACTTGCTTTGTGACGCGGTTAGTTATTCAAATCTTAAAATCCGTTTAATGATGCAACTTGCCGTTGTCGAACTTGAACTTAGACGACCTTCGGAGTGAAATTACCGAAATCTGTGAAACTTAGCGTGGCAATAAATCATTAACACGTAATTGTGCCCAAAAGGGCCGGGCGGCGGGAGCCAAACACCGAAGTTTGATCATTTCGATTTATAAATATTTGCAGATCAATGTGGACATATTGGCTCACCAGTTACAACACATTCGTCGTTATTATTCAATGTTCAGTGGCTGGGCATGTCTGATTGATTAGTAATTGTTAGGTTTGCGCTGTAATTCGATTATTTCGTATCTACCAACATAAAGTTTGGAGACGACAAAAGCATGAATTAGTTTCTTAAATTACGAATTGCGTGGCTCAGACGGATCGGGTAAATGGTAATTGACCGTTGAACTAATTTTTCCTATTTATTTCTTTTAAAAAATAGATATACCTACAAGTGCAAAGAAATTTAAAAAAGTTGTTTTTTTTTTTTCTTTACAGAGGAGTGCTGTACTGATTTTGGCGCTATGCGCCATCGGTATCTGTGCGGAACTGCAGGTAATACATAAATGCTAAAATTTTAAACATATTTGTTAAAAAACATACATATACGATTAACAATTTTCCATGCTCGTAGATTCCGGAGGATCAACCCGAATTACATAGACAAGTACGTGCTGCAGGCGGATATTCGTACGACCCGCCAGACATACCTTTCCCTGAGCCAACGAGAAAGCCGACGTCTGTGCCAACTGTCGCCACTTCCAAACCAAAACCAACTGGATATAGATATCCAAAACCGGAAAAACCACTTGAATTGCCCACAACAGAAAAACCGAAATTCAATGGATATAAATATCCAAAGCCAGATAACCCATTAGTTTACCCAACGACACCTCGGCCAATACAAACAACAAGGGCTCCACCAGCACCAATTACAACACGTAAGCCAACGCCTCCAGTGACGCAAAGGCCTACAACCCCACGACCAACGACAAGGCCACCACCACCACCCCCAACTACCCGTCAGCCAATTCCTACAACTAGGCTGCCACCTGCACCAGTAACAACTCGAAGGCCATCACCCCCACCAACAACTACCCGCAGGCCAATTCCAACCACAAGGTTGCCACCTGCACCAGTAACAACTACAAGGCCACCAACACCACCCCCGACCTACTTGCCACCCTCAACTACCCGCAGGCCGATTCAAACCACAAGGTTGCCCCCAGCACCATTGACTACGCCTAGGCCACCACCACCGCTAACAACACCAAGGCCACCACCGCCACCCACAACTACCCGCAGGCCAATTCCAACCACTAGGTTGCCACCTGCACCAGTAACAACAACAAGGCCACCAACACCACTACCGACTTACTTGCCACCTTCAACTACCCGCAGGCCAATTCCAACTACAAGATTGCCCCCAGCACCAGTTACAACAACAAGGCCACCAACCCCACCACCGACCTACTTACCACCATCAACTACCCGCAGGCCGATTCAAACCACAAGGTTGCCACCAGCACCATTGACTACCCCAAGGCCACCACCACCATTAACAACCCCAAGGCCACCACCACCACCCACAACTACCCGCAGGCCAATTCCAACTACTAGGTTGCCACCTGCACCAGTAACAACTACACGGCCACCAACACCACCACCGACTTACTTGCCACCTTCAACTACCCGCAGGCCAATTCCAACTACAAGATTGCCACCAGCACCAGTTACAACAACAAGGCCACCAACCCCACCACCGACCTACTTACCACCATCAACTACCCGCAGGCCGATTCAAACCACAAGGTTGCCACCAGCACCATTGACTACACCAAGGCCACCACCGCCATTAACAACCCCAAGGCCACCACCGCCACCCACTCCTACCCGCAGGCCAATTCCAACCACAAGGTTGCCACCTGCACCAACTACAAGGCCACCAACACCAGCACCGACCTACTTACCCCCCTCAACTACCCGTAGACCAATTCCAACAACAAGGCTACCCCCAGCACCAGTAACAACCCCAAGGCCACCAACACCCACAACTACTCGCAGGCCAATTCCAACCACAAGGTTGCCACCTGCACCAACCACAAGGCCACCAACACCACCACCAACCTACTTACCCCCCTCAACAACTCGTAGGCCAATTCCAACGACTAGACTGCCCCCAGCACCATTGACAACCCCAAGGCCACCACCACCACTAACAACCCCAAGGCCGCCACCACCACCTACAACTACTCGTAGGCCTATTCCAACTACAAGATTGCCCCCAGCACCGATAACGACCACAAGGCCACCAGCACCACCCCAAACCACCCGCAGACCTTCACCACCACCAACAACTCCAGGACCAACATATTTGCCGCCAACAACTGCACGGGTCATAACACCAAGACCAACGACTAGACCACCACCCCCAACTACCCCCAGGTCGATTCCAACCACTAGGTTGCCACCTGCACCAGTTACAACCCCAAGGCCACCACCACCACCCACAACTTACTTACCGCCTACAACACGCAGGCCAATTCCAACAACAAGGTTACCGCCAGCACCAGTAACAACCCCAAGGCCACCACAACCCACAACTACCCGCAGGCCAATTCCAACCACTAGACTGCCTCCTGCACCAACCACAAGGCCACCAACACCACCACCAACCTACTTACCCCCCTCAACCACCCGTAGGCCAATTCCGACCACTAGATTGCCACCTGCCCCAGTAACAACCCCCAGGCCACCACCACCACCCACAACTTCCCGCAGGCCAATTCCAACCACTAGACTGCCACCTGCACCAACCACAAGGCCACCAACACCACCACCAACTTACTTACCACCTACAACCCGCAGGCCAATTCCAACAACAAGGCTACCGCCAGCACCAGTAACAACCCCAAGGCCACCACCACCACCAACAACTGCCCGCAGTCTAACAACAACTAGGTCGCCACCAACACCACCACCAACCTACTTACCGCCTACAACTCGCCGGCCTATTCCAACCACTAGGCTGCCACCTGCACCAGTAACAACCCCAAGACCACCACCACCACCCACAACTACTCGCAGGCCAATTCCAACAACAAGATTGCCACCTGCGCCAATTACAACCCCAAGACCACCACCGCAACCCACAACTACCAGGCAGCCACCTGCACCAATAACAACACGGTTTTCTACAACCCCAGGGCCAACATATTTGCCACCAACAACTGCAAGAATTCTAACCACTAGCCCACCTACAAGACCACCCCCACCCCCAACTACAAGTAGGCCAATTCCTACCACTAGGTTGCCACCTGCACCAGTTACAACCCCAAGGCCACAACCACCACCCACAACTGCCCGCAGTCTAACAACAACTAGGTCGCCACCAACACCACCACCAACCTACTTACCACCTACAACTCGCAGGCCGATTCCCACAACAAGGTTACCGCCAGCACCAGTAACAACCCCAAGGCCACCACAACCCACAACTACCCGCAGGCCAATTCCAACCACTAGGCTGCCACCTGCACCAGTTACAACTCCCAGGCCACCACCACCACCCACAACTACCCGCAGGCCAATTCCAACCACTAGGTTGCCACCTGCACCAACCACAAGGCCACCAACACCACCACCAACTTACTTACCGCCTACAACGCGCAGGCCAATTCCCACAACAAGGCTACCGCCAGCACCAGTAACAACCCCAAGGCCACCACCACCACCCACAACTACCCGCAGGCCAATTCCAACAACGAGGTTACCGCCAGCACCAGTTACAACCCCCAGGCCACCAACACCAGCACCAACCTACTTACCCCCATCTACTACACGCATTCCAACCACTAGGTTGCCGCCTGCACCAGTAACAACCCCCAGGCCACCACCACCACCCACAACTACCCGCAGACCAATTCCAACCACTAGGTTGCCACCTGCACCAGTTACAACCACAAGGCCCCCAACACCACCTCCAACCTACTTACCCCCCTCAACTACTCGCAGGCCAATTCCAACCACGAGGCTGCCACCTGCACCAGTAACAACCCCAAGGCCACCACCACC
Organism: Brachyopa scutellaris; assembly: GCA_949775065.1. Lineage (NCBI taxonomy): Eukaryota > Metazoa > Arthropoda > Insecta > Diptera > Syrphidae > Brachyopa > Brachyopa scutellaris. The sequence continues at coordinate 77,487,661 of OX459113.1, forward strand.
ACCCACAACTACCCGCAGGCCAATTCCAACAACAAGGTTACCGCCAGCACCAGTAACAACCACCAGGCCACCAACACCAGCACCAACCTACTTACCCCCATCAACTACACGCAGACCAATTCCAACCACTAGGTTGCCGCCTGCACCAGTAACAACCCGCAGGCCACCACCACCACCTACTACTACCCGCAGACCAATTCCAACCACTAGGTTGCCACCTGCACCAGTAACAACCCCCAGGCCACCACCACCTCCTACAACTACCCGCAGGCCGATCCCAACCACAAGGCCACCAACACCACCACCAACCTACTTACCACCATCAACTACAAGGCTACCACCAGCACCAGTAACAACCCCCAGGCCACCACCACCACCCACAACTGCCCGTAGTCTAACAACAACTAGGTCGCCACCAACACCACCACCAACCTACTTACCCCCTTCAACTACACGCAGGCCAATTCCAACCACTAGGTTGCCACCTGCACCAGTTACAACCCCTAGGCCATCACCACCACCCACAACCCCAAGGCCATCACCACCACCCACAACTTACTTACCGCCTACAACCCGCAGGCCAGTTCCAACAACAAGGTTACCGCCAGCACCAGTAACAACCCCCAGGCCACCAACACCACCTCCAACCTACTTACCACCATCAACTACCAGACTTCCACCCGCACCAGTAACAACCCCCAGTCCACCACCACCACCCACAACTGCCCGCAGTCTAACAACAACTGAGTTGCCACCACCACCACCCACAACAACCCGGAGTCCAATTCCAACCACTAGGTTGCCACCTGCACCAGTTTCAACAACTCGAGCACAGCACTCATCAACCCCAGCTCCATCTTATCTGCCACCAGACAACGACGGCTACAAATACCCAGTACCAAGTCCGGAATTCGCTTACTAAGCGAAACGCGTCTCACACGGAAACGAGTTCCCCAGCAGTAGCAGTCTAAGCAATAATAAACACTAAAAGCCTTATCACCCCTAAGGTTCAAGATCTAGCATAGGTAGATGGAACAACTTGACTAAGGCTAGATTCTTCTAGTCATTGCAGTGTGTTGCCCTTTTATTTCCCCCTCTTCCCTAAAACGAATTGTCGACAGTGAATTTAGCCACATATTTGCACATGTCAGTTATGTAATTAATAATAATTATTATTGAGATAGGTTTTTGTTATTAATAAATTAAGAATTATTGTAAAACTATTCGCATATTGTGTGTGTGTATTGTTTAACTTTTTATACTCGTAGCCAAGAGTGTTCGTCTCGGATGGGAACGCTTCAAGGACGTTACTGAGCAGTTACATTGTTACTACTGCTGACACTGCGGACACTTCTGTAGATTAATCGTTTTTGGTTATTCTTTCTCGTTCTGCCTGAGATTGTTCTTACATTATATTTAAGTGTTGTACCTTTATACGTTCTGTCAAATGCCCAAATAAACGAAGCATGTAAATAAAAATTTATCGTAAACGTTGTTTATTCTTTGGTTAGGGCCAAGTCAAATGCGGCATAATCGCGCCTTGAACTTCAGCACAAGCATCGCATTGGAGAAGCAATTTAGTGCAAACAGGTCGTAGGTCACAAGTTAGCGACAATAATACTGGTAAGCCTCTTGACCTGTCTAATATGAAATCAGCTACATGCAAACGTATGTATTATATTCATGGGCTAAAAAGCAGGCAATAAAAAACAATGCATACATTTATTTGCATAAAAAAAAAAAAAAAAACTAAATAGTACGTAATACGACAGTACTACCTCAATAATGTGAACTCATTAAAACAGGGGCTAGTTCACATTTTAGGGGGGTTCACATTATTGGAAATTTTTTGTCAACTTAAAATAGGAGATTTATTAAATTTTTATTAAAAGCAATTATAATATAACTTACAAAAAAAAACCAATACAATGCGACCACGGCTTTACTCTGAAAATCATTGTTTTGTTTCATCTTGTTTCGTTCTTTTTAATTGGTTTTTCCCGTAGTCGGGTTTTAGTTTTTTAAACTTAATTTTTTATTTACAACTTTTTAGTTTCAAAAAATATGTAGTGTATGTACATATAAGTAAGCAATGTCGTGTTCTACTTGTCAAACCCTTTCATTCGATACCCATATTAAGGAGGTAGTTAAGATAAGAGAAATCCGCCATCTTGGGGGCGTTCGCCATATTGAATTTAGAATTACACTATATCGTATTCTATTCTACTCGCCAAGCCCTTTCATTTGATATCCATATTGAGGAGGTTATAAAGATAACAGGAATCTGGCATCTGAGGCGCCCGCCATTGTGAATTTAGAATTACGTCATATCGTATTGTATTTTATTCGCCAAGCCCTTTCATTTGATATCCATATTAAGGAGGTAGTAAAGATGACAGGAATCTGGCATCTGGGGCGCCGGCCATATTGAATTTAGAATTACGTCATATCGTATTGTATTCTACTCGCCAAGGCCTTTCATTGGATACCCATATTAAGGAGATAGTTAAGATAACCGAAATCCGCCATATTGGGGGCGTTCGCCATAATGAATTTAGAATTACATCATATCGTATTGTATTCTACTCGCCAAGCCCACTATAAATGCGGTTGTAAAGACTTATCAGGTAAAAAAGAAAAAAAAAGAAAAAAAATAGGAGGTAGTCCGCCATTTTGCTTGGTGCGCCCGCCATATTGAATTTGTCTGTAACATCAAATAGCCTAGGACACTTTCCGGATCGAGACAAATCCAACGACACCTCATTTGTTGAAATCGGCTTTATATTTAGTTTCGGCTGTACGAGGTGACATTTTTACATACAAACAAACAAACATACAAACAAACCCAGACTGTTAAAATCATAATCCTTCCTCTGCATAATCGGGTAAAAATTAAGTGAAAATCCAAAAGATATTTATATATTTTTTAAAAAAAAAACTTGTGATTCTAGACAAGCAGGTCTTCAGTGGATTTTGTATTGCATTTGCTCTAATATTTTGTAAAGAAGAAATTTGTTTCACATTTGCGCCAATGCCACACGAGCGTACTGTACACGGTACACACGACGCCCTTTTGATCGCGGGCGCTCGTGTGTACAGTTCTATTGGTGTTCTATATACTCATGGCGCGACCAAATGGGAGCGCGGAAAAAGGCGCTCATGTGGCAAAGTCCTAAGTGCATTTTTTCTGCCCATTCGAGTAATGTATTAGAACACCGTATACATATGTACCCATAGCCAGCATTACCGTTGTGCGACTAAGGCACAACAAAAAGCATGTTGCCCCTTTTTTGACTCTCCTGAGATTTTGATACGACATTTTCACAATACCCCAAATTTGCGATTTTTCATAGAAATATGGCGACTTTTTATAGTTTTTTGAGACTTTTTTGTCAAAATGAATTTATTTTCACTTATATTTCTGGAACGCATCCCTTTTACTAATTTTTCTTGAGCCTACTATTAGGCGCAGCTTACTTATGAACTTTGAGTTTTCTTGTGATCTGTGCAGATTTAATTCCTTTTTCTCATTTGTTGTAAGTTGGAAACTTTGGAGATTTGCAGTGTTCTTTTTTTTATTATTTTGTCACTTCAATTTTAATATTAAATTACAGTTGGACTCTCCCTAAGTCGAACTCTCTCTAAGTCGAATTTCTCTCTACCTCGAAATTTTTCGCCATATTTTATCATTGCCTTCAATTTTCCATACTTAAACCATTCTCTAAGTCTAACTCTCGCTAAGTCGTCACTCTTATATAGAGTTATAACTCGAACACATTTTAATATTAAATTACAGTTGGACTCTCCCTAAGTCGAACTCGCACTAAGTCGAATTTTATATTTTATCATTCTCTTCAATTCTCCATACAAAAGCATTCTCTAAGTCAAACTCCAGCTAAGTCGTTTTTATATTTTATCATTCTCTTCAATTCTCCATACAAAACCATTCTCTAAGTCGAACTCCAGCTAAGTCGTCACTCTCTCTAACTCGAGCTCTCGATTATTGGCATCTTTTTCACCCCTTAAGTCGAATTTTGTTTAGCACAAAACAAAATAAAAATACCTTACCCCTTCGGAATTCGTATTTGAGTATATAACTACTAACCATCAAGTACCTACACACTTCAGTATCCTAAATATGTGTAGCATCGCGTGTGCCATCATCGTCAGCTAGTCGTGTTTCTGCCTATTCATATTCTTGGTACCTCCATAAAAAGATACAGTTTTTAAAAAGTTGCAACGCAAAAACAGAAAAAAAAAAACATTGGCCCCTACTGTGAGTGTCAATCAACGATCATCACGACAATTTGTCGATTGCATCGATTAATTTTGGCTTCGCTATTGTGTAACTCAATCGACGGAAGAATAGATTATTGTGAGTAAAAATGTGAATATTGTGAATACATCATACTTTTGACAGTTGCTTGGCTATTATTAGGTCTGTTTGGTGTGTCGATAGTTTCTGCAATACTATGTTAACTTTCATAGAATCATGACAGTTGCTTGGCTCTCAATTTTTTTACTCTCATTTGGCTCGCTCTTTGCGATGAATTATCTGCAAGTATCTGCAAGACCTTTTCCTCGGAGTGGACTGTTGAACTCTGTCAAACCAAGCAATCTGACAGTTTGAGAAATGTCATAATCTTCATTGTAGTGGAAAACAAAAACAAATCGACAGGTTTCGTTTCAAAAGCGTTTGGTGTCTTTTGTTCAAGTTTTTCTCTGGGAGAGGATATCTCTCTCATTGAGAGGATTCTACTATTTGACAGATATCAATCACTTACGCGAAAAAGACACACCAAACAGACCTATTATTATTTATTTTGTATCAGAAGTAATTTAAAATAAAAAAGTTCAATTGTGGTTTAGCGATGGTCGAGGAATAATGGAACGCACCATATTATGGCAAATAACTTTCTGGAAACGACGAAGCGTTAGAAATCTGGAATAATATTCTTAAATCCATGTCTTTATAAAATGTAGAATAAAGCAAATAAACTTTAATTGAAGTTGCAACTTATTTAATTTTAATTCATCATATGTGGGGGGACTCTACGGTTTCCGTGGCGCCAAGGTTTGAAAACGCCATTTTGTAGATCTCGGTGAAATAAGCATAAAATATTAAGTAAAAAAATTGATCTCCTAAACTAAGCGATTAATCAATTTTTTTTTTCTTCATATTTTGTGTTTATTTCACCGAGATCTACAAAATGGCGTTTTCAAACCTTGGCGCCACGGAAACCGTAGAATCCCCTATTGTGGTATTAAACTAAAGAGAATAAGTTAAATAATAATTATTAATTACCTTTTTCCATCGCATATTTGCTTCGGTTTTTGCACAAACTTCCTTCGCGATAGGATTTGTTTCCATAAATAAAACCAGAAGCTGCAATTGCTTTTTTTTGTAACTTGCCTCGCCTTACATTTGAATGAATTGAATTAATAATAATTAAGTTTTCTTAACATATCATTTCAATTTTATCATTTCACACGCACAAAACTCTTTCACATTTGGCAAAAAAAAGCATCAAACAGAAATTTGTGATCGACTACAAGCGACTGTCAAATCGACAACTACCGATCACGATCACAATAGACAATACCGAATTCTGCAATCGACGATCGATGATCGTTAGTTGTCGATTATCGATTGTCGATTGACACTCACAATAGGGGCTATTGTTTTCTTTGTCTTGTTGGTTGCATTCAAAAAAGGTTCTTCAATGGATCTATCTGCGTAAGTATATAAAAAAAAGAACTTGTTTTAGTTAGATTCGAGCTGGAATTTCAAAATCAGTTGATTCTAGGCAGGTCAACAGAGCTGATGCAGTCTTTATGTCCAGGTTTGTAGCTAAATCAATTAAAAAAAATGTAAGTTACATGAAATATTGCGAAGTAAACTGTGTGGTCAAAAACTTTCTTTATTGTTTGCAAGTACATTAACCTTTTTTTTTTTTACTAAACAAACGTTTCAAACGAAAAATAAATGTTTCCTTCTATTACTAGAATTTTTCCAAAACTCTTTCTAACTCGAACAAATCTTGGTATCCCGTGAAAATTTGACGTAGGGAGAGTCGACTGCATTTTGAAAATTAAGGCTAAGAAGTAAAGATTGCTGCAGAATTTACAAATAGGGTAGGGCGAGGAGGTTCTGACACGTAAACGGATGTTGTCAAAAATTAGGTACACCCGCTTACAAACAAAACCATACATTAAATTTAACTTTATTAAAGCTTAATCAATTACAAGAACAACTTTAAGGGCTAATTTACTAACCGTCTTAGAGTTTGTGATGAATTTCTAAATAAGGAAAAAATGACAAAACCTCCAGTTTGTAGGAGGTTCCGACTTTTAAGAAGGAGGTTTCAACATGCTATAGGAGGTAATGGCGGTCTCGTGAAATGTCTTTTAATGATACTTTCCTTTATAAAAGTTAGACATTTTGATTGAAACCCATAAAATTTCAATACAAAAAACTAAGTAAAACAGGGAAAGGAGGAGGTTTCGACAATTTGAGTTAACCTCCTAAGCGAAACGTGTCGAAAACTCCTTCAATGCATGCATTATGCCGATATAATTGATCTAAATTATCCTAAAGAAGTATCCAGAAATATTATCATGAACGGAATTGTGTATGATTGAAGGCATTTATACTTATGTATGTATATATATGTATGTATATCTATATTATACTAGGAACATTAGATCTAAGAAAGTAAATTATACCAATAATTGTACTTATAGACTGCTAGCTGGCCCGTGCTCGCTTTGCTTCGCCTGCCTACCACATTTATGGGATGTAGTTGATGGAATTTTGATTTACTTTGCTGTCTTAATAGACCAAGAGCCCGCAGTAATTTTCGGTTGTAAATAGTAACCAAAAGAGTCACTGTTTTTCTTATCAGGATTCCTCCGATAAATCCGAACATGAAGAGGAATATAGGGTGTCCCAGTTTAGAGGTAGATATAATCCGTTAACTGTAAATTCCTGCATATTAGCGAACAAAAAATCGTATGACAGTGGGGTATATTTTCAGCCCGTCGAAGTAAGGGACCTCCGATTCGGTAGTAGGACCACTTTAAATGATATTCTGAACTACTACAGATACAAAAACAATTTCTTAAATTTCGGAGAGGCAATTAGAAGCGCATACGAAATGTTGAAGACTTTATGTACATCTATGCAGTCATAAAAAAGTTATGGCCCCTTAAACTCAAAATTTTGAAAATTGGTTGTTCCAATTTCTTACCTTAAATGCATTTTTCTCAAAACTTTTACTTCATAAAAAGCTCTTTTTTACTACACTTTTATCTTTGGCGAATTCTCTAAAGATTATGTTAAACAACTTTTTCACGTACGGCTAACAGAGGTGGTTGTAAAAGCCATTTTTCGTCATATAAAATTGATAAAAAAAACTATGCAAAACAATACATATTTTATATTGAAAGCCGGAATTTATTCTTTCGGGTCCATGGCAGCGAAATATTCTCATGTGGACCATTTTGGTGGCCACTTGCTGTATCAATTTGATGAAATCGAGTATTTACATTTTAATTTTGCATTTCGACTTATTCGCCCAATATCATGCGGATTCGATCGCTAACTAATTTTCGCTGAAAAATTGACTATATTCCGCTTTGAAATATAATTGCCAATGACAATTAAATGATAAAAGATGAAACAGAACAGATAAAGAAGAAGAACCCCGCAAAAAAAATTAGAACTCAATTCCAATCCAACTCAATAACCTTAAAATTGCACTCAAGTATTTATAACACACGAAATACAATTACATGAATACGACACACCCCTCTACAAAACTTTACCAGCTGCATTACTCAACTAACTTTTGTAGCATGCATGAACATAATGTAAGCAAAACAGAAAGAAAAAAATACGCACCAACAAAACCTTTGCGCTTGAGCGCTGACGCTGAGCAGAGCAGACACATACACAAAACACAAATCCATTCCACTCAGATTTAACGCGTATTTATTTAATATAGGAAAAATGAGAAATACAAATTACGAAGAGAGATCGAAAGAAAACCAAAAGAAGAAAACACCACTGAGATGGGATCAGAACATTGATCAATTAACAAATTAATTAAAAAAGGCATTTTGCAAAGATTTTATTAATATTGCTCAGCTTGTAGAGTACGTAGAAATATAATTTTGGACTTAAAAGACGCGTATTTTAAAGCGAAGGAAACGAAGGAGAAGTTTACCTTTTTTAGATTCAAAGTCTAATTATTAAATTTCTTGGTTTTCGCACTTAAAATCAGATATGTTTTTATGCAAACTTATCCTCCTTATCAAACCTAATCAACGCAAAAAAAATTATCAAAATCCGTTCAGCCGTTTGCTGTGTAGGTCCATGCAAAGGAATATTCACTTTGTTTTATATTATTAGGGATAAATAAATAAATAAATAAACAAACAAAAAAAAAAAAAATATTTACATTTTAAAAAAATTTATTATTTTATACTTACGTAAAAGGGTCACAACTAATAATAATACTATTATGCCCGGTTTCACCAACATTTGCAAAAAGTGGTTTTAGCTAACAGGGCGTTAAAATATATCTACCCATTAAATTAAATTCCGTTTCACCAACCCCATTTATTGAATTTTTAACTAACAGGCTGTTAGTGTATTTGGTAAAAAATTTGTTTTTAGTGTACTTCAAATTCTCATACGGAAAGAGTGAAATAGATATAATATAACTTATAAAATAGAAAAAGTCAGCAAATCAATGAAGTACGTTGTGAAAATGCTAAAGTTTGTGTCTTGCGCTAAGGGTTGTGTCGTATGCTAAAGAAAAAATAATGAAAACAAAATTACATAATAATAAAGAATATGAAATGCTTACAAATGGATAATAAAGAGGATGAAATACTAAAACGAAAAAAAGGTGACATTTTACTAATAGCAAATTCACTTCCTTAATGAAGAAAATTTCACAAATGTGAAACAATTTATTTTTTTAGGTTGAAATCACGCTTTTAAATTTTAAATGGACGAAAACGGCCTGTTAGTTTAAGGGGCTGTTTAACGCGATTTTAAAATTAAAAGTGAGTGGTTGGTGAAACGGAAAAACGTCATTTTAAAATTAAACAGCCTGTTAAATATTTAAAATTGGTTGGTGAAACCGGGCATTAATCTGTTCGTTTAATTTTTTTTTAATTTTTGTATTCTCACTTTCAAACACTTAAAACAAAAAAAAGTTATAGCTTAATAATTCACTGAAATATATTACATTCCCACTTACCAAAAATCAAAACACGACTGAAATTGTTACACGCTGATCAGAAACTGAACTCAATAAGGGAAAAAGTAGAGGTACCTTTAAGCTCCTTTCACACTATCCGGTTTGTGCACGGTTTTGACCGTACGGCAAAAAACCGGACGGCAAAAATCAGAATTTCACACTATCACAAACTCATTTTGTTGTTGCGTTGTGTGCTGTTTCCCCATAATGAATCGTAAACCGTACGGTTTAAAACCGTGTAATTTGAAAGCGTACATTTGGTCATGTACACTACTGAGCTATTGGTTACCGTACGGGCGCCGTGAGTTTCAGTGGCAGTCGACGGCTGCTGAACGCGAAAAAACCGTCGCCGTGCAATGTGAAAGGAGCCATACATTTCTTCACGCCACTGAAATAATTTCGCCACGGTTTTTTGCCGTACAGTCGAAACCGTGCACAAACCGGATAGTGTGAAAAGGGCCTTAGACTGTGGACATAAGAAATTATCATATCTGTCATACGGCTGCGCCAACGGGTTTTCGTAACTTTTCATAGATTTTCGTAGTTCGTAGGAGCGTTCGCAAACAGACCTAATAAGTAAAATCACAGATAACGTCAAGAAACACACGTTTCACCGATATTGAAACATATATTGAAATTTGACACAAGTATGGTAAAACTGTGATGCATTTTGCAACAGTGATGTCAGTAGAGAGGTGTTTTTAAAGACAATGACGTACCAAAAAGCCGGCCGAAAAGAACCCGACGGCGCTGCTGAGCCTGCAGTAGTATGGTCAGCAATTGATAGAAAACTGGCGCGAGACGAACCAAAACCGAATGTATTTCATTGATACACTACACTAGTATAAGAGTGTCCGTAGTGATTCAAAGAACAAGCATTCTTTCTTTCTTTCTTCTTTTCTTTCTTAGCTAAAAATGACTGAGTCTTTAATTATTATACATCAAATTAAAGCTTGAAAAATGCTCTTTGACATAACTGTCAAAAAGGTATGTTGTCGCTAAATATTTTTCAGAAATTAGTGATTTTCAAAAAAGTCTTCAGATATTAATTGATTAATTTAAAATTGAAAATCTTAGACCCGATATTTTTAAATCATAAGAAAGATAGTAGAATCACCTTTCATTTGATACTAAATGCATGTTGTATAATGCTTGTTACGGTTCTTATGATATTATGATTTACTAGCTGATTTACCCGCTTCGCAGAGCATACAAAATATTCTCTTTGTATGTAGATATGTGTATTTATAATAAACTAGCTGTCCCGCCCGGCTTCGCCCGCGCCCAAAAACACTGTGAATAAGCAGCAGCATCATTTTTCTACTGTTATTTGGTTGCACCCCATGAAATGTTTGATTTAATAGCAAGCAAGCAAAAAATGACATCTCGTCGGAAATCAAACGAAGGATTACTCTTGCCAACCGCTGTTTCTTTGGGCTAAGAAGGCAATTGAGCAGTAAAGTCCTTTCCCGATCGACTAAGGAGACTCTATATAAGACCCTTATCATCCCAGTCTTGCTATATGGAGCTGAAGCATGGACTTTATCGAAAGCGGATGAAGATCTCCTTGGTCGCTTTGAGAGAAAAATCCTTCGTAGGATATTCGGTCCCGTTTGCGTTGACGGGTTTTGGAGGAGAAGATTCAACGACGAATTGTACGAGCTATACAGCGACATCAGCCTGGTCAAAAAACTGCACATTGGGCGTTTAAGATGGCTAGGACATGTAGAGCGCATGGACATCAGCGCTCCGGCTCGGAGAATATTCAACTCTAACCCGGAGGGTCAGCGCAGCAGAGTACGACCTCGCCTAAGGTGGCGCGACCAAGTAGAACAAGACCTTAACCAACTTGGAGTGCGCAACTGGAAGCGGTTAGCTAAGGACCGGGCTAACTGGAAGAGGTTGTTGGTTGAGGCCTTGGTCCACCCCGGACTGTAGCGCCACCTAAGTAAGTAAGTAAGTAAGTAATTTAGACTAGAAGCTAATAATACTTTTTATACATTTATCTTTAATCAAATAATGAGGCGTGAGCATCTAAAACGCTCTTCCGACGTCCAATCTCAAGTATTAATTTTTTAAGGATTTCTGAATTTTAAACGCAATGATATCTTTAAATGTTTTCATGGCCTTTTGCTTGGTATCGGAAGACTGGTGGCTAAATGACTTCAGACTGACTGAAATATCAGGACAGTACCGTTGGTGGAAAAGAATTTCCAATCCCAAAAACAAAGAGCTTTTGTACTGTTACTAGTGAGATATGGGAACTAGCATTGCCATGTAATAGTATCGTTCCATGCCATTGCATGCACTGTTTATGTCGATTTCATTTTGATTGGTTCAGCGCTTTAGGCACGAAAAGGTTTTGTTAATAACTTGACTCTAGCGCCCCCTAGCCGGCGGCTTTTTCGCCTATGTTCTTCCTCAGGTCCCAGACTATCTCCGTGCCAAATTACATTACAATTGTTTAAGCGGTTCAGGCGTGAAAAGGTTTTGTTGATAACTTGACTCCAGCGCCCCCTAGCGAGCGGTATTTCCACCTATGTCCTTTTCCAGGTCACAGATTATCTCCGTGCCAAATTACATTACAATTGATTCAGCGGTTAAGGCGTGAGAAGATTTTGTTAATAACTTGACTCCAGCGCCATCTAGCGGGCGGCTTTTGCACCTATGTTCTTCCCCAGGTCCCAGACTATCTCTCTGCCAAATTACATTATAATTGGTTCAGCGGTTTAGGCGTGAAAAGGTAATAGACAGACAGAGTTACTTTCGCATTTATAATATTAGTGTGATGGAAGGAGACTTCCAGTTAAATCCTACACTTGTCCTTGCACCTTAAAAGTTGGCATAAATCCTTGCTCCACAATTTGCTTAACCAAATGAAGTCATGTGAAAATAATTATTATAGGATCGTTTAGACTGAATTAATTGCTTGGATAGAGGATTTTCCATAGATTATTACAAAAAAAAGTGACGCAGGTGGGTTAGCAATTTCTTCCAATCTAACTTTTCCGCTTTCTTAAATATGACAGCACTTTCTTACCGCAAAAACATCAACAAATAATACATACATATCTGTATCTGTTCCAAGCGCTGCATTTACTTATCATAAAAAAATTGCACTCTTTATCCAGTTATTGAATTAGAGATGGTTGAACAATTACAATACATATACATATGTTAGGATGAACCAATCTCAATCACGTATACTACACGCATGTACCGCATACACGCGTACCCGCTGGTGCATTGACGGTGGCAAGGCAGTGGTCTCCACTGATAGTTGTCGCGAAAGCATACAAACAATAGGCGTGTTTTTTTTTAAACGTAGCTAGCCAGTCGTTCATTAAAACGATTCCCAGCCAGCCGAACCCAGCTGACTTACCTCCAAGTTGGTGTGTGTGATTTCGGTCATATGTGTGTAATTTCGATCAGCAGTTAAGTGTGAACTGTCAAAGTATTCGGAATTCAACCAAATCGATTTTTTGTTATTTGTTGTGAAAACAATTAATTTCGGTAATTTATTCAATGGATAATTTACATAAAGTGATATGAAATCATAATATAGTAGATTATTTCTGTGAAACATCATTTAGTAATGGAAATTTATAATTTTCAATTTTCGTACAGTCTGTCAAATGTTCTACAAATCGCTTTACGCGCCACCTTGCCATGAGATATCGCAACATTCCTAGCCAGCTGCTTTTGGCTGCGGATAAAATCAAGAGTTGTAGCCAGCTGGTTGTTGTATTTGTCTTACGTGTGAAATTTGACTTTGCTAGCAACTACTGGATAGCTACGTTTCAAAAAAACACGGCTAATATTTCTTTATGTTATTACTTTTCTCATAGAAAATGTACAAAGAAGATACAGTGGCTAGCAAAATAATAGCAGTGCTACTTTGAAAACACCATTTTCCTTAATATTTTTTTTGTATTTATATTTTTTGCGACTTTTACTGTAATACTATACTTAACAACAATATGTCGTTCACGTGACGCCATATTGCAATGGTAAGCCCTCACTTTGGCGTTGAAATATATTTCGGTAGTGCATCTCATACTTTTTTAAGGGAGCAAAATAATAGCAGTGCTTATTAGATTTCGGTATACAAATATTGTTTTGACTTGACTTTTGGATCTAAATTATAGAAAAGTAAGTTAAAACCTTCTACTTTTTATTTTTTATCAAACTGTAGAAAAACCGATTAATTTCATTCGATAAAAGTGGATCGTGGAATACACTGCACACCATTGAAGCGCGAGCTAATTCAATTGCATATAAAAGTCTTAAAAACGTACAATCAAATTAAGGAACTCTTGGGTGTAACGCTAAAATGATAAGCAATGCTGTAAAATATGAAATGAAGGTTAAAACTCGAGGCCGAAACAAAATACAGCATCCGTCAATGGTGAAACGTGTTGTAAGGTACTCTAGGACACATCTTTCTGCAGCAGTTACCCATATGGTGGATTTGTTTTACTTGACATGTGGTATTCACACTTTTAGAAGATGGCTGATGGAACACAATCTCAGTGCTTAAAGTCTACGACAAGTACCACTTCTCAAGAAAATACATGTATCAAAGGGGCTGAGGTTTGCGAAAAAGCATTTGTCGTGCCTCCTGCGAAGTGGAGGAATATAATGTATACTGATGAGACCAAAACCTTTCTATATGGCTGAAAAGTATCTCGACTGCATGTAAGGCATCCACCCAATACAAAATATGATCCAAAATTCACAATAAAAACTAAAAAACTCGGTGGATCTAGTACCATGATTTGGGGATACTTTTCATAGTATGGTATTGATCCAATATATTGGTATAAGGGTATGATGGTCCAGCACTCATACGTTGATATATTGCAGAACATCATGTTGTAATATGCCGATGACGAAATGCTACTAAAACCGGAAAGGCACCAGCCGAACAGCTAAACAATGCTTTCAGGATATTATGATTGAGTTCATGGAGTGACCTGCTCAATATCCCCATCTCCATTCTATTGAAAATCTATAGGCCTTGTATAAAAGAGATAATGTACTGCACAAAAAACCAAAAAATAACGAGTTGTGTGGGGTAGTTTAGCAGTCTTGGAGATCAATATAACCCGAAAGGTGCCAACATCTTTTAGACTCTGTAAAACGGCTTTGCGCAGCTGTAGTAATTAATAAAGGCCACGTTACTAGGGACTAGTATATCCTTAAAAACACCTCATAATAATTGTTTTAATTTAGTATTTTTTTTTTTTACTTTTTTGATCAAGTAAGCTTGTGAAGAAAGAGCACTGCCATTTTTTTGCTCGCCCTTTTTTAAAGTTCTTTTCGACAAAATGCATTTATGTTAGTTTATTTTAATTAAATCAAAAAATAATAAATGTAGATATTATAAGAAAATAACTCATTTTATGCTACTGGTACAATTTTTTAAAAACTATTGCTTAATTTGTTGTATTTTTAATTAATGCCACTTCTTCAGTGGCACTGCTATTTTTTTGCTCGCACCTGTATATATATCCAAATTTTTGTTGTGAGATTATCTAAACTAATATGCAAATTTTATTTTAATACGATATTTAGGAACTACGATACAGCGAGATAAATGCCCAAAGGTAAAATATAAACTTTTCTTTTTACCATTTAAAAGTTTTTTATTGAAATATATGGATTTAATTTGATCGATTTTATAGATTTAATCCAACCAGAATCGTTTGCAAAAAACCGCATTGAAATCCATTCAGTAGTTTGTTTTTGTTTTTGCGGCACATACATATATATTTTTTTTTAGACTTTCTTTTATAAAAGTAGTGATGATTAGACCTCGGAAAAATCTGCTCAAGCGGCAAGCATGCAGATTTCGCAGATTTTAGCGATTTTTGGAGGTGCATGCATATTTATCCGTTTTCCAGAAATCGAGCAGAAATCGAGAATTTTCACTCTGAAAAAGTCTATTTTTTACCGATTTTCAATATAAAAACAGTAAACGAACGTAGGTACTACGAAAATGACAACACTTGGCTATATTCAGTATGCTTCGATATGTCGCCAGCCTCCGATTTGTTTGTGTGTTGAACGATGCATTTGGGTGGCTTTGGACGAGACTCAAGACAGTGAGCACCGATTCGTCGCAAATTTTGTATTCGGATTGATGAAAGGTGTGCAAGAAGACAGCCAAGAACGAGGCAAATGCTATTTGCTGAATGTAGGTATTTTGGAAGCTGCAAATGCCAGTTGCGTTTCTGCGTTTTTCGCTTTCGTTGTTGTATCCACAAGGTTTTGGTCTATTATGTCGAATATATGTAGGAATAAAATACGATAAAGTTCTGTTGACTGTGACCGATGCCGCTGCGTATATGCTCAGTTCCATCCATTCTATACAAACACTATTTCCGAAGATGTTACACGTAACTTGTTTTGCACACGGCTTACATCGCCTGGCTGATTTCATCTGGCTTACATTTCCGATTGTTAACGATTTGATTGCTAAAGTTAAAGCCACTTTCGTGAAGGTATGCATGTAGGAACTTGGTCAATTTCAAAAATACAGTAATGGTTTTATTAAATTCAATTATGTAGTTTAAGTTTAACAGTTAACGGAATTGATATTGTTACAATAATTACAAAAAAAAGTATTAACAGCTTAGCGACTTCTTTGCTTGACGGCCTGGTTGAAACTCCCTTATCGAATGTCATGCGCGATCTTCGAAACTTGTGAGAGCAAGTGTGACGTCATAATCGCCAACAGTACTGTCACTCAGCCTACATCCGGCCATCCTGCATTTCCTCCGTCTCGGATGAATGGTAACTCAAATCATCTGGTCTGCTGTCATTTCGCCAAGGTTTCATAAAATCGCAACTGGTAGTGGTGTTGTTGGGACCTTCGTTAGCTGCAACTTTTTTCACTGAATAGCGTCCACCTCTGCCTTTCGAAACAACTGCATATGGACCTAAAAAATCAGAAAAGAGTTTGTTACCCACCCCAAACTGCGTTCTTTTAATAGCTACTATGTCCCCCACTTCATACTCAATCGCTGCCTTTCTCTTACGGTTGAATGTTTTTCTGTTCTCAGCCTGTACCTTCTCAATTTGTTCTCGAACGTCAAATCGTAATTGTTCTCTGTCGTCATCATGTTGCTTAAGTAACTCCATCCTCACCATCTCCAAGATCTCTACGTCATCTTTTTTCCGCATTCGCAAACCAAAGAGCACTTCAAACGGTGTGCGTTGAATCGATCTTTGCAGCGTACTGTTTACGGCAATTTGTACCCGTGATACGAACTTGTACCATTTCTCCGGAGAATCAGCTGATAACCTCCTGAGAACTTCGATGACTACACGGTTCGAGCGTTCGGCTTGACCATTTCCCCTCGGCACACCAGTGGTCACAGTAATATGTTCTATATTTTGTTCGATGCAGAAATCCTGAAAACTTTTCGAAGAGAATGCCCCCCCTCTATCCGTAATGAATCGTCTAGGATTTCCGAAATGTTGCTGAAGCTCTCTTATTTTCCGTAAAGTTTCCTCCGCTGACACTGTCTTCGTTGGAAAAATCCATAGAAACTTCGAAAATCCATCAGTCACGGTCAATATATATTTGTACTGCTTCGTTGTTAAATCCATTGGTCCGATATGGTCGAGATGAAAGGTGTCAAATGGTTTGTCTCCTTTGTCCAGCTGATTAAGAAACCCCTCCTGCTTGCCAGCTTTTCTGTTTGCCAGTATGCACTTTACACAGTTGTTAAGACGTGTCTGCACTTTGTCTTTCAGTTGGGGAATAAAAAATTCTTGTGAAATGAGATGCATTGTTTTCTGTACCCCGAAGTGTCCCTCATCGTGTTTCATGTTGATAATTTCATTTTCCATGTTGCGAGGAACCACTAAAAGTGAAAGGCCGTTAATTTCTTTAAAGACCAACTCACCTCGTATGTGAAAATCATCGTAAGTCTTCTCCTTAAGTACTTCTTTTATTGCGGTTATAAAACTGTCCGCGTCCTGTGCCTTCTTAATCCGAACCAACAGCTCCTGTTCAACTGCGTACACTGCTGGTGAACGGCTTAACGAATCGACATGGGCCATCCTTGATCCCGCACGGTGTTCCACATCATAGTCGAAGTCCTGCATATATAAAACCCATCTTTTGACAGAATTCGGTAGGTCCTTTTTGTTCACAGTTTGACGAAACGCAGCGCAGTCAGTCAGAACTCTGAACTTGGCACCCAACAGGTAAATTCGAAATTTCTCCAGCGCTTTGTAGACGGCGTAAGTCTCCAGCACATAACTGTGCCACCTCTTTTCAGCAGCGTTGTTCTTCCTGCTATAATAAAAGACTGGATGCAGCTGGTTATCGTCACTACGTTGAAGAAGAATCGCTCCAATGCCTTCTTGACTAGCGTCGGTGTGTACTTCGGTATCTGCTCCTTGACGATAGATGGTCAGTACAGGCTTACTCGTCAAAGCTTGCTTCAATGCTGCGATCGCCTGTCGCTGTGGAGCTGCAATTACAAATTTAAAATTTTTCTTTGTTAGATCAGTTAAAGGCTTCGCCAAAATTGAATAGGAATTGACAAAGCGTCTGAAGAAGCCTGTTAGCCCAAGAAACTTCTGCAGCTTTTTCAGATTTGTCGGCTCTGGAAACTTCGATACAGCATACATTTTTTCTTCAGAGGGAGTTACCGTCCCATTCTCGATTACGTGTCCAAGAAACGTAACTCTCCTCTGGAGGAACTTACATTTTGCCCAGTTAAAAACCAACCCATTATTTGCTGCAACCTGCAGTACGATGATTAACTTTTCTATGCATTGCTCACTATTTTTGCCAGATATAATAAGATCATCTATGAAGGTTCTTAGTATCCTGCGCCTTACAAGATCGCGAAACACAACCGTGATGAATCTAACAAAAACAGCAGGTCCATTTTTCAGCCCAAACGGCACAAAGTTAAATTCCCATTCGCCATCTTCAGTGGCAAAAGCAGTGAATTTCTTGCTGCTTTCTTCCATGGGAACGTGAAAAAAACCATTCTTCAAGTCCAGCGTTATAAACACCACATCATCCTCCAAATTGTCCAATACGCTCTCAATAAGTGGTATTGGAAATCCATCTCTTATCGTCCTGGCGTTAAGTCTCCTGTAATCGATGCATACTCTGAACGAACCACTCTTCTTCCTCACAACAACGACTCGGCTGGTAAACGGTGAAGACGATGGTCGAATGATACCAGCTTTGAACCATTCCTCAATCTGCTTCTTGACCACTTCAGCTTCATTAATTGGTAGACGTCGTGGTGTTGAGTAAATAGGAGTCTCATCACTCAAGGCAATATTCATTTTAATTGGGCAATCACTTAGAGCTTTCGGAGTGTAGTTTGAAATAAGCGATTTCACTCGAGATTCATATTGCACTGGGACTTCGATATTGGTGGTTCCATCTACTTCGATGTTCATAATGAAACTACCGTCCTCCTTCTCATAAAAAGTCGTCTCTCCATCAATCATAACAACCTTTGCCTGTGCCATAATATCTCGTCCGACTATTGCATCGACGCGAATGCAATTGTTAGGAACCACGTGCACAATGCCCTTCAGCTTAACACCATCAATCACCATATCAGCTTCAAAACTACCTAACGTACTATACTTTCCTGAACCCAGCCCAACCAAATTAATATTTTCGTTTTTTAGCAGCTCTGTTTCGGTCAGCTTTGCGAAACAATCTTTTCGAATCAAAGAAATTTCGGCACCAGAATCTATTAATGCTTTAAAGGAGCAACCGTTTATAAAAATCTCCTTTGAGTTAATTACCGAAAACGTATTGGCTTCCTTAGGTTTTGCTGATGGACAATTTTTCGACATGTGGCCTGTTCCGCTACATTTAAAACATTTTGTTGGAGAATGGCAATCTTTCCTTTGGTGTCCGGAAGAACCGCAATTGAAGCAATGCATATAGTTTGCCCCACGCGACATTTTACCGTAGCTTTGCCCGCTATTTTTCGAAGACGACCCATTTGAAAAAGTACCGCAACTGTTGCCACCCGCTACGCTCCTACCGCCACCGAAACTTCCAACTTTAGATCTAAATTTCAAAAAGAGTTCATATTTTTCGAAGAGTTCTGATAAAGATTTAGCACCATATAGTATGAGTTTATGATCTTCACGTGATTCGATACCATTTATTATATAAGCGATCAGCGATACATCATCTACGTCAGCTAACTGCCCGATTTCCTTCATTTTGTATACGTATTCTCGAAAACTTTCAGCATTTCCCATTTTTCTACTTTGAAGCTGCATATAAATGTCCGCTTTACAAAACGTTTTCTCGAACTCCGCACACAAAATACTTTTAAAATTGCTAAATGATTTGCAAGTGCACGTTTTCATAAAGCACTTTGCAGACCCTGTTAACTGCTTTCTTGCAAAAATTAATTTTTCTAATTCCGACCACTTTAACAGCAAAGCAACATCCTCAAACTCCGTGAACCATGAACTGACAGACATACCATCATCTCCACTAAATCTCAGTAAGTCTTCCACATCTCTTACAGAAAAGCGAAAAGACGAATCATCACTAACACCACGTGGACTACCCATTGTCTGCCGGCCGCTGCTCGATTGACCCGATCCCCCTGCGATTTTCGCTTCAGCCAACTGTTTGGCCAACTCCGCTGCTTTTTTATTAGCTAAATCAAGCGCCTGCTGCCCGCTACTTGATGGACCTGATCCCACAATTATGTTGTCGGCTAACTTTTTGGCCATCTCCACTGCTCTTCTATTGGCCAATTCAGCGTTTGCCTCTTTCAAACGATCAAACAGCACCGCCTTGACACCATTTGTGTCCAATCCTAGTTTGGACAATTCAGCTTTCAGTTGTTCCACAGTCCAAAAATCCATAGCTAAAATATATTTCCCGCGCGAGTTAATTAATTAAAAAAAACAATTTTAATTTCTTAGGATGAATTTTAGGTTGAGCCCCCAAAGATGTAGGAACTTGGTCAATTTCAAAAATACAGTAATGGTTTTATTAAATTCAATTATGTAGTTTAAGTTTAACAGTTAACGGAATTGATATTGTTACAATAATTACAAAAAAAAGTATTAACAGCTTAGCGACTTCTTTGCTTGACGGCCTGGTTGAAACTCCCTCATCGAATGTCATGCGCGATCTTCGAAACTTGTGAGAGCAAGTGTGACGTCATAATCGCCAACAGTACTGTCACTCAGCCTACATGCATTTAGTGCACTTATTGTAATTGAATTCTAATTGTACATTTAATTCAAACCTGGGCACCATCGCGACGACTCAAATTCAAAACGGTATGTCCGAGATTGCCTTTACCACCCGAACCAATATATACTCGGCTTGGCACTTGGTTACAAGCGACAATATATTATTGCGATCATTTTGAAACTGTAAGTTGAGTTGTTGATTCATTCGATGCAAACGATACTGGTTCAATCGAAAAAGCGCAAGAGTTATTTGCCTCACGTGAAATAAAATCGCAATTGGCCTACATCCAAAGCAATTTCGCTATGATCGCGCGGACGCAATAACAAAGCTGGAAGCGCAAGGACTTGAATTGAACGAGTCTTGGAGTGAACGAAGCTATTTTGTTGAAAATGATCATGCTCCCACGAAAAGAATTCGTAGGTAAGCTGAAGGCCGTCCACGCACGCAATGTCGGCTACGAAACCATCAGAGAAATACACAATGTATTGTAGACAGAGACCGCGATGTTCAAGTATTTGCCAACAACTTCTATCATCGTCGAACGTTCATTCTCTGCTTACAAGCTGGTCTTAAGTGAAAGGTGCAAATCATTTTTATTCGACGACCTTAAAGAGTATGTGATTGTAAAATGTAATTGTTCACTTGTTTTGGAAGAGGAAGAATTAGAATAAAATTAAAAAATTCCTGTTTTTGAGCATAATTTCGAGCATATTCCATCTATTTTTCGTGCAGATTTGCATGCATTTTTCGAGATTTTTTGAGCAGATTTTTCCGAGGTCTAGTGATGATAAACGGATAAAAATCATCAAAAGATCTATCCGCAATGCAAACTTCACACACAAAAATCTCAAAATCCCCACATACGATTTTCATGAAACTTTACAGTTCTAATAAACTGAAGCTCAGCTTTATTTTTATACCAATTTCATTGATGTACGCTCTTGGCCCAAAAGTGCCCCATCTCCTTTAAAGGTTTCACTTATTTAATTTAATTTAATTGAATATATAAATAACAAAGGAATAACTAAAATATATTATTTTCAATTCACTGCATCGTTCGCCTGAAACTGCATCAAATTTTCAACCGGGAACCGAAATGTTGATAGTTTTTCGCCACCATTCTCAGAGCCATTCCTACCTGGGACCAGTGTTTCCTTTGACCTTAACTCAAGTGGCCGCTCAGCTCCACTTTCTGCGATATTCTGTGGTTTTACCGGAGCATCTTTTACGGTTATTTTACTTTTGTAATCGTAGAGTTCTGTGGAATCAACTTCGTCATCGAGCAACGTATCACAGTCGACATACGCCGTTTTCGAAGTTTCGTTTTTGACCGCCACGGAACCACTGGAGCTGCGCTCATGGACATCAGCATGAATAACATCATACAGGTGATTCTGCGGAACTGTATTCTCCTTCTTACTCGGAAACACATTTAAGTGCACCATCAACTGATTGGAGTTAGCTTTGGATTTCTTTTCGCTGGGCTTCTTCACTTCCTCCGGATGTGTCGCCAAAGCGTCTGACTCCAAAGGGAACTTATCGCGCTGATAAGCACTCGAGTAGAGACTCTGCGGTTGAGGGAATCTTCCCTTATGCTGCTGCGGATTGTTAGCATAGTTGTAGTAGCTAGCACCGTTGTCAATCGGCATATTGTAAGACAACGGGTAGAACGGTTCAAAATTGGGCCGAATAGTTGTCAGATATTGGTTGCCTGTGACGGGTAACACGTTGGCTTTCTTTCCACTACGAATCGGATACACCTCAAGATTAAGACTAAAAGGCTCGTTCTTAAGATTCCGCTGACCGCCGAATGTATTGAGTGAGTTATTCATCCGCAACTCGTCCAAATAGTAGTCCGTTGACACAGGTCTGTGGCCACTTTGTTGGAAGATTAGACTTGGAATCACATTATTTTTATACTTCTTCTTAGTGCGACCTAATTGCTTCATAGCCAGAGAGTTGATCTCATTCAAAGATTTCGGTTTGTAAGGGTAAAATGGATCAAGGGCAACGCGCTGGTAGTTGATTTGACTTGGTGAAACTTGGGGCTGTAAGTGTACATAGTTTCGGAATACATTGGATATTCCACTGTTCTGAAGATTCTTAAACGATCCGGATATATGAATCCCTACGGGCATACGATATTGATTGGCGTTGAGCACCTGTTCCTGCCTCAAGATGTCTTGGATATTGTTAGCCTTCTTCGTCTTGCTGTGTACATTTTCCTTCTTGGAACTCTTTGTCTTCTTGAATTCAGATGGTTGTGGTCCTTCGAGCGGAAAATTGAATGGTCGTGGCTGTTCTGACGCTGTTTCGATGTAACGCCTACGATTCTCACTCAACATGCGTGTCAACCGTGGAGGACGGGGTATTTGACTGTTAAATGACGATCGGTCTGTTGGAAATCTCTCAAAATTGTTTTCAGGCAAGCGTGCCAAGCGCCACTGGGGTAACAATAGTTTCCCTTTCGTGTGCCGTGGATTGTAGTAATTAGGTTGTACTTCTAAACGCTCCAGTGGGTGAAGCATTTCGTGCTGCGCTGATGGTGTATTCACTTGTGGCATGTTCATGAATTTGTGGTTTGATGGTTTTAGAGGTCGCATGTCTGGCTGCATGGCATGCATTGGGATACCTCTGGAGAACATATTGAATTCAGGGTGTGTGTTGTTTACTTTGGGGAATTTTCCGGCAAATGATGATACGCTTAAGATCATCAGTGAGACCTGAAAACGGAAAGAGAACTAGCATGAAAAAGAGTTTCATTCTGAAATAAATTAATTACCCTTACTTATTACAAAAAGAATATTGGGGTTGGAATCTGGCATGAAAGACATACGTTTTTATATGAAAAGGTTTATGGATTATTGGCTTGAAACCTCTCCTTTTAAATTGGTGCTTGTGAGTTAAGTACATACACATACCCACCAAAAATCTCCAAACTCGGCCTCTATGGCTCTGATCAAAAGAAAAGCGGTTAGGACGGCTCAAGGGGATGACCAGCCAAAACCTAAATACGGCAGTCTACGAGTTCAAGAAAAACGAGACTAAAATATGAAATATCAAAACAATGGCCTTCATTTGAATACCTGATTTCAGCAATCACGCAAGGCAGATTTTTCTAGCAAAGCCGCTTCAGGTTGCCCGCCTCAATGTCGAGGAATTAAAAATTTACCTTGTAAGCGTTGCATTGGTAGGTCTAGGTATGAGCTATAATATCACGATGAACTATCTTTCTTTCGAGACTAACTAGAGGTGATTGGTTTGATGAACAATGCAGGCTAACAAACGAAGAAAAACAACAGGCATATAAAGCGGCCGGCCTGCAAAAAAGGACACGATCTGCTCTGATGCTCTACGAACAAAAGAGACGGGAAGAACGAAAAAAAAAGAACACGAGAAGCGTGCGATCGAGGATATTGAGAGATGCTACTCCAGGAATAATGTACTAAAGTATTACCAGAAGGTAAAAAGAATGTGTCAGCAAAACAAGTCCCGTATAGAAACCGGTAGAGACGCAGAAGGAAACACAGTCGGTGCTGAGAATATAGAAAGACTAATTCTGCAGACTGTATAATGGCGACGAAGACTATACTCCGCTGGCAGGCAGAATGGATTAAAATGAAGTGAGGATAGCAATATACAAGCTTAAGTCCAACAAGGCCACTGGACCTGATGCTCTACCTGCAGAACTATTTAAAGCAGATGGAGATGACTTGGTGGTGAGCATACGCCAACTCATTTCTAAGATTTGGTCAGATGAAAGTATGCCAGATGAATGGAATCTCAGCATCGTTTGCCCGATCCACAAGAAAGGAGACCCCTTCCACTGCTCCAATTACAGAGTCCCCTCAATATCGCCTATAAGATCCTATCTGCCATATTGTGTGAACGGCTGAAGCCTTTCGTCAACAACCTAAATGTCCCCTATCAGTGCGGTTTCAGGCCAGAAAAGTCCACCATAGACCAAATGTTCACACCTTGGCAGATCCTGGAAAAAACCCAAGAAGTCCAAATCGATATTAAGGCCGCCGCATCTGGAGAGATGAACTGTATAGAGCCAGGTTCTGACATCACTGCCAAACTCATCCATCTGTGCAGGATGACGAGGGAGAAAGCTCGCTGCTCCATCAAGGTCGGTAATGACCTCACCGAGACCTTCGATGTCAAAAAAGGATTCAGATGCCCTGCCATGCGATTCTTTCATACTTGAAAGAATTGCTCGAAACTCACAAGCCAACAAACAAGGAACGATCTTTCAAAAGTCCATTCAACTACTTGCATACGCCGACGATATTGACATCATTGGTAGAACACAGCGAGCTGTCACCGTTGCGTTTGCGAGTATTTATAAATGGAAGCGGCTTAAATGGGTTTAGCTGTTTACCGCAAAACAAAGTATATGCTGTCAATGAATAGGGACACTCAACATCGACGAATTGGACAGAACGTCACAATAGATAGCTATAAGTTTGAGTCTACAATCTAGTTATATTTTTAAGTTTGAAAAAGAATTAAAAATGTATGCTAAAGTTGAAAGTCAATGTTTTATAGAACTATCTTTCATATCTGGTCTGAAATTTTTACACGGACTGTATTTGAATTTATGAAATTTC
The DNA here is from genome assembly GCA_949775065.1 of Brachyopa scutellaris. Lineage (NCBI taxonomy): Eukaryota > Metazoa > Arthropoda > Insecta > Diptera > Syrphidae > Brachyopa > Brachyopa scutellaris. Next base: position 77,512,770 of record OX459113.1, read on the forward strand.
CCCGTGGCAAACAACGTCACCAATCTACTGGGTACCAGGACACCTGGGGATAGAAGGTAATGAAGAGGCGGACAAACTTGAGAGGAGTGGGGCTGTCACACCCTTTGTGGGCCCTGAACCCTTCTGCAGAGAAGACAAACAGGACAACAACTCAGGGTCGAAGACAGGCGAAGAAACGTTTGGTTAATTAGAACTTGAAGAGATTCAAAGCTTGCATCAGCCTTGACAAAAACAAACTCCGCATCCTGACTGCGTTTCTGCGAGGCAGGATATACTCTAGGTCTATCAGATTAAGACTCATGTAGATTTCTGGATGATGGCTGGATGTTGGGGAAATAGGGTAGGCACTGATTGGCTCTATCACAATTGTGCACACATCAATTGTGCTTATTTTACCTCCAAGTGGTAGCCATCGGATACTGGTCGCTGCCCACCCGGGCTTGACTTGCTAAACTTTTTTTTGTGCGAGTACTGATCTAGAGAAAATAGCAGTACTATAATCACGTCAGCGGACGAGTTCCCTCGATGGAACCAACGGTGGCGCTAGATTTCCAGAACGGAAACAAAACCTTATCTGAGCTACTCCGACATATTCGGAGCTCAGGTCGATAAGGACTTCCATGTACTAGTCAGGGTCAGATTTCTGGATGAGTTCAGTCAAACTAACCCTGAGAAGATTCAAGTGCTTGGGTAAATACCAAGTTACAGCAGAGGAACTACCACTCATATCACCCAATCTCTTACTGCGATTTCTCAGGGAAATTAGTCTGGATGAGGTGCTGTGACCTATGGAATTCTCACCTGGACTAGGTGTGAGCGAAACTCTCTCTCTCTCTCTCTCTCTCTCTCTCTAACCGGATTTTTATTCGTATAGTTCCTATAGGGGACACACTAGATCTTAAGGTCGCTGTGCATCTCACCATTCTTTGCGAATTTAGTCTTAAGTGAACATCGTTAGGACGTTTAAGAGAAGACAATTAAGTGAAAATACAACAATAGCGGTATCGCTATACCAAGCAAAATTAAAATCACTTCGATGGCATATACCGGAGCCGATCAGAATAATGGTTAGACCAAAACTCATAAAAAATAGTAGAGTAGTTGAAAATGGTATAAATGTACCGAAATCTAATCCACACTTGGTTCAAAATTAAAAACGGGCTTTAAGTAAAGACACAGTAACTATTGGTTAAAAAATATTCTCAACTTACTACCAATGAAGAGAGTAACAACATTCCGATAATCCACACGGCGAGTATTAAATAAAACTTTTTAGATCTCACAAAACTGCACTTATAATTATCGAATTTCTTATAAGCCAACGGTTCACAACAATTCATAATATTTCAAAAGAAATATATTAAAGAGGATTTGTTCTTATTTTCGCCATTGAAATTGAAAAACTGCTGTGACTGCCTCCTTCAAATCTCTAGATGCTACTGCCTGCCTAAAGTATAACATCTTAAGTTCGCAGTCAAATGCAGAAGAGAAAGTATCTCTACCTAGTATCGTGCAAAATGCACAAACATCTTAAAGCCCACAAAAGCGTGAAAATCAGAGTAATTGTGCGTGCATTTAAAAGTGTCTTCAGGTAAACATTAATGAAAATTGCTTTTTTGATTTCCTTTTCGTATGAAAGTTTAAAGTATGTTAAAAATTGGCATGTAAATATAATATTCTTTCATTCTCTCAGGCTGATCATTTGTCGTGAAGAGCTTCGTGAGACAAAAAAAAAAAATATATCATCCAAAGAAATATGTAGTTACGAATAGATAGTCTTGGTTCTTAATTTTACTGCAACTGCCGAATATTCCTGAAGTTAATAATTCTTTTCCACTTTATCTGGCTATGATTTCAGCATTTGCAGTCTGATACCACCCGTATAACTAAAAAATATTGAAACCATATCTATTAAAATTTGCGTAGAAACAACACTCAAAAAAACCGTTTTGGAACATTGCAAAGGTGACAAGAAATCAGCAGCTCCCCTTTTTGAAAGATTCAGCAAATGTTTACTGTACTAATCAAGAAAAAGCAAATGCACTTACATACAGTGTGGTCCGAATTGGGATACAGATATTTTGGGAACTGATTCATTGGTCGCGGTGGCCGTGGTGGTTAGTGCGTTGGACTACTACGCAATACTGCCCGGGTTCAATCCCAGCCCGGGTCTCACACCTAAAGAGTTTTTTCAAGGTGCCACCTCTTTCAAATGTCTGACAAACATCAAAGAGTAGGTATCATTTGTCACGATTGAGCTTCTCAACTCGCCGTTCGGAGTCGGCACAAAACTGTAGGTCCCTTCCATTCATGCAAAAATATAACACGCACACACAAATGGCCCAGGTTCACCTCGAGCTGTAGCGCCAACTAAGTAAGTAAGTAAGATTCATTGGTTCATGTTATGAAAAAAATCGTATGGGAGGGTGGGGGGGTCTGTCTTCAACACCATTGAGCTACAGGGAGTTTAAAAAAGATCCTTCAGAGAAGTTGTTACCAATAGTTATTCAATTATAATTTCTAGTGCATTCAACTTAGAGCAACGAAGGTGGACTCGTTTCATAGACAATTGATTGGTGCATATAACAGTTAAAAACTACTATCAGCGGAACTTTCATTTTCTAGATATTGGTCTTCAAACATAAATTTTTTTAATTTTTTTTTTTATTTCTTTTTAACCAATTTTTGTGAAAATTGCATTTATCTCGGGAAAATGTGCCTATAATTTTTTTTTTACTTTTATTATTTCGATTCCCCAGAACGTCACCTACAAATTCACTGTAAGAAGTTTGTACCTGGCTTACAGTTTTGCAGATATAAGGTTAATTTAATTACAAGAACCATTTAAAAACGAGTATTAGCTTGTATTCAGTCTATTGTAGAACACTTTATACAAGATAATGCTCGTTTTTGACACAGCATGAAAAACTTTAACGCCTGCGCTCGGCTTTGGTCAACAGAAAAGGACCAATCATTCTCCATGATAAAACTCGACCACACGTCGCACAACTGGACCTTACAGAAATTGAATGAGCTGGGCTACAAAACCTTGCCCCATACACCAAACTCGCCAGACCTTTTGCCTTCCACGTATTCAAGCATCTCTACAACTTCTTGCGTGAGAAATGCTTCAAAAATTAAAACGACGGCAAAACTGTCTTCAAAAAGTTGATAGCCTCCAGACCTCCAGATTTGTTTTCATTGTTTCTCTTGAAACGCTATGCTTTAAAAGTTAAATGTTAAGAACCGACATTATTTTTTAAGCAACTAATAATAAATATTTGCATTAAAATTAAATACTTTCCTGATGCATGGAAATTGGTAAAAGAAGTGCCGATAGCGATAAGTCAGTAGCTAGTGGAGGGTTCACTACTGAGCAGCTTCCGTAAAATCTACGAAATAGCCATAAAGTATCTATTTGTATCCAAAGGAACCTTTCCATAGTACAGGGGCTGCCAGTAGTTAATTCGAGCACACTTAGGCCCAATGATATCCTGCTACTCATGAGAGTCATTTGGAGTTATGAAAGGCACTGAGATCGATTCTCCTAGCCCTAGGTACAGTTTTCTACTGCGGGAGTAGCTGGGCATGAACACAGGAGATGTAAGTAGCAATACCTAAATTTTCCTTCTCCGGTACTGTTGTTTCTAGTTTAGCGAGTTCATCAGCTTTACAATTCCATAGAATGTCACACTATACCTACTTAACCATCTCTATAAGAGTTGAACAAAATGTTTAGGTGGTCTTTGAAGTAGAAAAGACTGATTTCGTGATCTCGAAGAGAAGGACTCTCTCGCTTGAGAAGGACTTTTAGTTCTGTGGAGGGTGTTGTTCTCATTGCTCGACAAACACAGACAGGCTCATATTGGTATTTCCCCAGGCTGTCGTGGTATATAGGTTTATCTAGGGTGCTCCACCAGACAATTACGTTATACATCAAAATCACCAAACACATAGAGCCAGTAGGCTATGCAAGGTTAAGGTCCCCATTTACAGCCAATGGCTTTCTTTACTCTTTCCTGGATATTGAGTTTCCAGCTGAGCTTTTTATCCAGGATGAGATTTCGTTACCAGATACTTTGATTTATCGGCGAAGACTAAGTTGGTACCGTATAAAGAAGGAGGGTCAATATGAGGGACTTTATATTTCCTAGTAAAAAGTACCAGTTCAGTTTTCTGATGGTTGATCCCAAGAGCTTGCTTAAAGCATTTTGCATGAGTTCATCAATAGTGTGAAGATGATTGCCGGAGATAGCTAAAGCGACGTTGCTGCATATGCGCGCACCTTCCACGAGTAGCTAAAATTCATTCGCTACAAGGTTCCAAAGGAGGGTGAATAGGTTGGGTAAGGGTAGCGGGCTGATGAGAATTGTTACATCCCCATCACACTTAGGTGATACCCATAAAGTGTTCCCATCCGTGGTTTTACTGTCTTGGTTTCAACCATCCCGACGCCCTTGTAAACTCAGGCAGGTCAGATGGTGATCCATCTGATAACCCGTCCATGTCTTCAAAGAAGAATTTGCCAAGAGATCTATTTCTCAATTGACAGAGCTTAGGACAGTGAGAGAGGAAATGGGTTGTGTCCTCATGTGCTTCCTCATCACCGCATTCCATGCAAATGTCGTCATCGCTCAGTTGTAGTTTCTTTATGTGGTATCTTAGAACGTTGTGCCCAGTTAGCACTCCTAAGCATTGACAACGTCTTCCTGTTTTCTTTGTAGGAGTTTTCTTGTTCTTGTTTCGTTGTATTCTGGCCACAATCCTCTTGATTCCTCGCAGGTGGTTAGTTATTTCCACCTATTATTTGCTTCAATTGCTGATCTTTGTTCTATTTTGGCTCGAAGGTTTAACCGTCCCATCTAAGGGGATAGAACACCACATTGATTGAAAAACTAAACAAATATTGTAGTATGCTCTTTGGCGCTTACATCTTTACTTTGAAATTGTGATCGGCAATTGTTTAATTTACATTAATTTTTTTCCTGAAAGTATGTGAGCTGTTAGTGATTAATTTGAAAAAAGGGGAAAGTCAGTTGTTTCAACTTATCTCACATTGCAGTTTTACATACTCGTCAGACATACAATATACATATTGGTACATAAGTACATTTTGTATAAGTATATTTCATCTGCAATTATATTAGGTTCGATATATGTAATTATATTTTTTTTTTATTTATTCATTTACAGTCGAACTTCGATAGCTCGAACCATCACTTGCCATACAAAAAAAAATCGAATTGAGTTATCAAGACTTCGAAATATTAAGTAAAATACAAAATTGATATAAATATGTATAAACATGTAATTGTTCATCAAGAGATAATGTTTTTAACGTATGTACGCTTTTCCTCTTTGTGTTTTTTTAGGTGCTTACTATTTTTTTTTTTCAAAAATAAAAACTAAGCTTTGAGTTCGTATCGATCAATATACCACCCAACTAACAAGAAATTCGACGATTCTTACTTACACATACCGAAATCACGATTTTCTACACGTACATAATGTAGGAACATACAAACACAGTGCCTCCGAAAGCGATGCATTATAAAAAGAACTTGTAAAAACACGCAGAATTTGGGAATTCCCCTTCAGAATTTGACTTATCGAAGATGACGCAAAATAATCTCTTCGAGTTATCAAGACATTCGAGTAATAGAAATTCGAGTTATCAAATAAAAATTACATGTAAATTTCAGTCTTGGCGCTATTGCCAACGAGTTTCATTCCAGTTATTAAATATTCGAGTTATCGAAGTTCGACTTATCGGAGTTTGACTGTATTTATTTCATCTACAAGCTTAGCTATACAGATTGCAGATTTCAGTGGTAATTAAATATAAATATAAAAATAAAAAATAAAAAGAAAACTAAAACTAATGAATAAATTAATCAAAAATAAACTGCAAGTGGAAAATGATAAATATGTAATTTAATTTATAAAAAAGCAAACAAAATATATTTGAAATGATTTCTAGACTAATGAAAATATACGTTGCTGACCTCATTACAAGTAATACAGAGATAAGTGCTCTGGATATATGTATGCAGGTTCATTACGACCAAAATTTGTTCTATTTATATAGCAATTGAAAAAGAACATTTCGACCCGAGATAAAAGCACAGGGCTATTTATGCGGTTCCATAAAATGCCTCTGAGCAACATGTTATGGGCATGTCTTCTTAAATTAACTCTAGGCTGCGGTTATATAGCAAGCCTGTTATACAAGCGCTTGCTCGCGCTTTAAATTAATTGCATTTTATTAATCCTGAACTTCAAAAAACACACATGCTATTTATGGGTCAAATTTGACCAATACATTTTTTAGCATTAAGCAATCATAATTTGCACATGTAATTTTTTGTTCGGAATGGTTTTTACAAATTTTACAAATTTACATTTTGAACAATTTGTTGAATATTTTGTGCTGTTGGAGCGATTCGGACACATGTAAAAGCGAGATCGCTTTAAACTTTATTTGAAAGAGAGAGAGGTTCGACAGGAGATTTCTATTTAGCTTCCACTAAAAAAATTCTATCATCTGAAATGTTGTGCTTTTATTGCAAAATATACATAGTATATGTATATTTATCACAACCGCATTGTAGGCTGATATATCCACGAGGTTTTTTTTTTTTGCTGTATTATTTGTCTGTGTTCGTACTTATTTGTCTGTGTTTGTTCATGTATTGTCTGTACGTTCTATGTGTTCTATGTGTTGTAGTTACATTTCCTCCTTAGGTTTCCTCAGCTGCCAGGTGTTGTAGGCTCCTCGCTTCTCGCTGCCCGCTCCTCGATGCGCAGTTGCTTCATAATATTTGTGATGACTTCATCCGCTATATTCCATGCTTCGCTTGTCGTCAGCATGAATGTTATAAGTCCTCTCGGTGTCACTCGGCCGCCAATTGCTCTTTCTAGGATGTTTCTGGCGGTTGTGTACCTCTGACATTCGGTCAGAATATGTTTCGCGTTCTGGGCTTCGCCTTCGCAGTATGGGCAGAATGGGTCATCCACGTGCTTGTATTTGTGGAGGTACTCCCGGAAGCATCCATGCCCCGATATGAACTGACTCAGGTAGAAGTTCACTTCTCCATGTTTCCTACTGGCCCACTCCTCTACGTTAGGGATCAGCATATACGTCCATCTTCCTTTCGTTGTCGTGGTCCACCTGTTTTGCCATTCTGATTGTATAGCCTCTATCGTATTTGTTCCGTTTTCCAACTCGTTTCCGCTTACTAGAGCCGTCTTTTTTATCTCCAGGTCGATGGGCATTCGTCCGGAGATTACACTGATAGCTTCCGCTGACACCGTTCTAAAAGCGCAGCACACTCTCAGCGATGCGATTCTGTGGACCGAGTTCATCCGTCTCATGTACGTTTTCCGATCCATCGCTGGTGCCCATATGGGGGACCCGTACATTAGCATCGATTTGCTCACTGTTGCTAGGAGGTTTCGGACTGGCTGCCTAGGTCCTCCAACGTTTGGTAATAATTTCGATAGTGCCGCTACTGCTCGAGAGGCTTTATCTCCTGCATACTTCAGGTGTTCCTTAAAATTAAGCCTGTGATCCAGCAGTATGCCCAGGTACTTGATGTGTGGGCTAGACTCTATGGTTTGCTCGCCGACATGTATGGTGAGGTGTTCTACCTTTGTTCTGCTACTTATTAGCACTGCCTCCGTCTTATGGTCAGCCAGTTCTAGGCCAGATGCTTGTAACCATTCGCTCACGTTACTAATTGTAGTAGTGTAAGTAGCTTCCTATTATTCTCAGCAGGTAATTTGGTATGTGCAGACTGCTTAACGCTCTAATTATGCAGCTCCAGCTGGCTGAGTTGAATGCGTTTTTAACGTCGAGTGTTACGACGGCACAGTACTGCTTCCTCCCTCCTAGCCATCTTTGTCCCGCGATTGCTTCGCGTGCAATATCGCACACTGCTCTTATCGCACCTATGGTGCTTCGCTTCTTTCTGAAGCCGAATTGTTGACTAGAGAGCCCCGAGTCTCCTTCCGTGTATTGCTCTAGCCTTGTGCGTATTATTCTTTCCAGCACTTTCCCCAGCGTGTCGAGCATGCACAGCGGCCTGTAAGATGATGCTTGGTCTGGTGGCTTGTTACCCTTTGGGATGAGAACAAGCCGCTGCCTTTTCCACTGCACCGGGAAATTCCCCTCCGTTAGGCATGTCGTGTAGAGCCGTGTGAAGACTTCTGGTCTTGCTATCATGGCTCCTTTAAGAACGAAGTTCGGGATTCCATCAATTCCTGGTGCCTTGTTGCTTTTTATTGCTACCGCCGCTTCTAAGACTTCCTCATTTGTAACTGGTGGTGTTGCCTCTGTTTCTTCGGCTACTCCTCGTGGTAGGTTGAATCCATCTTTCCTCGGGAAGAGAGTGTAACCCGTCGAGTACATGAAGCTCGGGCAAATCGGTGCAGCCGCCGTGTTGTTCTTTAGTTTTTTCATGACTATTTGGTACGCGCCTCCCCATAGATTATCCTGTAGTTCCTCCCTGAGTGCCTGGAAGGATTGCCCTTTACTATTTTTTATCATCTTACGGAGTTGTGTTCTCTTTCTCTGGAACTGTTCTCTCAGTATGTCGAAGTCTCCTGTGCCTCTGGCTCTTTGCTGACGCCTCCGCATTCTGAGGCATTCCGCTCTCAGGTTGGCAATGTCATTGTTCCACCAGTATACCGGTTTTCTTCCACTTCCTTTTCCTTTGCGTGGCATGGCTGCATCACAGACTAGGGATAAGGACCTTAGGACCACCTTCGCTTGTTCTTCCGATGATCCTCTTGCTATGTCCATGTTGCTTATCATGTACTCTAGCATTTCGGTATCTACTTCTTTTGTCTTCCATCCCAGCTTTTGCACCTTAGGTGGGGGTTTGCGGTGCTGTGATCTGTGTTGCTCTTCTATTTCGAATATGATTGCCAGGTGGTCACTGTTTGTATATATTTCTGAGACCTGCCATTTCGTCCTCCTTGCAATGGATCTGCTGGCAAACGTCAGGTCGATGAAGGAACGCGCTCTGCCGTTGTCGAAGGTGTGCTTATTACCACTATTTAGTAGCACTAAGTCAAGGCTAGCGAAGGCTTCTAGTACGGCCTCGCCCCTTCTATTTGTGATAGTGCTATTCCACTCCACCGCCCATGCATTAAAGTCCCCGGTGACAATAGTTGGGGACTTCCCTCTTACTTCAGCTACGAGGCTGTCCAGCATCTGTTCATATTCTACCATGCTCATGCTTGGCGGGGCATAACAGCTGAAGAAGTGAATTCCTTTAATTTTGGCATATGCGATGTTCTGCTGCTGCCTGGGCTCCTTCCGTTCGATGGGGTAGTTTCCGCAAGTCCATATTGGGCCTTCTTGTTTTCATCTTCCACTATCGTGTTGGGTTTTATATTGTTCGCAGATAAGAATAACATCTGCCTTTTCTTCTTTCGCCGTTTGTGCGATTAGATCTTGGGCGGCTTCACAATGGTTCAGATTTATTTGGATGCACTTCATGTTTTCCTTGCTATTTCCCGTACTGCGCTTTTATATGCTGCGCATTTGAAACTTCCGGTGGAGTAATCGTTTCCGCCTTTGCATCCAGGGTCGCATATGGAACACCTTGGTTTTCCCGTGCAGTTCTTTGCAATGTGTCCTTTTTCTCCCGTAGACATGTTCCTGTGCGGTCAGTTTGATTTTTGCACTGTCTAGCAACATGTCCATACTCCAGGCACCTATAGCATTGTGTTGGTACTAAGTGCTCTCGTATTCTGCACCGGACCCAACCTACCCGCATATGTCCTAGGGCTATCATCTTGCTAGCTTCTTTCGCGGGGAGGCTTATGAGGGCAGTTTGCGTGCCTCCTCTTGTCATCCTTATGGATCTAATTGCATCTCTCGTGATGCACGTAGCCGATTGGAGCTGTTCAACTATGGCCTTACAGATTTCGTCTGCAGTTGTTACCTCGTCTAGGTCGCGACACTCTATTGTTACTTGGTCGCATAACGTTTTGACCTTGGCATCACTTAGGAGGATTTTGGTCATGTCTTCTTTGAATTTCTCGGTCTGCCCATCGTTCTTCCTCTTTAGCTCTAGGAGTAGTTCGCCGCTGGCTGTCTTCCTTATTTTATTAACATTTTTGCCGAGTTCTTTTAGTTCTGGCGTTTCTTTCATCATTTTCAGGATGTTTGCGTAAGATGTTTCCCCAGTTTTCGCTATTACAATGGCATCCGGCCTTATGTGCTTTCTTCGGGGCTTTCTATTTTCTTTCTCTGCCTCCCTTTTGTTCTCTTCCTTTTCCTTACCTCCTTTATTTTTTGCCTTTGGACGTCTTCGTGCGTCTTTAAGCACCTTCTTCTTCTCCAGTGTTTGGGTCGGTGGGTTTCGCTCCCCTCCCTTGCCTTCTTCTTTGTCTTCATTTTCATTGCCTCTTGGTCGGCCATTTTCGATATGCACCTCCTTCCGTTCCTCAGTTTGTAAGGCTGTGGGTTCGATTTCTTCTTGTGGGGCCGGCCTTTTTTCCTTTTTAGGGGTTGGCAGCTGTTCTTCTGTTTCGCGCGGCCGTTTTGCCTTTCTTTCGACCGGTGTATATGCTGGGGAAGTTTGTGCGCTTTTGTTGGCCTGGTTCTTTTCTTTTCCTACGTTTTCCGCGTTCATTGCTCTTTTGTGAAGTGCTGAAATATTCCTAATGAGGTCCTTCATGGCTTGATTAATGTGCCGTTGGGTTCCCATGGCATTCTGTAGTTCAGCTATTTTCCGTCCAAGTTCCTCCAAGGTTTCTCTGTTTTCTCCATGGTTTCTTGTATCTCGTGTTCCTCCGCTTATCGTTTGTGTCGCTCTCGGTGCTTTGACGGGGTTTAATTCACTTAATGGGGCCGGCTCAGTTATCTTTACATCTCGTGCCGTGGCAATTGGTGTGCTCGGTAGCAGGTTTGGTGATCTTTGGGTCCTCACTTTCCTTGTGCAGTGATTTATCGGTGTATTACCGCCCTCTAGGTTATTGCTTGCTGCTTTACCTTCCATGGCAGTCAAGTTTCCCATTGGTAAATCACTGTCTACATCATTGCTACCCACAGGTTGCAAGTTTTTGCTCGTTCCTGCTTCTTTAGTTCTAGGTGGTGAGCGCTCCACTCTTGGATTTCTACCGAAGGGGTTTTTTATGGCCTCCAGCTTTCCGCTTTGGTTTTCTTGTTGCTTGTTATGCGTGTTATTGTTGTTATTATTTGTTGTATTCATCTCTTTTGGGTCCCAACTCAAAGCCGCTATCTCCGTCCGGATGTGTATTCACCTCTATGATCCCATGGTTATCTGTGCAGGCAGGGAGGCCATGCGAGAGTTGACACAGAACCTTATGGGTGTCTGTGCCAGAGCCAGATCGGTGCTAATCAGGAATGTTACATCTAAACATACACCGCCAACTTAATGGCGACGTGGCGGAGAACGTACTTTGAGGCCTGCCCAGGTTTTAACGGGACGGGGGCGGTTGCAGCATTAGCCTGAGAGCCGTTTCAGCCAAATTTCACTCTGACTTACTAAGGTAACAGAATACTACAGCCGTCAGCCCTCAGCAATTAAGTCCAATCGTTGGTCCGGTATACCATAATTAAGACCTTACCGGGCTCGGTCTTAATGCTCTCTATGTGATGTATACACTTTAGCATATACATATGCAGCCGCACTTCCGGAGCCAGAAGGTGCATGTGTCACGTTGTGGCGGGTACATATGGGTCTCGCCGTTTCCTCCTTGCTGTATCCCACGTAGCCACTATGGGTGGTGGGGAGCACGTAGGTAAAAGACGGTGCTTACTCGTCTTGTCACAGAAAGTTCATAGGAGTTCCTTTGGCCTTTTCAGCCACGCCCTCCTTCTCTGCCGCTCTTGGTCGGGGGCTGCTTATTGGATATTCGCAGCTAACCTGCATTTCTGTAGGTCGTTCACTATCCGCCACCTGTGACCCCCACAGTTGCCTGAGCTAAGCCTCACCAGCCAGTCCAGCTTGGTGCTGTGCATCCACGAGGTTATAAAATACCGTCTGCGGCCACCTGTTTGTTCCTGCAGACATGTGTAAATCTCCCTTCTTTTTTTTTGCATTATCAGTTTATAGTGATGCAAGATGCTCATGAGAAAGACTACCCTGTTTTTCCTCGGAACATATTATGGTATGTCCAACGAGAGTTGTATTGTTGTCATTATCAAAGATGAAATGGGAAAATTTCTCCGGGTTTGCTTCTAAATGCAAAATTTGTGGCGACAAACAACTTTTATATTTTCGCACTACCGTAAGTTCTCTTTTCAGCAATTCGATTCCTAATTCGCGTGAAGTAAAAAAAATCGTAAGCAATGTTTCTACCTTTCGAATATTTTAGGAGGTCTAGAACTACACGAAAGCTTTGTACTCGCTCAGGTCTGCAATTTCTATCCTTACCAGCAGCGCCCGCTCTAGCGGTTACGTCGCCCCGGACAGAAAGACAAATTGGCGCCCCTTAAGCATATTTTTTTTTAAATAAATGTACATAGTACATATTTTTTATTTTCAATAAAAAGCAAGTAATTTAATTTAAATTTTTATTAAGGGATATTAGAAAGAAACCTGTAGATAACATAACATAATATTGATAATCAAGTGGTACATACAAAACAGTAGAAATTAATTAAGAAATGTCTGTACCTAGGCAAAAATCGTTAGCCGTATAATTTTTACATTTTGAAATGCTATTAAAAATGTGCATTATTGTACAGTCATTCAAAATGCCATTATTTTGAAAACAAACCTACCTATGTAACATTAACTACGCTAAAATGACAAAAAGTCACAAGTTGTAGCCGCGCTCTGCGGCCTATTTCACCAACTACAAATTACAACCACAATTTTGTACTTGTAAATAAAAACTACAAATTTGTACTTTTTGTTCTGTTAAGCATGGTACAAATGTTTGGTGTAATGACATTAATCAAATATTTTACAAATTTTGTTAAAAAACAATTGTAAACACAAATTTGTATGTTGGTGAAATAAGCCACTGCTCGCGTGCTATTCTGATCAAAGAAGTAAAGGGTTTTTCAATAAGGACATAACAATTTTGTATTTGAATAAAACACAGAATAATTAAGAAAAACTGAAATCTATTCTAGGTGTTGTACACATATTAAATTTAAGAATGGAATCCGATTTCGTTCATTTGACACCGCGAGCACGTTTTCAGCGATGGATTCTTTGGAGCCACACATATCGTCGGAACTGTGTTGCAACGAGCAACGTTAAAAAATACTACCAAAATTCTGAGTCGGTGGTCGCAGCTTTAAGAGTGCTTACTCCAATTTTCAGTCGTAATAATAGTCTCACCAGACAGGCTGTGCTTGCTATAGTGGATAAATTCGATTCAACATATTCAATCTTGAATGTTCCTGTGCTAGTGAGACAACGCGCTGGTCGAAGTACTGAAAATATCGATCGCAGCCTTAAGTTCTTCAATTTCAATTTCAATTTATTTTCAATTTATTTATTTCATTTATCGTACACGTAGATATATATAAATCCATTGTTGTGCAGAGATTATACAGCGGAATAATTTAAAGTAGTTTTATTTTAAGTCAAGAATCAAAAATAGGAAAAGAAAATAAGAAGAGAATCCCTAGTGCCCTAATCATAATGTTAGCTTACTCTTAAAAACAATCCATAATCCATACGCTCTCAAGTCCTCAAATGCTGTCTTAACCGTCTCTTGAAGTCACCGACACCTTGACATCTCCTTATATTGGCCGGAAGCGAGTTCCAAAGTCGCACCGCATAAACAAAAAACTGTTTTTTGGTTGTGCCATATTTAAAGGTGGGCACGATGAAAGCTCGACTTCTTTCGGAAGTTGCGAACTGAAGTCTATGAAAAAGGTACTCCGGCATTCTGTTCTCTTTGAGCTTAAACAAAAACGTTAGGACATTAAGATCCAAATATTTTTGGAACTCCAGACCAAGGAAGTCTCTTGCATATCCGGAGATATGATCATACCAACGTACGTTATAAACAAATCTCACAGCACTATTGAAAGCCACTCTTAATTTACGTGAATTTAGACTGCTCACATCGCAAAAGAGCGGATGTGCATAAAGCAGGATTGGCAGGATTAAAGTTTTCACCAAGGTAGCTTTCACTCTGGTTGGGAGACAATGTCCGGATTGGTACAGTGCGCGTAAACCACAGCTCAAAATCAGATAAATCAGTCAATTCCACGCCGTTCACAGGAATTGGGAATTTCTCAGCCCACATTGTGAGGAATTTTGCGTAAAGATCTTGGTCTACACCCTTACAAGATTAAATTAACTCAAAAACTAGAGCCTCGAAACTTCTCCGAAGATTGGCTCCGCAAAAATTTGAAGAAAATCCTGAATTTCATCGAAAAATCATCTACAGCGATGAAGCTCATTTATGGTTTAATGGCTTTATCGGACAGCAATAAACCCACATGTACTTCAAGAGAATTGGATAGGCTTGAAATCAGTGATATACATATGGTTCAAACAAGATGGTGCCACATGCCGCACAGGGGAAGTTCGTGTAATCTCGAAAATCCAGTGGAATGGTCGAATGGCCAGCTCGCTCATGCGATTTAACGCCGTTGGATTTCATTTGACGGAGTTGTATTAGGTCGTTGGCTTATTCCAAAAAGCCAGCATAAGGAGCTCAGGGACAAAATCGAACGCGAAATTACCAATTGCTTGTGAATTTGAATTCATTTGGTTTAAATTTAAACCTTAAACTTTAAAGCTTTCTTTTTCAGTTTCAGAAGCCTACTATTTCCAGAGATATTTTGGTTTTGTTCAACTTTGCATTTTTTTCAAAACCGAAAATTTTAAATCGCATCTATTCCAAACGTGTAACTTGCAAAGCCTACTTTGAATCAATTTAACCAAATATTATACCTCTTTAAAATATTTTAAGCTTTTAGACAGCATTAATAGTAGTGTACATTTTTGGCAAACGAAAAAATCTATATGTGAAACTATCTATCAATTGGGTATTTAACATATCAATATTTTCCCTCACTTACAACCAAAATGCCGCCCCTATATCTTGGCGCCCCGGACAAATGTGAGAGTTGTCCGCCCATAGAGCGGGCCCTGTTACAAGTAGGTACCTATAAACTTGCAAATACCAGGCTAAATCTGTTTTCATTGCACACAGTCCATAGAGTTATACTATACTTTCCTAGCTTAGATCATCTTAGAACATCTTCCACGATATATTACTAATTGTTCATCTCTAAAGTAACACACTCATCTGGATTGAATGTTTTTAGTATATCTGACTTTACTGGCGCTACAGCTCGGGGTGAACCTGGGCCTGCTGCTCGCAACCATTTGTGTATGCGTGTTATATTTTTGCACGACTGGAAGGGACCTACAGTTTTTCTTGCCGACTCCGAGCGGCGAGTTAAGAAGACAAATGAGACTATTGAATGCTTCTCAGACATTTGGAAGCGGTGGCACCGTGTAAAACTTTTTCGGTGTTGGACCCGGGCTGGGATTGAACCCGAGCAGCATTGCGTTGTTGTCCAACGCACTTACCACTACACCACAGTGCTCGTTTCGTATACAACACTCACATCTATTCACAGAAATCCCTTATTTGGGCGAATTTATCCGGAGCTCGTCGTTCATTCCTGCCACACATTTTTTCGAAGTGTATAACTCTCGATATATTCTGAAATCTTCGAAGACTCATTGTAGCTTCGAAAATTAGCCTTCGCTTACAGTTGTTTAACAAACTTTCTAAGGCCCCTCCAGACCGAAAAACTCAAGCCAGCAAAAGTTGTCCATGTACATATGATTTGATAGAAATTGGATCAACTCTAATTCAAGTTTCTAAATACGATGTCTCTCAAAAACACCGTCTGATACAACAAAAAACCCATAGGAAACAAACACTGCTTACTTTCAACATTTGTCATCTTGAATATCAGGTGGTAAGAACAAATGAAATTAATGAATCGGCATAACCGCTCATGCTTAGAGAAAAAATATGAGAAATAATGTTTTAGCAGGTATACCTTGCATTTAAGCGCAAAACGGGGTCAGTATCGTTCTCTCGTAGTCGTAAACAAACAAAAATTGCAATACTTCAAGTCTTAAAATATGAGCCTAACCTAATATGAAATTGTGGGCATTAGGTATATGAAAAAAAATAAAAAGTTGTTAAATCTATTCAGTTTTATTGTATAGACATTTACACAGAACACACACATTTACACAAAATAATTATAATGTCACAAAAAATGTAATTTTAGTCTTTTGAGGGTCCCAGTTATTCATCTCTTTGAGACAACTCTTCTTTGGATAGCATGTCCTCCTCAATAGTTAATCGTTTGTCGATGTATTCTTCTTCGTTGTCGGATTCGTCTATTTCAATTGCAGGGACATTGTGGCATGACTTGCCCCGACAGAAATGACAGAGAACAGAGCACTTTAGCACTGTTTTCTGTCACGTGTAACCCAATGCACCCGCTGCGGCACTTGCAAGAAATGAATTTTAAAAGGGCTTGAGGAGCTCGGTATTTTGTGGAAGTTACGAGTAGCAGACCCTGCTGGTTACTGTTTCAGCCCCATTTTGTTGGTCTTTGTCTACCCCCAACCACTCCTGAACCTAGTGGTATGTTCGTTGTGCATGTTGAGCTGCAGCCTCTTCAGTTGGGGGCAGGCGAGTCAAGTGAACCTTGGCGTTGGCGACTAATGGCACGAAGATTTTGTAACGGTGAGTTTAAGGAGTGCTAGTGACTCCTCCTTTATACAGAGCCACAAGAAGTTTATTTCCAGCAGCGGCTATTTCTTCATGAGTTTGAAAGCAGTTTCTCCTGTAGCATAAAACGTACACTATAGCGAACCAAATAAGACTGTGTCATGGACCGCCGTGCCTACCCCATTTTGCGCTTAAATGCAAGGTAATTATATTTACTAAAACGCCGATATTAGGCTGAAAACAGAAGCAAAACTCAATATTACAATATTTTTGAAAAAAAAAACTTTATGAAACCTCATATCTCAAAACCTATTAAACATACGGAGCTGTGCATAGACTTAAATTATCTCAAATTTAACCATCTCAAAATGATAGTGGCAACTAATGTCAAAAAACCCAAAGTTTTTGAATTAACCCTTTTCATCCCAAATGGCATACATTTTTTTTACTGTTTTTAATCGTTTACTGTTTAGTGAGTCAATCAACCAAAGCTTTCTAATTCTTATATTTTAGTAGTAATTTTTTCTGCCCTTTCCGAAACCGGGGTGAGAATTTTTCTATCTGCCGCCATTTTGGAAATATGTCAGCTGAAAGCGAAAAAAATGTGAAATTTCAATTGTTTTTTTCCAAACAATCGTAAATTTGGACATAAGCCACCCACGGTAGAAGGCTAATACTCCGTATCTGGTGGCATAATCGATTTCTCTAAAAGATAGGACTGATAAAGTAAGGAAATTCAATATGGCGGATTTAATATTTAAGATGGCGGCCATAAATGACGATTTTTACAAAGTCAACCGATTTGGAGAGAAATGTATTTTATGAACCGCCACTATGGAGATACAAAAAATTGGGCCTTTTTGGAACGTTTATTCCCAATTTGGTCGCCGTGGCCGTGGTGATTAGTGCACTGGACTACTACGCATGCTGCTCGGGTTCAATCCCAGCCCGGGTCCAACACCTAAAAAAGTTTTTCACGGTTGCCACCTCTTTTGAATGTCTGACAATCAAGCAAAGAGCATCATTTGTCATGAGAACCTTCTAAACTCGCCGTTCGGAGTCGGCAAAAAAACTGTAGGTCTCTTCCATTCGTGCAAAAATATAACACGCACACACAAATGGCTGCGAGATGCAGCCCCAGGTTCACCCCGAGCTGTAGCGCCACCTAAAGTAAAATATTCCTAATTTCCAGCGGTAATGTTGCTTCAAATCGAATGATATTTCTTACCTGCGCCTTAGCTTATACACTATTTCTTCTTGGACAATACTTACTGTGAATGAATTCACAATCTTTTCTCTTATTCTTGTTATCGTATTTGCCGGATAATTATGACTCTTTTTTGTTTTCTTTTTCCATTCAGTTTCTAAACAAAATACATAAGTTCACTTACCTAAGAAAATGATAAAATCGTCGTCTCCCTTACATTTCCCTCACGAGCGAGAGAACAACAGTTGTATTTACTTAACTTTGCCGGTTGCATATAAAGATACAGGTACAATTTTTCCGTTTTTTTTTTACCCCATAACGACTGAGACAAGGTGCTAATCGAGGTAACATGATTTCCCAGTATAATATCATTAGTTGCGGTACCTTAGTTACCTGGGTTCCATTGCAAAAATTTCGAAAGAGACAAAACGTCTGCACACATCTTGGAGTTTGGAGATGTATCTACTCTTGGTAGAAAAACCAGTATATTTATTTAGCTCTCTACCTGAAGTAACTCGGTATTCAGATATTAGCAGCGATTGTGTAGTTTAAGTTCGGCTTCAGCTTCGTCGGGGTAAGGTTCGACTCGACGGAGTTTTTTTTTGTTCTTAAAAAGTTTATATCGATATCGGTGGTTACATTCAAGATGATATTTATTTAAGATAAATACTCGGGATAAAAGATATATGTACAAAGTGTATAACAACCGACCCCAATTAGTTGTGAGTGAAACTCTCACATTTTCGTATGGTCAATGAAATCAAGAAAATAATTATGAATCTTCGTGAATCAGTGATTTCTTTTATTTAATTTCGAAACCAAAATGTTGAGTGTCCGAAAACGACACACAAATTATATTGAAAGTATTTAAATGAAAAAAAATAATTGTTAGTGATCGTGAGTCGTGTATTTACGGCATAATCGGCCACTTCAGCATTCACCACATTCAAGGTTGATGATCATTCGGTGAGCTGTTCGATCAAAGCAGCTATTAAGTGGAATCAATAAGGAAAAAAAAAAGTAGAAAAATACACAAAGACTGGTCTTGCTTGCCAGCAACGGTTCGAATCGACAGGCAACAGTGTGCCAATTTTGTGAGTTTGAAGGAAAAAGTAAGCCACTATGCGATCATCTCATGACGCGCTGTTTGGCCTGCAGCGCCGCTTCTTTTGGATAATTGCACTTCTTCAGATAGCGCTTCTCTTTCGCATGGCTAAATGTCAGCTGGTGAATAAGCCACCGTATTTTGTGCCTGGATCCGGCGATATGGCACGGTTTAGTCTTTCGGAGAACACACCCGTCGGCAGTCCGGTTTATCAACTCAAAGGTTTGCATTCATCTCTAATGGAATATTTTATTTTTTATTTCTTTTACTGCTGTCATCACCAATTTAAAAATTGAAACTTTTTTCCATTTGACTGATGATGATTTCTCTTTCCCACTGTTATTCTTGACCACAGCAGTGGTTCTGCTAAGCACACACATTTGCATATTTAAAATGTTGAATATTTGTACACCGTACGAAACGTGCTAATGAGTCAGATTAGGTTGGCTTACTTTTACGTTTTTGCTCTCATTTTGATCAAATCATTTAATGTCAAAGTCACGAACCTACAAATATCTAAGCAATGGGACAACAAAGGTGGCAAACTGCGGAAAAAAACACGTAACTTGATTATTTTTATGTCCATTAATTGATTGTAGTTTTGGTACATTTCACCGTATTGACTGATTGCATTTATTTATTGCAATAAAGTTAATGAGACTAATGTAGAGCGACAGCATTCTTTGGCGTAGACATTTTTTTTTTCGAAGTTCAGCTAAAACAAAAGAAACGTACGATGAGACTTGCCTTGAACTTACACGAACTGCACTGCATTGTGGTGCAATGTCAACAATGTCTGCAGTCTGGATCAATGTCAATTACAATGAACATGAGACCTAGGGTCAACGTAACGCTTATTACGGTATAAACAACAAAATTTAAAGCGGGTAGCAGTAGCATTGACCAATCTAGCATTGTGGGTATCATATGGCATCTACTCGAACTTGTCCAGCGCGGTTCAAATACCAACCAGGAAGCAAAACTTAGTGTTCTGTAAACAAAGAGCAACATACCTATTTTGTTAGCATATTCATTGCATAACAGCAAAATATTAATAAATTAGTAAAGGGTGTCCCGAAATTCGCGCAAGATTTGAGTTTAAACGGTTAAGTGTTGCCAACAAAAAAAGACTGCATGACAGCTGACAGTTTCGGGTTATTAAAATTAAAAGCATCTACAACGTGTCACTGTTTGGTGCAGATTATGTGCTGAGAGTTACTGTTAATGGGGCTCGCTTTCGCGGCACAATAATGCAGTTTTTTTGTGCCTAATTTGCAAGACATGGATGTGGGCGACACATAGTTTCAACAATGCGGTGCCACATGCCATACAGCCAGAGAAACAATTCAATTACTTTATAATTCATTTCCTCGTCGTATAGTTTTCCGTTTTGGTGGTCACGGAATTAGCCGCCCAGATCATGCGATTTAACGCCGTTGAACTTTTTTTTTTTAAGTTTATGAGAACAAGCGCACGACCACCCACGCCTTCTTTGAATGGGTAAATTGAGCGCCGTATCAACAAAATTTAGCCACATTTATGCAAAACGATTATGGAAAATGTCGACAAAAAAGTTCATATAATGTAAGTTCCAGCAAAGCCGTGGAGGTCATTTACCCGATAAGCTATTTTATACATAACCCTTTAGCTTTACTGGTTACCTTACTACTGTACAGTTTTCTATTCAAACTGCTCCTTTGCATGTATTTTGGGACACTCTTCACTTCGAAGGTCGTATTTTATCAGCGAAAGTGGAAACTCGGTACATTTCGTCAGATTTTCTTTTACCAAGAATTTCGAACTTTAGACAAAGATCAACAGTAAGTATCCAAATTAGCGGCAATGTTCATATGACGGTATTTTTGACTGAGACTAAGCAAATATGTTCAAATATGTTTTGACTGTCTGGATGCTTAGCAGTCCAACGCAGTAACTTGTCGATGTTTTAAGATTATAATAACAGGATGTTAACTGCGCGACATTTTTTTACCAACATAGGAGCTACCAGAAGATACGATTGAGAAGTCGCAACAAAATTGGTGAAAATTTAAAAAGTGGGATGATTGCTCTTATTTGCATGCATAATATGCTTTTACTTATGTGCATAATAATATAAAATGCGCAATAATTTGCTTTGTTATAAGCTGATAGAATTAAAGTTGATTATGGTCTCCGAGTTGTTTTAAAATTTTTCAACGACAAAATCCTTCAGCCTCTAGCAAATAAAGTCGTAGGTTATTATGTAATTAAATCGCCAGCGCATGAGCTTGCAATTCCTGCTAAGAGTTTATTTCTGCACCTATTTCAATGATTCTAACACTGATCAAAAGCTTACCAACTGAAGAATATAGTTCATGAGTAATAACACTTTTGAAAAAGTACGAATGAGTAAAAGTGTTATGACACTGCTTTGGGTAAGGATGCATCGACATCAAAGGCAATGGAGAGGGTCATCATCGAATATTCGCGGACCGGAACTATTTTTTGTTTTTTGTTTCGCAGTCTGAAATGGTAATAGACCTGCCGACTTATTCTACTCAGAGAAACGTTTTAAGCATGAGCCGGAGAACGTTCAAATGGGTAGTATCGTTATCTGAAGGTCATGGAAATTTTGGGTATCATCTAACGAAGATAGGCCTTATAGAAGAGGATACCTGTAAACTATGCGTGGAGGAAGTTGAGACGTTTGCGAGATTTGCAAAGGGGAAAATTAGATTGATTGAATGATTGATCAGATTGACATAGAGCAAATGTCTTCTCTTTCACGCATATTGCATAGTAAAGGGACACATTAGGGCAATTTCTTCTTCTGATTGGAGTCTAGTTGGAGGAATAAAGTAGATTAGTTTTCTGCATCTTAATTGAAGTGCAGTCAGGTATATTATCACCTATGTTGTGAAGACCTTGCCAAGGTAATATGCTCTGCACATGATTTCTCATCTACAAACTATAGTAGCTCATACACTTGAGTTCTCACTTCAGCAACAATATTCAGGTTCAGTCTTTGTAGAATTCCGTGGGGCTCTGAAAGTAGCACCAATTACCTTACAAAAAATCCATATCTATTGAATCGAACGCTGCTTTGGAGTAAACAAAAGCTGCGGGAAAGTCTGGGCAAGATTCGATAGAAAGAGCACTTGATCCGTTGTGAAATATGTAACATTTCGTTAACCCAACTAGCTATGTATGTAGTTAAAAATCATAGTTATTCGGCGTCTGCAGTCCAATAAAGAGTAAACCCTTGCCTCTTGCAACCACTTGTATGTGCGTGTTTTATTTTTTACACGAACGGAAGGGATCGTTTTTTGTCACATTCGGAATAGGTGGCACTGTTAAAAATGTTTTTGATGTTGGCTGAGATTGAACCCGAATAGCAGGCGTAGTTGTCCAATACACTAAACACGATGCGACAGCGGCGGCGCTCACCAACTACATACATAGTTAATCTGGGATATAACATCCCTTTATAAAGGGTTGCAATATTTAAGAAAGATATACTTACCTCGATAGTTTTAAGGAAGGTTAATGTCTTCCTTTTTTAAAATTGGGAAGATAATTAAAGACAGGAAGCTAGACGGAGTCCTGCAGATCTTGAAAACCTTCTTGTAGCAGACAGTAAGTGTTGAGCATAGTGCATAGAAGCAAAATAACTCATTTGCCCTGAGTGAGCAGCTTATCAATCCGATTACCACTTTTATGGCTTTCCAGAAATCGCCAATCTTACATTTGATAAAGATTTAATAATGCTCATGCTTTGTGCTTTCTGGATATAAGTCTCTTGTACTGTTTGACAACTGATGCGTTACAAGGAAATGAAAGCGAATGACTTTCTCATGGCATTCGAATTGTTTTTCCTTAAATAATTTTCTTGGGTTTTTCCCATTTGGCTAATGTTGATGTAACTTTGAGCTTCTCTCCTCAATACGTGATCAGGTTGTTGTATAAAATAAATATGATGAAACTTATTACCTCTAAGATGAATTCAAACGTTAAATGCAAACGTTTTAATAACTTGAATAACATCTTTCACAATAACAAATTAATTATAATCATTAAACAAATTAACTTTTATTGAAGTGTGATAAGATATGTACATATGTACTCATACATACGAATACATATCTACATATGTACAAGTATATATACAAACATAAACCGAGTAATGTGCACAGTTTTAAAGGGTTGCATCAATTGGTCTAAGATTTAATAACTCAGTTTGAGGCGATGTTTTATTGCTTTGTAAAGTTAAACTTGTGTGATGCATACTCAAGTTATGTATTTAAGTCTAGGGCTATTCTTTGTGTCAAGACTAACAGAATATGATTCATAAGATCAGGTTTCTGATTGCAAATAACTACCTCTATTTACTACAACTAACACTGTAAACAACATACATATATTAAGATATGAGGTAATCCAACACTGTTAGTACAATAAAATTTCTACGAAATGCCATTTTCTGAGGGTCAAGAAGTAAATACACTGGTCCCTCGCTTTGCGCGGCGGTTAAGGGAATGAAAAGTTTCGCGCGAAGCGAAGTATGAACCTCATGTAATTTAGGGGGTTGCGTATTGCGTTCTTGAAAAGTGCAATATAGCTAGTTATAAGTTTTTCCAACATACTTTATTTAAAAAAAACGATTAAAAAGAAAAAAACAACAAACTTAAAACAGTTAATAGGCCAAAACAAGTTACAAAATGGATTTAGTAAAAATAAAGGATCTATAAAAATTCTTGTGTCACATTTAGTGGACGCTGAAAAAAATCTGTCACTACAGAATACTTTACTTTTGTTAGCCAGCTACAGACGAGAAACTAATCGGCCAACTGGTTGACAGACTGATTGCAAATAATAATCCGTGTGTAGGCAAGTCTGACGATGATTTGAACGATTTCATCAAGTCTGCCAACAAGTCGTTGAAAAATCAAAATGTTTTGATTTTTCGGTTTGTGTTTGAGATAACAGTTTGAAGATTGGTCTTTGCGTCTGTAAGGAAATGACGACCAGTTGGCCGATTAGTTTCTCGTCCATAGCTGGCTTTAGACTTTTCAATGTGCTATTCCCGGGAAGTTGCTAAGGCAGTCCTTACTGCCGTACACATAAATGCAGATATGTACATACATATGAATGAAGCAAAACGTAAAAAAAGTCTGTCAAGACAAACAAAATACGAAAATATTCAGGGAAACATAACATAACGTTCTTCGCTGTTCGCGCAAAGCGAAGCCGCGCAAATCGAATTTGGGTAGTCGCGCAAAGCGAGGGGCCAGGGTATATATAAATATGTACGTAGTTTCTACTACACGTACTAAAGAGTTAAATAATTTAAACTGTATTATAGAGAATATTTTCATCTTTTTAGTTTGCAAAAGTAGTTACGTGTTGGCGTGACGTCAGAAATTGATCTCTTATACATATATATTATTTATATATTGCACATGATGTGACAAGTAGGAAAATTTCGTTATTTTATCGCTAAGTCTAAACGTTTTCTTTGGTGGTTAACCGAAAATATTGAATAAAATCCATCACATATTACCCCTGGCCAACATTCGCAGGTTATTTAATCGGAGTGATCAGATAAAGTATGCAAATTTGTGGCCAAGTTCCAAGATAGACAGGTAGAGAAATGGTGCAGTTAAATATTAGCCAACTTCGTCAAGAAAGTGATGGAAATTTTGAGGAGCACGAAGTGACAGGATAGTAATTAAATTAATTAAAATCCTTAAAATTAAGATAATCTTTTGGAATGCTTTTAAAAAAAATATGTCTGTCTGACATTGTTCAGGTCATCTTCTCGGGCCTAAAATTTGATAATTTATCCTGAAAGTACTTCCGAAAACATCATTCGTTTTGCCAGATTGGCTGCCTAACGTATTTTATAGCCTCAAACCTTATTTTGCGCACTTTTTGGTTTTTTTCTTATGGCTATATCTTGGTTGACCGTAGGGATTTTTTTTCTGTCTTCAGCAAAGTTATAGATATTGATTATGAGAAAAAAGTGCAAAAAAACTGACCCAAAAAACTGCATCTAGGGCCTCAAAATCGTAAAAACGCCCAGAGAAAGAAAAAGCGTCAGAGAAAGTGCGAACAGTGAAAAAAGAAGAAAGAAAAAATTACGCATACGCCACATTGTCCACAAATATATTGTTGTTTTTCCTTTTCAACTTTATTTCATATCGAGCAATTAAGTTTCAATTCATTTTACATAGAAAATACGTTTTTTTTGTTTGTCAGCTAAATGGAAGACAAGGCTTGGGCTGATTTTTTTCAAAGTTTGGCCAGCCCTGATGTATAGGGTATATGGAGCTTTTTCAAGTACTTCAAGTACAAGTGCAAGTACAAGTATGAAAGAGTTCACTTTTAATCTAGAACAGGAATTATAGTGACCCCCTCCTGTAACTATTTAAACTCTTAACGGATGTAAATTTCATCTCAATAAGTAGTACATACCTACAGGGTATCCCAGCTTAGAGGTACAATCCTTTAACTGCAGATTTCTGTTGTTCCGGCAAACAAAAAATCGTATGGCAGGGGGGTATATTTTACTCCCCTCCAAGTTATAGCCCGTCGAATCGGGACACCTCCGATTTGGTGGTATAACTACTTTAAATGATATAACTTCTGAACTAATCACCCCAATTCCCAATGTCGTACTTCGACCCGTATTCATAGTCGTATTGAGAGTCGTATCGCATCCGAATTGGTATTCCCAAAGTCGAATGCGATGTACACGACAACCCATTGCATGGAATGTATTCCAACGTACATTTGAAATGTCAAATATTCGTGAAAAGTGTTTTTTTTTTTTTGTTTTATATTTTAATCAATTAAAAAATGAATTCAGTGGATCGTTTTTTTGGCGACAACGAAGAGGACACTGTGGAAAATTATAATTTGACTCGCAGAACAATTCGTGATAGTTCAAATCCATTAGAACTACCGAATTCCTGGTGCATATGTTTTAAAATAAAATAACTAAAGTGCAAGTGTTGTGGGAAGTTTTTTTTTTAATATTAAAGCTTTTAAAACATTTCCGCTTTCCAAACAAGCATGCGGAGTCGTTGTATTTTTGCAAGACATCATGGATCTTGCCATGATTAATTCATTTGGAGGAATTGTGACATAAAACCGATCCCTGAACAACGATTTGTGGAAGGAGAAACAAATACCTGGATATTCGGTAAAATTCATGTCAAAGCAAAAAAATAAATTAATCATTCAATGTATACAGTTCAGGCGATTCAAAATACTCCATTTGGCTACGATTCGTTACTTTACAAAATATATGTACAGTATAATCTCCTAATTGGGACACTCCGTAATCGGGACGACCTCCCAATCGGGACAACCCATTTGCCAACCCTAAAAGTTTGCATATAATATACCCTCTGTAATCGGGACACCTCTCAATTGGGACATTCAATTTAACTTTCATAAAACCTCCAAACCAAACCTCCGAATTGGGCCATTTTATTAAAAAAGTCAGGAAATATGACTTCTCTAATCGGGACAATTCGAGTTGAAGCTCTCAATTGGGTCACAATTGGGCAATTGTGACTTCTCTAATCGGGACAGTAAAATTCCATTTACTAAATGTTCGCAGCTGCATCTCATTCCACAAATTCTCAAACCATTATATTTTTACAGAAGAGTGACTATACCGGAGACAAAAAACAACAGAGCAACGTTTTGTTTCTATATTTTTTATACAAACTTCTACAATTGGGACACCTCGTAATCGGGACAGGAAAACGTCGGTCCCATCAGTGTCCCAATTAGAGAGGTTTTACTGTATATACAAATGAAATAGTCAAATAACTTTAATAAATGTTTATTAATTCGAAATAAATTTAAAAGACACATTTTCAAGTGTAAAATTATTAATTTGTCCACTTACATAAATTTTTTTTTCTCCATTTTTTTAATAAAAATAGCAACCACTCGTAGTCAAATGAGCTCTCGACTATAATACGCCACAAATACGAGCAAAATACGATATTGGGAATACCAAGAGTCGAATGCGATGCTTTCCTTTTGACAGGAGGCAGTTAGACATGCGAGTATGGTTGCATACTACGACTTTCGGAACTATAACATTCGACTGAAGTCGAATACGAGAGGGAAATACGACATTGGGAATTGCGGTGATTATAGCTACAAAATCAGTTTTTTACATTTTGGAGAGGCAATCAGAGTAGTGCATAGAATATATTGAAAACTATGAGTAATTTTACGCAGCCACAAAAAATGTATGGCTCCTAAAACTCAAAATTATAAAAATTAGTTGTTCCAATTTCTTACTTAAAATTAATTTTTCTTAAAACTTTTACTTAATAAAAAACATTTTATTTATTTATTTTAAACTTTTTCTCGTACGGTTAATAGAAGTGGTGGTAAATGCCATTTTTTTGTCAGACAAAAATGTTAATAAGAAAACAATGCAAAACTAAGAATTATTACAGCCAAAGACTGGGGCGAAATCGACCAACGTTCAATAATTCATTGTTTTGCATGTATTTTTACCATTTTTGTCGAACTGGCTGAAGAATTAGGCTTTTTAATTTTTTACGAAACCACACTAAAGACAGAGCCATTCACATACAACTTTTCCAACATTTTAAAAATGTAATCTTTTTGTTTTGAACCATTGATTGTTCGGTCTTTTACATGCCTTAAATGTCTTTGTCTCTGAAATTAACATATCTCTCTCAATACATATCTCCATCCATTTGCAAAAAATTTACATATGCATATGTTTAATGTATTCGTAAACCTACGAGAATTATGTTAGCTTTCTTTCACGCTAAAAATGACGTTGTTTGGAATCAAATTAACAGGTCCGCCCAATGATATAAAATATGTAATATCATTTTGTTAAAGCACTCACATCTTATATTTACTACATATTTTCTATTTGCCATGGCAATCAAAGAAATCACAGAAATTCATTTGTCATTAGCACCGACAAGATCAATGACCATCAGTGTCACATGCGCACTTTGAGAAAGTGTGAACATTTTTTTGGTGTTTTTTTTTTTTCATAAGCAACCTCAATATCCAAAATGTTGCCCAGTGACAAAGAAATACTTTGCAAACTGGTTATTATTTTGCTTTTATGCTGACCATATGCAAATACAAGGTAAGGCGTCAGATTGTATGCAGATACGAGAGACAAGTTTATTGGCAGCAAGGTTGTCTGAAAACCAGATTTTAACAGTAAAATAGCAATGTCCAATCACTTCAACTGCACAATTCCGAAGTCAAGCAATTCAAAGATTATTTTTTTAAACATAATAGTGGGGGCTGGGCAGTGTGAAAGCACTTGTTCTAAAATCCAAAGCCCAAGACATGTTGTATATAAGTAAGATACATTTGTACATAGATAAAAGAAACGACATTAGCATGAGAAAAGAATTATTAAGATACTTAATACTATTATGACTATTAAATGATTTTATTCATGGTCTTTTGTGAGAGCGGTTCACCTTGACCGGTGCCCGGAGAAGTAAATATTCGAGTATTTGACAGTTTTAGTAATGGCATAAGAATGCTCTGTGTGGTTCGTATATAAAAACAAAAACTACCTTTTATAGTAGAAATTGAAATTAAAGAATATCCTACTTTTACGAGATGGCCGGATGAATTATAGTCAATCATAAAAATCGAATAAAACCGCACCACCACACACCACTGTTCAGAGAAAATGTCTACTATTTAAGGTCTATTTACATTATACCTATAGTAAATATAAATTTTAGTGAACTAATACTCTACGTTAGAAGAAGATTTATGTATATTAATATAAAATATGTTAATAAAATATTCCAACAAAAAAAAATTAAAATAAGCATCTTAAACAAAATTTCGGTATGAGGGCTTAAATATGATTCTAAAAAAGTTCCTAGGTCACAGCAATAACGTTTTTGATCAGGATAATTTTGCTGTATACTATATGTGTATGTGAACATATATTTTTTTTTTTTTTTTTTTTTTGTTAAAGAGGAGTGATCCTGCTCCAAGGCTGATATTGCGACCTAAAAGATCTATTGTATCTTGGATTAGTCCAAGTGGCAGACCACCTTTCTAATAAAGCTAGTATGTCCTTGGTTGACGAATTTTTTAAATCATACGATCGGAGGATTTCTTTATGTAGGGTATGCCGTCTGACCCCAAAAAGTTAAAAAAGTGCCGGGCAATCACAAAGGACGTACTCGGCTGTCTCGACCTCATCTAAATAAGGTCGACAATCGGGCTCGCTAAGCAGGCCTTACTTGTTTAGGTGGTATCGTAACTGGCAATGACCAGAGAGGAAGTCTGTTAGATATCTAAACCGACCGCCATATTAAGTCCCTTTTCGTCTCTCTTCTGCGATCCATCTTACTCATTTAGACTTTCTGTACTTCTCCACAGTTCTTTGCTGGCTGCGATTTCTCGTGTTAACGCTAGTATCTGTTTAAAAAAAATATGTGCCGGAGTTTGACACAGTAAGTGTGCCGCTGCCTTAACTTCTTCCGAACATAGTTTATAGGTATCACCGTCCTTAGATGATACCCGAAATATCACAAATTAACACAGTGTGTCAAATAATATCGAAACCATATCTCAGCAACCAAGAGCTCAATCTATTTATTCGAACATGCATTTGTTTTAAAGCTTGAATCTTTCTCTACTATCTGTCAAAATTTCATGACAATTGGTTGACACTTAACAATTTTAAAAAATTTTTTTACCAGAACTCTCCCTTTCATTCGATTTGAATTTTAACATGGAACAAAGAGCGATCATTACACGGCGTCTCCACGAGACATTATTCATGTCGGACAGATCTGGCAAGAACAAAAACAAGATGGCGGAACTAACGTCAAATTGTGTGTGGTGGGTATTTCATGCCTTGCCTTTTCATATTACTACTCTTGAAAACTTCAACGAAATTGAAAAACTGCCACCAAAGTGACAGCTCATGTTCAGCCATAGATGTCGGGTCGAAAACCCAGATATAGATGGCGGGGTAGAAAATCTGTCTGGCTGATTGTGGTCTCCACCACATATTTTCCTAACCAGACATGAGCGCAGACATGATTAATGTCTCGTGGAGACCACTTGTTAAATTCCACGCAAAACTTGGTAAAAATGCATCAGAAACATTCCGATTGATGCAGCAAGTGTACCGTGATGATTGTTTGCACAGAACAGTTGTTTTCGAGTGGGATAAATAAAATAAATAAAAAATTCACCACAAGCTAGAAAAAACATGAAAAGTTTCCAAAAACAAGACACTGCTCATCACATTCTTCGATAACAAAGGAATTATCCACGAGGATATCGTTCCAACTGGTCAAACAGTTACTGTCGCAAGTTTTGTAGCGTTGGCCAGAATCCATCGTATTCGACCCAAATATCGTAATCCAAAAAATTGGTCTTCATGCATGACAGCACTCGTTGTTCGTCAATTTCTGGCTCGAAATCAAGTGTGTGTGTTAAATCGTCTGCCGTATTCACCTGATTTGGCACCTTGCGACTTCTCTTTGTACCCGAAATTGAAATTGAAGTTGAAAGGATGCTTTTTTGACGACATTCCGACCATTCAAAAAGCTTCGACACAGCACTGGAGGCAATTCCGCAAAGTGAGCTTGAGCAGGCAATGTATTTCAATGTTCTCCGGCTCATGCTTAGAACATTTCTCTGAGTAGAGTTAGTCGGCAGGTTAATTACCATTTTAGCCTGTCTACATCGTTTCACGGTTGACCAACTTCTCAAACGTTCCGCCGGCCGCTATCCATTTGTTGATCAGGCTCTCTAACATTCTTCTTTCAATTGAAGAGACTGGTTCCGGTGCAAGCAACTTCTAGGTTAATCCCTGTTTTGTAAGCGATTTTGCCTTTGATGTCGATACATATGTCCTCTAACCATAATACCTTTACTCATTTGTACCTTATCCAAAGTTTTATTACTTATGAACCATATACAGTAACTAAGCTTTCGGTGAGTTTTGGAATCATTGGAATAGATGCAGAAATAAACTCTCAGGAGAAATCATAAGCGCTAGCGATTTAATTATATAGATAGATGATGGCAAATTCCGGAGGCTGCGAATCCGTTTGTATTTAAAATAAAAAAGCTGCCTTTAGAGATGTATTTTATTTCAAAGGGATGAAGAAAGAAAAATCGTGAGAGGAAATAGTTTGGCATCAACAACAAACAACTCAAGAGTTCGAGGGGAAAAACATTTTATATAGGGTCATGGTACCAGTATCCGAACACTTAACGGAAATTCAGAGTTGAAACTGGTGTAAAAATGCAAGTTTTGAAAAAAAATCATTTAAAATAAAATAAAGATGACTGATAAAACTATATTTAATCAGAAAAAAATAAGCATGCATTAATGATTACAAGCAGTTTATAATAAAAAGTAAAAACTCAAAAAATGTCGTTTTCTCCAATAGTCGAACACTTGTTGCCTAATGGCGAACAGATAGTTTCCTTATTTCGAACAGTTAATTAATACCTATAAGTTTGTCTAGAATGTTAATTTCAAGTATGTTTATACTAAGTAAAAAACTTCATTAATTTTTCTCGTTTTTTCTTTTAATTTCCTTGTTATTTCATTGAAACTGACGGTTGTTAATTTTTTTCCTTATTTCCTCTTTAATCCGCTTTTAATTTATATAAAAATCTGTCCATTTCCTTTGGCGCCCTAGTTTTCACTTTTTTGTTCCTTGTGGGATCAGGATATATTAAATGTCTGTCCAAACTGGAAGATGGACTACTCACTGGTATATAGCTACGTATTGCAAATTAATATCGGAGCAGTAGTTTCTGGTGTGTTTTTGCGAAATCAGCACTGACTAACGTGGTACTCGACGAACAACTTAGTTTATTTTGAATGAAAAAAGCTGCACCTAATGTCAACACAATATTTGTTTAGTGTTTTACTTTCAGAGTTAAATGTACGATGGTAACAGCTTAATTGGCGCGGGGAATTTTAAAAGTTTTAATTGTAAAAAGCTATGTTCGGGTAAGGAAACTCGTTTAAAATTAGGTTCCTTTTCTCGAACAGTCCAAAACTACCAGCTAACTTCAATTTTAATTTGCAAAACTCATGAAATATTATAAATTAATGCACTAATATCATAAAAACACAGCTGAAAGTTCTTACGTGATTAATATTGGTTTTAAACCTAATTTCCCCAAGCGATCACTGAAACTTTTTTTTATCAAAAAAACAGATCCGAGCGCATTTATTGAAACCCATTAGCAAATTCAGAATTTCGTTGACATAAGATAAATTTTTTTGAATGCGATGCTTAAGGTAAGTGAAAAGGGAATATGCATACGTATAAATGTGGTGTAACGAAAAGAAGAAACGCTAAATTAATGATAATATAACGACTTTTGTAAAAAGTGTTCGACTACTGGAGATGTTCGGAAATAGGTACCACTACCCTACATATGTATGTAGATGATAGACGCAAAATTACCTTTGCTCACCTCGTGTACTTTTGGAAACATATGGGAGCACTTCGTTCAATATTGACATAAGCTTATGTTTCCCTATGCGCATTATGGTTTAGCATTTAGACTTTACTGAAACAAGCATTGATACTTTAAAAAATGATAGCTAAATTGACCGGTATCTCTATCGAAAACCCGGCGCCTCCGTAATTTACTTTATTGGCAAGATGGATGTGAACGTAGTAGCCCACTTTGAGTAGAAGAGAATGTCGGACTAGACGTCTTTCAGCAATTGCTGGAAAACACAAAATTATTCGTTTAGCTACATATGTCTTTTAGAACAAGTACAGTCAACCCACGTATATCGCGGTACTTTCACAACCCGAATTCGCTATAAAGCAATTCTCAGTCTTTTCCAACGCGAAAAATGTGTGTCGCATTCCTGTATTTCGGAGAATTTCGTTTTAACACATTCACGTCTTCCGAAGGTTGTTCAGTATGACATATGAACATTTCTTACAATGTTGGCTCAATGCCCGTCTGGTTTTATTTATTTTTGCAGCTTTTTTTGTTTCTGGTAGATACGTACTATAAAAAATAAACCAAAGATTGGATTTGGCTGCTTCTTTGGAGAATTACATTGCAGCAGGTATTGATCCCCCCCTATGGAACTTTTTAAAAGGCATTTGCAACGTTCTCTATTGCTCCATATTTTGAAGTCCGAAACGAGTTGCAGAGAAAAAGCTCAGCAAGCTCTTATAATGGACTTCTATAAGAATTCAAAAGCATGTCCAATATGTATGAAATAATAATAAAAACTAAATATGCAATAAAGATTACATTCTTCTTACTTTAATTATTTTCATAATTGTTTTTATCATTTGTGTAGCTTTTTCGAATTAAAGCCATGGTTCAGTTAGTTTTCTAAAAACAGTGTAACAAATTTATATGCATTTTTTTTTTTGTGGAGAACGTAACCCCAGCTTTAGTATGTGGCCCAAGTATCGTATTACGCGATTTTGTATAACGCGCTGTTTCTCGGGAACTTAACTACCGCGTTATACGATGGTTGACTGTATAGACTAAAATACTTTTTCATAGGTGAACTCAGAGATATGTATTTACTTCTTTCGTTGTTGTATGCCGATATTGAACTCAACAATCTCTAACACACCACTCGTACATTATGTCCGAGCTACCAGTTTAAGGATTCTGTAACTCCTAAAGTAATAGTACTAGACCCGTACTGACATTTTCTTTTTTCGGTTTACACAAGGCAAAATATGTGACCTTGTTTTCTTAGCACATTGTGAACTAAAAATGGTGTCTGATGTAAATGCCTAAAATATGTACATTCACGATATGTCCCAATGAAAACAAGTACGACTTACTTAAGCAAGTACCTCCTATCGCCACATTGTGTTTAAAACCCCAGCACAAAACTGTTACTCAAACCGAAAAGGCAAACAACTTCACACGACTGCCTGGGCCTGCAATCATCGAAGTAATGTAGCGAAGTGAAAGTCATTGAACCCAGAAAAAACGCACAACTACGAGTAACTTCTGTCGTGTTACCTTTTTTCCAACATTTCCATAAGATCAGAGTGGTGGTACCACATAACTGGCGACTGGTGAGCTTAACCCAAATGGAAGACAAACGTCAGCTCGCAAAGATTTGCCTTGAATTCCTCCAGCAGCATTCCCAACTGGCTGCGGAAGCAATTCCACGGCAATAATGGCTTTTCACGTTGCTGTTATTTCAATTTAGCACCACAAATAGACGATGATTAGCCGCGTCCAGTGAGAACTGATGTAACCAGGTGCGCGGCGGAAGAGAAGCTTGAAGAACTCATTGTTGTTCTGTTATTTGTTCTTTTTTTTTGTTAGCTCACACTCTTGTTCCACAGTGATTCAATTTTTAGAAAAGTCAATGCCTTCTCCATGTTGACGTGCTAAGAATGATTTAATTCAATTCACGTTCAAGAATATAGCTTTGTTTACACTTCCAAGACTACTCTACTCATAGGCTTGCTTAACAGTTGTTTGTTTGTTGATTTTGAGTATGTGTCCAATCTGAGCTAAAAAAAAAAAATTGGATATTAAGGCCATAAACAGTTTATTACGAAACCACAACGAAACATACCACATGCCATTCGGAGCAGAGTCTGATTGTAATACATCTTTCGTGCAGCGAGTAACTTGGAAACCGAAAGTAAACTAGTTGCAGAGGAAATCCTATACAGTTAGCACTGATTTATGACTGGAAAGCAGTTAATTTTCTTATATGTATGTATTACCCAACCGCTGGCTGTGGTGCTTTAGTGTTTGCTTTTTTTTAGTTTAATAATTTGCATTGTAATTAAGACGTTTGATCGTAACGTGCATATAAAGCGTGTCGGGTTTGTTAGTAGAGCAGATTTTAATTTGCGAATGTTGAAATTTATAGACTTATGTGGTTGAATATAATGGCCAACGCAAATTGATTGGATATGTTGCATCGAATCACTTAGATACAAACATACATGTGTATAACAAGGGAAGGTTGCAAGGTTGCTTCCTACTTAGATGTTGTGGCCATAACAGTCTCATGTAAATTACTTGACTACGCAGACAAGACTGATGTCAAGTGTTCTCTTTAAGGCTCCGACCCCGACCTATAGAATCTATCGACGTCGTCCCGTTGTACGTTGGTGTTGAAGTTGACGTAATGCCGGATTGAGCAGTCGCATAGAATCCTTCACATACATATGTATCTACGTTAAAATGTCGAACAATTGTCAACGGCGATGACAGTTTATCTACATTCTCTCTACGCTTCCAATGAAAATACATATGTACTCTCAATTTGTGAATGCGTGAACTTCAATATGTGAATGTGTGAACTTAAATGCGTGAATATGTGTACTGAAAACGGATCGATGGATGTAAAAAGTAGAAAGTAAACCTACTTTATCCGTCGAAGCTCATATGTTATATCCGTTGGTTATGGGCCATCTATCTCCCATAAAAATGTGTGTATTCTATCTCAGTTAGAAACGACGGTGCAACGGATCGACGGATTCTATGGGTCGGAGCCTTTATGCTTCCTAAGTGGACTATAAAGTGTGGTTTCAGTGTGTCTGTGATCTAAAAACCGTGTGAACATTTAATAAGGTTTACCACAAACTATAAAAGCAGTCATGTGGGTGTTTAGATACTTTGGTTGAGATTTAGATAGAAAACTTTTTTGAAAAACTGCTTTATAATGGCCGAACGGATTTTCAACACTAATGATATCCGAAACCGCTATAGAGCAGAACCAAAAATCCCAGGACTACCATTTTGTTTAGTAACTGTCAGTGTTGGACTGGAGGCTATCCCCAAGTGGCCTGAAATGGGAGCGTATCGGAATCCCGCTTTTTAAAATCCCGCTTTTTTAAAAATCCCGAAAAAAAAGTTTTAAAATACCGTCTTCTAAAATCCCGTTTTCTTAAAATACAGCGTCTTAAAATCCCGCTTTTAAAATCCCGTTTAATCCCGCTTTGCCCGTTTCTCAGCATACCAATTTTGTATTTCAACAAATTCATCTTTCAAAATTTAATATTGCTTGTTCCATTTTCTAGGAAAGCAATAAGAAAATTTCCTCTAAACGGAAAATTATGAAAAATATGTCTAAATCAGGTTTTATGCGTCGTATAGCGCGAAATTTGTTTAACATGCAATTGATTGCAAGGTATTTTTTAAAATAAAACAAATAGCTCTGATTGCAAGAACGAGATTATTAAAACAGGATTATAAGAAGCGGGATTATAAGAAGCAGGATTATAAAAAAGCGGGATTATAAAAAGCGGGATATCGTACCCAACCCGCCTGAAATGCATAAGATGGAATCGTGGAGTGTCCCCACGATTCTTTGAAAAAAAAGCAAAGGAATACGCGAACCCACGGATATCTTCCTAAGGAATGTTTCTAAACTGAGACCGTGGGAGAAAGTGATCTCTAGTTTTAGTCCATCGTATGTCGTATCATTCTTCTGCCTGCAAAGTACAGATAATGAATGTTATATCTACTCGCGCCATTAGAATTCTCACAAGACCCCAGGCTCAAATGATTTCGCTTGATTCAATCACTTTTTATACAGGGGCCGTCAAATGAAGTGTTACCAATTCAAAATAATGAAGTTTCTTTATTTCTAAAGTTTTTAATTTTATATTTTAAGGCCATACTAGAAATACATTTAATTTTATAAAAACTCTGTTTCTGTTTGATAAAATTCCCTCTACGACGGGATTGCTCGCTGCACGAATGTGGTCCTGTGGGATTCATGACCATTCCCGAAGTAGCACTGACTTGTGTTCGCACTTTTATATTTTTTTTATTTACACCTTAGCTGTGAAAAAATAAACTGCGGAACTTTACTTTACTAACTACCAGTGTGTGCGTGTTATATTTTTGCGTGAAAAATTTTTTAGGTGTTGGACCCGGGCTGGGATTGAGCCCGGGCAGCATTGCCTAGTAGTCCACGCACTTACCACTACATCACGGAATGCGATTATGTAAAAATTATTGTGTCAGATGAGCGCTGAGCTGATTCCTGTTCGAATATCCGGTGGTTCTGCAACAACACACGATAATTTCGTTTGTTTACTTATTGCCGAACAGTAAAACAGTTTTTTTTTCACGGATTACCTCATTTATTTTTCTTTTTCTTTATCGCATTGATAGTGGTATCAAATGAAAGGGCATTGCGAGTAGAATACAATACTATATGACGTCATTCTAAATTCAATATGGCGGATTTCCGTTCTCTTCACTACATCCTTAATATGGGTATCAAATGAGAGGGTTTGACAAGTAGAACACGACACTGCTTACCTATATACACTCCACATATTTTCTGAAACAACTACAACTAAAAAGTTGTAAATAAAAAATTAAGTTTAACAAACTAAAACCCGACTACGGGAAAAACTAACTAAAAAGTACAAAACAAGATGAAACAAACGATGATTTTCAGGGTATACCCGTGGTCGCATGCCACTTTGCCATATAAATGCGTTATTATAACGGCTACGGCATGCGACCACGGCTATACCAATCACTGATACCAATTGGGCGGCGTTTGTCACTGCTAGAACCTCAGCTTGAAAAACGCTGCTGTGATCTGGGAGTCGTATGGAGCTGCTTATTCTAAGTCCTTCCGAGAAGCTACCCGCTCCTATACCTATGCCCATCTTTGACCCATCTGTGTAGATGCACTTACAATCCTGTGGTATTTCGTTTCTCTCCCACAGCTCTCTGCTTCGAAAAGCCCACGAGAAGGTTTTATCAAAATCCAAGTCTGATTTGTTGTCACCACTAAGGTAATTGCCGAGTATTTTGGTGTGTCCATATATGTATTCAACCTTGCCTGGCTTAACCTGAGGGAGCTCTTTGCTGCGGTCTCCTGCATATCCAGAGGCAAAAGATTAAGAATTGCTTCCAATCCAGCTGTTGGCATTGTTTTCATCGCAGTGGTCATTCTAGCGCATGCTATTCTCTGTACTTTGGTCATATCTTTGAGGTTGGTTGTTTTGGCGGCAGCGTGTTACCAGACCAATCTTCCGTATGTTAGTATGGGTCTTACTATCGCACAGTTTTTCCCGAAAAATCTACCGCAGGTGTAGAAAGCAACTGATGCGTTTTTTACCATTTCCTTAATGTTAATGAATGCTTTCTATCGAGCATTCTAGCTAGATAAAGGCAGGGTTTTCTTAAATTGTTTTTCTATGAGTAACTTAAAGACTTATTTCATATTTGTGGAGGAAACTATTTTGAAAGACTTTTTAATATGATTTTATATGATTAACAAATGTAGATCAATTCACATTAAAAGTGTGAACTGTTATACCTGTCATTGTTCGTATATAAAAATTAATTAAAATTTAACTGCTAATACAATGCGTTAATGCAAAGTAATTACATTCAGTTTGATATCATTCTTAAGTGTTTACGATTATTCTAATTGAGTAATCACTTTTTGTTACGCGTATGTACGCATATGTACCAACAGCCAACTATGCGTGACTGTGATACTAATCGACAAATCCAATTAAACCACACTGCCATGGTGGTAAACTATTATGCTGCTCCGTTGAGCATAACATTACTCAAACTTTTTACCTCCTAAAATACTGACCAGGTAGTAATTACATTAAAAGGGCGCACACACGAGCCATAAATAAAGTCTTCCTTCATTTAAAACTGTTTTGTTTAGATATCTTAAGTTAAAGAGCAAATTAAACCATGAAGTTCATTCAACTGTAACCACTTGATGTACATCGAGAAGAAGTTAGTAGAATAATGCGGATGCCGGATAATCGGAGAGAAATGTAAACGTAACCACACTCGCTTTTTACCTCAATCAATGCCACATTTGTATCCCATTATTCTAATCGGTATATGTGAACACCAGTCACCACCAGAGTCTTGTTTCATTCATCGAGTCACTGCTGATTTTTAGAAAGTACAAACAGTGACAACTAGTACCAGTAAGTGATACAACAAGAGTTGAGTTCTTAAGATACGAAATGACGACTGCACGTTTCTATTTCGCTTATAAGCTTCTCGCCAAAGAATTTCCAACCTGTATCCGGTTTTACTTCGACTTAGATGGGAACAAAAATATCAATAACAATTATGGATTTCACTTGACCCATTTCCAACAGAACGGGAAGTCTGTAGAAAAAAAGCAAACAAACCTCATTTCAGAGGGTCACTAATGTCAAACGGTTCCTACCGAAGATCTCCGACGATCATCGGTGAAAATGATTTAATGCTACCGGTTTATACTATTTAATCTGTGTTTTTTTGCTGAAGCAGATAATCAAATTTGTTAGGCATCTATAAAAAGTTACATCGGTATGCATATGTAAGCAATTTAATCATAATGAATTCCATCGGTCGGCAGAAAACGTCCAATGAACTTGACTTACTTTCATACTGTCGGTTCAGTTACTACTAATTTATTTAGAAATAAAATTAACTGTCGATCAGTGCCAACGACGAAGACGATAGATGACAGTTGGTAGTTATGCGGTTTTATACGATGATGATGGTCATCTGAGATGCGTATCTTTCTTTCTCTTGAATTCTATTCGGATATAAACAGTGCTGGGAAAAAAATATAGATTTAATTTCTAATCAATTAAGCCAAATTATTTAAATAAAAATAAATGTTTAATATATGTATTATAGTGTATTATATATTATTTCTATCTATCTATATAATTAAATCGCTAGCGCAAGAGCTTGTGATTCCTCCTGAGGGTTTATTTCTGCACCGATTTCAATGATTCTTACACTAATCGAAAGCTAATCAACTGAACTTTGTTCATCAGTATAAACAATTTTTAAAAAGTGCATACGAGTAAAGTTATTACGAAAAAACGTTATTACCTATACCTACGTTCTCTATTTTCATTCGTACACCGTTAGCGGTTGGAGGGGTCCTACATGCGAGATTTCTCGCACCCTTCCACTAGTATTTTATTATATAGATGTGTTACCCCATACAGAGAGTCTGAAAAGTATTTGATTGTAGATTTTGAATAACTATGAAAATACTTGTAAGAATTAAATCGAAAAACGTGGGGAACTATTTTATACTTTTTAGTCCGGCATAAAAACGTATGCCCAGTTTCACAGTGAGAGTTTAAACTGTAGATCAACTAAACGTGAACGAGAGTTTAAACTTTCCGCTTACCTCGTTCGATTTCACAGTCTGAATTAATCTTCCAGTTAAACGCAGTTTTGGAAGCTATGTTAGACAAAAATTCGGCGCTATTGTTTTAAGATGTCAAACGATTTTCTTCATTCTCTATATGCTTCCACCAATGAAAATGCCTACTCTCAATTTGTGAATGCATGAACTTCAATATGTGAATGTGTGAACTTAAATGCGAGAATGTGTGAAGTGCCTACCTGTACAAGTCATAGGAAAGTTTAAACTGCGTACCGGCGTTTAACTTGAACGACGAGTTAAACTCTACTTTGAGTTCAAACGGAAGCTTAAACCAAAATGAGAGTTTAAACTCTCACTGTGAAACTGGGTATTAGTCCGTCTAAAAAATAATTAGCATCTTATTCACTCTCCTTCACTCTTCGTCTCGTGGTTGTAGCTTCAAAGTATGCAATGCTTAATTTTAAGTATAAACACAGAAATAAAAACACCAGAAAAACGTTTCATATCTACAGCTTTTATATGTGTTTCAAGCTCCGTATGGATCCCTAGCGGACAGACAGACAAGAAAGCAAGTTAATATTGCATTGTCATCCAGTTCTGAGCTATGTTTAAATTTTCAAGTCTTAAGCTCATCGGGAAGTTAGTGTAAAATCAATTTCAAAATTTGTACTGAACATAAGGACAGACAGGAAATCGACCTAATAAAAACGTAGTAAAATACGGGCTTACCCCGGTTTAAGTCGTTTCACACTTACATAAGTCGTCAAAAAATTTCCACTTTGGCGCGATATACAAGTTTTTTCAGCACTTATGTCCATAAGTACGTCACTTAAAAAATGATCAAATTTAACATTTGCAACGTTCATTGAAGAAGGGCGAATTCATCCTTAAACTGCATTATTTAAGGAAGAAAATAATCCTTCCTAATATTTGCTAGCGTCGATTCTCAGAGAAATTAAAACTACTTCCATTTTAGAAGTTATTCTTAGGACTCTGTGACATGAATTAAACAATGCGGCCTTTTCAATTGTAACTTTAATTTGAAGGACGACTGTAATTTTTTGGGAATAGACTACGAGTATTAGAAACTTTAAAAACCAGCTTAGACCAATAGATTTGGTGTGACATGATATACTAAATGTTTGGACTACCTGACATATTGCGACAAATATGAGTCAATTCTCCTGCAGGACAACGCTCATCTGTTTCGATGTTGCAGTCCTTAAACAATACTATGCGCTGCTGAACGCATGGCTAAACGTTGTATCTCATAGCCATCTCCCTAAGAAAAAAGCGAGAAGGATGTGCCAATTCAGCTAAGTCCAGGTGAGAGGTTTGGCAATTTTTTTTTACTAGCTCACCTCGAATGCATAACCCAGCAACTGGACGGAAACTACAGATTTCTACAATATTTTACTGTGTTTACGATTGTGAGCATGTGTACCTATTCGCATGTTTTGTCTTTCGTTATTCTGGTTTAACCCAAACGATATACATACAAGATGTGCTAGAAATATGCGGTTTGACACAGATCAAGGAAAAATATTCTGCTGATGATATTTACTTTCCAAATATTCGTCCATCGTTAGAACAAATAATACAAATTTGTGAAAACACTAAGCAAACAACTCACACGTTTGATTAGCACAATAAGTTGAAGGTGTCACCTTGGGAGTCTTTTGAATTTAATTTGTGCTAACATTCTCTAAATATTACGTCACATAATTATTTATCAGTGCGGAAAAAATAAATATCTGGCATTTATAAAAACATTTGCTTTGGAATATTGCTGCGCGGCTTCTCATTTCCTGGCGGCCGTTTTTGTACTAATGTGATTTTTTCATTACGTTTCACTTCATAAATCATCCAACTACAAATATTCGACGTCAGGTAATAAGAGCTTAAGTGCAGCTGTGCAGTTTCGAGAAAATGAGATATTAATTTTACATAACTCTGGATGTTCTATGATAAAAAAAAACAACTTTAGAAAATTTATCAAACACTTACTTAGCATCGTAGCGCAATTGGTTAGTGCGTCGGACTACTGAGCCAGCGGTCTTGGGTTCGAATCCCGCCGCAATCACCTAAAAGTTTTTCACAGTGCCCACCTCTTTCGAATGTCTGACAAGCATCAAAGTGTATCATTTGTCACGATTGAGCTTCTCAACTCGCCGTTCGGAGTCGGCAAAAAACTGTAGGTTCCTTCCATTCGTGCAAAAATATAACACGCACACACAAATGGTTGCGAGAAACAGGCCCAGGTTCACCTCGAGCTTGTAGCGCCAACTAAGTACTTACCACTTACTTTTGAGTACTCCATTTATTAACGCATTTGAACGTTTTTCAAAGTAAATTAATTTTCTGTCTCTAAGTCTCTAAGTCTCTAATTAAAAGTCATTCACAGACAAAGTGCATCGGAATTTTTGACGAGTTTTTTTTTAACACAAATTTCTGGATACATATTACAAGTAGTATAATATTACATACATATATGTGCATTATACATACAAGTAAAAATTTGTGATT
This sequence comes from Brachyopa scutellaris, assembly GCA_949775065.1. Classification (NCBI taxonomy): domain Eukaryota; kingdom Metazoa; phylum Arthropoda; class Insecta; order Diptera; family Syrphidae; genus Brachyopa; species Brachyopa scutellaris. Next base: position 77,555,481 of record OX459113.1, read on the forward strand.
GTACATTACAGAGCACTGACTATATTCGTTTGAATTTTAGAATGTATTTGTCAATCAACGACTTCAAGAAAATATATCTTTCTAAAAAGGTATGAACTACATACCACTTTGACAACAAACTCTTATACAAAATATTCCAGGTATCATATGTACCTACATCCGGTAAGGTGTCTGAGGAATTTGATGTCGAAAGCGGAGTACGTCAAGGATGCATACTGTCACCGCTATTGACCTTGGTGGTTATTGTTAAAATTGTGTTTATTGCCACCTGAAAATCCAGATACGAAGACACGAGAGAAAATACGACTACGATATTAGAATTATATATTTGGAATGAAAAAATAGTTCAAACTGAAAAGTATATCTCATTGATAGAAATATAAAAGATGTGTAGTATTTATTTAATAAGGTTGATAAGGTGAAAGTAGCGAATGTAGTTTCCAACAGTTATCAGCGATGTACTCCGTGCAGCACTGACGGAAGGTAACAATGGAATTCGCTGGACTATGACATCTTACCTTAAACACCTAGACTACGCTGACGATGTTTGTCTAATTTCACATCGGATAATGGACCTTCACCAAATGGCCCAAAAACTAGAAACTGAGGCAATCAAAGTAGGGTTCAAATAAACACGGCCAAAACAAAAGCCCTTAGCACTTCCAATACTAACGCCCAACTTAACATTGCCAGACAGGAAAAGTCGACAACTTTCTATATTTAGGAAGTGTGGTCTCGGCTGACCGCGGTGGCACCCAACTGGACGTATGCTTAAGGAGTGAGTTGGAGTCAGCTCAAACGCGTTGCAGAAGTACGAACAAGATGGCGCGCAGGTGTGATTGACGCCCTATGCCACCCGAAAGGTTAAAGGATCTATGTAAGAAAGGAAGTACATGTACATCCGCTCGATTGCACCTACAACGAGATCCAGAGGGTAACTTTGTAAATGCAGTTGCACGTGATACTACAACATTGGATCCTATTTCGTCTCCTTTCTACGATTCATCTTAGCCAGAGAGACTCGCTGGATTGCTCCGCAGTTATTTCCTACCTACCTAACACTATTGTGAACCCAGGATGTTTCATCTTCTGGGTTGTTGTCTCAAGATCTCCATTTTTCTGACAGGCAGTATCAACCTCCTCCAAGCATAGGTAACTGGTTCCATCTTCTCTAAGGGGTAGATAATGGCTCCATGTCAAATCGCCCAAAACCAAATCGCCCAAAATGCGAAAATGTCACATTGCCCAACATTTTTGGGCGATTCAACACTATGATAAATCGCCCAAAAATTAAAAAATGTCAAATCGCCCAAGAAAATGTGGGCGTTTTGTCAGAACTCATGCTTCCGATCGCCCAAAACCAAATCGCCCAAAATTAAATAAAATCCGAAAAATGTTGAATCGCCCAAAAATATCACAGTAACGGTCACAGCTTATTTTTTGTTTTATGTTTTATTTTTTTTCAAATTATGATTATAAAATGAAATATGTGAAACGTACATATATATATATTAGCGCGTGAAGCGCCGCGGTTACCGTTACGCACCGCCGCGCCCCCTCCCTCCCCGCTCGTTTGTTTCCCCCTAGATTGTAAGTGGAGCCTGACTTTTTGTTTTAATTCCTTCAATCCGTCATTTCGGATTAAAGCTGTTTCTCTTTTCATTACTTACTTCAGATCGGGTCATTACATTTCTCAGTTTTTAAAATACAATGGTGTACTTGGAGGGATGCTGAATAAAAAAGGATACTTTCTCAAATTCGTCAAAGTCCTAGAGGATGAGGGATGAGGGAAAAGCCGTAATTTTCCTATGTTTATAGAAAGTGATGAAATTATTGGTAACAAAGTATTAAACTGAAGAAAATGTGTCACTTTTAATTGTTTTAATAAATACATAATTGGATGATTTGACAAAGGGCCTTCCTATACTCATACATAATGTTGTTTTTTTCGGATTCCGATAAAACGCCCATTTCTTGTTTGGGTGATTTGACATTTTTATTTTTTTAGTCAATCTGTCATAGAATGTTGGACAATGTGACATTTTTCAGATTTGGGTTATTTGGTTTTGGGCGATATGACACAGATCCGCATTAAAAAAGCGGAAACACAAAATTGGCCAAAATCACTTTTTGGGCATTTCGACATTATGCCAAATCGCCCAAAATATAAAAATGTCTAATCGCCCAACTGTTTTTTTGGGTGATTCGACATTTTTTTGCTTTTTTGCATATTGGGCGATTTGGTTTTGGGCGATTTGACACTGAGCCCTCCTACCCAATTTATTGTCATTTTAGCCTCTCGACTCGACATTGTTTCTCGATTGACTATCTTCTCAGTTGCCCACCGTCCAGCCGTGAGCTATTTGCCGATGTGTACTCTACCATTCCTCTACCAATTAAAGAAATGGTTGTTCTGGTCCTTTGACCTCTGGAACTGGCGATAACTGAATTCGGTTGCGACATAAGGCAGTCTCATTGAGCGGCTGTCCACGCCAAGCTTAGAGAAATAAAATTAGATTTATACAGTACCTCACAATATTGAGCATACACCCTTCAATAAAACAAATGTTTGCTTAATGCGTATTTTCATCAACGTTAAACATTTTAATTTTATTAACAAAGTATTCATTTGGTATTACAGATTGGAAATAACAAGTAAAAAAGGGAAAAATTATTAAAAAATAAACTTATATCTTAACAAAACTAAAAAAGTACTTCATTTCAAGGCACAAAATTGAGCATACACCTCAGATAACTAAAAAATAAAATAAAATCTAGGCGTAAATAAATTACAAAAAAAAAATGAAAATACTAGTCTCAGTATCTCGTGCTACCTCCTTTAGCATCTATGACTGCTTTTAACCGCCGGTGCATCGATTTTACCAGCTTGTCTGTGAACGATGGTGAAATGCTGTTCCAAGCGGTTTCAATTTTTAATTTCAGCTCCCGCTTGTCAGAACAGTTACTATCTCTCATCGGCATTTTTATCTCATGCCATAAGTGTTCGATCGGGTTAAGATCAGGCGATTGTGGAGGAATTTTAAGCTGTTTTGGGGAGTGATCACGCAGCCAATCGCGTACTAAGTGAGAGGTATGATTCGGATCATTATCCTGTTGGAAATAATAAGCCGAAGGTAACCTCAATTTTTCTGCGGAACTTCTCAAATTTCTTTTCAGAATATTTGTTTTCAGGGCCGTATTTGGTTCTCTCCAAACGATTTGTTTTCCGTCGGATCCAAATAAGTTTATTTTAGTTTCGTCCGAAAACAAAACACCTTCCCAGAAGCTTTCATGATGATTCTCATATTGTCTAGCAAGTTCCAATCGTTTTTTCATATTTACCAGCGAAATGTATGGCTTTTTTCGGGCAACTCAGCCGTTAAAATTATTTTTGCGAAGTACTCTGCGAACGGTTTCTACGCATAGAGGTTAACTGATCATAGATGACACCTCTGCCGTCAACTTCGGAACGCTAGTTTTAGGATTACACTTAATTTTCCTTACAATAAACATTTCGTTCTGTTCTGAGAGCACTTTTTTTCTTCCTCTTCCAGGTTTATTTTTTGGTGTTCCATCGCATCTGTAGTTGTTAATAATTGTCTGCACAGTTGCATGTGATCGCCCGATAGTATCGCCTATTTGTCGCATCGAGTTCCTTTCGCAAAATAGCTTAATTATCAGCTGTATTGTCGACAAATCAGTTTGTTTTCTCCTGCTCTCCATATCCTCTAACAAAAACCCAAATTGATGTCCTTTCAACAAGAAAACATCGCAGAAACGATCACGAGTATCTGCTACTACAAATTTCAATGTAGCGAATGAGTGGCGCCTGTATTTTGCATAGAAACGACGCATGTATGCTCAATTTTGTGTGGTTATCTTTGGGGTTGTTTTCTTTTTCGTGCGAAAAGAAGCGAAATGTCCCACTTTTTTTTTGTTTGCGTGTCTCGTCTAGTCAAAGCCATGTCTAGAAATTCAATGCAAACTTTAAACTAAGAAAAAAAACCTCTTTTGAGGTAAGAAAAGGCATAAGTGTGAACTTGTGATGAGTGTATGCTCAATTTTGTGAGGCACTGTATATCAAACGATCCCGTTCCCTCTAACCTAATCTAACCACAATTAAACAAAAATCTCACATCCACAGTGTAACAACTTTCCCGCGCAAGTACATTATTTACATAGAATTGGCGGAAATGTATATGAACGTATAATAATAATTCAGTGCAAAACGCTCTGTGTACACTTACTCTCCCATCTTGGGTTCTGGGAAACGCATTAGCATTTTCACACGATTATTTCATTGTTTGTACTCTTTCTCACTTTCTTTTTATTTTCTTTCGAGGAATCATAACAAAAACCCTCAGAAGAAAAAAAAGTATTTTTAACATCTTTATGATTGATGAGATTTCCGAAGTATCTACAAATCTAATTTTCTTTTTTTTCTTCATAGGAATGGACCCAGAGGGAAGCAAACTCAAGTACAGCATATCGGGACCGGTATTTTCCGTAGACCGTGATACCGGAGTGGTGCGGCTGCGGCAAGAATTGGATCGAGAATCACAGAATCTGATCGAGGTGATTATAAGTATCACAGATGAAGGTATCTATGGGACTGAGCCAAACACAATTTCACTGCGAAGAGAAATTCCCGTCCGCGATTATAATGACAACCATCCAATATTCATTGGACGACCGTACAGCGTGTCTGTTAGTGAGTCGACGAGTGTGGGATCTGTGTTGGATGTGAAACCTAAGATAATAGTGACTGATCGTGACGAGGGGGTCAATGCCAAAATCGAGTTGAAATGCTTCCAGGACACCAAGAGTGAGAATGACATCTGCGATACGTTCGGCGTGAATGCAGAGGAAATCTCCGCTGGCAATTACACAGCCAGCATCACTCTTCTCAAAGAGCTGGACTTTGAGAGCAGACCTTCGTACATAATGACAATCATGGCCCGTGACAGTGCTGTTGGCAATCAGCTGAGTTCATTTGCCACTGTGTCGATCAATATCATCGATGTGCAGGATCAACCTCCGATTTTCACCAATGCGCCGTACTCAGCGACGGTAAGTGAAAACACGCCACCAGATCAGTCAATCCTGACAATCAAAGCTATTGACGGAGATATTGGTATTCCGCGACCCATACAATTGACACTTGAAGACGAGCACTTTGGACATTTCAAATTGAACCAAATTGGCTCAACGGAGGAGGGTAGCGCTGTCCTGGTCACAACGGATATCCCTCTAGATCGTGAGAATCCTGAGATACTTCAGAACGGAGGAGTTTATGTGTTCACAGTAAAGGCGACGGAACTGATTAATGGAGAGATGTCACCCGACTTTACAAAAACTCACATAACCATTGTTGTTACCGACGTGGATGACCATGATCCAGAATTCAACGCAGAGCTGTTCAACATATCAATTCCAGAGAATCTACGCAATGGTATGCCACTACCCGGTCTGGCTGTGTTCGTCAATGACAGGGATATGGGCGACAATAGTCACTACCAATTATCCCTACGACCCATCAAGAATGCGGAAAATGTTTTCAGCGTAAGCCCCATCGAGAGTCAAGGACGCACGCCAGTTGTTGTCAAAATTCTAGACTCCAGTAAGCTGGACTATGATGTTACGGACCCGGATCTGCGCGTCTTTGAGTTCGATTTAGTGGCATCTGTGAATGGTGTGGAGAAATCCAGTGCCAGAGTCATTGTGAACTTACTCGATGCCAATGACAACTCTCCAATGTTCGACCAGAACGCATATCGATTCAAGACGGAAGAGAATAAGCCACCTCGTACCAAAGTCGGAGACATTATGGCCACCGACATCGACTCTAATGACTTCGGCAGGATAACATATTTGCTGAAAGGATTCGGTTCGGATAATTTCTACACTGATCCCGTGACCGGTGGTTTGTATATTCAAAAGAGTTTGGACTACGAAAAGCAGAGCAGCTACAGTTTGACAATAGTGGCAATGGACGGCGGCGGACGTGAATCAAATGCGAACGTTTTCGTCGATGTGATCGATCTGAACGACAATCACCCAGTGTTTGAGAATGCGGAATACACTCGGACTGTGCGTGAAGGTGCAATTGATTTCGAACCGCAGTTTTTCGTACGAGCTGTGGATGTCGATGGACCAGCTCAGGGCGGTGGGAAAGTCAAGTACGCAATGGTGTCGGAAAATAGTATCTCAGGAAATGTATTCCAAGTCAACGAACAGACCGGCGAGATTACTTTGCAGAAAGTCGCAAAGTCAATGGACACCGAGAGAGGGGAGTATGAACTGATTATATCTGCTACGGACTTTGGTAAGTACTTGAATTTGAGAAGGTTTAGGCAAAAGAGTGACGTAGAAAGTCCTTGTTCTTTAGTGAGATTCTATCAGTACTCGAGTTTCATAGGCCCAGGGTTCCTTATTATTATGATGAATCTGTGGTATTAGTAGAGATGTCCACTAGCACTGCGATCAGAGTTGGTCTATTGTGCCAAGGAAACATACAGAATTTTTAGAAATTTGATTATACTTTGAGTGGAATATTTTTCTAGTCGTCTTCCTTTAAAATGTATTTGCCTAGAGAAGGGCACTCTCAGATCAGGTGCTCCGTTGGTGTTGCTAGTTTTCCTTTTATAGAGGTGGCTGTTGCAGATTGAAAATCCCGTCAGACCTACGCAAAGAATTTAGAATTATTTACTGTTTAGTTTTACGATCTCATTTTTCTTTTGTTGTTGTGATTGATGAACTTATTTGAGTGCTCCCGGCCCTCTAAGTTATTCCAGTAACTTTTAAGTTGGATTGTTGTCCATTCTGCGATGACTTTGTTATTGGCTACTCGTGTGAAGCCATAGTGAGGGCCTGGTCCAATAAATGGACTGTTGGCTCCTTTTTTGGCCAAGATATTAGCTTTTTGGTTGCCCCTCATGTCCTTCATGCCCTGGCATATTTTTTTCGTTGCCAGCAGGTTTTAAGTTTGAGTGGCATTCGAATGTGGCTTTTAATTTGTAATTGTGGCTTCTAGGTGCCTTTAGTACAGCTTGGCTGTCAGACATTTTGTTTAGGTATCTTTGTTTTATTAAAGTTTCTTTACAGTAGGATTTGTGGGGCTGTATTGATGGCAAATAGTTCCGCTTGAAAAACGGTGGCATCTTTAGGGGTGGATATATGTGTGTGACATATTCACATCTTGGCCGCACTATTCCCGCTCCGATGCCATCTTGTTTTCGACCAACCTGTGTACCAAATATTGGGCATCGTTTATTCCATTCGTAACTGTTCGGTAAAAATGTTTCATAGTTTCTAACGAGGCTTATTCTTATTGACATCTGATAGCTGGAACTGGTCTTTACTTTAGCTAGATAGATCTTGTTCCAAATTGACTCAACGGATGTTATTTAGGTCTTTGAATTTATATAGAATAGCAAGAGCTTGTTTAGCTGCTTCTCCCTATATTGCTATGTGAAGTGGGGTGATGTTCAGTAGGGCTTCCAGACCTGCAGCCCCTGTTAAGCTCAAGCATACTAGTCTCTGGATCTTGTTTAGCATGTTAAAGGCAGTTTTCTGGTTAATTTTATTCCACCATACCACCCTTATTGTATACTAGGTCTTACCATTTGTGTGTAGATCCACAGTGCCATCTTGGGGTTGAGTCCCTTGGATTTTCATAGTCGTTGCTTCGAGCACCTAGTGCCTTTATTGCTTTCTTATAGATGGAACTTAGGTGCTGTTCCCATGTTAATTTGCTATCTAGGGTCACTCCTAGGTATTTTGTTTCTGTTTTTGAAGTGACTGTTATGCATTTGATATTAAATATGCGAAAGTTCACTATTCTTCTTTTTGTTAAAGGGACAAGAGTGGTTTTGGTTGTATTTATAGAAAGTCCTTCCTTGTCACACCATTCCTGTGTTAACTTAAGTGCGGCTTGCATAAGGTACCCAATGAAACCATCATGCTTTGCTCTTATTATGACCGAGATGTCGTCTGCATAACATATCGTTTTATTGCCTTTCATATTGGGAGTAACTAGCAACTCGTCCAGTTGAATTGACCATAGAAGGGGACAAAGAATTCCTCCTTGTGGGCTTCCTTTGATGGCTTTGATGTTGAGTATTTTATCTCCTAGGTTGCCTTCAATTGTACTCTGTACTCTGTATCCACCTGATTACACAGGGGTTGGCATCTAGTTTGTCTAGTGCTCTTATTCTTGAATTGAAATTGACGTTGTCGAATGCTTCCTCTTTTTAATCGTTTTAATAAAAAGTTTCCTTATTATAGTACAAGGCGTAGTGATATTGGTCAAACTTGCTGGCATATGTGAGCCATTGACATCGAAAGATAGATTTGGTCTTACTTTGCGCTTCGTCCTGCCAAGTTGTTTTGAGCGAGACCCTTCAATCGTATGGACATCGTTAAGTTGCTTGTCCGTTCTCTTTCATCTACTTTTCGAAATACGTTTTCGTCGGAGTACTTGAAGCCTTCTTGTGACACTATCTTAGTACATATATGGAAAAACGCTGACTCCACCTTTCTTTGTTAGAGTTATGCCCGATTCCATTCTCCTGTATCTTCTCGTGGTTTAAACACCCGCCAATCCCTGTCATGTAGCCTCCTACGGAACCACCAGTCAAGGCATACTTTGGTAGATCCGAGTTTTTAAATCATGCCGTTTCCTTTTTGTGTTCCAGATTTTTCTTCTGTTTCAGCTCTTGCTGTTTAGTTTCCTCGACGTAGATCTTGCATAATAGTGGCTTGCAATGATCCTTTTGGCAATTTCCAATGCATGTTTCGGGGTCGAAGATCCGCTTTTTTCTCTTACTAAGGTTGGATGGGCGACTTTTATTTACAGACTGAATTATCTGCAATGGTGTACTTGTGAAGGTATTCCCGAAAGCTCCCATCAGCTGCGTAAGGTAAAAGTTTATGTATCCACTCTTTGATGTTCGGCAGCTGTTTATGCGTCCATACGTCCACTTGTTGTGTTATACAATGGTGGGTCCTCTGATGATCCTTCTGAATGGGTTCACATCATTGTAGTATATTGATATATAAATATTTTGGCATACAGCTCGATAGGCATTCGACATGCTGTTATGGTGATTGTACTCCTTGATACCGTTCCTCATGCACAACATACTCTCAGCGACGCTCTTCTGTGTACAGACCTGAAACTTCTCATGTACGAGTATATATTTACGTTTCCATATTTGCTCCTGGTACCCAAATAGGAGCTGCTTATATCAGGATCGATTTGCAGGCTACCGCAAGTAGATTTCTTATCCACTACCACTAACCTTCACAACCAAGCCTATGGTCCTATGGCACGCCTGGGTACCTAATGTAGCGCTGCTATGTTGTACAAACCTGAATAGTCAGACGCTGTTGTGGGTGCTTATAAGGGCGGCCTCTTTTCTATGATCTGCCAGTAGATACCAGAACTGAGAATCGAAGCCATATCTTCATGGGTTTGATGGTGTTGTTGCAGTATCACGTCACTTTCTCTATAGCTTCGTACTCCATCGCACATTATATTCCATACCACTGGGTCCAGAACTGACGCTTGTGGAACTTCTGCTGTTATTTGGTATTTTGTTGGCCCTTCATTGGCATCGTAGAAATCTGTTCTGTCGTCGAAAAAGTGTCCATTTATTTGGAGTAGGTAGTTTGGCACTCGCATCTTTCGTAACGGCTAATAAATAATGTATCTTAGATGGTTTTCGGCACTCAATTTTCATTCCTTTCAAGCACAATTTAAAAACTACATCATTATTTATTTAGGCATACCACCACTGCAAAATACCACCCGAGTGCTGGTTCGTGTGGGCATATCTGGGAACCAGAGACCAATATTCAGAGGCCACTTTCAAAACATCGAGAATGTTCCAGTTCTGGGACCACCAAGTTACCGAGTATCAGTTCCCGAAAATGCATTATCTGGTTATAATGTGACGACGGTATCTGCTCACGACCCAGACGGTTTGGATTCGTTGCTTCGCTATAGGATAGTGGGTGCCAACGATAACTTCGTGATCGACGAAAGGTGAGTTGATTGTGTACTCAGAGATTCATTTGAAAACTTCTATTTTCTTTTTACAGAAGTGGCCTCATTCAGGTATCACCTCAGGCCAGATTAGACCGAGACTCGAACATGGACAGCTTCGAGATTGTTGTCAATGCAGTTGATGCGGGAGTACCAATTCCAGAAACCGCAACGACGACTGTTTACGTGAATTTAAAAGATATCAACGACGAACCTCCAAAGTTTGAACACTCCAGCTACACAGGGTATGTATCGGAGAGGACAGATATCAACGAAAGGGTGCTTAAGGTGACTGCTTGGGATAAGGATTTGAACTCCAAGTTACAGTACCATATTAAGGGGCATGTAAAGGCCACAACTAAAGCTGGTGTTGGCATAACCAACTCAAGGAATAACTACAACGCCAACAATGCTTTTCGAATCAACGCTGATACTGGGGAGATTATTGTGAATGGAATTCTAAGGCATGACGTGGCCGCTGTGATAATCTTTACAGTTGAGGTGCGTGATCTTAACGCTGAAGTAAATCCTGATGACCAAGTAGACACAACCGAAGTGACAATCTACGTTCAATCGTTTAAAGACACCAATCCTGTGTTCAAGAACAAGGGCTGGACTAGTTCAAAACCTGTAGTGAGCGCCAAAGTGAAAGAGGAAATGCCCGTTGGTAGCACCATCTTTACACTTGTTGCCCAAGATCCGGTAACACAACTACCCATCGAAAGCTTTCAATTGGTTGACAGCGAGAATCTCGATTATTTCGATATTCATGAACGCTCTGGCGAAATAATCCTTAAGAAACGACTGGACTATGAAGCATTGCAGGACAATGAATTCGAGTTTCAAATAAAAGCCAGCTCTGAGGACGGCCAGCGTAACACAATTACCAAAGTCAACATAACGGTAGAGAACGTTAATGATAACGCGCCAATATTCGACCAATCGTCATACAATGCCACTTTGATAGAAAACAAAAAGTATCCTGAGAAAGTGATCACAGTTCACGCCACCGATCAAGATGCCGCTCTAACGGATCGTGACATGCACCTTGGCTACCATAAGGTTCTGTATTCGCTTCAGGGAGAAAATGCAGCCTTTTTTGAGATAAACAACGTGACAGGAGAGATAACCATTGCTCCGAATCAAACTATTGATCGGGAACGTAATCCGCACATTCGCCTCACAGTAAAAGCTGAGGATTCGCCGGGAATTCCATCGGACTCCAAGCAGAGTACCGTGGAATTGAACATTGATGTTCTGGATGTGAATGATAATGCGCCAGAATTCACGCAGAAAAACTACACCGCCGTTATACAGGAGAATGTACCCGAAGACTCGTTCGTTGTTAAAGTGTTCGCAAATGATCCCGACGAAGGTCCTGGCGGTGAAATTCGCTACGAGTTTGTCGATGAGGGCGAAGTCAAGGGTCTATTTCGTATCAATCCGCTTAATGGTGAAATCAAGACGAAGCGGGAACTCACTGGAAAGGGTAGATCGGAACCGTATGAACTGGTTGTAAGAGCACAAGATAACGGTGGGCAAGTCCAGAAACAAGAATCCTTGTGGTCAGATGTGAACGTAGTTTTATATATTGGAGATGTAAGTGCAAATGATGGAATCCCATACTTTGTGTCACCGAAAATTGGAGAATCTGCAAATGTCTTGGAGGTAAGTCCCAAATGAATGCGATGCTAAAGCTGGAGATAAATAATTCTTTTCCGACAGAATGCAACAGTTAATTCACCAGTCTTCAAGGTGAAGGCTAGCGATCCAGATAGTCCAAGTACACCGTCCGGAACGCTATTTTATAGAATACAAAAGGATACGGCTGACGCAGGAGCCTTCGAAATCGATGAAAACAGCGGATTGATAAGTACCGCCATTCCTCTGGATCGCGAAACAAAGGATACATATAACGTGATATTAGAAGTTTTCGACAACGGCCAGCCACGGCAATCGGTAACCCGAATTTTGCAAATAAACGTACTCGATGTTGACGATCATGAGCCTAGATTCAAAAGAGAATTTGTAAGTAAAAGCTAATTGTTTATTATAATTATCTGCATATGTGTAGGTAAGGTACCTTACATACTTAATTAAATACTCAGCGATATCTTAAGCAAATAGGGGAGACTGGGGCACCTTTGAACGTGAGGTACCTTTGAACATCGCTAATAATAACTCAATTAATAAATATTTTAGAGCGTTAACCAAAATTTCCACATGGCGATACCCTCATCTTTAGTCGTCAATACTTTTCTGGGGTTTCCTCAGTCGTCGTCTAGACAGGGGGCAGGTTTGAACAAAATGTATGAAGCACTTTAGAACACGTTCTAAGGTGCATACCTGTTCATTTAAAAGTTGATCCTCTTTTTGTTGAATTGATTTGTGATGGTATTATAATATTTACCAACTAAAAAAAAGAACTACTGATCTTAACGCAAATTACACCAAGAGCGGCATTCTAGCGGTAACTTAACACTGCAGGAACTTCAAGTTTGAATTTTTTATAAAAAAAAAATAAATTGTTTATTTAAAATGGTTTTTATTGAAATACAAATATTTGATTCATTTAAAAACATGCGCGCAGCCTCTTATTTTCGCCATAAACCATTAAAATAGCCACAACTCAAAAGTGTCCCAGGCCTGTTCAAAACTGCCTCCGGTTGGGGCACATTTGAACTTTAGGACTTATTCTTTAAAAAAAAATTAAATAAATTATAAGCCCTTATTGGATTTACACAAACTTTGGCTTAAATTGAAGTGTAATATGTAAGGATAACCACGAAGTAAAACAATGAAATGCAACTTAAACTGTTTACAATTTATTTTAACAAATAAAAGAAAACAACATGTGTTGTGTACAATATAATACGAACTAACTAGCGAGCATACATTTGGTTCTTCGTTTTTATATGCATGCAGTTTTTACAAAAGAAGTATGTATAGTGCGAATAATGGAAAGGTAATGTTATAAGTGTTGACACTGTTGGCTTACAAATATCACTTCTCAAAGTGTGAATAACTTAAAGTGTTCAAAGGTGCCCCAGTCTCCCCTACTCTTTAATCGATTACTTCATGGAAATAATGTGAGCGTTTCTGAAATAATAGCTACTATTTTAATATACCTAGATATTTTCCAAATGGATTCACCCCAAAAATTCGCTTTTTTTGTGCTAGCTCTGATTTTTTGATTTAACTGCTTTCAATGTTTTTAAAGCAAACGAATTGCGCATTGTTTCATTCTCAATGAATTTCTTGACACAATTTGCCGAGCAAAAAACAAAAATTAAATCTAGTCGAACATGTATTTACAAACAACATAAATATGTATGTACAGTGGACGTCCAATATAACGAATACCCGATATAGCGAATTTTCGATATAACGAACGCTTTTCAGATTTATACTAACATCTCTAAATAGCGAATGATGAATATAATTTGCTATTCGATATAACGACCGCATTAATAAATTGGCATAAAAATGTGTTCTTGTTGCCAATGTTATGTGTGCGTTCTTATGTGAACACGGAAGTTTATTCTCGTATATGTGTGGTCCAAAGAGCTTACGCAAGATACACTATTGAATGCGAAAAATGTTCAACGAGCTTAAAAGCGACACATTTACTGGGGCCGAATTACCGCATCCGTTAACGAGTTACTCGTCATCGAAATGTGACGATTTGGCATTGCCGCTCACGTTATCGAGTATCATTTTACGTATCATTTACTCGATCATTCGATAACGAGTCCTACTCACTCACTCGTTAACGGATGCGTTAATTTGGCCCGTGTTTTTCTCTTCAACACATTTGAAAGTGTCAATTGTCTTTTTCTATTAGTCTTCACCTTCATACATTTTGGTTTGAATTCTTTTATTTGTGGTTTGTCTTTCGCTATGCAGTTTTAAATTTAATGTACGCTCTTACGCATACATACGAGCGTAAGATTCCGTTAGCAGTTAAAATGATTTTTTATTGTTTAGTATTAAAAAGTGCGTTTTAGTTTCTTCATGTTTACTTTAAGACGGCTTCAAGAAAAAGCTGTACATATGAAATCTCAACTTGAAGTGAGACAAAGTCGTATAAGTGATTTTCTTTTCTTCAAAATAATTTTAAAATTTATGTAAAATAATGGCATTCATTTTAATATTACCAATAAAGAAACGTAGGTATTCATAAAGAATAATCAGCTATTTAATTGTTGAGAAAGAAAAGTCGATCGATATAACGAACGCTCTCGATATAGAGAATGACCTCGAACATTATATCATTCGTTATATTGGACGTCCACTGTACATCTCATCATTGAGGCACAAAGGCAGTCTTTGAAAATCTGCGGTATAAACTACTACCTCCTTTCTATCATACTATATATAAGTAACTCGACTGTTTTTAACAGCTAGTCTAACATTTTTTATATATGGTTATAAATCATTAACTGCTGCCAAAAGAGTTAAAGTCAATATGTCTCCCAAAAGACCTCCTATAGCATTGCTATGCTACTGATTTAAGAAAACTCTTTTCATCTTGCACTAGTGATACAAAAAATGTGTTGTGAAACCATTGACTATTTTATGAAGTTTTGATCTATTAATGAAGAACATTGAAACAATCAGAGTTATTTAAATATTTTGCACTGCAGCAGCACATAGTATAGTCCTCATACAGCACAACGGTCTATTTTACTCTAAGCTAGCGTAAGGACACTTTTTAAAATGAATGAACATTTCACTTTTGTTGCGCAAAAACGTTATCCATAAATTTTTTTCTTAATATTAAGGCACTGGTGCTGTAATATCCCTGACATACGATCTTAATTACCTTTGTGGAAGGCCACACATACGTTCATGGCAATGATAGTCCTTTCGAGCGAGATAAATAGATTTTAGGCGTGTTTTTTTCAAATCTATATAGGCTTAACATGTTTCCGCAACATATTTTCAATGTAAAATATAACAAAACCTTAACCTAGATAATTATCCAGTCTTATTTTTACTTGGAGAGCTTTTTCGGAGTCTATATAGATTTGAAAAAAAAAACACGCCTTTTGTTTGGAAGAAGCGTAGATTGCATCGAGAATTCCTTCTCTTTTCAACTTGCTCAAAGTCTTACCGTCTCGCTGGACACGATTTTCAAGTTTCAATCCCATGAAAAGGAGGGCTACATGCCTCCATTTTTGTCACTGAGCTGAGTAACATTATATTTTTTCCACTACTTTTTTTTCAGCAAATCTAGTGACTTTTGGAGGTTGGCCTAGGGACTTTTTTTATTTCAGCTTGCGGCAACACTGGTCTCCGGTAAACATTCACGTGCTTCACAGCAAAACCTTTGTTTTTTTTTATATAATACACGCGCGCTAAAGGGGTTATGAATACCCTTAAAATGTCTTGCACAGCGCGGGTCAAGGGAAATTTAGGGAGGATGAAAGAGGAGATACCGATGCGCATTGGTCTTAAATGCTTGTAGATCGTAACGGGAGGGAAAAATCGTGTTTGGTAAAGCATTCCTTGTTCTTGTTCTGAAAATTAAAAAAGACGAATTTGCAGCAATAGCTCTGGGGTCTTTAGATCAGATGGCTTATCTTAAGGCAATAGTTGTAGGATGGGAGTATTTCCTGCAGTAGTCTGACTTCACGAAATATAGCTGACTTCATGAAATCTAGAAAAAACGTCGTTGGGCTATCTGAAATCCTTACAGGAGAAGATGATAGCTTACTTCTATTTTTTGCTTTCGAAAATCGATGTCCACCAAACGTAACTTGTAAAAATTACCTTTCATTCGCTAGCGTTAATCTACATATCTTATATGGTATATGAGTACTTAGAAATACGTAACTAACTTTTATTATTTCTATCATTCTATAGAACGAACGACCACTGGAAATGTCAGTGCGTGAGGAAGAGCCAGCGGGAACTATTGTGGGAAATTTCACAGCTATGGATGAGGACATCGATGAAAATGGAGCAATAGATTACGTTATCACTGACGGCAACGATGGCAATATATTCGTCGTAGAAAGAACGAATGACAGCATGGCTTTGATACGTACTACCGGGCCCATCGATCGCGAGACAGTTGAGTCATATACTATCACAGTTAAATGCTTCAAGCTGAATCACAAGCCATCTTCTGCAGCGTTAAACAAACCTTACGATGAATACGATAACTCTCAAATAAAGGTCTTAATAAGAATCCTAGATGTCGATGATAATCTACCACAATTTGAAAGAAAGGATCCATCAGTGGGTATCCGCATTAATGTCCCCATTGACACCGTTATAGCTACAATTCACGCCACCGATAAAGACGCCGAGGCACCTCCAATCATTTTGACAATCGAAAACGTTACATTCGTGCCACAATTCTATAAACGAGCGAAAAATATGTCACACATTTCGGTTGCCAATCTATTCACGCTTAACAATAAAACTGGAGAGCTTCGGACCGGCGGGTCATTCACCAACTTCGTAGATGGTTACTTCCAGTTGCGCATTAGAGCCAATAACTCAGCTCAAGTAAAGCGTCATACATTCAACAACCTCAAAGTGTTTGTCATACGTGACAAGTCTCTGCTCAAATTCGTCTTTGCCCGCCCACCAAGCGAGATTCAGGGTATCATTCAACCTTTCCAGGAGCAGCTGCAAAAGAAACTAAAGCCTATGAACTTGGAAGTACACATTCTGGACACCCAAGTGCTGACGAGATCAGACTTAAGCCTGGACTTCACTTCAACGAGCTCCTGTTTCCAGATATTTAGAAATGGCGCAGCCATACCGTTAGTTGAAATGCAAAAGCTGATTAACTCTGACAAGCTAAAGCAGGAGCTTTTCGACACATATGTAGAGTTTGGTGTTAGTCAGGTGGAATCTTGTTCCAATCGAAAGACGGTAGCAGCTGCCAGCCTTATGTCTTCGCCTGGAACATGGCTGGTGATAATTGCAGCATTGATTGGAGTCGCTGCTGTGATCGCCACCTGTACGGCTTGCTGTTTAGCTAAAAAGTAAAAACACACTTTTACGTAGCTTTCTGTATTCTCCTAATGAATTTATTATCTTTGCAGATATAAAAAGCACTCGAAAAGAATGCCCACCCCAAGACCGCCGCCTGAACCATTTGGAGCAGGAGTGCCAGCAGTATTCTATTCTGAACCAATATACGGGCCATTATAATGAATTTCTAGAGAACTTCATTCCCTCAATTAGTTTAAAATCCAAAATTAACACGTTTGTAAATACTCCTTGATTAGAACGTAAGAGCTGCGCTTGAGTGATATGATTTGTGATAAAAATACTCAAACGCCTTTTATAAGTTATTATTTTGAATTAATTAAGTTCTCATAAATTGTGTCCTGTACTCTTAAGTAAATTTTATGAATTGGTGTTAATAGCCATACGCTTATCAACGCTATGCAACAAGGCGTTCGGTCACTCAGATGTAAGATATTTCAATTGAACTTAATAAATCTATGTATGTATTTATTTTAGTACAAATTTAAAATTGTTTTATTATAACAAAATTAGTATTAGCAGCATGGCTTATTTAAACCGTATTTTAACCGATCTTCAGAAGTCTCATTTAAAATATACGGCGTCAGCAGTCCTATACAGAACCAAGCCTAGCTTATAGCAACCATTTGTGTGTGCGTGTTATTTTTTTCAAGAATGGAAGGGACCTACATTTTTCTGCCGACTCCGACGGCGAGTCGAGAAGCTTCTCATGACAAATGATACTCTTTCATAGCTTGTCAGACATTCGAAAGACATTTAAAAGGTAATTAAAAACTTTACAAAAAATATTCTAAGCCGAATTCCTATTGATCGGAGATAAAAATTTCATATCATTGATATAGGTTGATAATTAAGTTTTGAGATATGGCAACACCAGAATATGTCAAATCTGACATTGTCATCATCGTAAAGTTTGGTGTTTTTAATGGTAATCGTACTCAGAATATTTTGTCATACAAGTGCTATTTGTATTGTTTACAAGTACTTGAAACATTCATCTCAGGTCGAAAAATCGAATTAAATCGTGAATATTTTCGTGCGATGATTTTCTATGGCTTTCGACATGGATTGAACCAACAACAGTATGCCGATCAACTCACTTCAACTTTTGGTAATGAACCACCGTGTTTCGCTGGTTTGCCAAATTCAATCGTAGTCACACTTCGCTACAGGACGAATTTAGTTAAGGTCGTCCAAAATAGGTTGTTGTACCAGAAAAAATCGATGGTGTGGGCGAACTGATGTTGCAAGATCATCATGTGACATACCATGAGATTGAGGCGACCTTAGGTATTAGTTCCACTCGTATACATAAAATATTACATGAGCATTTGCCCGTCAAAAAGAATTGTTCGGGCGGTGCCAGCGGTGCCCAAGCACAGGGCGTAGGCCAGGAGGGCGCAAAACTGACCAGGACAAAGTTTTAGGTAATGTGCGTTGAAAGATCTTACACGCATACGGCAAAAAGTAAAAAATCAGAATATTTTTTATGTTATCGCATTTTCCTGTTTATTTCTATTTCATAATTTTCAATATCCCATTTCTTAGACAAAATAATCTGTACATATTCATTTAAAGTCATTATCATGAACATTTTTACAGCTTTTCCTTGGACAAATGTTATGACTTGTCATTTTCAGTTAAAAAAAAACACACACACACAGACGCTACAACCACACACAAACGATACGACAAACAAATGAGAAATATTTTGTGCTTACAAAAACATGCAAATACCACAAATGCTAATTACCAACAATTTTAATACGGAAACAATTGCTACAAACTTAATGGACCTAATTACCTTTTAATTTATATGTAGGTGCCCTGCAAATTTGGGATCAAGTTTTAGAATCTGGTGATAGAGTAAATGTTGCTTTACAGTGGAAGACCATCTATCGACAAAGCCTCAGAATTAAACAAGGGATTGACAAGGCAGATTCAAAATGTTCGGGAGACTGTGGACAATGTTTTCGAAAAAGCTAAAAAAGTTCGTGAAGAATGTGACATTGAGGATAATTTTGCCTAAAAAGCGACGAAAGCGAGTAAAAAAATAATATGCATGCGAAAGTTTAGACGCCGCGCCGGTTACGACATTTCCCAACAGAAAAAATTCAAAATTCAGATAAATGAAGTAATTGATAGAATAACTCCTGAATTCAAATTGCGATTTGATAAACTTCATAACAATCAAGATATGTTCAATTTTTTGACAATAAAAAGTATATCTTCATATTCAGTTCAACAATTAAAAAAACATACAGCTGATTTGAGTATTAAATATTTCTACAGACATAAACGCCACAGAATTTTGGGCCGAAATAGAAACTTTGAAGAATTAAATTGAAGCGGCATGACTCCTGTGGTATGATAATGTCATTAAGGACTTCGCTATGAGCAAAGCCGGGGGAGTAAATCTTTAAGTAAATAGTCTTATTTTGTTAACGTTTACGGTTTGTATTTGGTGTTTTATGTCTATTATACTTACAGGTAAGTATGAACATATTTGGGGAAATATATTTGTTTTGTTCACCTAAGGTTAATATACATATTTCTAACAAGTAACTAATCAGTGCATTTTTCGAGGGCGCAAATATAGAAGCTCGCACCGGGTGCATAAAAGCCTAGTTACGACACTGAATCGACTGTATCAATCTTTCAAGCAGTGTTGGGCAAAATGTAATCAGATTGATGATTAAAGATTATGATTAAAATATGTAATCTTTATAATTTATATTAAAGATTATGATTGCAAAATGTAATCTTTAATCATGATTACAGATTAATGAATTTAACCAAAAAAAAGGAATCATATTCGATGATTATTATTATACTTACCAAAACCAGAAACTCTGCATCATTCGTTTTGCCAGATTGGCTGCCTAACGTATTTTATAGCCTCATGAATATTTTTTTGGCTCAAACCTTATTTTGAGCACTTTCTGGTTTTTTTCTCTTGACTATCTTGGTTAAACGTAGGAATCTGTTTTCAGCAAAGTTATATGTAGGTATTGATTAGAAGAACAAAGTACAAAACAAACTGACCCAAAAAAACTGCATCCAGGGCCTCAAAATCGTATAATGTCCATTTTTTGAATAATTTGTTCACATTTTTCGACCATTTTTGGGCCCTAACTCGTACGTATTTGAACTAACACCATCTAGTGAAAAAAAATCAGCCCAAGCCTTTTCTTACATTCAATTGACAAAGAAACAAAACGTACTCACGGCTGGGCCTTCTAGAAGTAAACAAGCTTTTTTAACGTTAAAGTTTATGTCGTAGAAAACTGTAACGGTAAAACGTCAAGCACATGTAGTTTACCACCAAAATTGCCACCCAATGACTTTTTTACAAGTGATTTATTAATCTAATGAATGTATGAATGAATAAATAAATTAATTAGAATTAAATGTAATCTTGATTTCAAACTGCTGTAATCAAAATTAAAGATTACATGTGAAATCTGCATTAAAAGTAGTCCTGGCTACTTTAATCTGATTATAAGTAATTATGATTACATTTAATCAGATTATTAAACTGATTACAAAAGTAGTTGATTACGCCCAACTCAGCTTTCAAGACGAGTTAAATCCAACAAAAGCTGTTCGCGCCCGAAGCACTTCGAAGCAAATGGTCGCCTGTTTTTCGGAATAAATGGCACGCGCACGGTGCCATTATAGCAACGTAGAACTGGTAGAACAGTTAATTCTGAATGGTACACCACTATTTGTTTGCCAGAAGTGTTCGGAAAAATAAGGGAAACCAATCGCAGAAGACGAATCATTCAGTGTTCCGCGTAGCACATTTTAAGTGGACAACATTATTTTTTGACTATTTCATGTTATTCTTATGAGTTAAGTAAATTTTAATAAAAAAATTATATTTTAAGTGCTTTATTTACGTTTTGTTACTTACTACTTTATGGGGTAAAAAAACAAAAAAATTATAAAAACTAACATTTTGTTTATATTGTGTGTATCATATTCATCATCACTGCTACTGTAATTGAGTAAGTCATCAGATTCGAAGTTTTTATCTGAATCAATATTTCGTGGCTGAGGTAATGGTGGGACAGCAGAGCCGACTAACAGAGCCATAACTTGCGTCATTGGGATGACTTTAAAAAAGGATTCCATTTTTTTGTGCGCGTTTGCGCACTCTGATTTTTTGCATCTTATAACTAAGAAGTCTGGCTTTGTATCAAAATAAAAATTGACACGGGGCAAGGTGGAGCTCATATTTAAAGTCAATGTAAAAAAAAATGCCTCAAAAAAACATACATATCTTATGATTAAAAAAATTTTTAAAAACCGTTAAATTGACTTTCAAAATTTATTACAAACATATATTCACTCTGGTTAATTGAATCCATACCAATTTCGTTTGATATTTCACACAAAAAAGTTTAAAATGAATTAAATACAAATTGATCACTAATTGTGCACCTGTCTACTTTGACTTACTCTAAAATCATTTTCAGGTTCTACAACAAATAGATAATGTTGTTTACTTATCTTTCAGTTGCCCGTTATAAGAATTGCGTTAGCAAGTACTCTCAATTTTGTCATGAATATTTTGATTTGTGTCCACTTATTAGTGTAAAATGGAACATTGCGCATCGGCTCAAACAAGTGAATTTTTGATCATTTAAAACATCGAATTAATGGGTCTCATCCGTCCTATAGTCCTTATTTGGCACCCAATGACTTCTTCTTATTCCTGCAGGTCAAAAAATAAAATGCGAGGTCAACGTTTTCCACGCCTGAAAAAGCGGTAGACGCGTTCAAATAGTATGTTTTGAAGGTACTTCAATCGGAGTGGAAAAAGTGCTTCAAAAATTGGTTCAAACGTATACGAGTGTATTGATCTTCATTTAGAATATTTTGAAAAACAATTAAGCCATTTTCGATTATAAATATTTATTTTTACTTGTCTATTTCAAAACGTAAGTAGCAACTCTCGTATGTAGGGAAACTTCTTAGCTTATGCGCTGCATCTTCATTTCAAAATCTCCATAGCCTAAAAACAGCTGGTGTGTTTGTTTGTAGAACATCAGTGGATTGTTTTTCAGATGCTCTTCACAACCTTGCGGATTTCGACTTGGCCACTAGTAGGTATATATATAAGCCGAAATTGCATTGTGTTGAAAGTTATTTATATTCAAAATCAACTTAATATGTACACTCTTATGAAGACAGCTCGAAACAATAGTGAACATCGTTACTTCCCTGAGTCAAAAGGTATGTATACTGCGGGAAAGTTTCCAGATGATTCTTGGATTCTTTAACTATCATGCAATATATTTTGATTTTCGATATAAACTAGTGCTGTTCATTTATTATGGGTAATATGTAGAGTCATTTGGGGTAAGAGTGCGCAGCAGGTAAGAGTACGCAGTGCCATTTTCTCCATCTGTGAAAGAATAAGCAGAAATCGCTATATGAAAAAATGTTCCAATTGGCAGTACAAAGAAAAACAACAAGCAAAAAACGACCGGATTTTGTTAAAAAAAGTCAATTTTTAAAAGTGTTTCAGGAAAGTGTGGCACCTCGATACCCCATAACTAGTATGTAGGCATAAACAGTGTATATGTGTTTGATTTAGGATAGGTACAGGATAGGATAGATTTTCAATACAATGAAAAAATAAGTAGCGTCTAGGGAAAGAGTGCGCATTCGTTCTGTGGGTAAAAGTGCGTAGTGCTTTCTTACCCAGTATTTAATTTTTTATATGCTAATTAGAATACAATTCTGTCATAAGATGCAACGAGCACATCAAAGTAGTAAATGGTAGGCTGTAGCTCGTAGCTGAGCTATCTTTCTGTTTTTGTCCTGAAAAATTCCTCGTATCTACCAAAAACAAACGGAAAGGAAATTGATAACCCAAAAGCAAATCTGCGAGGCTATGGAGCTGATTTAAAATGGAAGCAGCCCATGGAAGACTGCCGAAGCACAGTTTAAAGCCATTAAAACTACGAAAACTGTGACTTAAAATGGTTGTGCACTCTTACCCATACCTCTGCGCACTCTTAACCTGACTTCGGGGCAAGAGTGCGCAACTTGACTTACTTTTGTTACATTAAGAAAAATATAAAATATTTTTGTATAAATTTGTTCCTAAAATATAGAGCTACCAAATAATAGGCTTTTTTGTTTGTTACCTGTATATATATTAATACTGTAGAGTAAAGGCAGGTAGGTAAGATGGCTGCCCAAGCCAATGCGTAGCACGTACATATGAAGGTAAAGGTGATACTACATATTTGAAACTACGTGGAAATTTGGAAAAAGAAAATTTGGAAAATTCACCCAAATTTATGGAAGTGATTGGGCTTCAAGATAGAGCTTACTTCATTGTGGCAAGTCTGAACAGGTGCAGAGGAAGTGGAGGATTGTTTCTTCCTCCTTTTCGTTCCTGCAAGTCATACAGTAGTCATTTTAGAAAAGGACCACTAGAATACTGGAACATTAATAGTAAAAATACTCGAAATTGAAAGCCTAAGAGTGTCTACTAACCTGGCGATAAATAGTACTGTAGAACTTGTGATCGCAGTTCATTAAAAGGCAAATTTATCATACCTGTGGTGTTACATAATGTGACACAGAATAACAACTATTCAGGAGAAGGTAAAACTTTTGTGTTATCTTCTCTGAGGTTTGTTTGTTATTATTCCACCAGTAGGTGCTCGGAAGTTTCACTAGATTCATTGCAAAATCAGCATGAGCCTTCATCTGAAAAGCACAGCTTCCTGAGATGTTCCTCGAATTTACATTGCCCTGTAAGGAACCCAGTTAGGACGTAGAGTTTGTTTTTATCAAGACTAAAACAGGCTTTGAATCTCTTCAAGTTTTATACCCTGAGTATTTATCCAGGACTTAGTGCTGCTAGCATTCCTCCTTATTTAAAGCTCCTCTTTTGTAGTGTGTTCGTCTTTACCTCAAAACGATTCAGAACCCACAATAGGCGAAGCAGCCCATTTAATGTACCATATGGATATTGAATGAAATTTTAACGAGAAGCCAAAGGTAATTAATATTTAAATTTAGTCTCAATTGGTCCATAGGAAGTCGCACATATATTAATAGAAGAACATCCATCAGTTTTGGGTCATATGTGATTCCTTTCCCAAACTTAAGAGCGCCCCAAAAAATACGTGTATTTAGCTACGGAGCATTTGAAAAAAGCTCAATGCCTAAGCTACATTAACACGTTTGTGTAAGGTATACTCGTATTACTAAATATTTAAGTCTCCTGATTGCATAGCTATTTTTGAAAGGCCACAACCACAACTGACTGTTTAAAAAAATATAGTTTGTGCAAGCAAAAATTATAAATTTATGTCGGGGCGATACCTACTCCTCGTCGTCATACGCTATGAATTTTTCAAAGCAACAATATGGCATATGCGTGCAGCAAAAACATTAGTGTTGGACAAATATTTGGTGAGCTAAAACTATTAAGAGGCCAACTACTGTGACATATGTTATGAGACCAATTTACATTTCAATTTCCACTTAACACGAACAAGTGTGACTCTATGCCCGGCCATAATGTCGGTCCTAATGCTGTTCTGTTTGTAAAATTCTTGACAATTATTTGCATTCTAATTGTGATTTTGTTTGTAATGCACTTGTGTTGCATAAATTCTGTTTTTAGATAAGATTATCAACCAATTTTTTACCTTTTGAACAAATATGGAAATTGCCTTTAGCTCTTCTATTTCGCTACTTCGCGTAAGTGAATGCAGTACCTGCACCTGACATTGCTTCCTCCTATTGTTGATATGAACGCGATTTCATAAAAAAAAAATAGGAATTTGTACAAACTGGAGAAAGATTTGCAAACATAGCTTCGTCGTATTGAAATAAGTGGACCAACAATGAGTAAAAATTTGTAACTTCTTACTTTTTTCTAAGGATCTGACGCGCCAATTTCGGAGGGCATGGCGACCTAAAAGATCATTTGTGTCGCAGAGTCAGTCAGGAAACCAAATCTGGCTCAATTCTTTCACTTAAATCGAGGATCTCTCAGGTCATGTTTTTAAGAACTTCCACAGGAATTAAAATGTCTGTAAAGAAATGTATAGAGCCATGCATTCCATAAAGAATGCGTTCCGCAGTTTTGAGGTCTTCCATGCAAAGACGAATCTTAGTTCCTTGAATGAGAACTGTATGTGAACTGTAAAAAGTTACAAGTGGCATTCAGTGATGCTGATAGATAAACAGTCACCATCTTATCTCTCTCTACTCCAAGCTTTAAATCTGCCTAAGAACTTTCCACATCGTAATTCACCTCGTCTACTTTTCATTCATTCAATTTGGTTATGGAACTCATTAAGGGCACATTAAACGTCAATCAAACGCACATTACCAAAGAGATGTTTGCAAATTTCAACATATCGCAACAACAATAAAGTTTTCCTATTTCATTTCCTATAGATACCTATTGCTATTATTCTCTTTTATTTTTCTTACCGCATCTTATCTTTATTTCCAACTAGCGGACCCGGCGAACTTCGTCCGGCTCAAAATTGATTTTTTGATTGAAATAATTTCGAGCATTCACGATTTCGCCCGAAATTCATTTTTTTGATCAAACATTCGCGACCGATAACAGATGATGCCATCTCAGAATGAAACTTTAGCGCATTGCAATACTAGCAAATCACATCTACGGGCCCAATCGTAACACAAGGCAGTTCGCTGTAGTGAATCGTGCAATCATATTGGATGGCGCGATGTGATTGGACATTCACGGCACTTTTTCTCACTCGACGATTGGCGTTTGATTCAACTCGATGATGCAGATCGCGATTGTGCTGCTTTCTCAGTCTTTCAACAGCTACGTGTGCTTTTAGTTCCTTCTGAGTTCACCCTGCACGAATTCGTGACGCCTATGCTCGAAGCTGTTCATTCGCTTCGTGCATTGCGAGTGCGTGAGCCAATATTTGATCGCCTGATCGGCGGCAATATGTGGTCGCCGTGGCCGTGGTGGTTAGTGCATTGGACTACCACGCAAAGCTGCCCGGGTTCAACTCCCGGCCGGGTCTAATACCTAAAAGAGTTTTTTCACGGTGCCACCTCTTTCGAATGTCTGACAAGCATCAAAGAGTATCATTTGTCACGAATGAGCTTCTCAACTCGCCGTTCGGAGTTGGCAAAAAACGGTGGGTCCCTTCCATTCGTGCAAAAATATAACACGCACACACAAATGGTTGCGAGAAGCAGGCCCCGGTTCACCTCGAGCTATAGCGACAACTAAGTAAGTAAGATCGGCGGCAAAATGTCTCCCGAACACTGAATGTATCGTACAATGTCGAAGAATTCTAATTATCATTCTCGAAGCAATATTATCTGATTCGCAAACGCACTGAAAACATTAGAAACGTTGAATGTTTTCAAATGTTTCCACTTCAATCACCGGCGAAATAACAAAACATGAGCTGATGACTGAACAATCATCAAAATCTTCTTCACTTGGTTGCGATGAAGTAATCATTCACGAATGATTTTGTCTTGAAAATCTGATAATCAAATAGTAATTTTAATGCAGCATCAACTGCACGCGCGTTGTCCAAAATAAGGGGAGCTTAAATTTTTCTGTCTGTCAATGCATGTGAATGAGCACGTGGCTTCCAACTGTCTAAAAGTGTAGCGTGTTGTTTCTTTCTCTCCTTTTGAACAAAACATTTTGGGCAGTCTGTCATTCCCTTAACAACAACAAAATGCACAATAATGATCTAAACAGATTGGCTGCGCCTATCTTCCACCTACCTGTAAGAGTGTGTAAGTGAGGCTCCCATTTGATTTTGCTGGAACGTCAGATTTCATTCCAGCTTCTAGCTGAAAATGGGTCAATTTTAGCTTGCCGGAGCGAATCTGTCAAATGCATCTAAGTTTGCTGTCTAGCATAGTTCATCTATGGTGAAATTAGGAAGCAAAAAGGACACCTATCCAATTGCTCAATATCAAGTGGACTAACAGTACCATCTCTTATTGATCTTCCGAACACTAAATCATTGCATCCGAATGTGTAGACAATGTTGTTGTGAATGTAATTATTGCAATTATGTATTTTCATTCTAATATTACGATCAAAGTGAAAAAAAGAAAATTCTCCACACAAAATGTTTGGAAAATCGATTTTTCCGAATTTTCCAATTTTCATTTAAAATTTTCAAATTTTCGGCTCCGTTCTGTGTTTACCTGGTTCAATACGAATTCAACAAATGCAAATCGGGTGATGTTCAGCCGAGTTACACCAATTCATTTTTATATACAGTAGAACCTCGATTATCCGGTACAATGACCGGCAAGGGCTTGCCGGAAAATTGAAAAACACGGAAAATCGAATAATTAATAAAAATATATCTTTAAGTTAATTTAAGTTTATGTTCAATGGTCAAAACAATTCTTTTACGTTTCGTATCCATGAAGGGTAATGTATGTGCACCGTCCTTTAATCTTTATCTACAACGTAATATTAGCCGTGTTTTATTATCCCCGTGATCTGATCCGGATCAGATCAACAAATAAGTTTGTGTGCATTACAACAACAACCCGAGATCTTGCTTCTTGTCAAGATCAATTTTCGTGATCCAAAAATTAGTTCGACTATTTCTCACTATGGTACACTTTCGTTTGTGAATGTCGCTGTATTATCGACCAAGGGTAAATGTTGCCAGATTAGAATATAAAAATATTATTGGCAATCCAAATATCATTAATAGCCGTGTTTTATTATCCCCGTGATCTGATCCGGATCAGATCAGAATAATAAAACAAACCAGATCAAAGTTCTGTTTTGTGGTGATTGTACAAGCTAAGTTAATTTTGACATTTAGTGCGAAGTTGCCATGCGAATGAATATTTTCTTTTAAATGAAAATTGAATGCGCTTGTTTTATTTTTTAGGAGGAAATTGTTAATTTTGATTAACAGAACCGAATGAGAATAATATTTTGCAGCTATAATTTCAGTTTCACATCGCTTAGATATCATTATGAGCAGAAAAATTAATTTATTCGAACAAAATAACATTAATGATATTTGGATTGCCAATAATATTTTTATATTCTAATCTGGCAACATTTACCCTTGGCAATTGTCGATAATACATCAACATTCACAAACGAAAGTGTACCATAGTGAGAAATAGTCGAACTAATTTTTGGATCACGAAAATTGATCTTGACAAGAAGCAAGATCTCGGATTGTTGTTGTAATGCACACAAACTTATTTGTTGATCTGATCCGGATCAGATCACGGGGATAATAAAACACGGCTATTAAAATAGATATCTCCTACCTCTAAAATATGCAGAGATACAACTGTTGCACTACAATAGCCATAAAACACGGCTATTGTAGTGCAACAGTTGTTGTATCCCCGTGATCTGATCCGGATCAGATTAACAAATAAGTTTGTGTGCATTACAACAACAATCCGAGATCTTGCTTCTTGTCAAGATCAATTTTCGTGATCCAAAAATTAGTTCGACTATTTCTCACTATGGTACACTTTCGTTTGTGAATGTTGCTGTATTATCGACAATTGCCAAGGGTAAATGTTGCCAGATTAGAATATAAAAATATTAACTGGTAAAACAACATTCCAAAGCAAACACGAAAGCGCATGTTACTAGGAAATACTGTTTGTTACAAATTCGGATTTCCCGACTTTTGCATGCAAAATACATAAATACTCGGCCCGATTAATCGAGCTACAATCAGAGGATTTTACACGGATTAGTGAAATGCCTGGTACGCACGGATAAGCAAGAAACACGGATTATCGGAACACGGATAATCGAGGTTCTACTGTATATAGATTGTCCATTTTATAAATTTACTTACATAACAACGGTCTGATGAATATTGCTATATTAAGAAACTCAAATTACTTTTTTTTCAATTCGCATAATTTATTTATTTTTAGTTCATTTTTAAGATAATTCACATGTTTTTGGGCGTATTGGTATTGAAGAAAAACACCTTCAACATCTCAATCTCTTCAATACTGCCCGAAAATGCAGGTTGGTGAAACTGTACACTTTACTGTGACTCAAGCTGAATGCCATTTCATTTAGAGTATCTCCGAGTTGGAATGACTCCATATTCAACAATTTTTCTTTTTACATTGCCTTTTAAATAGAAATTGGCCTCGTCAGACATAAAAATGAAGTTGTTATTGTCCTGATCTTCTGGCAAAATTCCAAGCGAATCAGCATGCCTGCTGAGTTCAATTTTCTTGTTATTTGAACTTTGTCTGCAGTGATTGTCTGCTTATTCCTATTTGAGCAGATAAGTTCCGGGTCAAAATGCTAGAATTTTTTTATATGGCAGCAGCTACAGCAGCAATCATATCCTGTGTCCTAGCTTAACGATCTCGGTGACAAGGCCATTTTGCGACAAAAGAGCTAACTAGCCTCTTTACAGTCCATCTGCTCAGAAGAATGCCGCCAAACGTCCGCCTAAACTCTCTTTGGACTAAAATTACAGACTCGAAAGCAAGCTGGCGACGCACTATTCAAATCAAAAAAAATGTTTTGGTAGCACGTTTCCTGTATATTGTTAATATGATTTGTTTTTTTACTTTTATTGCTGTACAATATATAAATAAGCTTTAACTAAAATTTCTGGATATGTGAATTGCTGCCAATTTAGTGCTTTACTCGATTATGAGTTTACTTTTAAAGCTGCTCGAGAATAGCTTCAACGGAATTAGTCTGATGAAATTGCTTAATAGCATGACGTTAATCCTATTGATCATCTTGGGAAGTATATATGAACGATGCTTTTGAAAAGAAGTGACTTAATAATAAGTGGACAGAAATAACACTAACTTTGTTTCTAACTTTGTTCGTATTGTCTTTACCGTTGACTGTACTTGCTCGTAGTATTTTGCTACTGCGTATGGGTGATCTTTGCTGAATTCTGGGTGTGCTCGTATTACACTGTCCGTGTCCGTGTGGTTGAGTTCGTCCAACCGTTCAACGACAAACTGCCTTGTTCTTCGCACCTTGGGCTCTCGTGAATATTTCTCGGACACCTTTTTTTTTTTTTTTTTTTTTTTTTTTTTTTTGGTTGCGCCTGGAGGTGCAGGAATCTTCAAAAGATACCAATGGTCCGTACCATTGGTTATGCCCGATTCATATATCTGACAATGCCATCAGTGCTAGTCAGTATATGCCTACGGGCTAAACCTCACCCCCCCCCCCCCCAGAGAGGCACTATGAGAACCGGCTGCGCGTACTCATAGTAGTAGGAAATTCGTCCCTCTCATTTCTTCATTTTTTGTGATGACTACGACTAAGTTGCCTTAACAAGTAGTTTACGCTTCTGTAGTGTTAATCGCGTTAGGTAGGTAGCTTTCCAGTGAAAGCACCTACTAATACCGTCATTAAATGCGGTTTTCCTTACGGCGCTAGGTCGAAAGGTCTTGTTCTTTGTAGTCGGCGCTCAAGAATTGTCACGTCCATAGTACGGATTATTTCATTATTGCAGTGAACATGAAGACGGGTACGAAGTTTGCGAGCAAAGTTTGTTACTTCGTCCCTCACGGTAGCAATTCCTAGATCTCTGTGAATATCACTATTCCTTATATACCAAGGAGCATTCACGATTGCTCTTAGTATTTTGTTTTGAAATGCTTGCAGTAGAGCCATATTGCTTGGTTTGGTACAACCCCAAAGTTGTATACCATATGTCCAAGACGGTTTTAGCACTTGCTTATACAGAAGCAGTTTGTTATATGTGCTTAGCTTCGAGTATTTCCCGAGTAACCAATACATTTCTCTAAATCTGATTTCGAGCTCTTCGCGCTTCTTTTTAACGTGTGGTTTCCACTTAAGTTTTGCGTCTAGGGTCATTCCTAGATATTTTGCCTCGTTTGCGTACGGTATTTGCACCGAGTTAATGTATATAGGTAAGTTGTTTATCTTTCTTAGCGTGAAATTGACATGCGTTGATTTTGTCTCATTGAGGACTATTCGCCAGGTTTTTGTCCATTCGAATACTTTGTTCAAAGCTCGTTGGAGTTTTCCCGTTGATGATTCGACTGACTCATCCGTTACGAGGATAGCCGTGTCATCTGCGAACGTTGCTACAACGGTCCCTTCATCTTGTGGTATATCTCTTGTGTAGAGCAGGAACAGAATTGGGCCGAGAACACTTCCTTGTGGAACACCGGCGTAGATTTCTTTGAAATCCGAATATTCACTCCCGTGTCTAACACGGAAAAGTCTGTTTTCAAGATAAGATTCCAATAGTCTGTACAACTTTTCCGGTAAGATTACCCTTAGCTTATACTTTAGGCCTTCGTGCCATACCTTGTCGAAGGCTTGCGATACGTCGAGAAAAGCGCTAGAGCATACTTTTTTCCCTTCTAAAGCTTTTTCAATTTCGTTCGTTATTCGATACACCTGATCGATTGTGGAATGTTTGACCCGAAAGCCGAATTGATGATCCGGGATTAAGTGTCTTTCTTCAATTACTGGTTGCAATCGTTTCAGCAGAAGTTTCTCGAAGACCTTAGATATTATTGGCAGAAGTGAAATGGGTCTATATGATTTCTTGTCATTTGCACATTTCCCCGGTTTTGGAACCATAATAACTTCGGCGACTTTCCATTGCCTTGGGACATATAATAGTCTTAAAGAAGCATTTATGATGTAGAGCAACTTAACCAGCACTTTTTTCGGTAGCTCTTTCAAAATTTCGCCAGTGATTAAATCATATCCCGGGGCCTTGTTATTTTTCAGTTTTTTTTACTGTCATTCGAAGTTCGGACAGGGATACAGTTTTTACTTTAAAATTGTCGGGTGCCATATTATCATTCGGATCTTCGATCAACGGTTGCCCATCGAACGGCTTGAACGTTTCCTCTAAGTGATCGGCAAATAATTCTGCTTTCTCTTTGTCTTCTTTTGCCCATTCCCCGTTAGCTTTCCTAATTGGCGGCGAGTGCACTACAGGTTTCTTTATGGACTTCAAGGCTTTCCATAGAGAGTAGTTTGAATACTTATCAGCGGTCAGACCCTCAAGGTAAGTAGAAGTCTCGTGATTTTTTAGGTCATGCAGCACATTTTTAAGCTTGTTACAAAGGTGGTTCAAATAAGTTTTATCAGGTGGCGCGCGGGATTGTTGCCATCTCTTGCGCGCTCTCCTCTTTTCTCGTATGAGGTCTTCGATTTCAGGCGGGTATTTGACTTTATTGTTCCGTGCTGCTGTCTTTCGCAGAGGAGTGTTTTTCCACGCTGAGCTCTGGATGGCTTCGACGAGTTTGTCGATTTCTTCTTCAATTTCGAACGGTGTCTTTAGCGGTACATTTAAAGCAACATTTTCCTTGCAGTCTCTTCTGAAAGTGTCCCAGTTAGTTTTGTTACTCGTTAACCTAGGCGGTCCTTCTTTTTTAACTAAACTTCCACCTATTTTCAGAGTGACTGCTGAGTGATCTGAGCATAGATCATAGCATTCTTCGATTTCCGTCAAATTTTTAGTTAACCCTTTTGCGATAAAGAAGTCGACGAGGTCAGGGATTTTATTTTTGTCAGTTGGCCAATAAGTTGGCTTTCCTGTCGAAAAAAAATTCACCCCACGTTTCATGCTGGCTTTGTACAATAATCTGCCTTTTGTCGAATTACATCTTGAACCCCAGAAAGTGTGTTTCGCGTTAAAGTCACCACCTAAGACAAAATTAGGTCCGAGGGAGTCAAAGAGACGAGCTAGGTCGTCTTCTGCTAGCTTATATCCCGGAGGGAAGTAGCTAGACCCGATGTTGTAGTCTAAGTGGCTTATTTTTACGGAGACTGAGCTTATTTGCATAGAATCAAATTCTATTTCTATGTTTTCGGAATGCTTAATACAGTCTTTGATGTAAAGAGAGGACATGGACATGGTACATGGTAATCGCTGTAACCCTTTATTTTGGGTCTATGTCCCTTTTTTAAGTGCGTTTCCGATACCAAACATATATCGATATTATTTTTCCGTAGAAACACTTCTAACTCGTCGATTTTTTTCAGAAGGCCGTTTGCGTTCCACGTTAGTATCTTAAGTAGCTGTTTCATATTCATATTTTTTGGATTGCCTTGCGAGGTTTGAACTCGAGCTTGCTCAATTTGTCAAGTATTGTTTTGTTAATCTTGTTTTGCTCCTCAAATTTTTCCAATATAATAGTAAATATTTGGCTGACCGGGTCTGTTGTAGCTGATCGTAATTTGTTTTCGTTTGAAGCGACTTGCGCGTACGATCTCGCGTCAATCTGTGGTGGTTTTTCCGCTACGCTTGGACCAGCGACGTTTTCTTGCGCAATTTTTTTACTTTCCTTTATCGGCTTCGTCGTTTTGATCGGCTTAGCGGTCTTAGGCTTATCGGCTTTACGATATCTTAAGCTTGGGTTCGGGTCTATCGGTTTCTTGAGAGTATCCCGCCTTTTTTGAAGCTCCTTTGCTACATCACAACCTCGATAGTTTGCTGGGTGCTTGCCTTTGCAGTTTATGCAGGTCGCCGGAGCCTGCTTATTTAGGTCACACCTTTCTGATAAATGGTTCCCGGCACATTTCACACATTTCGGTTCTTTTTGGCAATAGGACTGGGTGTGATTAAAACCTTGACAGCGTTTGCACTGAGGTATCGATCGTGTATTCGTACGCATAGGCTCGATTTTAACTACGATATTCAAAATACTTTTTACATTATAAATATCGTCTATATTTTCGCTTCTATCGAAGGTTAGCATAAAGAGCGGGAGTCCATGCTTGACAAAGATTTCATTGCCTTGTTCCGTTTTCTGCTTTATCTTCTTTAAGATATTATTTGCGTCGATAATTTTCAAGCCTTTTCCTTTAAGGTAATTTATAATGTCATCTTTAGTGCACGAGGGGTGGAGACCCCTTGCTATAACGCGGAGTGGTCTTTCTGATTTATTTTCGTAGGTGAACCACTGGATCTTTTCCGCGTTTAGTTGTTTAGATATTGCTCGGTAGCCGTCAGAGTCAACTACATTAATTTTCCAGTCATTGTTTCGGAATGACGTTACTTTAAATTCCGATGTCACAGCTCCCTTGAGAAGGCTATGCAGTTTATTGTAGTCCGTAATGCCGACGACGTTTATTGCAGGCGGAGGACGTAATTTGTCGTTTCTGTTTCGAGTCTTTTTCTTTGTCTTGCTTTCGTGGCTCGATTTCAGGTGAAGAACCGGCTCTTCGTTTTTTGCTGGGTCTTTTCTTTGAGACCCTATTTGTTTCGCGTGCTAAGTCTTCTTCATCCGTGTGATATTTGGGACTAGGTGCACGGGGTGGAGTAACTTCGCGTTCTCTTTGCAAAAGTGAATTCTTTAAGGCCTTGTTTTCCTCTTTTAGGGAGTCTACCTCTCTCTTAAGCTCCTTTTTGACCCAGTCACCTGCTTCCTTTTGGACTTCTGCCAATTCGTCTAAGGTGGTCATGTTGCTTCTTCCTGATTATAGATGGGTTCCTGTTCTTGTTGTTTGTCACTCGTCTCTGGCTGCTTGTATATCAGTACTCGCTTCATCTCCTTGCTTGCCACTCATCTGTGGCTCGTATCTCCTTAGTCGAATGGTTTCGTCTCCTTGTTTGCCACTCGTCTGTGGCTCGTATCTCCTTAGTCGCTTAGTTCTTTTTGTTTCGAAGGACCAATGTACTGATCGCCACCTTACCTTGGGTAGGGGGATAGCGTATCAGTGATAAAAATATCAATATTCGGTTCTAAGTCCAAAGATATTCTGCTTTATTGGTGGTATTCTTACTCTATTTATATACAGTAATCGCTTAACTCTAAATTACATTAAATATGCTTATTTGGTAAAAAATTCACTAATTGGTGCAATATGCTTATTTGCTAAAATCAATTACTTACTTACTTAGTTGGCGCTACAGCTCGAGGTGAACCTGGGCCTGCTTCTCGCAACCATTTGTGTGTGCGTGTTATATTTTTGCACGAATGGAAGGGACCTACAGTTTTTTGCCGACTCCGAACGGCGAGTTGAGAAGCTCAATCGTGACAAATGATACTCTTTGATGCTTGTCAGACATTCGAAAGAGGTGGGCACTGTGAAAAATGTTTAGGTGTTTGCGGCGGGATTCGAACCCAAGACCGCTGGCTCAGTAGTCCGAGGTACTAACCACTTGCGCTACGGTGCCCACTTATGTACTTTAAAGTGAAGAAGTGCTGGATTGCACTTTTGCCCTTTGGTGGCGTACAGGTGCTCCGGGCATACCTGGTGTGGCGTACAGTGAGTTTGTACAACTATTGTACACCTTGTTTTAAGCCAAAGAAAATTCTGCAAAATATAACAATCAAATGATTTTTTACCATAAGATTTCTTACTTAATTTTGTTATTTCTTAGTTAGTTTGTTTATTCATCATATTATAATAAGTATCCACTAAATTTAATTTCTTTCGAAATTTCTTCTAAAATCATATGTGGCCCAGTTTAATTTTTTGTAACACACTGGAACAGTATGTACTTAACCTAGAATGTATCGAACAGGGGTTCCACTGCCATAAAAACCAAATTATTGTTTTCATCGTCTCGCGTCGTGTCGTTTTATCCAAAGGATATTGCTCAGACCAGTTCAGTTATATAGTCGTTCTATTTGAACGATTTGCTTAGCATGGTACTCATCTTATATGTATGTGTACAATAACTTAGTAAGAGTAGCTCTAGCTACATCATTACTTATGCGCTAACAAAAACACAAGCAGTATTTCGTATGTGGTGTGAAGATTTATTTTCTTTTATTATAAAGAAACAACGTTTTAAATTGACATTAATCCGATAAATATTGACTTAAGTGATTTTATCGGATTAAAATTTTATTTACAAAATTTTCAAATATAAGTCTAATGACAGTGCTGAGTAACTTGCCACAGCATGTTTGCTTAGCCTTCGTTTTTCCACCCAACAAAACACGACAAAAAAAAAACACACATATACACACCAAAGAAAATTGTTACAGAAACCATTGATATCCTGAAGGGTTGTATCCGAGTACAAAGAGACAGGGTTAGGAATTATGCGCTCATCATCACAATTGGAAAATGTAACAACAACCAAAGCGAATTTTTAAAGTTGAAAAGATTCAACTAAAAAAAAAAAAGGGGTGAACGTGCAAGTTCATCCTTTCGGAAGGGTGATTTGTTACAGTTGTTGGTTTTATTAATGTCAAGGATTAAAATTGCGTATGATCTCTTGAATTGTTAACACATGACGTTGAAAGGGAATTACATAGATTAAGTAAATACTGATCAAAGATCGTCATTTCTAGGGTATAGTGATACTATTTCACTGGCTGATATACTTACTAAGGAAACCGTCCAGACACGTATTCCAAAAATATAAGAATGGTAATTCCAGATCTAATGAAGGATCTAAATCTAAAGCATTTACTCGTATATTAAGAATTTCTCTATTGGTTGGTATTGTTTTCATCTACTTTGCACCGACTCTCTCTATTCACTTGATATATTTTTGAACAGAGCTGGATTTAGGGGAGGATAGCCGTGGCTACAGCCCCGGGCCTCCACAAAACAATAGACTTCGAAAAAAAAATATTTCAAATTCAAAAAGTATCCAGAATAAAAAAAATCCAATTATGTATTATTCGGTGTCAGTGGATTCTACTCCCAACGAATCTCATATTGATCAACTAACTACAGTTGTTCGATATATTCAAGGATCGATGCCAAAAGAAAGATTTCTTACGTTTTTACCAAGCTGCGGCCATACCGGCGAGGCCATAGCAAACGCTTTAATAAAATTTTTAGGTGACCATTAAATAGACATTTTCGATTGCCGCGGCCAATCATATGACAATGCTGCAAACATGAGTGGTAAATACAAAGGAATGCAGGCTCTTATTTTGGAGAAAAGTCAGTTATCGTTGTTTGTACCATGTTGTGGTTATTCTCTCAATTTAGTTGGAAAAGCAGCTGCTAACTCTTGTCCATCGGCTGTTCAATTCTTTGATTTCGTTCAGAATTTATATACGTTTCCAAATTCTGACGGAAAAATTATCGCAGAAAAAAAACGAACAATTATTTTACGTTTTAAAAAAGTTTAGCGATACTCGTTGGTCTTGTCGAGCTACAAAAGCCATTGTCGATGGTTATTCTGAAATCGAAGGAGCTCTAACCAGTATATCTTCTGATAAGGAGCAAAAAGACATCGTGAGGAATGAAGCATCGTACCTTTTGCAAAAGATGAGTTGTCTCGAAACCGCTCTATTTGCTATCTTTTGGAACGACATCTTGGAGCGATTCGATGCTACAAACAAGACGTTGCAGGACCCCGAAATAATTCTTGAATCTGCAATGCGTGCATTAGAATCATTGAGATCATTCGTTGAAACCAAAAGAGACGATTTTGATAAATACGAGGAAGCAGCTAAAGAAATATGTCATACTGACAAATATGTAAAATCACGCACCAAAACAAGAAATGTCGATTACATGAAAGCACAAGACGCAAATCTATCACCAAAAGAACAATTTAAAGTATCCGGTTGTATCCCAGTGATCGATCAGGTATGTATGTGTTTCTCTTACTGAAAGATTGCATGCATATGAAGCTGTACGTTCGAGATTTGGATTTCTCAATCACATAGAGAAGATGGATGCTGCAAATTTGCACGCTGCAGCAGAGGAATTGGTAAAAGTGTAGAAAAATGATTTAGAGCCTAGTCTTGGTAATGAGAAGGATTATAGAAAAGACCAATCTACCGAGCTATTTTACTACCACATTCTTGAAGATCAAAATTTCAGAGCTACATTCATAAAACTTTGAAATTGCACTGATAATGTATTTGGGTTTAATGGTGCACAGAAGAGCGCTCATTTTCACAAATGAAAATTATAAAAAATAGGTTCGAACTACGATGGGACAAAACCGTCTATCAAAGCTATCCCTACTCAGCATTGAAAGCGATTTTCTCTGGGATCTGAATTTCACCGAAATCATCAAGGATTTTTCGTCGAAAAAAGCTCGCAAGGTTCCATTTGTTAGCGTTTTAATTTAATTTCATATAATTCTTGTTTTTGTCTATATTTATATATGTATACTAGCTGACCCGTGCTCGCCTTGCTTCGCCCACGCCACTGTGAAGGCAAAACAATTTGTTTTGGAGATGAGTGCCGAATTATTTTTCCGAGTTTGCGCACTTAGAGATGGAATTACAAAAAATCCTCTCTTAGTGGATATCTATGTTATTACAGTACTACCTCGGTAATTTGAACTATTAGAGACCTACCCAAGTTCGAACCACGGAGGTTTTCGAATTACTGGATACTTTTTTTTTGTTGTCAATATTTCGGATACAAAAGCAGCGTAAAGCGGTTTTAAGTAGTAAAATACAAAACCTTGTGGTGCTTTTTAAGACGGTTCGTGCTTGTCTGACGAAAAAACTTGAAATGTAGCTTAAAATATGTAGTAATTTATTTAAATAACAAACGATTCACAAAGCCAGTTGACACAAAAATGCTAACTGTACGCATACCTACAGTGTTTTTGTCTCAAACATAATTCAGCTTACAGCCTACTGAAATTGAATTAACACGTCTTTATCGTAAAAATTATATTTCCTAATATCTCTGCGATAATACTTATAACTCTGAAACTGTAAAATCATTCAGCAAAAAAACTACGTAGAAAATTCGAATTACAGAGTACCAATTTTCGCAAGTGTTCGAATTAGAAGATACGTCATGTTAACAAATAGGTGTTCGAATTAGTGGAGCGTTCGAATGACCGAGTGTTCGTAAAGTACTGTATAGGAATGTACTGTCCAAATTTCAGACCTTTAGGTCCAGCGGTTTGGCCTGTGCGTTGTCCGTCAGTCAGTCAGTGAATTGTTTTGTACATATGTATAATATATACAGCTGTTGCCCGCCCGGCGTTACCCGTACACTTTTATAAAATTTTAATTTGCTGTCACAATCATATTTATCGTAGTAGGCCGGGCACAAAACATCATAGAATGATGTTTCAGTTAATACGCAGAAATTCAAATGTGCCCCATACACACACACTATGACGTCACCCACTGCTGCATGGATTTTTGACTCGGTCTCCACTGATGGAAAATTGTTGGCAATGATTTCATGAATTGTTTTAAGCATAGTTCAGCTCCAGAATAACGCAGAAGGATGATTTATAACTCAAATGAATCTTAAAGGAATTTACTATAACCAATATTTTTTTTTGGTTTTTAATCCAATAAGCCATTGTTGAGTTAAGGCTGTGTAATGACAGAAAATTTGATTTTCTACCACTTCGATCTTAAATTCTCAGCTCCTATAAGTAATGGAGTAGTCTGAGTACATTCATTACCTCCGCCAGATCATAATAGTGAAAACCGCACCTAAATCCGTTTAGTGGTTCTCGAGATAATCCTGTACATACAGACACACACATTTTGGGGACTTCCTTTTATACTATGTATAGATTTTTTAAATAATTTTCTTGGTTTCACAGTAAATTTTTGAGACACTTGACTGGAAAAAATGGTTCATTTTATTTGGAAAATAATAATCCGGGCGGGCCTCCACTCATTTGTTGCCCCAGGGCCTCCAGACCTCTAAATCCGGCCCTGTTTTTGAATAACAATTTACAAAGGATCTATTTTCTAACAAATCGTGACAAAATCAGTTTGATTATAATCAACTCGTTACCAGTTTGTGCTCTTGGTGAATTTTAGAAGATCCGATATCTTTAAATTTCCGAGCTCTGCAACATATGTCTGCCAAGAATCTATGGCCTAAAGTACGGAAGCGTCGTTCTTGGAGAGCGGGCAGTAGCAGAGTAGATGTTGGATCGATTCGCTTTATTCCTCATCGCCGCAGCTTCTACAGATGTCGTTGGACTCAGGGAGCCATTTGCTTATCATATGACTTATGGCACAGTGTCCTGTAAATATTCCGGTGGATAAGCGTATGGAAGATTTATCCAGATGTAGTATCGTCTTTGTCCTTTTAAGATCAAGTTTCGATCATAAAGAACGAGATGTGATGCAGTCGGTTCTTGCGAGCCAAAAGGCGTTGATTTCTTTTTCGGTTATATGATCGATTATGTTAAATAGTGTTTTAATCGGTGGCAGAGTGGAGGTGTCAGTATCACTGTTGCTCATACCCGCTCCAGCACTACTTAGTTCGTCTGCTATATCGTTCCCTTCGATATTGCTATGTAATGTATGGGTACCCAGCACAGTCTATACTTGTGGTGCCTTCTAGCATTTGGTGTGTTGCGACATTTTTGGGACTGCCTTTGATTTTATTGTGTTCGATCCTACTGTTTTTAGTGCTGGTTGCCTATTCACTAGAACGGCTATCTCCGACGGAAAGAAGTCGCTTCCTTTTATGAATATTGCAGCCTTTTCAATCACCAGTAGTTCCGGCTGGAAGACACTGCATATATCTGGTAGTCTGAAAGTTTCCTATTTATTTAGTTTATCTGAGTAGAACCCTGCTCCAGTACCTAAGCCCATTTTTGAGCCCGTAGTGAAGAGTGTTATTTCTAGAAAGGGTTTTAACGTGTAACCCCTCTATTCAAGTGCTTTTTCAATCACTCCCACAACCTCATGTAGTGCGCAATCTGACCCACCCTTAAGATAAGCATGTAGTGCACCGCGGAGGTCCCGAGGACTCATCTTTGTTCTGATGTGCAGGTCCAGAAGTTTTCAGGAGAAACGACGAAAGACTTATAGGCCTATAATTCTTTGCGGTTTAGTAACTTGTTTTTCCAGCTGTGGGAATGAAACTACTCTGACCTCTCCGTTTTTTGTTTGTACATATGTACCGTATTAGGCAGTCTGTGAAGATTTTTACTAGGTGTGGTAAACAATGGTTTAGAGACTGTTGTAGCATGGCTGGGATAATCCTATCCCCGGTTGATTTGTAGGGCTGGAAAGAACTGACCGCCCACTTTACTTTGTCTTCACCTATGATCTCAGATATGGCTTCCAGTCCTGTGTGGTTCGCCGGGAACTCCTCTGTATGAGAAGTAGTACCAGTGTCTTTACAGCCCAGGAAGTGTTTATCCATTAGTAGTTCCAGTGCTTCCTGACCGGATTCGGTCCATGATCCGTCATACTTCTTGATATAGGCTGGGACATTTGAGTCTTTAGCTAATATCTTCCAAAGTCTTGTGGTTTCATTAACGCAGTCCGAAGATTCGCAGAAAAGTTGCCATGAGTATCGTTCTGCGATTGTGTTACTTTTATTTTGATTGAAGCAGGTTGAAGTCCTGTACTAACTGCCATTCATCTTGCGATGTAATGCCTATTGTAACTTGGCCACATCTTTTTAGATATGACACACTTAGTAAGACTGGTCCACCTGAGACCAGCTAGTCTTAAGAAGTGTGAGAGTATATTGCACTACAGGAATATGAACGTTTCCGCTAGAAAGCTGTTAAGGGCTGACCGTCGCCTGGCTAGTTCGTCGGATCTCTTGTTCCCTTCTATTGCGCTCCGCTTGGAAGATGCTAGCGAGATTCGGAAGACGATAGGATTTCCATGTGTCTAGTTTTTCCCAGAAAATGCCCGCATGGGGTAGCTGTCAATTTTCGAGCCAGCAGTGAATATCGTTGCATCGATGTCTGTCACTCTGCCTCGCTTCTTCTCTGCTTGGGATGGTAGCAGCGAAGAGTTTCTTGAAATTAAGCCTGGGGATGGTCAGTTGGAGACAATAGCCAGACCATTTGGTAGTCCATATGTCCATTTGGCTTAGCAACCATGCTAGGAGATACAGTTGCAGAAGGTGCAATTGTGAACAAGAGCATGACCTCAATGCACCTGTGCCTATGCTTTCCGTTCTATACATATATTCCTACTTTTGACACTATCAGTGAATGCCCCATAATCTGATCTATATTTACACGAACACCGCTTTTCAAAGTCTTTCGTAAATTCTATTTAATTAAATGTCAAGGTAATTAAAAAGCCATTGCCAATCTAATTGTAGTAGACGTTTGCAGTCTAGTGGCATCTCTACTGTTTATGGAAGCTCACTTAATCTATTTTTAAAGATTTCTGTCACAACAATACCCCCAATGAGTAGTCGCCAAGAACAAAGGCTTTCTTTCCAAGAATCATGCTAGTATCAATCAATTATATATCGAATTCCCCTGCGATGGGTCGCATAATTAATTCCGCTGAGTTGGAAAAAAATAAATAAATATAAAACTACTCGTGTAATCAGAATCATTCAGCACGAAGGGCGCCAGGTCAGCGCCACTCCAGAATGATATATTATCTAGCAGTAGTCATCAATCAAAACTTTTATTATCTACCCGATGTCTAAGTAAACAACATTCGGCTCTTTCCGACACAGGCAAATTAAAAAGCCATCCTTGTCAATGTAGTAGTTGCTGGATTTATAGACCCATCCGTCAGTGGCGACTAATCCTTCAAATACAACTACAATTAACGTTAATCCGTTGGTACACTTTGGAGCTCAGGACCCACAAAAATGGGGTAAAAACACTTCTGCGACATTAAGTGACCTACCGTTACAATGTTGTTTTGTTTGAAATTCCGCCCTGGTGGCTTGTAACAGCCGTTCACGCTTCAGTGCACTGAAACATTGGGTTTAACACTCAAGCAAAGGGTTTCTTGTTTTCATCCTATGGACTTAAATGAATTATTATTGAAACTGCAATCCTTCGACGATCACCAAACCTTTATGTTGATGGTAGAGTTCCCGGGGCTCGTTAAAAGCAAGCTATTGACAGTACTGTTGTTCTCCAGCAAGGAAATGGCAAAAAAAAAATCCTTTTCGTATCCTGTCATGAGCGAGTTGAGAGAAAGAATGGCGCTTTCAATCA
This sequence comes from Brachyopa scutellaris, assembly GCA_949775065.1. NCBI lineage: Eukaryota > Metazoa > Arthropoda > Insecta > Diptera > Syrphidae > Brachyopa > Brachyopa scutellaris. Next base: position 77,598,381 of record OX459113.1, read on the forward strand.
ATTTCCAGCGCAACAAATAAAGGGTGCAGAGCCGCAAGAGGGTTGCTATACGTATACAAGCAACACCCCGAAGGATATTATTATAACTTTTGGCAAAGGTATAACAGCAGGCAGACAAAAATAATAAATCACGCAGGAACTAGGTGCTCGTTGAGGAAGTAGATATTTTGAGCACCGGCCAGGATCTTTATCAAACAAAAATGAGGGGTGGATGGATAATCTGCGAATTCAACCCGCACATTGGTGAACTACAAGTAGTAGTGAAATCGTAACGTATTGGGGTGGGTTTGGAAGGACCAGCAAAAATTACTTTCTCTTCAGAGTTCAAATGTACGAATAGAATTCTTGTTGTAAATCTGTTCGTAGGTCATTTATGGTGGTGCATTGAGAAGGTGGTAAACGAGACAGCTGTACTTGTACTCGTATAATCGTTCTTAAATATTAAATAGTATATACATACTTGACAGTTCAGAAATTAATAAATATCGTGAACATACATGTGTACATGGGTATATTAGATAAACATTTTTGTTTTAAAAGTGTAAATAAAATAAAAATAAAAATATGTAACAACCTATATATGTAGGTTTATAAATAAATTATTATATAATAATTGTATTATATAAATAAATACAGTGCACTCTCGATTTTTGCAACTAATGAAAACAGACGTTGTTGGAAATATCGAAAAGTTGCACAAATCGAACCGAAAATGAAAACACTTTAAAAAGGCTTACACGCTATTCTCTGAGTTGTAAAAATAAAATTAAGTAAAAAATTTTATTTTTATTAAAAAGTAAAATTATGCATTTAAACATATGTATTTAAAAAAAAAAATCATTTATATGAATCTTATATACAGGTTAATTAATGAGCATGTTCATATGTATTTATATACAGCCTATGTTTTATTAAAAAGTAGAAATTTTGGTTTGCACTTGTTTTGCAGAAGATCGCTTAGCAACAGCATATCGCGCATTTCCTGGGGTTGCATAATTTCTTCAATTTTGAGGTAATTTTTCTGCCCACTGCTAGCATGTGGTGAAGCATTTCATTGTGAATTCTAATTTTACTTCGGGCTGTGTATTAATAATATCCATTTCCGCACTATTAACAGAAACTTATTCTTTTCCTCGGGCTTCTACGTTTTGCAGATTCTCAGAAATCCATTCAGAGATGTCATCGATGCCTTTCTGACAAAATTCTATCCCGAGTTAGAGTGAAGGAACACAATCTTCTTCCTCCCAATGATCGGGAGTTTTTATAATTTTTTTTTCCAAAATTTAGCAATTGTATTCGCTTTTAACTCTTTCCAAGCGGTTGCCAAGAACAAGATGGCATATTTTAAATCTAAGCTTTTCAGTGCTTCTCCATAATTGCAAGAAGAAACAGAATAGCTTGACAAAATTTTTTTATTTAGTGATTGAGTTTAGTCAACCATATTAGGTGTTGATCTATGGAGGATTCGCTGTATTTAACACAAAAACAAATCTAGGTGCATTGTTATTATCACATTGCGTCAAGACGATTTATGATGTCGGCAGAGTTTTGCTCTTGTATGCAACATTACATAGTAAAACTTACACACAAATTTTGTATGTTGCGAAAATCAAATCTCAAAGTTGCGAAAATCGAGATTTTTTTTTGATTTGTTGCAAACATCGAAAAAAGGAAATACATATATTTATGTCGGTTGCAAATATCGAGAATGTACTGTATATGTATTTATAAATAAATAATTAAATATATTTATTTATTACCTATTTATTATCTATTAAAAATCTTTTTATTTATTATTTATAAAAATATTTATTTATTTATTTAAATTTAATTAAATAAATATGTATGTATATTTATAAATAAATAGATAAATGGAACCAAAATTAATAACTAGCTTTATAATTAACATGAAATAAATAAGATAACAACAAATAAGTTATTACAATCATGTATGGAACAAAATGTCATCCAAATATTCACCACGGCTCTGAAGACAGACCTCGATGCGCTTGTCTATATGTTGGATAACGCTGAGTCATAATTACGGCTCAATTTCTTTAATGTCTCGAATTATCTTGTCTTTCAGCTTCAGCTTTAGCGCAAAGGAAGAAGTCCAGCAGTGTCAATCACATGATCTGGGCGGCCAATTGAGATCACAATTTCAAGAAATAATACGATCATCGAACTTTTGCCGCAAAAAAGTAATTGTATCGTTGGCTATGTGGCAAGTTGCACCATCATGTTGGAACCACATATTGTCCACATCCATAGCTTCCAATTCATTATTATGGCGTGATAGCGTTTGCTTTTCACGATTACAGCTTGGGCGGGTTCGTTTTCGAAGAAATACGGCCCGGTGACTCAGCCGCTGCAAAAACGTCACCAAACAGTGACTTTTCGTAGATACATAGGATTTTCAACAATAATTCTTAGGTTTTCATGAGCCGAGATGCGACAACTCTGCTTATTAACGGCTCCATCGAGATGAAAAGGCACACTTGATTTTCCGTGTAAAGTTGACATCTACTGACGATTGCTCACGCATTCATTCAGTATATTGGCGATGCTTCAAATAGTATGTAAGCTTTAGTTCCTTAGTCAATTGAACCTTGAAACCGTGAAAATTCAAGTCTTTTGTTCAAATTCGCTGCAAAGCGCTCCTTAAGATGTGCAGAACCTGAGTGCGATGACGAATAGAGGTTGATGGAGTCGCGGCCACACTAACGTGTACAGCTGCAATGTTTTCGATGGAGCGATGAACCTTATGAAGACGCACTGGTGCCGTCACATATCCGGATGTGTCGAATTTATCCACACGTATACGATGCAATTTATTTCTTAAACGCCCATTTTGATAATAGACTTGGATAACCTTTACGCATTGTTCGACTACGTACGTGTTCATGGCTCATTTTTTTTAATTTTAAAAACATTTCATGTTCTATGTAACTTACATGCTAGACAAAAATGCTTAAATCTAATTAAAATCGAACTGTAGTACTTAATCTAGCTTACTGGTTCTTAGGGGGCACTCTAGGCTTAATACGATTACTAGAAACTATTGCGTTTCGACCTAAAACCTAAAACTAAACTAAGACTAAGCTTATGTAACACTTATATTTAATTGCGAGAAAAGTTTTGAAAACTTGGATTCTTTGTCGGTTTTTATTATTAGAAATAATAACAAAGCAAGCATTCGTTGCCTAGTGCCCCAAATGGTCACAATCCTGACCTTCCTGACCAATTACTTGGAAAGCAATTATTAAAAATGTGGAAGTGGCCAGCACAGCACAGAGCCTTGATCCGATTAAGAATTTGTGGGCTCTATAGTTCAGAGAAGGCTGGCGCAGTATGATAAACCTCCAAAAAAATATTAACGAGCTGTGGGTAAGAATACAAGCAGAATGGTCGAAAATTCCCCACGAATGTATTGAAAAATCAGTGGAAAGCATGTCAACTCGAATGCAAAGTGTCATCACAAACAAAGGACTACGGACCAAGTATTTTAATCAAAAGAAAGAACGTGCAAAAATGAATACATTACCTTCATATTTCAATGTAACTTTTTTAGAAAGAGTGTTTTATTTTCTTTATTTTAGACAGTAAAGTGCATAAGTATTCGTTATCTTCATGACCTTCTTAATATGGGTATCAAATCAAAGCGATTCACAAGCTGAATTAGATTATCTGAGTGGCGTCATTAATTAGTATTTATTGGAACAGGCTTTATTATTTCAAACAGCACCCAATCTTTGTTGAAAACATTTCATTAAAGTGCGGCATCTTAATAGTGGCCTATTGAACCAGATATCCTTAATTTTTTGGAAAAGCTCATCAACATTTTTAAATTGTTTGGCTCTTAATCCTCTTTCGAAGTCGCCCAACAGGTTTTCAATTGGGTTAAGGTCGGAACTTTGAGCGGGTTAATCTCAAACATCACTTTTATTATCCGTAAGCCATTGGTTCATAGTTCGTGAAGTTTGCTTATGATCATTTTAGTGTTGGAAAACATGGTTTTCGGATATGCTTATGCAGTTTTGCAAAATCAATCTTCTTACTGTTCTTCGTTGACACATGCGGTTTGTTGCGGGTTATGCATCCACGAAGATTATGGTTTAGAAGGCGAACTATGGTCCTAGCTGATAGTTCTTGGTGAATTTGAGGTTCAAAAATCTCCCTAATTTTCGTAGACGTAAGAATAGTATTGGCCTTACTTGTTCGTCAAATTAACTTGTCTTCCTTTGGAGTAGTTTTTCGTTCAATCTCCTTTCTTTTGGGGTTTTGAAAACTTCCGATATTCTTAAAGACTTGTATTGCTCCGAAAACAGACTTCTTTGAGCAATTAAACCTTTTCGCTATTGACGTTATCGACATCTTTTCATTTTGATAGCTCTAGAGTCTAGACTATTAGCTTTCGAATTTCTGGAGTACAAGATTTATTCTTACCAATTTGTTTACTGTATATTTATTAATATTAACAAAGCAATCCAAAACAAATAAAGAAACATATTTTACATCACGAAAAACAAAGTATTTTGTACAAAGTTTTCACTTTAAAAAAATGATTTCTAATTCTCTGTCCACAGCGAATTGTAACCATAGCCGAACTTTCTGCAACTGTATCAGTTTGACAACCACCAGAGCTCATTAAAACATATTTAAAGAATAAATAGTTGAACAGTTATCTAATAACGGTACTATCTCATCAGAATATAGGGTAATTGCGGGAGAGATGCCGCGTCGGGATAGATGCCGCACCCAACCAAATTCATACATCTAGTCATCCGCGCAAAAAAATTTGTTTTGCTTTTAGTCCGATAGATATTCAAACGAAAACGTAGGAAAAAAAACTATTTACATACGACATGTAACGGGAGTTTTTTCTCCTTGTTTTGTTTTTCGCACACCTTCACGCTATGGAAATTTTTCAGTATGTTGCTATTTGTCGATCCAGAAGCAGGTTGTCTTGTGTTTTCTCAAGTGTAAGTATTTTGTGTCATTAATTAGTGTTAAAAGAAGTGATTGGTGTGATTTTTTTTTGTTCTCTTTTTTTGTTAGTTATGAAGAGTGGTGCGGCATCTCTCCCTCACTACAGGGATAGATGCCGCACTTTTTTTTTGATAAGATGCCGCATGTTTAATTTGTTTATTTTTTTGTTTAAAAGGAAATATAAGACTGTGTTATGCCGCGAAAATATACAAGAAAAACCAACAGAGGAAGTTGGAGCGAAGGGGCGATGGAAGAAGCCAGAAAAAGTATTGAAGAGGGGATGTCCCTTCGAAAAGCCGAAAAATTATTTGGCGTACCGGCTAGAACGCTGTCGAGACGGTTAAAAGACGGAAATTTTGCGAAAAAACCGCTTGGCTTTATGGGTTATTATTTACTTAATTAGTTATGGCACTCCATTATCTAAAGGGTGATTTTTTAGCTGGTTTGGTTTTGGCAACACTGGTTTTGACAGCTGACGTGTGTTTAGTACCTTGTGTCACTGTCAAACAGCTTCAGTTTGGTTTGCAATTTAACCATGGATCGTCTTACAAATGAACAACGCTTGCAAATTATTGAATTTTACTATCAAAATTCGTGCTCGGTTCGAAATGTTCATCGCGCGCTGCTTCCATTTTATGATCGGCATTCTCGACCTTCTGAGCAGTCTATTCGGAAGATTGTGACCAAATTTCGCACCAAATTTACTTTGTTGGACATTAAACCACCAACACGTTTACGTACTGTGCGTAGTGAAGAAAATATTGCGGCCGTATCAGCTAGTGTGACAGAAGACCGCGAAATGTCGATTCGGCGCCGTTCCCAGCAGTTAGGCCTTTGTTACAGCACTTTTTTTTTGCCCGAAATGGAAGTTCTTGACTTGCATGATATGTGGTTTCAACAAGACGGTGCCACATGCCACACAGCACGCGAAACAATGGCGCAATTGCGAGGCGAGTTTGGTGAACAGTTAATTTCACGTTTCGGGCCGGTCAATTGGCCGCCTAGATCGTGCGATTTGACACCATTAGATTATTTTTTGTGGGGGTATGTCAAGGCTAATGTCTATAGGGACAAGCTCGCTTCGATTGACGCACTGGAAGCCAACATCCATGCATTCATTCGTGAGATACCGGCCGATATGTGTGAAAGAGTATGCCAAAATTGGACTCAGCGGATGGGCTACATGAGACGCAGCCGCGGTCAACATTTGCATGAAATTATCTTTAAACATTAAATTGGGTTCAAACTATCGATTCAAATAAATATTTCATTCATTTTTTCGAATTTTTTGTGTTTTTTTTTAAAAAAAAGTTCTCAACCTCTTAAAAAATCGCCCTTTATATAATTTTTAAAATCTACTGACAGGTGTTCTTGGAATAGAAAACGAAAAAAAGCTAGCAGTACACATAAAAAAATTAGCGTCTGCTGGTTTTGCCGTTGACAGGGAAGGTGTTCGGAGCTTGGCGTTTGAGCTAGCGGAGAAAATGAATGTCAAACATAAATTTAACATAACAACAAAAAAAGCTGGCTATGCTTGGCTTGCGTCGTTTTTGGAAAGGAATAGGGACATTTCGCTTAGGCAATCCGAAGGACTTTCCCTTTCCCGTGCTCAAGGTATGAGTCGATCGGCAGCAAATGACTTCTTTGAAGTTCTTAAGAAACTTTTAAAAGAAAACAATTTAATGGACAAACCCGGAAATATATTTTTTTTTTTTTTTTTTTTTTTTTTTTTTTTTTTTTTGCCGAGGGTAGGTGAAAATCTTCCATAGACACTATGAGAATAGCAAGCGCGTGCTCATAGTAGTGTCAGATTCTTACTGACCAAAAACACCACCCTTCGATATAAATTTGTTAGATACTGCAACTAAGTTATACTACTTATCAAGCAATTTTTCTATCACGAAATATAAACGTTTGGCAGGTTACTTTCCAATGAAAGATCCTGCATGTTCCACAATTTAGACGCGGTTAATCCTTATCTCGCCAAGTCGAAAGGTTTTGTTCTTTGTAGTCGGCGCAATAAATTGCTCTCATCCAAAATAAGTAGGACTGTATTATTAACATGTCCGATTAGTCGGTTTCTATGTTTTCGCGCGAAGCTTCTACTTTCAGCTTCGATTGTCGGAATTCCGAGATCCCTGTGGATATCGTCGTTTCTAGCATACCACGGTGCTTGGACAATTTCTCTTAGCACTTTATTTTGAAAGGTTTGTAAAATATTGGCATTTGTTTTCTTGGTACAACCCCAAAGTTGTATACCGTAGGTCCACACCGGCTTTAGCACTTGCTTGTATAAAAGCAGTTTGTTCTCGGTACTGAGGTGGGAATGTTTTCCGATCAACCAGTACATTTCTCTATATTTGATATCTAGTTCTTTACGTTTCATTTTCACGTGCGAATTCCACTTCAACCTTGCGTCGAGTGTCATTCCCAGGTATTTGGCTTCATTTGCAAAGGGTATTCGGGCCAAATTTATAAAAATGGGCAAGTCATTAATTTTCCTATAAGTGAAATTCACGTGAACAGATTTAGTTCCGTTAAGGGCGATCCGCCAGTCCTTCGTCCATTCATTTACTTTATTTAATGCGTTTTGCAGTTTGGCAGTCGTTTCCTCGATTGTTTTACCTACCGCTAGGATAGCGGTGTCGTCGGCAAACGTAGCAAGGATAGTGCCATCTTCTTTCGGTATATCACGAGTATATAACAGATAGAGAAGCGGCCCCAGAACGCTTCCTTGCGGTACGCCGGCCAAAATTTCTTTGAGCTCGGAGTATTCATTTCCATTTCTAACACGGAAGAGTCTATTCCCGAGATATGAATTCAAAATCTCGTATAGGTTTGCGGGAAGTACTTGTCGTAGTTTGCATTTCAAGCCATCGTGCCACACCTTATCAAAGGCTTGCGAGACGTCAAGAAATACGGTTGAGCATATCTTTTTTTCTTCTAGTGCTTTTTCGATTACGTTAGTAATTCTATGCACCTGGTCAATCGTCGAATGCTTACTTCTGAACCCAAACTGGTGGTCAGGTATTAGATTATTTGCTTCTATAACCGGTTGGAGACGCCTTAGTAATATCCTCTCGAAAATTTTGGATATAACTGGAAGAAGCGATATTGGTCTGTATGATTTTACTTCATATGACGGTTTTCCTGGTTTTAAAACCATTATGACTTCCGCAACTTTCCATTGGCTCGGTACGTGTTTTAATCTGAGTGCAGCATTTATAATATGGAGAAGCTTAATTAATGCTTTTCTAGGTAAGGCTTTGAGAATTTCTCCGGTAATCAAATCATAACCAGGAGCTTTCTTAGGTTTTAGTTTCGCGATCTCACGTTCGAGTTCTCTAAGCGTCGCAGATCTGCGCGTTAAATCGTCAGATGGTGGAACTACCATCCTTGTGATGTTGATGTTGTCATGAACCACTTGACCAACGTTCGGTTTAAAGGTTTCTTCCAAATGGGCGGCGAAAATATCCGCTTTTTCTTTATCTTCCCTTGCCCATTCATTTTGATTTATTTTAAGTGGCGGCGCAGGGATTTTGGGCCTTTTGGTGCCTTTTACGGCTTTCCAAAGGGAATAATTGGAATCTTTTTTCGCTGTTAAACTCTCAAGGTAAGAGCCTATCGCACGATTTTTAAAATCCTTAATGCTATTCTTTAACAAATTGCAGAGACGATTCAGATATGCTTTATGCTGTGGAGCACGACTATGTTGCCATCTTTTACGCGCTTTTCTTTTTTCCCTGATTAATTCTTTTATTTCAGAAGGATATCGTAGACCGTATTTGTCCGGCGTTTTTCTTGGATTGGGCGTATTATTCCAAGAGGCGAGCTGTACTATCTGAACGAAGCGATCGACTTCAACCTCAAGTTCATAGGGTGTCGTAAGCGGTACGCTCAGTTCAACATTTACTTCGATCTCGTTCCTAAAGCCTTCCCAGTTAGTTGTTCTACCGGTTAATTTCGCTGGCTCTCGGTTATATACTAGTTTTTCGCTCAATGTCAAAATAACTGGGGAATGATCAGACGACAGATCAAAGCTCTCTTCAACTTTTATGTGGTTGTTAGATATTCCTTTCACCACGAAGAAATCGATCAGGTCAGGTATTTTCAAAGTATCAGCTGGCCAGTAAGTCGGCTTGCCCGTCGAATGAAAATCACAACTGTACTCCATACCTGCCCCATAGAGCATTCTACCTTTTTGCGAGATGTATCTAGAGCCCCAGAACGTATGTTTCGCGTTAAAATCGCCGCCAATAATGAAATTAGGTTTCAGCGATTTAAATAAGTTAGTAAAATCACTTTTTTCAAGCGCGGAACGCGGTGGACAGTAGATAGATGAGATTTTAATAATACGCTGACTATTTTTAACTCGAATTGTGCACAGTTGCAGAGTTTCAAGCTCTATCTTTAGGTCTTCGCATTGTTCAATGCAGTCTTTAATAAACAAGGAAGATCCGCCTCTCGCTTTGCCCGAAGGGTGACAAGCGTGGTAATCAGTATAGCCTTTTATTTTTAAATGCGATTCCTTTTTCACGTGAGTTTCAGAAATCAAGCAAATGTCAATATCTTTTTCTCGCATGAATATTTCCAATTCGTCAAGTTTTTGCAAAAGTCCGTTTGCATTCCAAGTACATATTTTTAACATTATTTTTTCATTCATATTCTAGGTGAAGTACGCGTTTTCCGTGAATAACTCTCGAGCTTAACCAACCTATCGAGAATCATTTTATTTATTTTACTTTGCTCTTCAAGTTTCGCGAGAATAATTGAGAAAACTTGAGAAGCAGGGTCCGTTGGGATTTCGAGGTTTTTTGATTTTTCGGATGCTGCAGCCTGGGCGTAGGTCTGCACTCCTGCTGTCCGAGGGCTATTACCCGATGTCTTTTCTAATGGCTTTTTATTACCGTTTGTTTTAAGACCAGAAGTCGAGGGCTTATCTGTTATCACCACCTTCTTCCGCTCTGAACCCGGTGGTTTTTGTTTGTTTACGTTCTCCTGACCGATCTTACCATTTGCCTTAGTTAGCGGTTTTATTATTTTATTTTGAGGCTTATGGAGTGTATCTCTTCGTTTTTGCAACTCCTTGGCTACTTCACAGCCTCTATAATTTGCCGGGTGCTTTCCCTTACAATTAGCACAGATTGCAGAGGCTTGCTTGTTTACTCGACAGTCTTGGGAGAGGTGATTTCCGGCGCATTTCACACACCGTGGTTCTTTTTTGCAATACGTTTGCGTATGATTGAATCCTTGGCAACGTTTGCACTGCGGAATTATTTTTAAATTTCTACGCATGGGCTCGATTTTGACCACGATATTCAATATGGTTTTTATTCGATAAATATCGTCGATACTATCAGCTTTATCGAATGTTAGCATAAAAAGCGGAAGTCCACGCCTTACCAAGATGTCCTTATCTATTTCGGATTGTTGCTTCTCCTTCTTGATGATATTAACGGCATCAAGAATTTTAAAGCCCTTGTCTTGAAGGTCGCTCATAATCTCTTCTTTTGTGCACGAGGGGTGAAGTCCCCTTGCTACAACACGATGTGGCCTTTCTGACTTGATTTCGAAAGTATACCACTGAATCTTATCGATATTAAGTTTCTGGGACAGTGCGCGATAGTCGTCATGGTCATCGACGTTAATCTTCCACGCATTATTCCTCAAAGATGTGACCTTAAATTTCGATGTTATCGTTCCTTTAAGGAGGCTATGCAACTTATTATATTCCGTTATCCCGACGATGTTTATTGGTGGCGGTAAACGAAATTGCGTTTTACGTTGATTTTCTTGCAGTTCTTTACGCTTTTCTTCGTTTAAGGGCACGACTTCGGGCGAAGAACCGGCTCTCCGTTTTTTAGTAGGTCTTTTCTTAGGGACCCGATTCGTTTCGCGTGCTAGCTCTTCTTCATCGGTGTGGTACTCCCGACTATCTAATAGTGCTGGAGCACATTCGCGCTCTTTCTGTGAGTGTGTGTTCTTTAGAACCTTATTCTCTTCTTTTAATAGATCTATCTCTTTCTTAAGATCTTGATAGAGTAGATCCATTTCGTTAAGCTTTATTCGGAGTACTTTATTTTCTTCCTCAAAGCTTTTATATTTCGCTAAGTCCTGATTTTCGCGCTGCGGCGCTCCCAGCGGACTTTTTTTCCCGGAGTTATTCGATCTTGATGGAGGAGATCGAGATACCCTTGCACTTCTTGTGAAAGGGTCATTGGATTGCAATAAATGGCTCTCCCCAGAATCCGTAGAGCCGACCTCCGAAGAGGGTGGATTTTCCAGTAAAGCTGGACTGCCACCTGGGGTAATTAATCTTTTTGTTTTGTCCATTGCATTTTTGTATACACTATACACTCGGTATACGGAGATAGGATTTTAGTCGCCTCTTACGACAGGCATGCCTACCTCGGGTATATTCTATCCCCTACCCGAAGGGGTAGGAAATATATTTAATATGGATGAAAGTGGATTACAACTGAACAATAAAACGGGAAAGGTGTTGACACAAAAAGGTGTTAAAGACGTCCATGTGGTTACTGCTAAGGAGAAAGGAGAAAATGTCACCGTTGTAGCGTGTTGTAACGCGGAGGGTAACTTCTTACCACCTGTTTTGATAATGAAAGGAGTAAACAAAAAAGCAGAGTTTGTGGATGGATTACCAAGTGGCTCTGGAGTTTATATGAACAAAAAATCATCCTATATCAACGCTGAATTATTTTTTAAATGGTTAAAACAACATTTCATGCCACGAAAACCTGCAGGTAAGACACTTTTAATCTTGGATGGTCACACGTCTCACAGCAACGCCTTCGAGATGCTTGAATTTGCTGAAAACAACGACATCATTATCCTCTGCTTACCTAGCCATACTACCCAAGCGTTGCAACCTTTGGACCGAAGTTTTTTTAAGCCATTAAAATCGTTTTTCCATCACGAAGCCAAAGTTTGGATGAACCATCACAAAAACAGAACCATTTCGAGGTATCAGGCCGGGTATTTAATTGGAAATGCATGGGAGAAAGCAGCGTCCGTTGGAAATGGAGCTTCAGGATTCAGGGCCTCAGGAATCTACCCCTTTAATCCTCAAGCTATTCCAGACCATTTCTTTAGCATATCGGACTCGGCTGCAGTTGAAGCTCACCTTCAGACAGCTCTTCCTTCAGAAACGATGACTTCATGTCCTGAATCGGACTTGGAACCCGCAGTTCAAACCACTAGCAATACCTCGAACTTGGAACTGGTTATTCCAACCACCAGCAATACATCGAACACCTGTAATCACTCTGAAAATGAAACGCGCACCTCATCATGTTTCAATAAGTCTACGCCAACAAAACTCCTACAAGAAATTTCACCAGTACCAAAAATTCCAGCACTGATTTTTTCAAAACGAAGGCAGAAGGCAGAGATCTTAACATCTCCCTGTTCAATTGAAAAAAAGAAGAACGCCAAGTCTCCGAAAACCCAACCAGAAAAAAAGGCTTCAAAAAGGAAGATTGAACCGGCTGAAAATCCTAATATTTGTGCTGAATGTTGGGAAAATTATTTTTCGACCAAAAAACGGGAGGATTGGATCCAATGTATGAAATGTAGCAAATGGCTACATGAAAACTGCACACACTAAAAAACACCAGAATCTTCCCTTTGTACAGATTGTGGACGTGACGAAGAGCGAAAAAAAAACACTGGGCATAAAGTTTAATTAAAAAAAAACTTAAGCTCAATTAATTTAACATGCGGCATCTCTCCCACACATGTTGGGAGAGATGGCACACCTAACATATTTTATTTTATTATTAATATTTATGAAAAAAGTTTTATTTTCTTATTTAAGTAATCTATTATGGTAGAAAATAAATCCATATTTAAGTTTTTTTGAAAATTAAAGTTTGTTTTACTTTTATAAAACAATTACACAGATTTTTAAAAAAGCGCGGCATCTCTCCCGCAATTACCCTAGCTTGTAAACAAAGAACCCATTACTTATATGCTTTAATGATTATCGTTTCTAGTTCTGTGGCCACCACTGTACATACGTATCGATGATCTCGGGCGCCCCAAGCTATTAAGTCACATATTGGTGACTGGGGAAAAAATTATTTTTTACTTTTTAGTTTTTAATATTTAATTTTAATCCATTTGTTTTTAACTTCTGCAACATGTACTCATTTTTGCCCGGCACAGTAGGTGTAGTAGAGGAGGAGGTACGCCAAATCAACCATAGACTCATTCTAAAACTGTGCAGGGTAATAAAATGCTAAGAGGAAGTTGTGGATCGCGATGTGCCCACTCTAGTGCCTAACCTCTTAACCCCTCTCAACCTAGCCTAACCTAAATGGTTTGACAGTGCATAAGTTATGGTAGATCAGCGCAATAATCTCTTTGACGGAGTCCTTGTCACAATACTCCCTTAGTGCTAGGGACCTACCATCACGTTCCAATATCTTCGCGTTCATATCTGAATTCAGTTTGTTATTGTGAATTATTTGACAATTTTTTTTTTTTGGAATATTTGGCAAGTTCAGCTGCATTGTGAACCGCACTAACTCTCCACCAAATTATATATAAAATTTACAAGTACAGTAAAGGCTATGTAAGCGACATGTACGTTACCCTTCCCCTTATCATTTTGTTTTATGTACAACTAGACTAGCTTAACCATTGAAAGATGGAAATTTATTCATGTTCACTTCATTGTTATTCAAATTTTCTTCAACTTGATTTCAGGCCGGCGGTGATTCTTGCTCCGAAGGCATTCAGTTTGTTTTGCAAGAGTACGTAGGCCAAAGCATCACTTCATCATGGATTTATCGATTTTTTTTTTTTTTTTTTTTTTTTTTTGAATATGTATTTTGCATAAAATAATCATTTCCACTCGCCCTCTTTATGTTCTTGTTGAGTAAGGCAATTACAGAAAGAATCCAACGCGTTTAGGGTTAGCACTTGGTATTGATGTACCAGGAAAAGTCAACGGGAAAATAGCTGCCATTGTATAAGGATGGCTAATTAATGCAGAGACAGTTTGAAAAGGACGTTAATAATTAATGTGACATTTTGTAGAGAATTTATAGTTTGTTTGAGTTTGAAGGTTTCATGGTTGCTTAAGGCTGGGTAAACATAACGAGTTCTTCGGATATTTTTTCGAAATGAGCGAAGGGCTGGGAGATACTGGAGAAGATGCCGTAAACCACATTATTTAATTTGAAAAGGCGTCATAATGATTACAATGTCTAAGACGAATTATAAAGACTAGCATAAAGTACAGAGATCAATTGAAGAGTTCTTAGGTTAAAGCACATACATCAGTGTCTCGTCAACTAAACTGACGCTCAAGTAGCTAGCTGCAATTGTAGAACCTTTATTGCAAATTGCTGCTGAAGATATTGACTGATTTCTAATTGACCTGAACTTTCAGAAGTAAACAGATTATATGGTCAAAGTTATGTACATATTATGTAGGTTCATATATTGATGCGAATAATTCACATCAGCCTGTCAACGTAGTAAATCGCCTTTCGAAGACTAGCATGAACTGGCAGCTTTATAATTAAAATCTTCTATTTGAATCTTATGTATTTGACTGGAAAGGTAAATGCCATGGTTATGCTATTATCCAAAAGGTAGAAAATATCAGGACTTAATAAGAAAGGCTTAGACATCCGCATATGCATATACGTATGTGTGTAGCTCTCTAAACCATTCTCTGTTATTATTTCCCTTTACATCTTGGACTTTACCAAATAGGTTTAATTTTTAAGATGCGAACTGAATTACTGAGGCTTCTACACATCTTACCGACAAGATATGCAATATATGAGTGTATATGTATACCTTTGAAACCTTAATGCAGTGGGAGACGTCTATCAATAAAGCAGTGTGTCCAATTTTATCAGAACTACTCGCTTTATTTTTCAAAGGGAACTTTTACACTTAAAGAAGCTTTAGAAATTCTTAAAGATTGCTTTTCTGGTATTGCGGTTATGGCTTAAGCTTTTGCGCTATTGCGCCATCACAATTTTTATGAAATTGAATCCACTTAACGGAAGACCCTGGAAACAACTACTCACCAACACCCACCGTATGGAAAGTCCGTATTTACGTTAGTCTTACATATGTCTTACGTGAGCGGTGGTATGGTGGAATAAAACTAACCAAAATCCTACCATTAACATGCTAAACAAGATCCAGAGACTAGCATGTTTAAGCGTAACATGTTTGGAAGTCCGCTTCACTTAGCAATACAGGAAGAAGCAACTAAACAAGCTCCTGCTCTTCAATGGATCTATAAATTCAGAGACGGGAATCTAAAGGGACATCTGAATATACTAAATAAGGTCTATCTAGCTAAAAAAAAAAAAAAAAAAAGACAAGTTCCAATAATCATATCGTGTCCCCTAAAATAAGCGTCGTAAAAAACTACGAAACATTCTTCCCAAACAGAGATAAATGGAAAAACAAACCAATGAAGAACATGAGGGTAGCGAAAAGGCCGATATCTTGGCCAACAAAGGAGCCAAAAGTCCAACCACTATGACTTCCACAAGAGTAGACACTAATAAAGGCTATCGGCACACGGCTCGTATCGTCATTGTAGCGTATGTGACGCGATGTACGAGAGGCATACGATTTGTTGTCGCACACTTGTATTCAAAGGAAGAACCGCACACGACTCGTCCGCTTCACGTAATCGTCGCAACATGTATGCTGCATGACGACTATCTTCAAGCAGTGTCAGTCGGTTCTCGTCGTGTACGACTGTACGCTTGAAATTTGTTTGAATTTTTACGTGTTTTTTAAAAAAAATGTCCGGAACGTGAAAAATCCACTTGCAATTTTAAGAAAAGTGAAGGATTTTATTTATTGTACATATTTAGATCTATTATTTAATATTTCCTAAAGTGACCAAAATAAATGGCCAATCGTTTGTTCCAAGGAAACTTTGAAATAGTTCTGCTTTAAAGCGGGAGAAAGTCCTTGGTCACTTCAAAATTCTCGTTAGCTTTTGTGGAGATCTGAAATGCATAAAAGAAACCCGTTAACAGACAAATTAAAGGAGGTCCATTTTCCAGTCATACAAAATCAAATCTCTACCTATTGCCTATCTGCCTACACTTACTCTGTATTAGAAACAAAGTAGAAAAAACCGTTGTTCAAACAAAATAATAAATAAAATCCATTACACGTTCGATTTATATATGACTGACACATTACCCCGCATAATGTGATAAAAACTAATGCATTAAAAGTAGAGATTAATTTACAACAAAATTGTCGAGATAACATTACATTACCACATTGACATTTGGTAGCGTGAAAAGTGTGCTAATCTTTTGAATTTATTAGATTTTCGCCAACGAAACCCTTTTACAAAAAAATAACACAGGACACACACCCAGATAAAAAAAAGAGTTACTTTACATCAGTATGAATCATTTTCTATGCAACATTAATAAAATCAAATAAAAATTAGTTCCGATACAATATAAAAAAAAAAACGCATCGATTCAAACTGAACGTGTATCCATTCAAGCGCAAAGGGTTACAAGCGTTCTAAATTGTGAATTTTCACGCAAATTAATATCTGCACAGTGTGAATATTTTTTTATTACATATTTAGCAAATGTTATTGCGATAACAAATACGCAACGCATATGTTCGCATGTTCGATGCATCACATTCACATCTAACATTCTGCGAGGATGTTTGTACAAACTTTTGTCGGTTGATTGATTGGTTTCCTGTCTTGTTGGTGACAAGAATGAGCAAGGACTTTGTCATTTTTATATAGTAGCACTGATTTCGTTTCAACCACGGAACCACGGAAAAGCGCGGTTTTTAGTCGTACCAAAAACGAGTTTCATTGCATTTCTCCTAGATGACATCTCATTGGGCCCAATGATAACATGTCAGGGCCTTGATTTAGATCAATTCAGGTTATATCGAGTTTTCCATTAAGGACTATATATTTTTGTTTGTTGTTTGAGATATCAAAAAAATTGCCCATTAAACAACATCTCATACCATTATGCTGCTTTAGTTCTTGATCTCATAGTGTAGGCCGAGATCCTTTCGCAAAATTCGCCGCAATGATGTCTGAGGGAATATTTGAGCGATGCCCAATTTCTGCGAACGGCATGGAATCGGAATGGATTGATTTGTATCGCTGTAAGCCAATAGATGCACTTACGGCCTCAATATTTTCAGTGCTTTCTTGCATTTCCTTCTCTCACTGGCACCGAAACATTTAGCAGCGGAAATGTGGACACACATAGTATGAGGACCCTTAAGTCAGTCAGTTCCCTTAATTAGAGCGGATGAACTCGCAAGAAAGGGGCCGACGCTGCCAATCTGACAGTCCCCCCATTCGAAGGATCCATACGCGTGCGCAATAGCTAGAACTCTGCGACCGGTACACAACAATTAAGGACAAACGTTCCGTCGGACAATATAGGACACTATGCTATTGGAATTCCTGCAGAGCGTCCGGGGATCTTTCAAAACTACTTCTGCGAAAGTTGCGGGGACAAGGAAGAAATAGAATCTGTGTATCACCTACAATGTGACAGCTCCGCCCTTTCTGAAATAAGAATAATGATTCTTGACAGTTACTTCTTTGATGAGCTAGCGGACTTAAGCAAAATTGAACAAGAAAACCTCAGAGATTCACATCTTTGTCTGTGTTGCTCTAGATCAGCGGTCTCCTTACACTTTTACAGGTTCCATGGTAAAAATTGGCACAATGGACCTACACCTTTGGTCTAAGCGAGCTATGGCTTTCCATTTGGTTTACAATTGTACCTTCTAGAAAAAAAACTCCTGAGATTTTGCTGTAGAAAATTTAGAAAACCGGACAATAAATACTTTTCTAATAAAGTCATATATGAATAATCAAAAATAACACCCTTAATGATCTACCAAATCGAACTTCTTTAAAAAAAAATGTAACGAATCAACCCACTTGTTAAATCTGTAACTGACTGATCGTTATATTTGAAAAAAGTTTATATTACATATATTGTTTATCCCCATTATATATTTTACATGAGCAATGACACTCTCTGTACCTTTTTACGAAAGATCATCTTCACTCAACCTCAGGGGATGATATTAATTTGAAAATAAAAATAAAAAGTTGTAAAACGATTTTAGATAATGTTTGGAAAACATAGAGTTCCACCCCAATATTCAAGAAACTCGAAGAGAACTCAGAGTAGCGTAAAATGAGAGAAACCTAGGGTGTCCATCTTATCTCTTTAAAAGAGAACATGTTCTCCGATCTTTTTTACACTATCTTTTTCTGTAAGGATCTTTTTTGTTCTCTTTTTTCTTTGCAAGTCGCTTTTTTTATGAATCTTAAATAATTTGCAACAACTTAAATAAATTTATGTTGTTTTCAACAAGATGTAACCATGGTGTAAAGTAAAAGTATTCATGTTTTTATTGGATGGCATTAAAAAATAGTTTAAAATGGGAAGACGTCGAAACTACTATTGCTTATTTAAATTCTAAAAAAGTTATTGCAAATGATAGTAAATGTTTTGATGAATTTTGTGAATTGAATAACTTTTTTAAGAAGAATTCGAAACATTTTAATTTCAATAAATCACTTTCAAGTGAAAAAGGGACAAAGTTTTTCCAAAGTTTAAATTATCCTGAGCACTATTCAAAGCTTTTCAAAATATGTGAGTTTTTATTTGCAATCCCAGGACAAAATGCAAACGTATATATTATTGGAGGTGGGGGGGGGGGGGGGGGGGGGGGCCAATGGACAAAAGAAAGAAATAGACTCAAAATGTCTACTGTCGAATTTATTCTTTGTGTAGTTTATAGTAATAGAGAAACCTGCTGTCAAGATTTCTATAAAATTCTATTGAACGACAAAACCATAGAAAAAAATTTAAAGAAAGAAACATATCAAGATGATATTGATGAAGATGAAGAGGAAAGCTTGTTTGAATAGCTTCGAAATAAATAACAGTTATGTGATTTCAAACAATTTAACCCTTTGCTGACGGACGGTACTTATTAATACCAGCATGTTTAACTTCAAATTAAATCCCTATAGGAACATATTTAGACACTAAGACCAAACAAGACTTCTAAGTATCATATTACACTGGCCCCTCGCTTTGCGCGGTGGTTAGGGGAATGAAAAGTCTCGCGCAAAGCGAAACCGCGCAAAGCGAAGTATGAACCTCATGTAATTTAGGGGGTTGTGTTCCTGAAAAGTGAAATATAGCTAGTTATAAGTTTTTCCAAAATACTTTATTTAATAAAGAACGATTAAAAAGAAGAAAAACAACAAACTTAAAACAGTTATTAGGACAAACAAACTACAAAATGCATTTAGTAAAAATAAAGGATCTAAAAAAATTCTTATGTCACATTTGGTAGTCGTTTAAAAAAATCTGTCACTATAGATTGCTTTATTTTTGTTAGCCAGCTACAGACGAGAAATTAATCGGCAAACTGGTTGACAGACTGATTGCAAATAACCCGAGTGTAGGCAAGTCTGACGATGATTTGAACGATTTTATCATGTCTGCCAACCAGTTGTTGAAAAATCAAACTGAGGGTGTGAAGAAATGATGACAACCAGTCTGTAACCAGTTGGCCGATTAGTTTCTCGTCTGTAGCTGCCTTTAGACTTTTCAATGTGCAATTCCCGGGAAGTTGCTAAGGCAATCCTTACTACCGTACACACACATGCAGATACATACATATGAATGAAGCAAAAGAAAACGTTAAAAAAATTTGTCAAGACAAACAAAATTCAAAAATATTCAGGGAAACAGAACATTAGGTGTCGTAATTCGCGCAAAGCGAGCCACGCAAATCGAATTTGGGTACGAAAATGCATTTCGCGCAAAGGTGAAACCGCGCAAAAAGAAGTCGCGCAAAGCGAGGGACCAGTGTCAAGGCGAGGGACCAGTGTCAAAGCGAGGGACCAGTGTATAACCTCAATTAAATTTTTTTTACCTTATTTTAGCCACAGATATAACGGTTTTTCTGACAGCATATTAGACTTTGAAGAAATTAATTTTAGTCGATTTCGGTCCTAACAAACTAAATTGGTATTCTTACACAGTTTCGAACTTTAATTTTATGAAGTGCTTATGTATTCGAAAGCACAAAATATTATAGTTAAACAAAAAAGACTTAAAAAAAAATATTTTTATAATTTTAGTTATAGCCTTACGGTACTTTGGAGACTGACCTTCATATTTTGTCCCTATGAGTCATTGAAAAATTCAAAAATTAGTTTTCCATCTTAAAATATCTTCAACTAAAAAATTCTTCAAAAAAAATGGAGATTATAACTTTTTTTAATAGCTTGGTCAACAAAGGGTTAAAGACTTATTTAATACTTTTTCAAGCAACTACCTTATATATTTATGTACATATATTTTATTAATGTTGTACTTATTTTTATCTGTTCTTGTTCTTATAAAAAATTAATTTTTAGTTGATTATGTTATTTTGAATAAAAAAATGTTGTGTTTTTCAAATCCAGAATGTTCTCTTTTTTGTTCTCTTTTTTTTTCCTCGAAGTTCTCTTTTTTATAGATTCTAGAGCAAAATGTTCTCTTTTTAGAAAGGTCCCAGATGGACACCCTAGACCTAGAGAAACCCCTTCTCATACAAAATATCCTCTCTACAGGATAAATGATCTGTTCAACGCAGCTCGGTACTGTGGTGGTTTGTCGTTGGAGCGCAGTTCGATCGAGGTTTCCACAGCGAAAGGGCACAGTATCGAGTTCGCGGTTAGAAATAAAATTTGCTGTTTAATAAAGTATTTACTTAATCTTTGTTTCAATATCATAAGGTTTGAAATATTCTTTGGATAGAATACAAGGGAATGCCTCAAAGAGCAGAGTTGAGATTGTATGCCGGGAGCAAGTATATAAAACAAATAATAAAAAAAATTGTCTTAACTAACAATTATGTTATGTTGAATTAAATGATTCAAATGTTGGGAACATTTTCTTGAGACATACGCGGGCTATTTGAAAAGTTCTCGGACTGACCAATACAACATTGAAAATTTGATAACTTTTTTTTATTCCTTTTCTACATATTCTCCTCTTATTTCAATACACTTATTCGATCTATGTTTCAGGGCTTCTATACCTTTTTTATAAGCCGATTCCCCAACACCTCAAAAAACCGCTCCGTTTCAGCTATCACCTCTTCGTTGGTTGTAAATTTTCATCCAGCCAAGCGCTTTTTTGAATTAGGGAACAGGTATTAGTCTGATGGTGCCAAATCAGTGGGTGGTTTAGTACTCCAAATCGGAGTTCATGGAGCTTAGCCATGGCAACACCCGATTGAATTTTTGTTCTTCGGTCCACAAACACTGCACCCATCTTGCTGACATTTTCTTCATTCCTTATTTGTCAGTTACAATTGAGAACACCTGCTCAGCTGAGATCCTTATAGTGTCACGATTTCCTGCACTTTTAATTTTCGATCCTCTAAAGCCATTTTATGGATTTTATCGATGTTTTCTGAAGTGGGGGATGTCGACGGCCTACCGCTCCTCGGATCATCTTCGATGCTGTCTCTGCCATGTTTGAACAAAGCTGCCCACTTTTTTACCATGGAATACGAAGGTGGAGATTCCTCCAATGCGCTATCAAAGTCTTCTTTCATTTGACTTGGCGTCATATTCTTTTTGACAAAATATTAATTAACGGCACTGATTTTAGGTTTCTCCATTTTTTTAAATGCAAGCAGAGTCGTTCAAACAAAAAATCGTAGAAAAATAATTGTGCGACCAAGTACAACGAAACTTGACACACAATTAACTTAAATATTAAGCTATTGAAGGAATATACATTTATTTCCATATTATCACTCAATCTAGGTTAGGCCGAAAACTTTTCAAACAGCCTCTTTAAGTCGATCAAAAATTAATTTTTATTTAAAAGAAACAAAATTACTTACTTACTTAGGTGGCGCTACAGTCCGGGGTGAACCAAGGCCTCAACCAACAACCGCTCCCAGTAAGCCCGGTCCTTATCTAACTGTCTCCAGTTCCGCACTCCAAGTTGGTTGAGGTCTTGTTCTACTTGTACGCGCCACCTTAGGCTGCGCTGACCCTCCGGATTAAAATCGAATATTCTTCTAGCCGGAGCGTTGATGTCCATACGCTCAATGCGCACTTCTTTGACCAAGTCGATGTCGCTGTACAGCTCGTACAGTTTGTGGTTGAATTTTATCCTACAGAACCCGTCAACGCAAACGGGACCGAATATCGTACGAAGGATTTTTCTCTCGAAGCGACCAAGGATATCTTCATCCGCCTTCGATAAAGTCCATGCTTCAGCTCCATATAGCAAGACTGGGATAATAAGGGTCTTATAAAGAGTCTCCTTAGTCGATTGGGAAAGGACTTTACTACTCAATTGCCTTCTTAGCCCAAAGAAACAGCGGTTGGCAAGAGTAATCCTTCGTTTGATTTGCGACAAGATGTCATTTTTTTATATTATGGCAGAGCCGAGGTAGATAAAGTCCTTTACTACCTCGACAGACGGATAACTTTGGCAGTGATGTCAAAGCTAGACATGGCTCTATACGGTTCATCTCTTCAGATGCTATCATAGGTGGCCTTGAAATCGATGAACAGGTTGGTGGTGGGAATCGATATGGACTTCTTGGGTTCAAAATCTAGGCCCTGTTAAAGAGCTTTCTGCGGAAATGTCTTTTGCTGCAATCAATACGCAACGTAGCCCTAAAATTATTTCTTTCAGAATTTAAAACTATTCGTAGATCAAAAACCTTTCTAAGGGCGAGTTATGCACGATGCAAAGTTCTCAATAACAACTGTCGGAAATTAGGTAGGATTGGGCATTGGGGTTTCGGTTAGAAAAGAAAGTGCAGAGTTTTATTGGGCTAATTAATTAGATGATTGTGTATGTCGGTTACCTATAAGGACTAAATAAACTTATATTTTGAAAAGGTGCAACTCATTTTTCTAAAAACAAAACGGTCAAACGGGAGAAAAATTTCTACTGATGAGTGGTTCTCATGCAAATCAACAAGATATCCTTCCGTTTAATCAAGACCTATAATTATTATGTTTTCCTGACGTCAATCAGTTTTTTTTTTTTTTTGTACAATTACACTGACATATACTCACAGTTGTTGCGCGGGTGTCCGCTCCGTTGACTTTGTCGCTAAACTATCACTCGATATTCAGATGCGGTGAAAACACTTGCCTTAGTCACTGGGGGAAACCTGTCATGTAATCATTGTGTGCACACTAAAAGTTAATTGCTTCCACCACCACGCTGGTGCTGGTGCTGCTCTAAAGGCGCAGTTAAATTAGTAAGCCAAATTCATAAATGGAACATTGAAATTGCAGAAACACCTGCCGTTGTTAGTGTAGAAAATTAACTCCCGAAACTGTCAAAACAAATGGATAGTAGAGCTCACTAAACTAACTATTCATATCCGTTGGTAGATCATAAAATCATGAGCAGTCCTTGTTCAGTTTGAATTTCATGAAAACTGTGCAGCGGAAAACATAATGGCAGATGTTCATCGACAATGCAACAAATAAAAACAATCAGAGCAAAAAGGATGTAAAAAGGTATTTAGATCATTTTTTCAGACGGAATTAACACACCCTCAGAGGTATTATTACCGTTTTTTACCGCAAAAAACATTCTTTTTATTTGGGAAAATCCCTGCTAGGGGAATTATGCAATAATGGCTTTATTGTGTGAGAGTGTTATAATCATATACCGAATTGAAGCGCAATTTACGTAAGTCGCTTAGTAGCAGGGCTATGAATTGCTGATAGTTTGCGATGCATTCCAGATGTGTTGCTAAGAGTCCCCGTTGGGTTAATGGACCTAAGCCTCTTTAACTGAACCATTATGCAGTTAGTTGCACATATGTAGGTGCCAATGGAAAACTAATAGAAAAGCAATAGCAAAAGGATTTACATTTTAACCTTCCTCATGGTGTCTCCAAGGAAGTTTATAGTGGCAAATATAAAAGATTTGATCGCTTTGACTTTTAATATGGAAGTTGGTTGTTGCAAGAAAAAAAAGCATCTGGGCATCTCCTCTTTAACCATTTCGCTCACAATTTTTTATTTCTGTATCATTCGAGTTTTTAAGTAAATCTTTGTTAACTTTAATAGAGTATTGTCCATTGGTATTTTTGAGTGGAATGTATTCGTCCACTGAAGTCATTTGAGTCTGAGTTCTCTTCTTCCAATAAACGTTGCAAATCTTCAAGTAGTGCAGCCATTCGAAAGCTGTTTTACCTAAAAACTGCATAGTAATTAAAATGTGCATAATAACGTTTACAGCACCAATGGGATTTAATATGTGTCCCATATCGATAAATACCAGACTGATTTTGTTAAAAATAAATTCTACTTTTTATATTTTTTTTTATGTGGTTCTAGAGCACTACGGAGCACTAACAAAAACTACGGATTTACAACTAAATAATCATTATATTAAGTGCACTGTGCAAGAATCGACCGGCAATTGATTTATTCTGGTAGTTGTTCAAAAAAAATCTAATGGGCAAAGTGGGAAAAGTAACGGTTAAAAAGCATGATCATACCTGAAACTACCATTGGGACCATTTAAATAACATTTTCTCTCAAATATGGCTTTCTGGGATTCTTCGAACTTTGCTTGGAACATATGATCCCAATGAGAGTGAAAGGGTTAAGCTGCGGCTGGCCTGGAACATGAGGAAGCAAATGGAATTCTCTATTTATGTATACGAAATTGAGCTACAGTTTCACAGTTTTGACAAAATTATGATTTCGTGTCCTACATTTCACGCTGGAGGAATATTTTGAATATTTATATGTACGTCTATTGCTCTGGAGCAGTTGCAAATGCATCCAATTTATAGCAAAAGAATAACGTGTGATTTTGTTGTTGTTAATTATTCACACATGCTAAAAGGGTTATGATTTATGAATATGATAAACACAGTGCGAGGTTATTTGGCCACATAACTTCCGAAACGAGAATGGCCAGACGGTGAGTGTCAATGGCGAATGGTATAAAGTCATAATACCTTACTTTTTGTTGCCTCAAATAGATGACATGGACCTGGACGATATGTGGTTCCAACAAGACGACACAACATGCCATACATCGGGAGTTACATTGGAGTTGTTGCAAGAAAAGTACCCAGAACGCGTTATTTCATCATCGTGCAATTTTACGCACTTAGATTTTTTTTTTCTTGGGCCACACTAAGTCGCTGCCTTATGACACGAAACCAACAACAATTGACCTACTGGAGAACAATATCATTCAAAATGCATTGGTGAGATCCAGCCCGACTTATGTAACAGAGTCATACAAAATTGGACCGCACTGTAAACGAAGCCGCGGAGGTCATTTGAATGATGTCATTTTTAAAACATAATGGTATTGAATGTACTTTAATCCGCAGTAAAGGTTTCTGTCATATCTCACACACAACCGTTTTTATTTCATTTAAAAGTTAAGACACGCTTAGTGAATAATCCATTAAATATATGTTAAACTCATGAGAAAAGATCATAAAAGAAAATACATAGATTTTGAATTGACTGGAATGAACTGTCCGCCATAATAATGGTAATAAGTCGGCTATATAGGGTAAGCACTCCATTTGTTGGCACCCCCCCAACGATGGTTTTTTTAACCTTTAATTTTACCTGAATTTTCAAGTACCATTTGGCATCACTATTTATATTTTCTTAAAGTTGGCAGTGTTGAAATATAGATTTGATATAAACGTCATTACAAGTTCGCGCCTTTTTGTAGTGAACGTTGATAAAACCGTAGAGTATTGCGTGGCAAAGGACTTTATTTACTGTAAGAAATCGGCAATCCCTGGTTTTGAAAGTGCTTTTGACCAAACCAGCATATGCAAACGTGCATGTTAGATTAGTTAAAATAAACGTTAAAGTTATTTTTTTTATTTATTGGGTGTGACAATTAATGGCAATGAAAAATAACTCTCTTTCTATTGTTGGCACTGCCAATCATTACTAATTATTGGTAATGGTGATAAGCATGGTGCCAATCACCGGGTTATTGGCACCATGCCAATCATTGCCTAAAAATGACAGCTTCACATAATTTCTATTTGATCTAAGGCCGTTGTCACATATCTTAACAGTAATTTTATCTTGGTATAGTCAGGGTTGATGTATTTTAGATGCCAAAACTACCCAAAAACGTTAAATATTGTAGAAATAACAATGAAGAAGCAGTTAACGAGGCTAAAGATGAAGTTAACGAGGCCAATAACTTACAGTGCCAATAATGGGACAGAAGACTGCCAATAAATAGCAAACTATGCCAATAAATGGCAAAAATGGAATTTTATTTTGTTTCGTTAGTTTTATATTTTATTTAATAGATTCTAAATCTTTTGATGTTATTTGTTATTTTTTTTATGTTTCTAACAAACCAATGAATAAAAAAAAATAGGTAAAGTAAAGTAAAGTAAAGGGCACCGTAGCGCAAGTGGTTAGTGCGTCGGACTACTGTGCCAGCGGTCGTGGGTTCGAACCCCCCGCAAACACCTAAAAAGTTTTTCACAGTGCCCACCTCTTTCGAATGTCTGACAAGCATCAAAGAGTATCATTTGTCACGATTGAGCTTCTCAACTCGCCGTTCGGAGTCGGCAAAAAACTGTAGGTCCCTTCCATTCGTGCAAAAATATAACACGCACACACAAATGGTTGCGAGAAGCAGGCCCAGGTTCACCTCGAGCTGTAGCGCCAACTAAGTAAGTAAGTAAGTAAGTAGTAAAGTTTGTATATTAGTTCGATCTTTAGAGGCTAAAATTATGGTGAGTTTTCTTATGGTGCCAATCACTGGGTGGCTTACCCTACATATTATTCACTGAATTTTTTTCAGAAATTATGTATTTCGAAAACCCTCAATAAAGAAACGAAAAGAGTGCGTGTAGAATTTACGCTCGACAGAATTGAAACTTCTTAACTGTAAACGTGGACAAAGGAGGAAAAGTTTGCGAGAAGAGGGAAATATTCATACATTCTTCAATTTTTCCATTTTGCCATTTTTATCTTTAAATTTCTAAAAATAATTTTAGGAACATTTTTCGAGTATCCCACCTATACGAATGAGAGAGGAGCTATAAAATAATACTAATCCTACCATCCTCCTAGTCTTCAATTTTATGTGCGAGGTTCGACCCTTTTTCGCGAGGTGCCTCTTTATTAGCTTTTCCAAAAATGTTCAGAGGTAACCCTGTTTCGCTACAAATGCTATACTATGTAGTGTTCTCGTATTTGTTTTGAGACATCTTTGAATGTCAACCTATTACCGTCAAAGGCAGAGATCACAGGAGGATGCTCCTTCTGGGTCTCAATTGTCTAAAAGAAGTAGGCGTAATATCGTACCGAACTCCTGTGGTGACAAAAAGACTGGCGATGCGGAAACAAAAAATGAGCTAGTGGTAGGCTTGGTCGATCACAGCAATCCGCTGGGCCAAATTTCAGTGGCCAACTGGAAGCTGCTGGAAGGCAAGCTTATCGAAAAGCTGGTTAATTTTATGGAGGCCTGCGAGGATAAGCCCATGCCTTCTTATGAGGGGGCAGGGTGGTTCCAAGGGGTGAAAATCATAAGTTGTAGAGATCGTTTCTCACTGGAGTGGTGCAAAGAGACCGTAAAAGGTCTAAGTCACATCTGGGAAGGCGCCATTTTAGAAATAGTAGACAGAAGCAAAATACCAACCTTGCCCAAGGCTAAGGTGGTATTTCCCCAAAAGCTTCCCGTCGCAACAACCCTCAAACTCCTACAGAGGCAAAATCCGCATGTTCCTACAGGAAACTGGAAAGTCCTAAAGGAAATCGAGGCTAGGGAACCAGGTAAAGGGTCTACGTACATCCTTCAGATAAATAAGGAAGCGGAAGACATACTCTACCCGAAATTCGGTAAAATGGCGTGGGGTATGGCCTGCGTGTACCTACGTTTGAAAAAGAGGAACCCCGCCGACAACAACGCCAACACACTCTCTACTAATGAGGTCGAGGAGGATCTAGGTATAGAGTCTCTGACCGATGCGGCTACCAGAATCTCCATAAAGACTTCTAATAATAAGGTTGAGGGCTCAGATGGATCAGATGAGGAAGACACGGATGTGCTTAATGCCACCGTTATTCTTAATCCAGTTCCAAATGAAGTTCCTTCAAATAAATCTCCACCACAGTAGAGCGGCGTCTGCTGCACTACACCAAACCCTCAATGACGGTTCTTATGACGTGGCGCTTATTCAAGAGCCTTGGGTCGATTCCAGCGGCAAAATTAAAGGGCTAGCGTCACGTAATTTTAACATTTTTTACGCGCAAACAGATGGTAAGAAACGTGCGGCTATCATGGCCAGGAAACATCTTAACCTCTTCTTGAAGTCTAATTACAGTTCAAACGACTTAGCTGCTGTCATAGGTGAGGACGAAAGAGGAAGAAAAATCCTTATAGCGTCTACCTATATGCCACATAACGAGGATGCGCCACCAGCTGAATTCCAACGGCTAGTGGAGGAAGCTAGTAAAAGCAAATTAGGCCTCATCGCAGGGAGTGATGCCAATGCACATAGTCCCATCTGGGGAAGCAACGACACTAACCTTAGAGGTGAGTCCCTACTCTACTTTATTAATAATTCTAACCTAAACATTGCCAATAGAGGCACTGAACCCACGTTTGTAGGGCCTACCAGCGCAAATGTTTTAGATATAACCTTATTTTCGGAGAATGATGCTTGGGAAATACGCGATTGGCGGATTCTTAACAAAGCATCATTTTCCGATCATAAGTACATTAGTTTTAAAATAGACTATAGCCCTAACCTATCAGTCAGACCATTCAGAAATCCAATAAAAACGGATTGGATAAAATACACTCAGAGTGTATCATCTAAACTTAACCACGTAGCGGCTAAAGCCGTTGAAAACTCGCTCGAATTAGATGAGGCAAATGATGCGCTATCGTCAGCACTTCTGTCAAGTTTTCATATTGCCTGCCCAATTAAGACAAATAATAATAAGGTGCAGCCTCCATGGTGGAGCAAAGATCTCTCAACGGCTCGCAAGAAAATACAATTGCTTTTTAAAACAGCTAGAAAACATAATTCTCAACCAGACTGGGATTCCTACAGGGCTGAACTTAAAGGTTTTAAAAAGCTACTAAGAACAGCAAAGAGGAAAGGATGGAGAGAATTTTGCGGAAAAATGGAAAAAACTGCAGACACTGCACGCCTTAGGAAAATCCTTAGTAAAAAGGAAATTGCACCCTCAATTATTCAAAAAGATGACGGCAATTGGACAACAGACGCAGAAGAAACAGTAGAAGTATTGCTTAATACTCACTTTCCTGGCTGCACTGTACGTCCTTGTCACAATTCTCACACAGATACTTCAGGCATCCAAGAAGAGATACCTAACATTTTCACCAATAATAGCCAGATGGGATATTTCCTGCGATGTTGCAAAATGTTCTGGAAATAATTCTAGAAAGGCTAAGGTCTATTTTTAAAGGTTGTATACAATACAACACGATCCCTAAATCCTGGCGTACTTCACGGGTTGTATTCATTCCAAAAAGTGGAAAAACCAGCCATGTAAAAGCCAAAGACTACAGACCATTATGTCTGACATCTTTTCTTCTAAAAACTATGGAACGAATTCTAGATTCCCATATAAGAGAGTCTATCCCATTAAACTTTCTGTCACCTGCTCAGCACGCCTATCAAAAAGGTAAATCTACTGAGACAGCAATCCATGAGGTCACGAGTACACTTGAGACTTCAATTCACTATAAAGAATACACACTCGGTGCCTTTCTTGATATTGAAGGCGCCTTTAACAATATCACTAGTGACGCAATTATCAGTGCGCTATCGAGAGCCGGAATTAATTCACATCTCCGCAGATGGATTCACGAATTGCTAAGCAACCGCACCATAACTGTGGAATGGGGCTTGGCTCGGGCTAAAAAGTTTGCAACCAGGGGCACACCGCAGGGGGGCGTTTTGTCACCTCTCGTGTGGATCCTCACGGTCGACTCGATACTCCATACCCTCAGCGAACATGGTATTAAAGTAGTTGCGTATGCTGATGACATAGTTTTACTTGTGTCAGGCAAATTTCTAGACACTATGAGTGAGCTAATGGAAAGAGCACTCTCTTCTATAAGCCACTGGGCGCTTCAAAAAGGGTTGAAAATTAATTCGCAAAAAACGGAGCTTATTATATTTTCTAGGAAATACAAGATACCTAAATTTAGAGGCATTAAGATGAACAACTTGACTTTACCGTTTTCAAACCAGGCCAAATTTCTTGGAGTTATCTTTGACGGAAAACTCAACTAGAAACCTAATATCGAAGAACGCATTAAAAAGGCCCAAAATGCCTACTACGCTTGCAAGAAAATGTTTGGAATAAAATGGGGATTACAACCTAAAGTGACTCACTGGATCTACACTTCCATAGTAAGACCGATCTTACTATACGGAGTTGTGGTATGGTGGAGAGCCCTGGAGAAAACACACATTCTAAAACAACTAGAGAGACTTCAACGTCTGATGTGTATTGGAATCACTGGAGCACTTAAAACAACATCAGCGATGTCACTAAACACCATATTGAACTTGTTACCAATAGACCTATTTGCTAAGAGTGTCGTTTTTAAAACAGTGCTAAGGCTTAAAGAGTCTAATGGCTTCAAGTTTAGACTATTTGGACATGGTAACGTAATCAATATTGCTAATATTAGTACAGATTATCTCAAGCCAATAACCCTGTTTGACCGAAACTTTTCCATAAAAATTCCCTCTAGAGAATATTGGATACAGCGTACAGCTGATCCACTCGACAGCATTAATATTTACACGGACGGATCGAAACAGGACGAAGGCGTGGGCGCTGGAGTCTTCAATCCAAAATCTAACTACAAACAATGCTTCAAATTGCCAGATAGTTGCAGCATCTTTCAGGCTGAACTTTTGGCGATTCAAAAAGCCGCAGAGCATCTAAGGAACTGCGAAGAAGGCTCCTACATTAACATTTATGTTGACAGTCAAGCTGCGCTCAAAGCACTAAAAAGTAATGTGATAAAATCGAAAACAGTTTTAAACTGCTACGCTTTACTTCAGGAACTCAGCAGAAGTAACACAGTCTGCTTATATTGGGTTCCTGGTCATCAAGGTATCATAGGCAATGAAAAAGCTGATGAACAGGCTAAACAGGGAGTTCTACTTAGTTCAGAACCCGAAATCATAGTAGCACCGATCCAGCACTACTTCTCAAAAATTGATGCTAAACTACAAAGCACAGCTGACAATAAGTGGAATCAATCCACTCCTTGCAGAATAACGAAAATATTCTGGCCGCACTGCAGTAGCCATAGATCCAAATACATCCTCTCGCTATCAAGAGTGGAATGCAATTTACTACTAGGCGTCATCACAGGGCATTGCCTTATAGGTTATCACGCTCGTAGGCTCAAACTAGTCTCGTCGGACATATGCAGAAACTGCAATGAACCGGGTGTGGTAGAAACTTTAGAGCACCTCCTGTGCGCTTGTCCTGCATTGGCAAAAAGAAGGCACAGACTAATGGGAAAATTCTATTTCAAGTCACTCGTAGAAATGGCAGACATAAAACTTCACCTTCTTATTAAATTTGCTCAACAGACAAACTCATTTTGTTTAAACAAAGCAACAGAAATTAACTGATTACTCTGAGGAGTTGTGGTATCACTATGGATCAACACTGGTCTATGTGAGGCTAAGCCGCCACCCCATAACCTAACCTAACCTAACCGTCAAAGCAAATCGTTCGCTATACCCGAATTGACGGCCCTTCACAGCGCACTACGAATACAATCCAAAGTGTCTCATAAAAATAAAAAAAAGGAGCGATAGTGGCAAAACTTGGAAACAGACCCTTTTCTTGTTCACTTTGCATTTAACCCCCCCAAAAACTAACCCACCAAAGTCAGAATTCAAGTTTTGACGTTCACTTCTCTATTAGGGCCTCTAACTGTTCCAAATTTCAATTGTCTACGTCAAATAGTCTCTGAGAAAAATGCGCGTGAAAGACAGACATACAAACAGAAATGGGCAAAAACCACATTAATCTATACATTTACTTGTCTTGTTTCATCGGATTTCGGAATTACTGCCCAACGTTTCACTTCAGAAATAAAAAAAAAAACGTAGAAGCAGTTTTGAAAATATAGACGACATAATCCTACGTAAAATTGAGCTTAGCGTATAACCAAGATCTTCTCATAATCTGCGATGATTAATTACCCCGTCTACAAAGGACAAAACCTTTAAATTTTACACGATAAAAATAAACCGCAACTAAATTGCTAGATATGCAGAAACTCTCGTTGGGAATTTATCTGCCAAATGCTTTTATTTCGTGATAAAAAGAAATCAAAACTTAGGCGCAGCAGCTAACTTTTATCAAAATGCGGTGTTTTTAGTTAAGAGACTCATTCGGTTGCCGCCGGGTGCGGCCGCGTGCCGTCGCGCTGCCAATTTGTACTTTAGAATTTGGACACCTTTATTATTTTAGACTGATCACACGTGAATTACAGTTATTATAAGTAAAAGCATGTGAATTACAGTAATTTTGAGACAACAATGCTGTATGTTCTCTCTATTTTGCGACAAAACAACATGCACAATGAGTAAACACATGAATTTCACGAGTACCTGGTACTCCCGCCTTTTTTTCTTTTCTATTTGGAAAAAAAAAGCCAACCACTTTTTTGGGGTTTTTTCCTTTTTCAATTTGGAAAAAAGGCCAAAAAATGTTCTGGCGTTTTTTCCAAGCAATTTTTTTGGCATTTTTTCATATTTCATAAATGGAAAAAATGCCTAAAAAATAATGGTAAAAATGCCAAAATTCTCAGCATTTACGCCAAACTATTTGGGTGAAAGCCACAACTTTGTATGGAGATTTTCGAGCTTATTTTCCATTTCCTTTTTTTGGCGTGATTTCTTTTGGCGTAATTTCAGGGAGCCGTCCAAAACACACAAAGCGAACACATAAGGATTTGTTTCCAAAAGTCGACGCCAGTCGCTTAGACTTTATTTAGGTTAGGAAGCAGTGACTGCCAGTAACAAGTACCAACACACTTTGGCCTGTAGTCTGTAGAGGCCCATTGTGATACCAAGGATATTGGGGATATTTACCCCGCTACTAGAGGGAACAATTTGGAGCTTTGAACAAAGCGAAAAAGGCTTCCTACGTCTTTTTGTGCTAGATCACTAAAATAATAATCGAAGAAGTATTCTCCTAGGTGTAGTTTCCTACTAATCTACTACCAGAAAGAGCTGGGCATGAGCAGAGGAGTGGTGTTGAGTTTTCCTCCTCCTCTTCGTCTCTACAACTTCTGCAGATGTCATTCAAGATGACGCCAAGTCAAGTTGCGTGTTTGCCTATAAGGCAGTGTGCTGTGATGACACCGATAGTCGTACTTATATGCAGTGTTTTTAGTGACATAAGGTATCTAGAGCGGTTTAGATCTAATCTGGGCCAGATATGTTTAGTAGCAAGGCAGGTAGTTCAACCTTCCCATCTTTGAGTGTTAACTTACAAGTAACGAGTGGCATACCTATGTATATTTTTCTTATCGGGTAGAAAAGGTGGATGAGACTGATTCCAGAGATTTCAGGGCCACCTAACTATCCGAGAAAATGCTAATATTATTAGTGGATATTACATTCCTCTTGATCCAGGACAGTGCTTCCGAAATCGTCATAATCTCCGCTTGAAACACGCTACATTGATTAGGGAGGCGAAAGGAGACCTAGGTCATTCCAAAAGGACCTATCGAGCATAGTGACGAACTTAAAAGTTTTGACAAAATTGGGCTTAGGTACAGTGTAGTCTATGAGTTAAATTGTCTAGTATTTTGGAGTGACCAGTGTAGTTACTTGACCACCGTGAGATGGTTTTGAGTCTTATGGCAGCACTGGCTGCCATTTGCTTAGCGATTATATCTAGGGGTGGGAGATATAGTACGATGTCTAATGCTGAGGGTGTTGATCTTAGTGCTCCACTAATGCACAAACACGCTAATCTTTGTACTTTTCCCAGGCTGTCGCGATGTATAGCTTTTTCCAGGGCGGTCCACCAGATCACTTCGCCATACATCAGAATCGGTCTGATAACAGATACATAGAGCCAATGGGCGATGCGGGGTTGAAGGTCCCATTTGCTGTCAATAGCTCTCTTACATGAGTAAAGTGATGTAGTAGCTTTCTTTACTCTTTCTTGGATATTGAGCTTCCAGCTAAGTTTTTTTTGTCTAGAATGAGACCTAGGTACTTTGCTTTGTCGGTGGAGACTAGTTTGGTACCGTATAAAGAAGGGGGCTTTCATATTTCCTAGTGAAAAGACCAGATCTGTTTTCTGGGGGTTCACCCCCAGTACACATTTCTCGATCCACTTTCTTGTAATTTAAGATGCAAAACAAACTTTTTCATAAAAAATTTCTCTGACATTCAGTGAGTGCTACAGTTCTAAACAAAAAAAAAACATCAAAGTTATCCTTATATCATCAAAAAACCATTTTCTTCGTAATTTATATTTCTAGAGATCACAAGGAACACCATTTGTATCTGCTTCGAGAAAATAAATAATTCGTCTTACCCCATTGCCCAAATAATTTGAAAGATTATTCCAGTGGACTGCTCTCATCCAAATTAGGGAAGTTGACAGTGAAAGTGGACTACACCAAAATTGAAAAAAAAGATATTTGTCATAAGGTGTTGGGACTTACCCGACAATCGTTTGTATTTACAAAAGACCACCACAGCAGGATAAAAATGACACAAAGGCCAATGTGTCCCAATTCCAATCTGCGCACCCTGCATACAAAATGGGGTTGTAAATACTAATGACAGCATGCGGTGCTTTGAAAAACTGAGCATCATACATTTTCTTTATACGAGTGAGTATCTTTGTGAATATTTTAGCGAAGGGTTCGATATCTGTAGACAAAATCTAAGCACTACCCGGCAGTAATCCATTAGGAACGAGCATACAAACTGATACATGTAAGGATTGGCAATAAAAAACTATTTTCCGATACGACAGTGTTGATAAGATACCGAACGTACTTAAATTACTTATATTATCCTCCGGGGAATGCTCTTATTAATGTGAAGATAATATCTTCAGATTAGTGGTGCATTACATACTTGTGAACAAGACAATCCGAGCCCAAGATTTTGGCTCCCGATAGTATCTTAAAAATTGTTTCGTAAACAGTGTTGTCAATCACTATTCACTTGAAAATGTTATGTATGCAGGTTACAGTTGTACGAGTAAACACAACTCCATACATACTTTTACCTCAAGATAAATACAACGCCTGGGCAAAGATACATATATGGTTTTAAGCAGATCTTAAATTCGTGATGGAAAAATAATAAAAATCAAATTCTTTTGTTAATTGGTTTTATTGTTTATCCGTATAAGGAGATATTTTCATCTTTTATTATTATAAACTGAGTTTTATAGTTGCTGTCATTCCAAAAGTTAGAGACTACCTTAACTTTGTGGATAAGAGATACGTCCAGCATCTTCATATCGTTACTAATCTGTCACTGCCGGTAGTGGTAACCAAAATGTGCTCGATATACTATCTTCTGGATGGTTTTGCGCGTTGCTTGAAGCTGGGCCATTTGCGGTGCATTACCCCAAGCTAAGACACCATATTTCAAATGGGAGTCAACCAGACCAAAATAACATTGTCGTAGGACTGCTGCTGGGCAGAAACTTTTCCGCAGTTACTTTGTAAGCGCTTCAAGATGATAACTCCATTTTAGATTGTAGTCAATAAGAATACCTAGGTATTTGTAGACCGATACGTTGTCTATCAATTCACAGCATTCGGCATTGCATTGTATCCTTAAGTGGCACCTGAATTTGTGGAGGCACTTGTGATCATGCATTTTAATAAGTATTTGTTTTTTTGGTATATGCGGAGGACGTATGTGCATGACCTTCGTTTTTTTAGTGATGCCCAATGTGCAATTTTTTGACCAGGTCGATGTCACTTTACAGCTCGTACAGTTCGTTTTCGAATCTTCTCCTCCAAAACCCGTCAACGCAAACGGGACCGAATATCTTACGAAGGCTTTTTTCGAAGCGACCAAGGATATCTTCATCCGCTTTCGATAAAGTCCATGCTTCAACTCAATATAGCAAGACTGGGATGATAAGGGTCTTATAAAGAGTCTCCTTAGTCGATTGGGAAAGGACTTTACTACTCAATTGCCTTCTAAGCCCAAAGAAACAGCGGTTGGCAAGAGTAATCCTTCGTTTGATTTGCGACAAGATATCATTTTTTGATGTTATGGCAGAGCCGAGGTAGACAAAGTCCTTTACTACCTCGAAGTTGTAGCTGTCTATTGTGACGTTCTGTCCAATTCATCGATGTTGGGTGTCCCTTTTTGTTGACAGCAAATGTTTTGTTTTTCCCTCGTTTACCGCTAGACCAATTTTAGCCGCTTCCATTTCTATACTCGCGAACGCACCGTCGACAGCCCGCTGTGTTCTACCAATGATGTCAATATCGTCGGCGTATGCAAGTAGTTGAACGGACTTTTGAAAGATTGTTCCTAGTGTGTTGGCTTGTGAGTTTCGAACAATTCTTTCAAGTATGATCTTGGTGAAGTCGAATGACATCGCATCACCTTATCTAAATCCTTTTTTGACATCGAAGGTCTCGGTGAGGTCATTACCGACCTTGATAGAGCAGCGAGCTTTCTCGCTGAGCATCCTGCACAGACGGATGAGTTTGGCAGGGATGCCAAAGCTAGACATGGCTCTATACGGTTCATCTCTCCAGATGCTGTCATAGACGGCCTTGAAATCGATGAACTGGTGGTGGGTATCGATTTGAACTTCTTGGGGTTTTTCCAGGATCTGCCTGAGTGTGAAAATTTGGTCTATGGTGGACTTTCCTGGCCTGAAACCGCACTGATAGGGGCCAATCAGGTTGTTGATGAAAGGCTTCAGGCGTTCACACAATATGGCAGACAGGATCTTATAGGCGATATTGAGGAGTCTGATGCCTCTGTAATTGGAGCAGTTGAGGGGGTCTCCATTCATCTGGCATACTTTCATCTGACCAAATCTTGGAGATGAGTTGGTGTATGCTCACCACTAAGTCATCTCCAGCTGCTTCAAATAGCTCTGCGGGTAGACAATCAGATCCAGCAGCCTTGTTGGACTTAAGCTTGGATATTGCTATCCGCACTTCGTTTTGATTAGGTGGATGGGAGTTTGGGCTATCAGCATCTAAATTCTAAATTGAAAGGTTCATTCTGCCTGAAAGCCATTATTCAGTCTGCAGAAGTAGTCTTTCCATATTCTCAGCACCGACTGTGTTTCTACTATGTACAACGTTTGTATGGCTGGACTAGGAATAATATAAGCATTTTCATAATGTATCATCTATATATTATACTAGCTGAATCGTGCTCGCCTTGCTTCGCCCACCAGCAACTTTTAAGAGAAAACAAATTATTTTCTTTCAATACATTTCTATAGTATAGGTAAAGCGGTTGCCCGCCTGGCAGTGTCTGTGTACCATTTTAAAATCTGAATTTGCTTTTACAATCATATTTTTCGTAGTAGGCCGGGCACAAAACATCATAGAATACTATTTCGGTTAATACGCAGAAAATCAAATGTGCCACATACTCACACGTCCCACTATGAGTCTATGACGTCTTCCACTGCTGCATGGCTGTTGGCTTCGGTCTCCACTGATGGAATGTGGTTCGCAATGATTTCATGAATTGTTTTGAGCATAGCTCAGCTCCATGATAACGTAGAAGGATGATTTATACATACCTCCAATGAATCTTAAAGGAATTTGCTACAACCAATTTTTTTTTTTGTTTTAACTCCAATAAGCCATTGTTGAGTTAGGGCTGTGTAAGGACAGAACATTTGACTTTCTGCCACTTCGATCTCAAATTCTCAGCTCCTATAAGTAATGGAGTAGTCTGAGTACACCCATAAATTCCGCCACGAAATGCAGATCATAATAGTGAAAACCTCATCTAAATCCGTTTAGTGGTTCCCTACACTCCTCCAGTATGTGCTTTCGCTTGATTACTTCTTGACACACAGAACGGCGAAAACCTAGTGCTAGGCGACTTATTGGCATTCAATTAAAAAAAAAAATGTTTTAATTTCTGCTTTTAGCATAATGCCCTAGAAACAGAAGTACGTGTATAAGGAGTACACACATGTATGCCTGTATGCCTACCTAAAGTAAACAATAATTCCTTGTAGATCCTACCTCTTCCTTATGTTTTCCAAACAAAAGTTATTTTCCAACAGTAACTGACTGTAACATTTATCTCATCTTTAACAACGTTTTCATGAGCCAGTGTATGCTGTACCCTAGGCACACAAAAAAACGCAACCCTCCCTAACAATGTTTTCAACATCCGATTCGACATGGGGTGAGTGCAAACAATGGACGATTTCACGTCACCTGCCGCACACAAAGCGAATCAAATACTATGCACAGTTGAATGAATCAGGAGTCGGGATTTCCGAAACTAAGGATATAAGAAAGAGCATACAGACTGTAGTAGTTATCCGCGAACCTTGGATATGGAACAATTCAAGAGAATTTGTTTCTCTTGTTGTTTCATAAACAGTGGGATAGGAATTTGAGTTTTGGACAGATGCGGCGGCGGCGTTAGGATTTAGATAAAGCAAAATATGTTTTTTTAATGTAATGTTTTATAAATCTATGTTAGACGTTTTTCTTTATTAATTCAGAGCTGAGCTCTGAACAAAGTCTGAGCGAATCGAGCGCACTCTGAACTAAGTGCTCTGATTTTGAAACACATGTGAGCACTTAGTTGTCATATGATTTTTCAATTGTTTATAACCTTAAATTGTTTGTCATCCATTTATAACCTTAAATTACGATTATGCATAGTCAAACTAATTATTAATATTAATTAATACAATTATTAAATTGTATTAACTAACTTCTACGCCATTACAAAAATCCTCGTCCGCCATTTCAATTGTTTTCGATTTTTTCCTCATCTGTCAAATGTTGTTTTGACTGCGCTCAGCATTTTACTCAGGATGTTCAGTTAGGACTACCAGACGTCGCCCTTTAGGGAGACAGTCCCCTTTTTCCATACCAAAATGCTGTTTGTACAAGCCTCTGTCCCCCTTAAATTAAAATTCAAAAAGAGAAAACATTCAATTTAAAGCTGTTGAATATTTTCATTAAATATTTTTAAAAAGATTCCCTGTAAATACATCTAGAAGCTCGAAATCCTTTCAAAGCTGAAGGCATCCACTCAATGACCTACATATCAATATCACTTCACGCGCTAAAGTTTTCCTTCATCTGCAAGTTTATGATTTGTGATGCTATCTTACCTTTGTTAGTTTTTGTTTACAAATTATTTACAAATTATTTTCGTTTGCGTTTAATAGTACCTAAAATGTCTGAAAAGGCGAATTAAAAAAGAAAGTTTGCATATAATCAGTGCTGGAAAAAGTGTTTCGAGTGGTTAACAAAAAGCAAAGAAGGTCTTGAATATGCGACATGTTTGATTAGCTTTAACTTTTTTACTTCACTTTTTTTTACGCTGGTGTTATATTTTTCAAAAACATATTTTGTCTCGCGATGTCCCCCTTTTCGTCATTTTTAATCTGGTAACCCTATGTTCAGTCCATTTATTCTGAGCGCCCACACTCTGAGCGAACAAAGAAACACACGTTCCACATTCCACTACGTTCCACGCTCTGAACACTCTGAGCTAAAAAAGAAACACGAATATTTTTTTGGACAACTCAGGCTCTGCTCTGAACTAAAAAAGAAAAACGCCTTCGTTCGTTATCGTTATTCAAGGTATTGTGAGAAAAAAAAAGCCAAACGTTACTGTGTTCCTTCATAAAAAATCAACAACATTTTTTTTTTGGTCCGCATAATCGTCCACGCACAATCTTTAATGTCGTGCATAAATTCGAAACAGCGGGACATGTTACAGCACCAGTGCATTCTCATACACAGTTCTTTCCATTGAAAACATTGCAGCTCTATGCGATAGTGTGGCCGAGACTCCATCGTCCTCTATTCGTCATCTCGCTCAGGATCTGCACATCTCACGCAGTACTTTGCACCGAATTTTAACAAATGACTTGATTTTGCACGCTTACAAGGTTCAATCGACTTAGGAGCTGAAGCTCAAAAGTAGAACACTTGAAACGTCGCCCATATGCGTTAGCATATATTCTCTACACAGAAAATTATCTTCAGCGATGAGGCACACCTTCATCTCGATGGATTCGTCAACAAGAAGAATTGTCGCAACTGGGCTCATGAGAACCTAAGAATTATTTGAGAAGGCTATGTATCCACGAAAATTCACTGTTTGGTGCGGCGGACTCATCGGGCCTTCCCCCTTCGAAAACGAAGACGGCCAAGCTGTTTGGGTGAATGGCATACGCCGCGCCGTCACCCCTTGATATCTTTTTGTTTTAGAATTAGAGACTATGAATGTGGATAATAAATGTGCCCAACAGGATAATGTCACTTGCCAAATATGCATCGAAACAATTACTTTTTTGTAGCAAAAGTTCGATGGTCGTGTTATCTCCCGAAATAGTAATCTCAATTGGGCCATGTGATTTGACACCATTGGACTTCTTTCTTTGGGGAAATTTGAAAGAGAAGGTATTCGCCAATAACCCAACATTCAAGAGCTGAAGGACGAGACAATTCGACACATTAATGAAATTGAGCCGCAATTAAGCATCAGCTTCATCCAAAATGTGGACAAGCAGATGGATGTTTGCCGCCAGAGCCGTGGTAAGGCATTTGAATAAGATTCCATTCATGATTGTAATAATAATAAGCCACATTAGTGATAACAAAATAAAGTTTTTAATTGTTTTTCAAACTGTTTGTTTTATTTACACTTCACATGGTCTATTTCTAAGGACCATTTCACACATACCAGGCAGCCGGCTAACCGATACCTGCTGCCCGGTCGTTGGGAATATATTCTTATGCTTTCACACCTGCAAACCGAAACCGTCCCCGGTTAACCGATAGCCGGCTGCCGGAATGTTGCCGGCTTTGCTCACTGCCACAGCCGGCTGCCGAAATCGGGTAAACGGTTCTCAAGTTAGTAGTGGATACATAAAATCAAATTGTGCCTTCACACATGCCCGGTTGCAGTAGTCGGTTTTCAGTTTTCGATCTGCTGTGGACAAGACAGGGGTTTGTTCTTTGGTGTGAATACTGTCGATCGCCACGAATGGAACACAATACATATTTCATAACTTGTTGTCTGCCGGCTGCCGGATGTGTTTGAAAACATACTTATTTTTTGAGAAAACGCTAGCCGGCTAAGTATGAAATGGTCCTAATGGGATACCTTTTTTCAAGAACGATTTTCTCGAAATTGCATTCACATAAAAAAATGATCAAACCACTAGACCCGTTTTTATTAACCTTGTGAACGTGGAGTTCTGGCATAGGTGATCAAGAGTCAGTAACAATTGTTCACTGATCCAAATTCTGCATAACAATATTTTTCAAACGGTACCAATAACGGCTTAGCTCTTAAACTTTGTTCAATTCCCTGTTTGATATTACAAGCAAGTTCGCTTACTTATAGATAATAAAATTATGGATCAAACCAAAAAACCAACGTAAAAAACTGTAGAGTTTTCTTGACATCATAGGAACGTTGTTAATTCATATTCCATATTTTATCCTGCAATATAATAAAACACTAAAATTTCTAAATTGAATTCTCCCTTCGTACACCCCAAAGCTTGTAAAACTTTTTGAAAATGTTGACAATGTTTTACAGCACAGCACCTACATAGAACTGTTTTATCAAAAGAAAAATATAAAATTTTGTATCTAGTGGCACATTTAAATTTTAGTGAACTTTATTCAGTCCATATTCCATAAACGGCTAAAAAACGATTTTCCAACTGCACCTTGAATCAGAGAAAAAAGTCGAGAAGAAAAGTAAATTTTTATATTCATTTATTTTATTTCCAAAAATATACAATTTGTACTGTTTCAAAAAAATATAACCTATATATAATGTATCTCTATGTGTAAAAGACAAAATGACTAGTTTACTTTACAAAAGTAATATATTGTTCAAAATAAAAAATATTATTATAATTTTTACTTTTTTGTTGTATTATAATTAGTTTATTAAATCTTTAGTTTGCTTTTCATAAGGTACACTGTTCTTTGTTTTTTTTTCTAAGGCGTATTTATACAACAGAAATATTATGATTTATTAAAAAATAAATTAAAGTAGTAAAAAATAAAACTAAACCTTTTTGAAGCATTGTTTTAATAAACTCATAAATATTAGATTGTAGATAATGGACTAGATATTTAAAAATTTAAAAAGTTTTCCGATAGTTGGCAAATTGTTGAAAAAACAAAACAGATAGAATATAAGTGATCATTTTTATTATAAGGTTATTATTCAATATGTGCAACTGGCATAATTATTACGTCCGTTTCCTTTTTTTTATTTTAACTTGGAAAAGTTCAATTTTTAATTATTATTTAGATTGCATGCATATGTGAATATGTAGGTATCTGTCTATCTATACATGAACATGGATGGTTTCATATGTTCAACTTATTTGGAAATATTCTGAAAAAAATAATAGAATGGCTGACTCAGGTCAAGATATTATTGAGGTACTAGTGGAATCCTGCTCAGAAAATAATGATTTGAGATGGTGCAACAATGAATTTGTTAAAATGGTGATAAAACCTTATAACTGAATTTCTAATTTTTATGAAGAACCTGGTGAAGTAAAGAACCTGGTTAAGTGAAATCTCTTGGGCTATTTATAGAGGTATTCGAATTAAAACAACGCAACGTTATGTCTCGGACTTGAGCAAAAAAAGAGAATATGCACAAAATGTTGAGAAAATATATTCAAATTGTCCACCAGTCTGACTCACTAAATCCTTTTTCCACTTATAGAGGTCCTTTATGTAAGTATAAGTTCAGCTTACAGAGGTCAGACAATTTGACAGAGGTTTTTTTTTGTAAAACTCATGGTGCAGCAAAATTTGTCCTACTAAAAAGGTGCTCCAATTATCCAGGGGTGGAATCGGCTAACGCGATAGTTGATAGTTGATAATCAAAATCGACACTTTTGCTCTGTGTAAGGTGATTATCAAATCGACAATCGTTTTTTTGCGTTGATTTTATGTGACAGCTATTTAGGTGTCGTTTTCATACATTTATGTAATTTTCAATAAAGATTTTGGTGCGGTCGACTTCAAATTGGTTAAAATATTAAGAAAAAAACGTGTGTTTTGAGGATTGACATATATTCTATAAAGCAAATTAGTTCAAGTGCAATGTTTACATCATTTGCAATTTTCCAACACGCGAGGACGAGAAGAGTGAGGAGTGAAAGTAATTATAAAAAGGTCCGACAGATAAGAACAAATCTGCAAAAAAGAGCGCATATTTTGGAACTACCTTGAACCTTTGTATTTATATTCGAATCTGTATGGATTTCCTTTTAAACCATTTCTTAGTACTCATAATATTTTAGATTTTTGATAACCTTTCGATTAACAAACTAAGTTTCTCCATGAATTCGGAAAGAATAGCGATTTGTTGTTTTGTTGAATTAGAACTACGAAAAACAAAATTGTTATTATCTTTAATATTATTAAGTGTTTTGAAATATAAATTATGTACTTTCAAATTCAAAACAATACAATTCGAAAATGACATTTAATTCTTGACAGACTTAGAAGTGATGCCAATAAATCAATAATTTTTTGCTATCGACTTACACAGAGCAAAGAATAGTTGATAATCAAAAACGACAATCAAAAAAGCGACAGTCAATTATCGCGTTAGCCGATTTCACCCCAGGTTCCACATAACCAGGTTGGCCTGTATTTGTTATTTATAACCTGGATTAATTTAGAATATATGTATACTAATGTCATATCTTAGACAGAAAAGTAGTAAAACTAGTGATGTAGTGAAAAATTATAAAATTATATACAAAATGCGGTATGCATTGTTTCGTAATA
Organism: Brachyopa scutellaris; assembly: GCA_949775065.1. NCBI lineage: Eukaryota > Metazoa > Arthropoda > Insecta > Diptera > Syrphidae > Brachyopa > Brachyopa scutellaris. The sequence goes on from OX459113.1 coordinate 77,642,504, forward strand.
GCGAAATACAATTTGACAAAACAGCTTCGGTTACCATGATTTTCTCGCTGGCCATGTTTTTCAGGTGTGTTCAGGTAAACGAGCAATGTAAACAAAAACAAATTTGTGGACTTTTCAATTGAGATGTCGAAGATTTTACAAACTAGAATCTCGTACCGCAAGAGTTCAACAAGATTTCGTGATGAGGTATACCGAGGATGTGTCATTTCCTGTACATACAATGATTCATCTACAGTCGTTTGAACAATCACCTACAGGATATTTCCATAATAAGTAAAAAGTCGACGGGATATATGTGATAAGTATCGGAAGTCCTTAATATAGTCTTTACAGTAAGGATATTCTGCAGCATGTGTAACCTTGCTGAGAGATAGGTCGTACTGCATTTTGATTTGCCGAAGCATCTTTGTGGCACAATTTTATATTGGATGAGCAAATAATAGAGTGACTGAATTATTTAACGTTTCCAAATTATTTAAATACTTCAAAATATCACTCTGATATAGAAATAGAATAATTACATTTTAAAAGTGAGCACTTTCGGAAAATTATCGTTAAAAAGTCAAAAATTAAATTTTCAATCACGCAGACGACAAAACATTTTACTCAATGATTATATTCTTCAAACCTATAAAAATCGAATCTAATCTACAAAACATTTGTGACTTAGAAAAAACGACAATTCACTTCAGGAAAATTAAGAAGAATATGCACAGTTCTGTGTAAAAAATTAAGAATGGTGGGATAATTTTATAAAATATTGACTTTCAACTTTAGAATATTTTTTAATTTTTTTTCAAACATAAAAAAATAATAATATTGTAGACTTATATTCAGCTGCATTAATTTAAAGACTGTTTACAAACTTAAGTACAAGACCTTCATCTGAAAAAAATAAGAACGAAAGTGAACTATTATCCTACTGGTCTTAATGTTTTACACATGACTGTACATATAAAGACATATATGTATACGAATACAACCAACCGAACTACGTCGAAAGACAAAGTATTAGTGTTGAGTTTAGCTTAGAATGCCCACAAGGGGCCAGTAAGTTAGAGTAAGATAGTTAAGTTAGTTAAGCTTGTTTTAAGCACTTTCTGTCTAGCATGTAAGAAATAATTGAATTCATAAATAAAAATGCACTAAAAATGAAAAAAACAAAATGAAAACAGGCAACCGAAGAAGAAAGGTTTCAATTACTAATATTTGCCAAATAAAATAGGAATATATATTTCTTTGTTGGGTTGGCTGTTCAATGCAAATATACATATGTATGTACGCTCTTGTATTTCAATTTTTCCGAAGTGATATGTCGTTTACGAGGTATATTTATGTAATATAGCTATTTGAAAAACAATGATACAAGTCCAAAAGTTATATGCGTTGAGAGCACAAGCACACTTCACTAGAAATAAATGCACAGTGGAGTTATACCATTGTTAGTTACTCGGGACTATTAACGACATATATTGGTTTACTAGAACAGTAATACCTGGATAATATAAACTACATAATTAAAACATGGTCTTTTCGGATTTCATGAAGGTTCACCTTGTTGGAACTTTTTGTTGAAATCAAAATAAGGTGAATTAGACAATATTCATAAACTACTAGCGGATATCCGGCGTGTTCCGAAGGGTTTGCCCGAAATTTTCTTTCGTAAAAACCTTCTCCTGGCAATTACAAACAACTGAAAAATTTGAGCCAAATCGGCCCAACCGTTCTCAATTGATGAATTACTATACATTATTTCACACCATTTTTATATATACCTATATAGATAGATTGTTATAAAAAAAAAAAAAAAATAATTCACAAAACAGTTTCAACATATCCATTTCGACAAGATAAAACAAAATATGTACATAATGTATGTGTTGTATATACATAGGTAAGAAGAAGAAGAAGTAAGAATATTAAATTTCCTGTAAAATAAATTGTTATTTTGGACTGGCATGGCTTTTAGCTTGACACGATATTTCTATTGCCATTACCCTTATTTTAAGTAAACAGGATATATGCGTTGGAGACAAATCACAGTTAGTAGGTAATCGCATGCCCCCATGAAGAAATGCCTGACGGCGGTACCGTGGGGAAAAGGGACTAGAGGCAGAGGTGGTTTTAGTTTGGGTTAAAGTCTCACACTCAGGCGTTCAATGCTTTCCAACTTCTTAAAAAAAAAATCGCATAATAGAATCCAAAAAGTTCCATAGATCAATTTAAATTTTGATAGTTTACATTTTAGAGAAATTCGCCATATCGGAAATTCAGATTATCAAGGTTCCACTGTATATGAATCCATCAATTTAAATAAATCACATAATAATTATCGTTTCTGATTTAATTGGATACTAATGTCTTTTTATTACCATATCAAAAGAAAAGAAGGTATACAATAATAACCTCTGTAGAAAAGGGTTGGGTACGATTGACCGCATTTTTAAATCTCTTTTTCAAAATCTCGCATTATCGGAATCTCGCAGATCAAAATCTCGAAAACTAGAAAGTCGCATTTAAATAAAATATTCATTAATTCGGGCGAGTTAATGAATATATTTTTTCGCGAGATTCTAAATCTATATTAGCTATGTAGGTACCTACTCCAAACTCAAATATATAATTGCATTATATTAAATACTATGTATAACACAAGACAGTTCTTAATAAGGGACATTTCAAATGCGAGATTTAGTTATTCGTGATTTATTTGAAAAATGCGAGATTTTGTTATAAGAGATTTTGGTTTGCGGCCAATCCAGACGCTCGCTGTAGAAAACTCTCCGAACGCATAAACAAGTAGAATCATCAATGTAATTCAATATGGTTTGATGCGATTCATTGGAAGATTACAATTTTGATTTGTGTCATCTAAATGGGTCGGCGTATGGTGTATAGAGTATGAGGACCCATATATTTGTTTCTACTTCTACTACTCTTACTACAGAATTAAACATTTTCTTAAACGCTCGGTGGATAACAGTGGACTATTTTGATGAAAAATACCTCAATATACTTAGATTCTGCATAAGTAATGTGACCAGTTCAGCCGCTTTTTCATCTAAAAACCCGCCACCACAACCATTTTCCCGCTTTTTGAGAAAATTTTCGAAATTTGGACTCACCACAGAACTTTTTTTTTGAATATGCCTCTTTGTGGTGTCTAGTTTAGCAATGTCAATGCTTCTGCATTGAAATTGTGATAATGAAGGTGACAGATCTAAACTACCGCAGACAACTTCAGTTCGCATCAGTGCGCGAAAATTGCAAATATCATGTGTCAAAGACACAACCAACATTATTTTTTCGCTATCCGACGATACAAGGTCCGTTCGCGTACTTTTTGTACCAAATAGGAGGAGGGGGAAATTCTGTGAAATTCTCTCATTGTCAGAAAAATTACGAAAAAGTAAATGAATGGGTTAAAACAAAAAAATAAAAAATAAAAAATAATAATAATAATAATGTATGTGATTTGACAGTTTTCATATATTAGCCCAAAAAAATTTCTTGTGCTAAAATTAGATTTTGAAGCCGCTTCTACATATTGAAAAAACCGATGACAGTTCGAAGTTAAAATGTGAAACGTGTGGTGGTACAATTTTAACTATTGGGAAAAGCGGTACGGAGAACGTACATAATTGTAACGTCAGCCTGCCGCTATTCGCTAAAAAATAAATGGTCACATTATGCATGAGTCAATCTGGAAATGGGCAATCAGCCAAAGCAAAAAACGACTTTGAATCTCTATTGTTTTTGTCAATACGTACTTAAATGAAATAAAAGTCTTTTAAAACTAAAACTAACTAACCTTACTACTGCATAAGTGACCAAAAACATGGTTTCTGAGACATATTTTAAAGATGTGCATATAATTATCCACATAGCTAAGACTTTAGAAAACTCATGGTAAGGAGTTAACAAAGATTCTACAAATGTCATAATTGATACCTCATAAAGAGGTCACATTTTTATATGTATGTAAGTACATTATATCTAACTCCATCAAAGAACAACCCGGAACAAAACAAAATAATTAAAAGTTTGTCAAAATGCTTGAATTGATTTATGCCGTCGTATTTCATCTTAAAAATGTCACTTAAAGGGTTTATCAAATCGGAAATCAAAAAGGTGTGAATACAAGAATTATACTTGCCAGATGTCAAATGTCAACTAGAATCTAATAATCTAAAGCAGTCAGCGATTACATGTCTTTAAATTAGCTTGATAAACTAAGAAACCAAACATTGTACACATAACCTTTATACATATTCCTTAACACACATTACACATTTCTGAGTTCTTTTGGAACTAATGTATTCCTCCACTGTATAAACTCAAGATACTATTAAGCCTTAAATTAGATTTATATCTTCATTGTTGTGGTCGCTGTTCAATGTACCATCTACTGTCAGCTCAGAATTATACCAGTTAGGCGCGAAAGTACACCGAACACCAAGCACATCAACGAAGGTATAAGGATGCAAATAAAGGACTTTCCACATTTTCACTTCATATAAAAATGAACAGCAAACAAATTCGTAGCTAAGTAGCCCAAATTTTAAGATCAACAGAATTAACTTTGCCAACTATCAGAAAAGAATTAAATTAAATCAGGAACCTAACATTTAATGCACGACTAGCCTTATACTAAGCAACAGTGAATTGTCCATACCCACTACTGTTCACAGCCTGTTCAGTGTAGTCCTTCCATGGCGGCGTTTGTGAATAAAAACTGCTACTGTGATGCAATGAGGTTGTGGCCTGCTGCTGGTGCTCCATTGGTATATTGTGATAGGCTTCCTGTAGCTCAGTATTTCTAAAGGTTTCGCTTGTTATATGAGTTTGTTCAGTTGGTGGATACCCGATTGCTGTTTGACCCGTATACGCCTCACAGTGATGCGCATGTTGATAGGCGGGCGTTGCTGATGGTAATTCTACAACTGCGGCATCAAATGTGTTTTTGAAAAGATCGTATTTTTCTTGAGAAAAGCCCGCACTGGACTCAGGTCGCTGTTGCACGCCGCACATACCATATTGCCGCATACTGCTGTAGAGGTCGAAGGCTCCATACCCTGGTGCATTCATCATGTGATAGGGTCTAGGGTTAACGAAGATCGCATCAAATAACTCCTTAGTTATCCGTTCGCCACTCAGGGTAAGATTCTGCAATTTCTCGAGGTCGAGATTGATGGTGCCACCACTTTCGAGGACCTGCTCCAGAGCGAAGATGTAATTGTGGGCGAATCTTAGAATTTCGATTTTTGTTAGTTTTGTTTCTTCCGGCAACGATGGCAGAGTGCTCCGCAGACGTTCCAATGCATCGTTCAAAGTGTGCATTCGAGTTCGTTCGCGGTCGTTCGCTTTCATCCGACGGAACTTTTTTATCCGCACAACTTGAGTTGGGCTGCGGGAACGCGTTACTCGATTTTTGCCAACAGCATACTTTCGTTTCGGTTTCGCTACCTTGGTGGGCGTTGAAGTCTGTACACCCAACTTTGGGTCGAATCCGTCTAAGTTCCCATTGTCTGATGTTGTGATGTTTGCAGGCAGATCCGTTGGAAAATAATCCACTGTACCCTCGAAGACTAGCTTTCGGGCGGCATAGGTGCCATCAGGCGTTTCGAAACTCTTTTCATAACCACTGTCAAAGGACGAATCGTCGAATTCAAAGGAACGATCGTCAAAACCACTGTAGCACGATGACATTTCGTTCAATTCACCTCTTTTTAAATATTTAAAAATTCGCAACTAATCGAAAATCATAGTCCAAAGAAAAGAGAAATACTACGAGTATACGAGCTTGTTCACGGACCGTGTTTTGTATACCAACTGACGTTTGAAAAAGAGTTTTCATTAGTTTTATGCAACGTTCGCGTCGGGGTTGCTATTGCTACTCCTCGGTTTCCTTATCATAGAACAACCCTTGTTGCTTGTCACACCAATCGCCGAGGGGGTTGGTCTCTAATGAATGGCCAATGGAATACCTCGAAAGACTTACGATCAAAGGGATTTATTGTGAATGCAGTCGGGTTATTCTTTTTTTTTTTGAGTACTACTATTACTTTTTTCCTTTTATTTCGAAATTAAATCGCCGCTGGGCTTATCAAAAAATGCTATAGGGATGATTTTGTGCCGCGATTCTCTTCCGTTTCGTGTTAGTCAGCAGTCAGCACCCCACATTTTCTGGCAGAGTTTGTTTATAACACGGACTGTGGATGTATGCATGTAGATACGTAGATATAAATAGAACGAAAAGGCGATACTGTACGAGTACAGACATCATTGAAAGGATTTAAAGAGGGCTAATTGTGAATGTTTACAAAGCGCAGAAACCAACTTGACATTGCTCGAACCGGTAGAACCTGTTGTCAATAAATACTAAATACCTAAAATGTCTACCTAATGGCCGTTTACACCATTTTGAAAAACTTTAAAGCGATTACTTGGCAGAAGGGCACAGATACTCGTTCGTTTTTTTATTGGCAATCCAATGAATTTGATCACTTAATAACCGATCTATTCATATTAACTCGGATGTGTTACAAGCTAAACCACAACACGCGACCTACCAACGTTGTGCGTTAACACGCAATTCCGGCAACAAATCGCTGGTGTCGTTGGTGGTTAATTTTCAACCACAAGAGATTCTCTGGAGTGGCAAGCACGTGCGAACACTTAAAGAGGTTCTACGTCCGTTCTACAAGTAATTACGAGTATATTAGGAGACACGTGCAGCAGTGTGAGAAGGCGCGTTAATAGATAAATGATACAATCATATTAGTGCAGATTTGATTTGTTGCTTTTCCATTGCACGTGTTGGTTGGTACTTTTAAAGAATGCAAATGAATTAAACAAAAAAAGGAACTTACAAGCACATGTGGTATATTTATGACACGAGAGCTAATAACAACAGGCGCAGTACTTTTTTATTTATATAATCTTTGCGCATCGTATCTCACTTCGTGAATAAAGGAATACTGGAATACTCTGTAATGTTGATTTTCGATCTTCGAAACACTTAACACTTTCGGGACGCGCTGGTACCAGCAAACATATAAACATTCCTAACACCCAAACTTTTCCTCTGATTTGGTTGAAATTGGTACCAGATCGTCTTCCAACGATAAAGTAACGGTATCTTAATGGCGTCAAATTTATTGTGCTGAATTGTTTATCATGAAGGTTTTGATTATATGTAAATCACTAAATTTTTCTCCGTCCCGAAAGGGTTAAGCAACTAGGATAAGTTTATTTCTATGAAAATCGTGGAAATTAAGGAGGCCGCAAGATGCTTCTGTCTCGCTTGTGTACACTGCCGTCCATAAGTTTCCGGACAGTAAGAGAAATTCATATAAAACTCTTTGTCTTTTTCATTTTAATAACAAAATTTATTGTACGTCATCAATATTATGTATATCTAGCGTAATTACCATATTAAGTGAACCTAATAAATAAAAAGACTTGGGTAATGAAATAGATCCGAAAAATCTACCTCGCATCACTTTTGCCGTCAATCTAAGCATTCTGTCGATCAACTCTTTGATAGTTTCCAATATTATTGATTTCCAGGCTACTTTAACGATCTCCCAAAGTTTTGCCTTTCGATGTTGGACACTTTTTTCGAACCTCTCTGTCAAGTTTATCCCAAAGCAGGTCTATTGGGTTGAGGTCGGGTGATTGGACAGGCCATTTCATATTTTTTAGTGTTCCTTCATATTCTTCTTGATCCATGTATCCTCGGTAAAGCTGGGTAGACTGACTCGGATCATTATCTTGCATTAATGTAAATTCAGGGCGTATTAAGTGCATAATACTTACTTAGTTGGCGCTACAGCTCGAGGTGAACCTGGGCCTGCTTCTCGCAACCATTTGTGTGTGCGTGTTATATTTTTGCACGAATGGAAGGGACCTACAGTTTTTTGCCGACTCCGAACGGCGAGTTGAGAAGCTCAATCGTGACAAATGATACTCTTTGATGCTTGTCAGACATTCGAAAGAGATGGGCACTGTGAAAAACTTTTTAGGTGTTTGCGGCGGGATTCGAACCCAAGACCGCTGGCTCAGTAGTCCGACGCACTAACCACTTGTGCTACGGTGCCTAAGTGCATAATATCTGATGATAATATTTGTCGGTGCTTTTTCTTCTGGTCCTTCTATTTTGATGTTAATTTGGTCCTTCGGCTTCTCCTCCGAATCCTAAGAGTCGAAAAAAATTTCGAAAATTTATTTGATAAATCTCGAAAACAAAAATTTCGAATGGACAAAATCTAGAAAATACAAATATCTCGAAAAAAAATCTACTGCAAAAGTAATTAAAACGGGTCCAAAATGCAAATTCTGTAACTTTTTTGAAAATACATAATAAAAATTCAACAATCTTTTAACAACAAAAAAAAATTGTTGTTACCTCATTTATTTACTCAAAATATTTATGCATTGGTTGTAGGCATAGGTGTAGGTTATTTTGTATTCTTGGTAAGCTTAGTTGTGGTTGTTTAGTATATGACCCAAAGGAAGGCAAATTTATTGGTTTATATAATTTTTGGAAAACCACGTCCACGTCGATCAGATTTTAGAAGACCTGTTTGTATTGAGTAAACTCATTTGCATGCATGAACAATGAATCAAACATTTTTCTATATAAATAAATCCAGAATTGATCGCGCGAATAAATACCATTGTCTCAAAAATTAATATCAGTTCGAGATTTTTTTTTTCTAGATTTTTGCTGTTCGAAATTTTTTTTCGAGATTTTGGTTTCGAGATTTTTTTTGGGTAACCGACAATTCGCGGTTTTCATTTCGCAAACTGTTCTCTCGCGACTGTCTAAATATATTTCCTTTATTTCGCAGAGCTCATGTGGCAAATTGTCATTTCGTCTTGCGTTCATCTTGCTGTAAGAATAACTCGCATTACTTGTTTCGCATTTCTATATTTAGCGGTTCTATCAACTGGCATTTGGTGTTTTTGCATTTGCTTATCTGGCAAACCGTTAATTCATGCAATGCTATTTAGCAGCTTGTTCCCTTGTGTTTGAATTTAATTTTATGTATTAAGGATTATTGATATGAATAAAAAATTGTTAAAGAAATCAAAAACTATTGTTTATTATTTATTTTTTGCTTCCGGGTTTTTCTTTGCAGCTAAACGGGTTAATGCTGTATTTTATTTGGCAAAATATTATTTTGTATTTTTAATTTGTTTGGCTTTCATTTTATCACAATGTTATGAATTTCGTGCGAAATTTTTAGCGCTTACATTTAATAATAAATTCCATGATCAAATTTAACTCAAAGCACTTCAGAACACTTAGTTAATGTATGTACTTACTTCTGACAGATTAATTTTGCTTAAATATTTTCTTGTGACCATGTCATTCAAAGTGCGCACTTTGGGCTTACCTAGTGCTGTTAATTTTGCAAGGTGGCCCGAAATAGTTTGTCGCATTTTGAATTGACTATTTCTAAACATAGTAGTAACATTTTTTTCTAATTCTGAAACAACAACAAAATTTGAATTATATCCGGCTAGATTGGCATTTTAAACCACTGTGCGTCGGTTGGTTGATTTCCGCGGTCAAATCATCTATAGTTACCGTATTATTTGTTACAGAAACTTACGATGTAAGGATTCGAAATTGTCCTGTCTGTAATCGTATTACACTTAGTAATGTGTAAAAGTTTTCTCATTAAGCATTTATACGGGCCGAATGTGAATTATCTTTTGTGTGTCATAATAAAGATGGAAGAACGGTAGCTCCTAAAATGGCAACGAATAGTGAAACACCATAGCATCGTCACAATCAACTTGATTAACCATATCTAAACAATTTTCACGGCGTTCGCTTATCCGAATTTCCGCCACCAATGAATAGTTAATAAGGCATCCAAATCGCAAACAAAAACCTAATCACATTAAAATTCATTCGGTTTACCCTCTGAAGATGCACCCAGTTTGTATCACATGTAATCTTTGTTTACTTTGCCGTAGTAAATATACAAGAATGTCCGTGTCCTTTTTGAAGGGCCATCCCAATCTAAAATGTCATCCGAAATGAAACCAATGTGCATTTTCGCAAACGTCAAAAGCGTATAATCCTCCAATTTTGAAAGCAAACACTTTTCGGTTACAAAAGGCCACCAAAATTAGGATTTAAGGTCGTTGTCGCCCTCACCATTCTCTGCAGTTTATAGCCAACTGCAGCACGATGCACGAAAGGGAAAATCAGGAAACTCGGATCTACCCCTAGAAATGATTGATGCATTTTTTTTTTTTCTCTAAAAACGCCAATATTTTAAGAGAAATCAGGGAAATATACATATATGTACATTTGTATGCAGGCACATATACAAACACACCCCATGTACTCGAATACACACCTAACAATTTCTCCCAACTTATTGTTCCTTTGGCTGGACGGCGGAGAGTGGAAATTCTTTTTGACGTACTACAGGCCAGGTGCAGGCATATAAATTGGGGTGTAATTTGTTCCACGTACTCGGCTTCAATTAAAATTCATACGCTTACATATTCTGAAGGATATCGGATTTCAAAGTATGTTTACTTATGCCATCGGGCAAGAATTTTGTACCAGCAGCCAAGCTAAACCAAACATATATCTGAGAACATTTGTGTTCCGTGGTGATTCTGTTCGGTCGTTGAAATGCAATTAGCCGGAGGTAATAGATTTTCCGCACTGATTTTCGAACGATATGCATTTTAGGAGATGTGAAAAAAACAGCCTGGAGGTTGATCCTGTTGGTGGTTGTGGTTCCAAGTGTCTGAAGGGCTTGTACTTAGAAGGGGATTATTATGCATGAATTTATTGTGGTATACGGTGTACCGATTGGCAAAGTCCACAAGATGAGCCTTTTAAAATATTTCCTTTAATTTATAATACTTGTAGTATTTTTTATACGCTTAATCACCGCAATAATCACAGGACATATATTGCACAGGTCATATGACAAGCAAATGGCTACCTGAGTCCAACGATATTTGATGAAGTTGCGGAAATGAGGAAGGACATAAGTGAATCGATCCAACGTCAACTTTACTTTGATTTTGTTCAAGAACGACGCCTCCGTTATAGGTCATAGATTTTTTGCAGATATTGCAGAGCTGAGAAATTCAAAGACATCGGATCTTCTAAGAATTCCCAAGAGAACAAACTGGTAAACGAGTTGGTAAGAAGTGGGTTTTCACCCAAACTATGAGGGGATTCACAGTGGATGCTCGAACAATCACACACCTTTCCTAACATCGCCTAACCTGATGGACTGAAAAGTTTAAAGTGTCATTAGACGCCATTATAACCAAATTCTTGCACATCATTTACAGTTGTCTTGGTTACAAAGCAACTGTTAAAATTATTGCACATTGACATAAATATCTACTGTCACATACATACATATTTTTATTTATTTTTTTTTATTGAAAAACACATGTTAGTGTTAGTAATATATTACAGTCTAGTCTTAGGGACTAATAAGCAATTTTGTTCCAAATTAAATTTATAAGGATACTGGATTAAAAAGTTAAGATCATTTACGCTAACTTATATGTATATGTATTTTGATTTGTAGATTGCAATTATGTATACATGATTTTATATGCTGTACTAGTTCAAAGGGTTTGATTCTTTTTAATCTTCTGACTAGATTCGTGTTGTCCAAAAGCGGGATAGTCTCAGGGTTTGTGTGATGGTGAAGTCGATCCTCGTGCTTTTTAGCGAATCTATAAATTTAATTTTGTACGGATTCCATGCCCAGGTCCCAGTGAAGGTCGTCGTTCCTAATGTAGAAAGGTGCATTTACAATGTTTCTCAGCACCTTGCTCTGGAACCGTTGAATGATTTGAATGTTGGTTTTTTTGGTACAACCCCAAAGTTGAATACCATAAGTCCATATGGGTTTTAGGACTTGCTTGTAAAGCAAAACTTTGTTGTATGTTGATAGGCAAGATTGTCTTCCTATCATCCAGTACATTTTTTTGTAGCGAATACCAATTTCCTCACTTTTTTTCTTGACATTGGCTTTCCATCGAAGTTTCGCATCCACAGTCATACCAAGGTACTTTGCACAGTTTGCGTATAGTATTGCTTGATTATTAATATGAACTGGTATGTGCACTACTTTTCTATTCATGAAATCAACATGTACAGATTTTGATTCGTTTAATCGGATTCACCATTTTCTTGTTCAGTTTTGGATCTGCGAGATCGCCTCTTGTAATTTACGAGTTGAGTCCACATTATTTTCCGCAACTGCCATTAAAGCCGTGTCGTCAGCAAATGTAGCAATAGTGTTGTGTTCTTGCAATAGTTCTACATACATGCATATGTAGACCTTTTTTTATTCAAGTGTTTTTTTTTATATTTGTTTATGAGAAGTATTAGTTTTTTTTTTTTCTTAATCTTTTTTTGTTAACTATGTTAAATTTAGATTTTCGGGTCCTTCAGGGATGTGTGTATAGTATACGTAGACTTTATGGTTATGACTATTGTTAAGGTGAAACGTCTTCAACGTTTACTATAATTCTTATTTAATAATAACTTGAAATAATAGATGGCACTCTGCTAATGTATCATGTAAACTCCCAAAAATATCCCACCATAATTCCCTATTTCCTGTTTTTCTAACTAAGCTAAGTGAATTAGACTAAGCTCTCTTCCTATTCTTTTCCCGACTCGCATAGAGGTAAGACCTTGTTCCCAAATAAAAGAATTTGTTCAACCCAAACGCATTTTTCTCATTTATTCTTCTTTTCAATTGTTGACCCCCCGAAATATTCCCAAGAAACCAGCGCATCTCCGACGAAACCAACAAGTTTTCGAGCTACCCTGCAACCCCCCTCAACATTTGGTCACATCAAGCCGAATTTTAAAACGAAAAAGAAATCAACGAAGAGAAGATCAACACTCATTTTTTTCTACACGATCATTATTGGCACTGATCCCCACGATTCCCACGCTCCCCACGCTACATACTTCAACACATCGCTGCATCGCTGTTACATCCAGAGAACACGACAATCAGTCGAAATTTTAGTTAATCAGGTGCGTACAGTATTTTTCGTTATCAGTGCGACCGCGTGTATTTTGTTTTGTTCAATTTCAATAAAATTCGCGATCATTTTACATAAAATTTTGTGTGCATATTACGAGGCTACTTATGAAAAAAAATATATACATATAAATTTATCTACTTGTGCTATTTTTCCAACATATTACATAAACGTGAGTAATTGTACAAATATCCATTATATATCTATAATTTCTCCCATATTGCATATAATTGCAAATCACAGAATTTTAATATGAGCGTATTAGATGCATTCATTTTGGCTACAGATCAACTCGTTGAGTTTCGCGCTTCTTTTAAAGAAAAATCAATAGTTGATCATACTGTTTCGTCTTTACGAGCTCATAAGATCGAACTCAAAGATCTGTGGCTTAAAGTAAAAAAGCATTATGAACATTGTTTGCGTTCTGATGAGGCAACTTCTGAAAGTAAAAAAGAGTTCCTTGATAGCGTTAAAGCTAAATATCGTTCGTCTTCAGATACTTATATTTCGTGTCTCGGTGAAATAATCCATTCAATCCAAAAGTTAGAAGCAATAAAAGAAAGTCCAGATAGCCCAAGATTACCACCGGTAATCGACAGTTTCTCGCATTCAATAAAGTTACCACCGTGTGATACCGAAGTGTTTTTTTGGCAGCTATCTCGAATGGCCCTCGCTTAGGGACATGTTTACCGCCGTGTATATAAAGCATAACAAGTTAAGTCCAGTACAAAAACTTTTTCACCTTCGATCAAAAACAAAAGGTGACGCGTTTCATATTGTGAGTAAATTTGCTCTCGTGGACGAAAATTTTGATGTTGCTTGGCAAGCGTTAAAGGATCACTTTGAAAACAAAAGGGTCCTAGTTAATAGTCAAATAAAAATTCTTTTAAATTTACCCACTATTCAAATTGAATCTGGTAGACTAATTAAAAAGTTGCAATGTGATATCAGTGATTGTTTAGGTGCTCTTAAAGCCCATGGTATAGATAACGATTCCTGGGACTCTATCATTACTTTTCTGTGCTCAAGTCGTCTTCCAGAAACGACGCTATCTCTATGGGAGCAGTAACTGAGTCATCCCACCAGGATTCCCTCATGGAAAGACATGAGTATTTTCCTTTCCAATCGCTACCGTGTACTCGAGACGGTTTCTGATATGGCGATTTGTAATAAATCTAAGCCAATTGTTGCCAAAATGCAACAACCCCAAAACAATCCCCGTTCTAAGAACTTAAAAACATATCACAGTAAACCCACTATAAACTACTGCAAAGTCTGTAAAGGTCAACATCCTCTCCGTCTTTGCCCCGAGTTTAGGAGCATGAGTATTGAAAATAGGATTTCTGCGGTTCAAAAACATAACTACTGCTCTAATTGCTTGGCAATAACCCACACAGAAAAAGCATGTAAGAGTAACAATACATGTTTCAGATGTATGAATCGACATCACACATTGTTACATCAAGACACCGAACCTTCTACTTCCCATAGTGAACCCTCATCGTCAAGGCCCACTCTATCTCCTGATGTAGTCTCACCTCCTAATATACAGTCCACTCCAAATGCGAATCACAATACCCATTTTTCATCGATCCATAAGCAAGTAATTTTAGCTACCGCAATGGTGCAAATATCGCATCACGGAACCCAGTTCAATGCGCGGGCTTTAATTGATCCCGGTTCAGAGGTATCGTTTATCTCGGAAGAAATTCAAAAATTATTGAATTTATCTACTCAACCGATACACGCACAAATTTCGGGTATGAGTACAACCATCACTGCCTCATCTTCCAAATTATGCTCGTTCACTCTTTGTTCAAGTCATCGGAATGACTTCAATCTCAATGTCCAAGCGTTGGTCCTTGAACGTTTAACAGGTCATCTCCCTTCAAAATCGCTTAACATTGATGATCTCAGAAATAGAATTGATTTTCCTTTAGCTGACCCGTTTTTTAATCAAAGGTCGAAAATAGATATACTTATCGGAGCAGATGTATATCCATCGATACTACTAGATGGTGTAAAAAATAAAATATTGAACACTCTTATGGCGCAGAATACCGTTTTCGGTTGGGTATTATTAGGTCCAGTTAATTGTTCAACAGCACTTAACTCTTCGTACTCTACATTTGTATCTTATTTCAATGAGATTTCTCTTGATAAGCAAATTGAGAAATTTTGGAAGCTAGAGGAGCTACCTTTGAATACTTCACTTTCTCCAGCGGATCAATTCTGTGAGAGTTTGTATGCAAACACCACGCGGCGGGATTCTTCAGGTCGTTATATCGTATCCCTGCCATTCAAAGAAGATCGAAATAGGAACGTCAAGAGACATTGCATTGAAGCAATTCATTAGAACTGAAAGTCGCTTACTCGCTAAACCTCAATTCAAAGAGCAATATTATTCAGTGATCCGAGAATACCTCACTCTTGATCATATGGAACCCACGAGTTCATCCGAAATATCCAAACTATATAAAATTTATTCTTATTACTTACCCCATCATACTGTAATCAAGCCCCAAAGTACCACGACCAAGGTAAGAACTGTTTTCAATGCTTCAAACTCCTCCTCCAATGGAAGGAGTCTCAATGATATTCTTTATCCGGGTCCCATACTACAGTCCGACATAGCCCTACTACTTTTAAATTGGCGGTGTTTCAAATATGTTTTTAATAGTGACATCGAAAAGATGTATAGGCAAATCCTTGTCAACCCGAAACATACGCCTTTTCAAAGAATTTTGTTTCGTGAAACGCCACAGGATACCATAGGCGATTTTCAACTTAAAACTGTTACGTTCGGAGTGAATTGCGCTCCATACTTAGCTATTAGAACCCTACGTCAACTTGCTGACGATGTTCAGAATTCGCACCCTCTCGCTTCGACCATTCTGCGGCGAGATTTTTATGAAGATGATGTACTGTCAGGTGCTCATGATGTCCAAACTGCACAATCAGCTCAACATCAATTAGTATCCGCTCTGTCTTCCGCTGGGTTCAACCTCCGAAAGTGGACCTCAAACTCACTTGAGTTGTTGAGCCACATTCCAAAAGAACATCTTTTTAATGAAGACTTTTTGGTAATCGATCAAAAGAGTTCAGCAAAAACTTTAGGCATCTGTTGGAAGGCCCTTTCAGACACTTTTTCTTTCTCAGTCCCTTCAGATACTTTGCTGAGCTCTATTACCAAACGATCGGTCCTCTCTATAATTGCCAAGTTATATGATCCTGCTGGATGGCTTGCTCCGATTGTGATTTCAGCAAAAATTATCATGCAACAGATTTGGAAGGATCAGACAGAATGGGATCAAAATCTTAAACCCCTAACACTACAAATGTGGAAATCTTTCATAGCTAACTTTTCTGCTATACAGACAATCGCCATCCCAAGGTGGATTGAGTATGCCCCCTGGGCTCCAACCCAAATACATGGCTTTTGCGACCCTTCGGAAAAGGCATATGCGGCTACTTTGTACATAAGAGTCCAACATAGCACATCTTCTTTTACTTGTCATTTGCTATGGGCAAAAAGCAAAGTTGCTCCTGTTCATTCAATTTCATTTCCACGTTTATAGTTGCTCGGAGCAGTATTACTCTCGAACATGATTCGAGTGGGATTCGAAAAATTGCACTTCATTGAAAACCATGAGGTATTTACGTGGACGGATTCCACAATTGTTTTGTCATGGCTTAGTAAACCACCATGTACGTGGAAAACGTTCGTGGCCAACAGAACTTCTGAAATTCAAACTAATATGAAGAACGCTTCTTGGCGCCACATCTCCTCTTCGGAAAATCTTGCTGATCTTGGTACTCGTGGTTTAACACCCGATGATTTACGCGAAAGCAAACTGTGGTGGCATGGTCCAAGTTGGTTGTGCGAATCTTCAAATAATTGGCCAATTTCAATCCCATGCCCACCAGAAGAGTCATTGCTAGAACCAAAACCTCTTAAAACACTGGCTACAATAACCGAAGATGACTTCGAATCAATTCTTCGTAGATTTTCCACATGGGATAGAGCAGTTCGTGTTCTAAGCTACGTGTTTCGATTTTTTAACGCGACTCGATTTCGTCAAAGGAAATATTCATCTCATTCTCTCTCTCCTGAAGAGGTCATATTTACTAAAAATAAAATGATCATGCTTTCTCAACAAATACTCTTTGCATTAGAATATAAAGCTTTACTACAAAGTAAACCCCTGAAACCCACAAGCTGTTTGTTGACACTTAACCCCTTTTTGGATAGTAAAAAAGTCCTACGTGTAAATGGAAGACTAACTTCTTCTACCTTAACTTATAATGAGAAACATCCAATTTTATTACCGTATAATGCGTACTTCTCTAAACTATTAGTTGAATTTGTGCACCAACTTTCCTTACATGGTGAGATACAGCTAATGGTTCGGATACTTCGATCTGAATTTTGGATACCAAAGCTGAAAAATTTGGTGAAAAAATGTATCCATGATTGTAAGGTATGTATCGTTCACAGAAAGAAAATGCGTTATCAACTAATGGGTGTTCTACCCCTGGAACGGACGATATTTACACTGCCCTTTACAAATGTTGGCATTGACTTTGCGGGCCCTTTTCTTATTAAGAATTACTATGGAAGGAAGTGTCGATTAGAGAAAGGCTATGTATGTCTGTTTGTGTGCTTTTCAACGAAAGCCATACATTTAGAAGCAGTAAGTGATCTGTGAACTAACGCTTTCCTTGCATCTTTTGCTCGTTTTGTTGGCCGTAGAGGTCTGCCTGATCAGA
Organism: Brachyopa scutellaris; assembly: GCA_949775065.1. Classification (NCBI taxonomy): domain Eukaryota; kingdom Metazoa; phylum Arthropoda; class Insecta; order Diptera; family Syrphidae; genus Brachyopa; species Brachyopa scutellaris. Next base: position 77,660,342 of record OX459113.1, read on the forward strand.
TATTTTCCGACCACGGAACCAACTTCGTCGGTGCCTCAAAATCACTTCTGGTAGATTTTCAAAACGCGCTTAAGACTTAAGACCCAAATACAAACTTTTCTCAGATAAAATGGACATTCATACCTCCAGGTGCCCCACATATTGGTGGATTATAGGAGGCAGGAGTCAGGAGTTTTAAGGCACATATTCGCAAGACAGTAGGCTGCACTAAACTTACTTTTGAGGAGTTTTCAACTCTTCTTGCACGCATAGAATCTTGCCTTAATTCTCGACCTATTTCCCCAATGTCAGAAAACCCTTCTGCTATTGTCCCTCTCACTCCTGGACATTTCCTCAGAGGTGGTCCCTTACTCAGTGCTCCCGAGCCATCCCTGGTAGATAGTTCCTTGAATACTATCAACCGATGGCAAAAGCTCAAGATTCTTCACCATCAGTTCAGTTGTCGATGGAAAGAAGAATATTTAAAGGAACTCCATAAACGCAATAAATGGAAATATCCACAGAAGGATGTCGAGGTGGACGATCTAGTTGTCATTCGAGACGAACAGCTTTCTCCTAACGAATGGCGTTTAGGTAGAGTGGTCAAGACATACTTCGGCCCTGACAAACGAGTCAGAGTCGTGGACATTAAGACCCAAAAGGGACAAATCACTCATCCCATAGTCAAGCTTGTTGTCCTTCCAATAAACACGACTTAATCCTGGTCATAATTTTTTATTTTTATTAGCAGGTTAATATGCACATTTACTTTTTTTCTCATTTTAAACGTTTCTTGTTCTTCAATCGTCACAATCGGTGTGACTTATCTTTAACTTCAATCGTTAATCGTACTTATATTGAAAAATCATGTACGTAGTTTACTTCCTATTATGAAATACTTTCATATGAATTATTAATCGATTATTTTGAATGAATTTAATTCGTTATTATACTAGGTTAGGTTAGGTAGCAGTGGCTGCCAGTAACAAGTACCAGCACACTTAGGCCTATAGAGGCCCATTGTGATACCAAGGATCTTGGGGATAATCACCCCGCTACTCAGGTGAACCATTTGGAACTTTGTATAAAACGAAGAAGGCTTCCTACGTCTTTTTGTATGAGATCACTTAGATCATCGAAGAAGTATTCTCCAAGGTGAAGTTTCCTACTACGGGAAAGAGCTGGACACGAGCAGAGGAGATGTGTTGGACTTTCCTCCTCCTCTTCGTCTCTACAGCTTCTGCAGAAGTCATTCGAAATGACGCCAAGTCTAGTAGCGTGTCTGCCTATAAGGCAGTGTCCTGTGATGACACCGATAATCGTACTAATATGCAGTCTTTTTAGTGACAAAAGGTATCTAGAGCGGTTAAGATCCAATCTAGGCCAGATTTGCTTTGTAGCAAGGCAGGTGGTTCCACCTTCCCATCTGGCGTTGGTCTTATTGACTGTGTCAAGTTTGAGTGCTAGCTTGTAAGTAGCGAGTGGCATACCTATATATTTCTTATCGGGTAGAATAGGAATTGTTGTTCCTATTTTAGCGAGCTCGTCAGCTTTGCAATTCCCTGGAATGTCTCTGTGCCCCGGCACCCAGCAAAGGTGAATGTTAAACTGCTTAGCCATCTCTATGAGAGATGAACGGCAGTTGGAGGTGATCTTAGAAGTGGATGAGACTGATTCCAGAGATTTCAACGCCGCCTGACTATCCGAGAAAATGCTAATATCGTTAGTGGATATTACATTCCTCTTGATCCAGGACAGTGCTTCCGAAATCGCCATGATCTCCGCTTGAAACACGCTACAGTGATCAGGGAGGCGAAAGGAGAGATTTAGTTTTAATCTGTCTGAGAAAACACCTCCTCCTACACCATCATTGGTTTTAGAGCCATCAGTATAGAAGTGTATCGACTTGTCTGTTACAGCACCTAGGTCATCCCAGAAGGACCTATCTGGGATAGTGACTTTAAAGTTTTTGTCAAAATTGGGCTTGGGTACAGTGTAGTCTATGTTTTCGGGAAGGGTAAGATTGTCTAGTATTATGGAGTGGCCAGTGTAGTTACTTGACCACTGTGAGATTGTTTTGAGTCTTATGGCAGAACTGGTTGCCATTTGCTTACCAATTAAGTCTAGGGGTGGGAGATATAGTAGGATGTCTAGTGCTGCGGAGGGTGTTGATCTTAATGCTCCGCTAATGCACAGACACGCTAATCTTTGTACTTTCCCCAAGCTGTCGCGATGTATAGCTTTATCTAGGGCGGTCCACCAGACCACTACGCCATACATCAGAATCGGTCTGATGATAGATACATAGAGCCAGTGGGCGATGCGGGGTTGAAGACCCCATTTGCTGCCGATGGCTTTCTTGCAGGAGTAGAGTGCTATGGTAGCTTTCTTTACTCTTTCTTGGATATTGAGTTTCCAACTAAGCTTACTATCCAAGATGAGACCTAGGTACTTTGCTTTGTCGGTGAAAACTAACTTGGTACCATATAAAGAAGGGGGGTCTATCTGAGGGATTTTGTATTTCCTAGTAAAAAGAACCAACTCCGTTTTCTGAGGGTTAACTCCCAGTCCACATTTGTCGGTCCATTTCGAGAGCTTATTTAGTGCATTTTGCATGAGTTCATTGATCGTGTGAAGATGCTTGCCGGAAATAGCTATAGCGACGTCATCAGCATATGCGATTACTTTGCATCCCACGCCTTCTAGGAGTAGCAAAAGTTCATTTACTACCAGGTTCCAAAGAAGGGGGGATAGGACACCACCTTGGGGGGTGCCTCTGCTGACAAATCTCCTGGAAGAGGACTCGCCCAGCTTGGTGTTGATAATTCGACTAGTAAGTAGTAAATTAATCAATTTGCGAAGCGAGTGCTCGACCTTGAGTTTTGAAAGGGCATCTACTATAGCCTCCGATTTAATATTATTAAAGGCACCTTCTATGTCTAGGAAGACAACCATTGTGTATTCTTTGCAGTAAATCGTCTTCTCAATGGTGCGTACCAGGGAGTGCAGTGCAGTTTCCACTGATTTACCCTTACAGTAAGCATGTTGGGATTCTGATAGCAGTCTTGCTTCGATGCTACTCCGAAGGTGGGTATCGATCAGTCTTTCTAAGGTTTTTAAGAAGAATGATGATAGGCTAATAGGTCTGAGATCTTTTGGACTAGCGTGAGAGCTCTTACCCGCTTTGGGAATGAAGATTACTTTAACTTCCAACCATAATTTGGGGATGTAAATATTGTTTATACAAAACGTAAGTATAGTTTCCAGCCAGGGCAGAATAATGTCAGTTGCCGACTGGAATTCAGCAGGTATTATGCCGTCAGGTCCCGCAGATTTGTATGGTTGGAAGCTGCGTAGTGCCCAAAGCAGTTTGTCCTTTGTGACCAGACAATTTGTGTTAGTTTGTGTAAGTTGAGTAGGTTGTGTACTGTTAGACGAACTACTAAGTGGAGAAGAGAAGCTACCAGGAAAGTGTGTATCCAGTAGTAGGTCTATTGTTTCTTCGCTTGAAGAGGTCCAAGAGCCATCTGGTTTAATCAGATAGCCAGGAGTACTTGGATTGGTGGAGAGTATTTTTCGTAGCCTTGAGGCTTCCGAGAAGTTCTCAATGTTGTCGCAGAAAAGTCTCCAGGATTTCCGTTTGGCTTTCCTGAGAGTACTTTTGAATACTGCGAGGGCCTCCTTATAAGAGGTCCAGTCTAGGGCACTTTTTGTGAGTTTTGCCCTATTGAATAGCAGTCTGCAGTGTTTTCTTGTGCTGCTAATATCGGAGTTCCACCATGGAGGTTTCGGTTTCCCCTTTGGTCTTATTGTAGGGCATGCCACATCTAATGCTTTATTGCAGGCGGAAGTGAGTTTTCCTACCATGCAGTCAAGCTCTTGTGTGCTGCTCGGGACCGGGGGTATTGAAGAAGGGATTAACCCCTGTAGTGTTTCCCTGTATTTAGCCCAGTCGGTCTTTCGGTAGTTCCGAAACTCTGGTCTGGCTGGGGGATGGTCGTCTAACGAGAATTGGATGTATCGGTGATCTGAGAACGAATGCTCAGCCGAAACTTTCCAGTTGTTGATCGATTGGGAGATATTATCAGATACAAGTGTAATATCTAGAACTTCCTGTCTATTGCAGGTTATAAAAGTTGGTGTGCAACCTTTGTTGCAGTAGGTGAGGTTTGTATTAAGAAAGAAGTCAAAAAGTAACTCACCTCTGTTGTTGGTGTCGGAGCTGCCCCAAATAGAGTGATGCGCGTTAGCGTCACTACCCAGGATTAGTCCATCATTGCGCCTCTCTGCATCCGCGATCGCCTCCTTCAGATTGTTCGGAGGTAGAGGGCCTATATCGTCATGGGCGAGATAGGCCGAGACCAGCCAGATTTTGCCCTTGCCAGTCTCCAGTTTTACCACTACTGTATTTCGATCGCTGTAATTTGAGAGTAGGAATATATTGAGATTACTCTTTGCGAGAATGCAGGCTCTTGGCTTACCTTCATTCCTCTTGTGGTAAAGAGTATAATTAGGAGTCCTGAGTCCAAGTATCGAGTTACCATTAACCCAAGGTTCCTGGATCAGGACGACATCTTCTCCTAGTTGTTGGAGTCGGAGAAGAAGTGAAGCGGATGCCGCTTTGGAGTGGTGGAGGTTAATCTGAACTAATCGCAGCATTGGAGCTACAATCAGGCGGATTTACCTCCACTACTGTAGAGTTTGCCTCTGGGTCTGAGTCCGAAGCTAGAAGCTCGTCCTCACTCAAGCATATGATGGGCTCAATCTCCATATCCGAGAGCGGTTCTTCCAGGGATGGGGGGTGGGATTGGGATGGTGGTGGTGGTAGTGGTGAGGGTACCGTCTTCGAGTCATTTGTCATTGCACCGGATGACATCTGCGAGCATGACGGTAGCTCCGAAGTGGTTGCGAGGTCCTTGGGTGAGGGGTTTGACTCCGCTATTGCCTCGTCTTTTTTGTACACCTTAAGGGTGATAGAGTCAAACCCGTAGCTTATTACGCCGTTGGTTTTGGCGAGAGGAGCCAGGGATTCCTGATTGATAACAATACAGGCACTCCTAAAGAGACCCCTGGCTTCGTCTAACCTGCCAATCTTCCAATTGTGCGTCGGAAGTTGTGGATTGCAGAGTTTGATAACGCTAAGCACATCTGCGGCGAGAGGGGGTTCGGTTGGGATCCAGGCCCGGGTTCTTGGTCTGCTCGGGATATCCTCCTTTGCTACGACCTCCAACCTAGCACCTGGCCATATCTCACCCAATTGGCTTATTGCCAGCTTATAAAGCTGCGCCGATCTATCGTCAGCGCAGGCGACCAACTTCACATGGCCTTGATGCCATCCGTTGTCGCGACATATGGGGGGAGGACCTGGGTGATCCTTGAAGATTCTAAGGAATCCACTGTGCAGCCGGCTGTTGACCAGCAGCCACCTATCAGGGGAGATCCTACCGTCTGGATCGCTGCGGTCAATGACTGCAACCACCAAGTGATCCTTAAGAACCTCGCTGAAAGGCCTTGATGTGATGCTGGACGGCTTAGGTGTGGTGTTGTTCACCTTAGTTCTTTTTGAGTCCGGATGGGACTCGTCCAGCGACCTTTGTCTTTTTGACGCGGAGTCTGAAGACGCAGCGGGTGACCTCTTGGTGATTTTCATCGCCCAATCAAGAGAGGCCCTTTGCTGTGCTGATCTGGCCTCTTCTGGAATTTTGCCAATTCTTTCCAGTACATTGGCAGCAGTCTTACGGTCCCTATAAGCCTGCTTGGAGGGGGCGATATACCGTTTCCGGCGTACCGTCCCCGAAGCGTCCGAAGCGGACGACCGTGGGTGATTGGAGGATGCGTTGGGAGACGGGCCAGAAGCTTTCGGTCTTCCCAGCGCATCCAAATGGGTGTTTAGAAGTGGATGCGCGCCTTTGCCAGCAATGCTAGAATCCAGCTTGGGTAGCAGATTCTTTGCTGCTGCTTGGCATCGAGCAACCTCAGCAGAAGACCCTGAGGTCTTGCTGCCGGCCGGGATTGAAGAGGACCCGGTCTTGGAATTGTTGTTTTTGTTATTGTTGTTTTTGTTGTTTGTGTTCATTATAGTTCCCACGAGTAGCGGAGAAAGAAGGTCCACCTGCACAGAGATCCGCAGTATGCAGGTAAGGCTGGCTAATCCGGATGTCGCCAGGTTTCCGGATACTCCGTGCAAGACTGAGCTATTTAAAGGGCCCTCAGCCTGGTCGATTCTCGGCACGGGTCGTATGACACCTTAATCCGGCCCGGGATTGGGAGCGAAGGGATAGAGGATGGGAATGGTGTGACGGGGTCGACTATCCTTTGGTTGAGATCTCCTCTAGGGTTGGTGACCCGAGAGTCTTTGACCTTTTAGGCCCCTACACCACGACGAGGTAGATAGTCAGGTAGGGGGTTATTATACTATCTTTATCTATTATATTATTCCACTATGTATTATAATTTGTAAGGAGTGAGTGGAGTCCCTCCTTGACCAAAAGGCTTCCCCCTATTTTAAGTTAAGTTAAGTTCTTTTTGCTACCGTGCCTTTCCTTATTGTATTAATTAGCAGCGGATGCTGCAAGGCGGCCGGTAATGTTCAGGTGAAACGTCTTCAACGTTTACTATAATTCTTATTTAATAATAACTTGAAATAATAGATGGCACTCTGCTAATGTATCATGTAAACTCCCAAAAATATCCCACCATAATTCCCTATTTCCTGTTTTTCTAACTAAGCTAAGTGAATTAGACTAAGCTCTCTTCCTATTCTTTTCCCGACTCGCATAGAGGTAAGACCTTGTTCCCAAATAAAAGAATTTGTTCAACCCAAACGCATTTTTCTCATTTATTCTTCTTTTCTTTTGATTTTCGCTTCGAATAAAATTCTTCAATTGCACCCGGCAATTGTTGACCCCCCGAAATATTCCCAAGAAACCAGCGCATCTCCGACGAAACCAACAAGTTTTCGAGCTACCCTGCAACCCCCCTCAACAACTATAATACATATATGTGTGTACATATGCATGTACTTAGAACTTCCTTTTACTATAGAAATACACTCTGAGATTAGGTGCTCCGTAGTTTTTTTTTGTTTGTTGATAGAATCCGCTTTCTGTGTTGCTGTTTTTCATTGTTTAGGTTGTTGTTGTTAATTGTCGGTCCTGTGCAAACATTTTTTAAATGTTCTTTGTTTATTTTTAGGCGTTTCATTTGTTCATTTGTTATTATGATTCAGGGATATTTTTTTTGGAATGCTTTAGGTTTAGGCCCTCTTTATTGCTCTAGTAACTTTTGAGTTGGTTTGTTGTCCATTCTGTGATGACTCTATTATTGTCTACTCTTGTGAAGCCATGGTTAGCGCCTGGTCCAAAATATTGACTGTTGTCACCTTTTTTGGTCAAGATAGGCCCTTTCGTGTTACTTCTGCCGCGCGACTTAAAGTATTACCTTTGGGTAATATAGAAAAGAAAACCAAACTTGAATTGGAACGACTATTTTATTCAGGAGTTTAACTAACACTGAACTTACAAATTTTAAGTTGGTGCACAGAAGATGCCAAACAAACAAACAAAGGTTTTAAATTACAGCTATGGAATGTGCAAAGATGCAAACCAAGAGTTTAATATTGCAATTATAGAATGTGTGTACAGAAGGTACCAAAGAAAGAATAACAAAAGTCTAATATTACAATTAAAGAATGTGTGTACAGAAGGTACCAAAGAAAGATTAATGTGTGCAATTATTCATATTGAAGTATCGAAATGCAAGTTTGCAATTTCGGTGTACGTAACTTCTCCCCCCTTAGTGTAGCGACTGCCAGAGCGTGTTACTTCTCGAAGGAGCGTTTGGTATGTCCATCGTACTGTTATTGGTTTCTGCTGGGTTGTTTCTGGAGGATTGTTGAGTTCTGGTTCTTGTTCTAATGTAAACTGCTATCAAGATGATGATTGTCGGAATTAATGTGGTCCAAATTGATATAAGGTGGGTTTTGGATTCTATGGTGAGTAGCTGGATGTTCTCGTTGTTTTTTAGCTGGTCTAGGTGCAGTGTTGTTAATGAAAGATGCTGATTGATGATCGAGGAATTGATTTGACTTCGAGTTGGTGTATGTATTACCAAGCTGGCCCAGAAGATATCTGATCTTGAATCATAAGTTATGTTATTAATAAATATAGTACAGTTTTGAAAATGTAACAGTGCGGTTCCATAAATGTTATATTTGTTGATACCACAAGTTGTTGCAACAGTTATATTGCGGACATCAGTAAGAAGAATGTAGTTTGGTTCTGGTTGTGATACTGGATTGGGCTCAAAGTTATTTGAAAGGTTGCATATTGCAGGCTGGTTGTTGATAATATTCGGCACACATTCAGGAAATTTGGTTCGTTTTCCTTTTTTACTTTCACAAAGGTAGATGCCTTCTATGAGATCGCAACCTTCCTCAAAATATAGTGCGTCGGATTCATGTATAGCGAGATAAGGGTAGGTAGATATGGAAAGAGTTTTGTTGTTAGGGAGAGGTATAAGATGGAAAAGGGAATATTTTCTTTTGGATGAAATAGGAATTTCAATGCTAAACACAATATTCGAATTATTATAATAAGCTTGCAATCGTAAGATTTCGTAAATTTGCTCGTCGGAAGAAAAATTAATAGATTGGTTTTGTAAAAGACATCTGATTTCATCTAGTTCAACCTTACTAAGTATTTGTTTAGAGATTACATGTAATTGAGCAAGAGTAACAGCTTCGGCAATATTTACTAGGTGATTATAGAGCAAGTCTATATTGAAATTGATCCTGTGAATATACTGAAGGTGTTTCAAAGTTTCCTGATCGGTTTTGAGTGCGTTATTTATATTAGCATTGCAAAGATTCAAAAAGGTTTCTATTGTGGTTTGTTGTTCATTAATGTGACGAGTAATATTATCAAATCTCTCTATCATATTTTTATTAATACCTATTTGCAGGTTTTCTTCGTTCTCTAAAATGTTTTGATTCGAATTTAATTTTCTTAGTTCTTCATTAATGGCAATTGCGTCATTTGTATCCATGTTTCCTGTTATCGTTTTTATCAATGTACCTAATCCATTTATTATATCTCGCTTTTGTCTTTGCCTAGGTAAAAGTGCCTGAAGTCTTAGTTCTAGTTCTCTGAATTTAATACGTGCTATGTTTATTGTGTCAATGTTCCCTTGTTCGTCTCCCAAAGTTTCTATAGATTTGCGAATTTTCTCTATACTTTGTGCGTAATTATTGAGGTTTACAATATGGATGAATTTCTTGTAGGTTTCTATTACCTTGGCTGGTCCTAATCGAAGGGGTAGTAATCCGTAACTGTCAGTCAGGTTGTGTATTTCCAATTCTTGTCCTTGTATTGCCATCGTTGTCGTCATTAACCTGAAATTTTCGTTTTGTTTTTATTCTGGCTTTGTGAAGTTTTTTTGTGTCATTAGTTATTACTGTCAGTCTATTGTTAGTTTGGACTTTTTGTTTTTTAAACCGTGGGGTCATTTTGTTGCGCCTGCATTCTTTTCGGTAAATTGTTTCTCCTTCTTTAAGGTCAGTGGGGTCTTCCCTAAATTTATTAATTTTTCCTAAATATTTGTCTTTTTTATTATCTAGTAGTTTCTTGACGGATTGGAAGAGTTCCGTCTGAAAAGCGTTAAGTTTTTGAAGGTAGTCATGTTGATTAGTGTATGTAAATGTTTTGTTGAAGTCGTGTGTACGTCCGTAAAAAAGCTCATATGGTGTATGGTTTGTGGTAGAATGAGTCGCGTTATTGTACGTTATGATCGTTTCGTTGAGTACGTCTTCGTGGTCCTTTTCTTTATATTTGTCTTGAATGATTCTGTATATTTCTGTTAATGTTGAATGCATCCTCTCTACTGGAGCATTGCTGGTCGTTTGTTGAAAGGAGGTGATATGGAGTTCGATGTTAAACTGTTTACAGAAGTCTTGAAAAAGGTTTGATGTGAATTCCGCCCCTTGGTCACTTATAATTTTCCGAGGTATGCCGTGCATGCTTATGAAATGTTTAATTGTTTTAACTATATTTAAACTATTCCGGGTCGGTAACGTATATGCTGCACCAAATTTAGAGAATTTATCAATGATAGTAAGAATACTTTTATGATTAATACTATATACATCTATATGTATAATGTCAAGTGGTTTAATGGGCGTTTCAGTTTTTCCAAAAGCTATTTTGGGGGGTCGTCTGTCATATTTTTGTGTCTGGCAAATAGTACAATTATTAATTGTTTGGGTTATTTTGTTCCTCATATAGGGAAAGTAGTATTCTCGTTGCAAATGTTGAAGAGTCTCGTTTATGCCTCTATGATTAGATTTCGTATGGTAGTCAGTTATGATTTGGTCTTGTTTGTCATTTTCGGTAATATCGGTTAAAAGTTTCTTACACCTTAATAAGCGGAAAGTTAGCTTCTAGCAAAATATTTTGAATAAACCTGTTGTATTAGCTTGAATGTTTCATCGTCTGCCTTTACAGCGACGAGTTTGTTCGGAGGAAGGTATTCCTTAAAAATATTAATAATGTCATTTTCAGAAAACGATTGTCTAGTTATGGTACGTCTTTGTTTGTTCCTAAATAATATTTTGAGTAAATTTCGAGGCTGATTATCTGATATTTGGAATATTACCTGTAGGTTAAATTCATTTAATGGTTTCTCAGCGATAGGAATACCATCACCTAAATTTTCTTCGGCAGAATGTATAGTAGCGGCTGTGGTTTCGTTCAAGTTTACTTCTATTTTATCGGACAGTTTAATACGACTAAGAGCATCAGCGTTGGAATTCTGAATTCCTTTTTTATACGCGATCTCGTAATCGTATTCCTCTAATTTTAATCTCCAACGCACAAGCTTAGAGTGAGGTTCCTTTAAACTCATAAGCCACTGCAGTGGTTTATGGTCGGTGACGATCTTAAATTTGTTACCGAAGAGGTAGGGCCTAAAGTAGTTCGTTGCCCAGACAATAGCAAGGAGTTCCTTTTCTATCGTGGAATAATTGATTTCTGATGTTGTTAACGTCCTGCTTGCAAAGCAGATTGGTTTATCACTACCAATGGATCCCTGTGATAAAACGGCACCTAACGCAAAGTTGCTTGCATCTGTGGTTAACACAAATGGTTTAGCAAAATCAGGATACTGGAGAAGTGGATCGTTGGATAAAATATCCTTACACAATTCGAACGCTTTTTTGTAATCTTCATTAAGAGTAATCTCTACGCCCTTTTTAAGACATAGAGTAAGAGGTTTAGTCAGTTTTGCAAAATCACGAACGAATTTCCGATAGTAACCTATCAAACCGAGAAAAGATTTGATTTCTTTCGTTGTTTTCGGTATTGGAAATTCTTTAATAGCTCGGATTTTATCGGGGTTCGGTTTCACACCGTTCCTGGTGATTATATGTCCAAGGAACGCAGTTTCTTTTCGCAAAAACTCGGATTTGTTCAATTGGATTTTCAAATTTGCTTCTCTAAGTTTATTAAATATTTTTTGTAGGCTCTCTATATGTTCTTGGAGTGACGTTGAATAGACGACGATGTCGTCTAAGTACACGAGACAGGTTTTGCCGATATAGTCTCTAAGAACGTTGTCCATCACTCTCTGAAAGGTGGAGGGGGCGTTTTTCAGCCCAAAAGGCATTCTTACAAACTCGTAGTGGCCACATTCAACCGTGAAGGCTGTTTTTGAGATGTCTTGTGGATCCATCTCGACCTGGTGGAAACCACTAGCCAAGTCTAGAGTCGTAAAGTAGTGACACTTGCCTAATTTATCCAAAAACTCGCTTATATTAGGCAATGGGTACTTGTCACTTATTGTTTTGTCCTTAAGACGGCGATAGTCTATGACTACTCTCCACTTCTGTTTGCCTGTAGAGTCCAGTTTTTTGGGCACAACCCATACAGGGGAGCTCCATGGGGAGAAACTGGGTCGGATTATTCCCTGGTTTAACATGTCTGAAATTTGACATTGAACTTCGCGTTTGTGAACATACGGGTATCTGTAAGTTTTAGTGTATATTGGTATCTCATCCGTAGTTTTGATTTTGTGCTTTATTGCATTTGAAAACGTCAGGCTTTCTCCTTCCTTGTAGAAAATATCACTAAAGCTTCTACAAAGTCTAAAAATGGATTTTTTTTCTTCGACATTTAGATGTTCTGACCGAATTTCAGTAGAAATATACTCATAGTTTTGTCTATCTATTTCCTTGAATTTGGATTTCTAAACTGTTAAGTTCTCTGGTTTCAAAATTTGTGAGTGGTTGAACTTTAAGTGGGTGTTGTAAAAAGAGTGTTTGATCTGTTGGCGTGTTATTTTGTACTTCTATTTCAGCATGCCAGTTTTCTCATTGCAGGATGTCACCGTTTTGGTAATCTACTGGTAAATTTACGATTATACTAGAGTGGGAAGGAATTCTATATTTTTGAGACATAAAATTAGGTTTATATAGGAGTGGAATTTTTACATTTGCTGTAACTAGTGTTTTATTGGGTAGATCTATACTGGCTTTAAGGGCACTAAGGACATCAAGGCCCAATAAACCATCAAAGTATCCGTGGAACTTGTAAATAAGAAAAGTTATTTCGCCAGGCTGTTGGAATTCGCTAAAGTTTGGAAGGGTTACTTGTTTGTCGATACTGTGTTTTCGTAAGATTGTTGTAATTATTGTCGGTGTAATTATATTAATGTCGTCAGGGTGGACGTATTCAGGGTTTATAAATGAAGAAGAAGCCCCAGTGTCTATAAGAAATTTTAATTTTTTGCCAAAAGGTGAGTTAATATGTATATATGGAAGTGAATGTCCGTGTTTATTTATGTCTATGTATATTGAGGTCTCGAGGCTAGAAGATGAAAATTTGCTTCGTCTTCATACTTAGGATTGTCAAAAAAGGTTTCGTTTGAGTTATCATAGTATTGGTCTAACTGTGGATAGTAATTTTGTGGATAGTAAGTTTGGACATTACTGATATCTGTGGGTTCTTGTAGGGGGTAACTACTTTGATCTTCTATGGCTTCTGTCTTGTCCAATTCAGGTATATCTGGTTCGTCTATATTATGGAGTTCTCTAGTGTATTGAGTATTTTGTCGGAATGAATTATTTTGTTGGGTTCTCTGTCCAGAAGCGGATTTTTTTATTAAGGTTTGTGCTGAGAGTGTATCCATCGGCTCTGGTGTAGTAAAGGCGTTTGTATTTTGTGTTATTGGTCTTTGGTAATTTATTTGTTGTTGGGGTCTGTATTGTTGTTGTACAAATGGTGGTCTCTGATAATTAAATTGCTATTGAGGTCGGTATTGTTGTTGAACAAAAGGTGGTCTCATGTTTAACTGACCGAATCTTGGATAGTAAGAAATTGGCTGTACGGAATTGTATTGAGGTTGTCTAGGAGGAAGGTTCTTAATCTGTGGATTAGGACCCATGGATGGTTTTGGCAGAGGTTTATAATCATATCTGATATACGACATGTTTTGTTCTTTAATGCAGCTAGCGAATGCTTCTGCTAGTGATTGAGGTTTCATAGATCTTACAGTAGAACCCAGAGGTTCTTTAAGTCCAGTTAAAAAGACATTAAGGCACATTTCGTTATAAAGATCTCCTTTTGCCTTTATAACATTGGCATCTTTGTTATGGATTTGGATGTGGTTTCTCATCGTAGAGAGGATTTCGATGACCTCACTATAGTATTGCTCTGTTGTCTTGTTACTTTGCCATAGGTTATGTAAATCTTTGATAAGTGAAGTTTCGTTACGCTTATCTGCGTAATGTAATATTAGATTAGCTTTTATTTGGGACCACTCTAAGGGTGTCCCATAAATATTGAGCACCTCGTTAGCAGGTCCTTCCCTTCTATTTTGTTACGGATAGCCCGTAATAGGAGTTTGCCATAAGCATCATTATTTATGGATGTTACTAGCAAAAGAATTTCTTCGACGTTTGCTATAAAATCGTAGAGGAGACGCGGATTGCCATTGTATTTAGGTAAATCCTTAATGGCGTCTGGGATTCGCAAAGAGTTAAAAAGGTCAAATGGACCGCAGTTACCAGAGGGGTTTGATGTACCACTCGTCGCCATTTCGGAATTATTTATAATAAAGGATTGATTTACTTCACTATCGATTTCAATATCACTCTCTCTATATTCACTGTTTAATTCGCTATTTATTTCTATTAAATGAGGTTGACTTATTTCAGTATTTACTTCAATATCGATTTCTCTATACTCACTGATCAATTCACTATTAATTTCCACTAAATGAGGTTGAACTGATACACTATCTCTTTGATATGGTTTTGGTCTTAATCTATTCTTAATTGAGTTGGGCATTGAATTTTTAGGAATTGGGAGGATTTGTTAAAATTATCTTAACTATAACATGAATCTAACTTACAGTAGGATGAGTGTTGCCATATTCTCTGGTTTAGTTGATCCTGTTGTCGTTGTGTTTAGGCTCTGGAACCAAAGAGTTGAAACTCAGCCAAACTTGATGAAATGTTCGCGTTCCTTGCACTGCGTTTTCCTGTTTATATTTACGTCACTACTACCAGTAATCCGCTGGTATTGAATTTTTGTTTTAAATCGGAAAGTTAACACAATCAGTAAACCGCTGATATTTATTTAACCGATTAACTAAACATTCACAACGTAAAATTTTTTTTCAGGATTTAATGCAATCCTACCGACTGCGCCACTTAAAGTATTACCTTTGGGTAATATAGAAAAGAAAACCAAACTTGAATTGGAACGACTATTTTATTCAGGAGTTTAACTAACACTGAACTTACAAATTTTAAGTTGGTGCACAGAAGGTGCCAAACAAACAAACAAAGGTTTTAAATTACAGCTATGGAATGTGCAAAGATGCAAACCAAGAGTTTAATATTGCAATTATAGAATGTGTGTACAGAAGGTACCAAAGAAAGAATAACAAAAGTCTAATATTACAATTAAAGAATGTGTGTACAGAAGGTACCAAAGAAAGATTAATGTGTGCAATTATTCATATTGAAGTATCGAAATGCAAGTTTGCAATTTCGGTGTACGTAACTCGCGTAGGTTATATACACTTTTTTTTGAAGTGAATACTTTTTTAGCGACGTATTTGTTTCGAAAACGAGTTACGATAAATGTGTTTCGATAAATTTCGATAAATTTTTCGATAACGGGGAAATGATTCCATAATATGTATACAGAAAACATCCGCCCGTCCGTCTGTCTATCCGTCTGTCTGTCTGTATGTCCGTTAGTCTGTCTGTCCGTCTGTCTGTCTGTCTATTCGTCTATCTGTCTGTCTGTCTGTCTGTCCGTCTGTCTGTCTTTCTGTCTGTATGTCTGTCTGCCTGTCCGTCTGCCTGTCTGTCTGTCCGTCTGTCCGTCTGTCCGTCTGTCCGTCTGTCCGTCTGTCCGTCTGTCTGTCTGTATTTCTGTGCATCTGTTCGTCTGTCTGTCTGTCTGTTCGTCTGTCTTACCGTCAGTTTGTCTGCCTGTCTACGTTTTCACGTCTAAACCGCTGAGACCTGAGGAAGGACATAGACAGAAAGCCTGGTCGCTAGAGGGCGCTGGAGTCAAGTTATTAACAAAACCTTTTCACGCCTAAACCGCTGAACCAATTGTAATGTAATTTGGCAAAGAGATAGTCTGAGACCTGGGGAAGGATTTAGATGGTGCCGCTGAAGTCAAGCTATTTATAACTTCTTTATAAATTGACCAGAATACCTCATGCTCGCAGTTTATGTTGGTATACTGCCTAAAGAGAAAACTAGAAAATCTGGACCCGATACGTGGCGCTGGAGTCATGTAATTAGCATATTACTTAATTGTATTACATATTTTCCATCGATTGTACTAAACAACTTTCTTCTTCTCTTACACATTACACATTCAACTGCATTGGATTTGATAAGTATTCACTTCCCCCGTGAGCTTATGTGGATGAGGCTCAAAATGCGTTCGCGCACAACCCAACCAAATCAGAAATTATTTGTAACGTCAGGGGAATAACTCAAGGACCACATTATGTTGGAATAAAATAGAACTCTCCTCGATCCGTAACTCCATTTTTTTATTCCAATCAGCAAACCACTTGTGCACCAGTCATAATATGATGAAGATGACCATTTAACAAAGATCCGGCTTATCACATAGAAAGCTATCATAAAGGATTTATTTATTAAAAAATTCACTGTTCACCAGATAAAATGTGATTTGGGAAAATATACCCGAGAAGTAGTGCTTACTAAATATGTATGTAAATATAACATATGATTAAAACTTAACTACTCGTAGAAAATTTTAATTCGAAACACGCTTAAGCACGCTCAGTATTATAAAGAATTAAACACCCAGCCATGGCGATGGCGGGTGGTAATACACACATACATACATAGTATCTACATAGATACTTATATCAGCTTACGCCTCTGTAATTGTGATGTATTCAAAATTGGGTCAAAATTAATTTGTTTATCTATGAGTATAATACTATACCACTTAAGCTCTTAAAAGTTGCAACCACCTAGCGAATCCATAAAAATTATAAATTTGCGTAGCAGACACGTGCCATCAATTGCGATAATTCCCCATAATAAAAACAAGAGATACGTACACTTACCACTAGACAGATTTTTAAAAAGGTACTTATACATATTTTTATTTTGTTGTTTAAGACCACATGCTTCCAAACTAAACTAAAGCGTTGAAAATGTACGCCTTTTAAGTGTAAAAACGTGACCTGCACGTGCCAGCAAAAAACGGGTGTCATCTCATAATATTTAACAAAATGAGTGAATGTTGTTATTGTAGTATCCATAAGTCTACTTAAAAAAAGTGATAAACGGATAAAATATTATTTTATTATTTTATTTATTTAGGTAAGGTCTTGGGTTACCATCTATAAAAAAAATACAGATGCGCTGAATTAACAAGTCTGTCTAAATCTATGTACATTTATATGGTGAGCAGCACGTCATCGATGAGTTTACAATGATTGCATAAAAATATGTATATGGTGCAAACGTCGTCCGTGAATAATTCAGGAGAGATGAGAAAGACACTTGATCCAGACACTGAAATGAATTTTATTAGATTAACATAGATTGATTAAAGAGGTGGGACTACTATATTTATTTTGGTGGGGCTACAGTTCGGTGTGAACCAGGGCCTGCTTCTCGCAACATGTGCGTTATATATTTTGCACGAATGGAAGGGATCTACAGTTTTTTGCCGACTCCAAACGGCGAGTTGAGAAGCTCCTCGTGACATATGATACTCGTTAAATGCTTGTCAGACATTCGAAAGATGTGGCACCGTGAAAAAACGTTTAGGAGTTTGCTGGGATTGAACTCGGGCAGCATTGCGTAGTAATGCACTTACCACTACACCACGGTGCTCGGTGGGACTTTACTTAGCACTCCTATAATCCTGTTTCTTCGTCTGCGTTGCACATTCGACAAGTATTGTATTGACTTATTCCCATGGTGTTTTTTTTACCTCTGCTGCATCCCGCCATGAATCCGGTAACTGTGTGCTTGGACTTTTGGAGGAGCTGTTTAGTTCTTTTAAGGGAAGGGGTTGGTAGGTAGGAAGCTTTTCGCCTATCTGTTACCTTCAGTTTCCATCCAGAAATGAATTGCTTTTATTTCTAACCATTTATTGATATTCACTCCTATAATTAAATCCGCCGGGAGGAATGATTCACGAAAATTCGAAAATCGGTATCATTGAATCCGTTCGAAGGGAATCGTCCACTTGTCGGTAATGTGAACAACTCTTCACTTGATCATTGAAAACGAACGGATCGAATCTCTCCATACAAAGTTTGACGTTTAAGATCCGCGAGAGAATCATTGCGAATAGGCGGCAGAAGTTCAAAAGAATGGTATTGCCACAGAGTTGACCTGGTCACTGCCAAAAACTTTGAATGTTGAGAGTGCAGAAACAAACAAATGATGAACTAACTTCAGGCATTCAAAGAATACACATACACAGATCATTAGACAAAACATGCGACCAAAACAAGGAAATTTTAATGGAAATAAATGTAAATACATTACAAGAAACGTTGAACTTTATAAATAAAATAAATGGAACATGACATTGGAATGCAAAATATTGCAAAATAAAAGCTTAAAGTAAAACCAAAAAAGTATTAATTTATTATTTTTTATTCATTAGATTTTGTTTCACAATCGCCTTTGTCAAATGTCAAATCAGCGAACAGCTGATTTCGAAAAAATAAAAAGTGATGTAGATAAAGTAGTGTATCCGGCGGATTTAATGATCATGACGATAGGTGAATATGAACCGAATGAGTGAAGGGAATCTCAGATCCGTGGGATTTAATGATAGGCTTTTTGAATTGTCACTACAAGCTGAGAAAACTAATAAAAAAATTGGGCCTAGAAGGCAATGAGTCATGTCGATACTGAAATGAAAAGGAGTGGCTCGAAGCTCTCTAATTGGAGAACACAATAGATCTACGAATAGTACACGTGTATATCGCAGTTCCTATATTTCGCGATTCATTCATTCATTCATTTGATATAGTGATACAACACATGCAATGATTGTGGGCCACTGAACCGATTCCGCATCAGACTCCATTTCGTACCACAATTTCTTTAGGGTAAGGTTAAGTAGAATTGATTGACGGCATTAAGCCAGTAGAGACACTTAGACCATTAGAGATCCAACTAATAAATGAATATGTATATCTTTAGTTAGTTATAAGCAGGGATAGGATTTTGTGGACCTAAAAAAGTTAAAAAAGGCAAAACAAAATACTTAAAAAAAACTTAAAAAAAACACGACACAAACACAAAAGGAACGTAAATGCACATTGAATTATAGTAGCATTGAACTACCAAGAGCTTTTTGAAATTTTCTGGTAATAATCCTTTGGTTGTCACTTAGAAGCGCCTTGAAGGAGCTAAATTACCTTTCTTCTTCAGCTGAAACGAGTGGAACCCATTTAAAGCTTTCAACATTATTTACATCAATGTTTGGCGGTATTTTTTGGAAAATATTTTTCAATTTTCTCAAATCTTTTTATTAAAATGAATTTTTAAGTAGTGAGATAAATTGTAAATTATCTATCTCTGTACTGTGAAATGACATCGCGAAAGCCAATGTAAACTGTTTTTCTATGATAAAACTAAATGTATCTGTATCTGTATTTTTCAATTTGCTGGAATACGTACATGCATATTTATCCCATTTAGACCCAAATATAAAATACAGTGATTTTTATTAAAAAAAAAAACTTTATTTTCTAGTTAATTTACAATCTTTAAGGCACTTTAGAAAAAAATATTACAATTTTTTTTTTTTTGTAAACTCATGAGCCCACTGTACTCAAATAAGTACACGTAAAAGAAACTGCACATAAATGACAGCAGAACTAAATACATAATTTTACATTTATAAATTTAATATTTTAAACCATTAATATTTTAACTAAGAATTACAAAAATCCAAAAAAGTGGTTGTCCTCAATTGGGGACAGCGGTCGTAAATGGGTTAAGTATGAATGAACCCACGCAATAAAAATTATCAAACCTGTTGCGGGAAAATGAAACTCAGGCGACTGTTCGTTTTAGAATGAATGCCAATTTTTTGATAAAGAGACTTCAATTTATACATGTTCTTATGTACACTTTTGTTCTTATGTAAATAAGTTAACAGAGGTGAGAAGATAGTGTGGATGACAGTTATTGTTATGTTTTGCTAATGTGAATGTGTTAGAGAAAGTAAGTAATTATGTAAATCTTACATGTGGTATGACATGATATTCAACACTACCCCTCAAAACTTAATCAATTAACATTCATAGAAAAATGTAACAATTCAAAAATTTAAATATTCATAAAGATTAACGCTTTAAATCAAGCATATCGGAAAATTTAATATGTTTAATTTTTGACAAATTTTTCGTTAGTATATCGGCAATCATATTTTCGGTTGAAGTATATATTAAGTTAATTCATTTTTTACTAAAAACCTCTCTTACGTAATGTGCTCGTATATATATATATGTTTGCTGCGACTATGGTAGACTGGATTTTTGACCAGTGCATGCGAACTAAGATTGTCTCCGTGCAATTCGGTGGGTTCGTTCACCAGCTCGGAAAACCCCAGTTCTGTGATAAATGCACGTAAGTAAACGGCTTCTCTCGATGCAGCGGATAGTGCCATGTACTCCGCCTCTGTGCTGCTTAGCGCCACCGAAGACTGCTTTTTCGACTCCCAAGTAATTGCAGCGTTATCGTCGCCAATGAAAAAAACAAATCCTGTGTAGGATCTTCTATCTTCGCTACTGCTGGCCCAATCAGCGTCTGCGAACCCTTTTAAGTGTCCACTGGTTTTTCTGTAAAGAAGTTTAATGTTTTGTGTATTATTTATATACCTGACTATGTGTTTGGCGCCAGCAAAATGCTCAGGATGTGGATTGACGTTGAACTGCGAGAGTTTGCTAACGGAGTGTAGAATGTCCGGGCGTGTGGACATAGCCAAGTAGAGCAATGATCCAATAAGTGACTGGTATGCTGTTTTGTCCACCTTTCCACATTCAGAGCATTTCATTTCATTTCATTTCCAGCATCAACAACATCGCCTGCTTGCTTATCGATCCTTGTGTGAGAACTGCAACCAGGAATCTCTTCATCACGTAAGTAACCGCCATCAGCATTCGTGAAACTGTCTTCAGATGCAGTATCAACAGTATGATGTTCAACTTCAGGTGCAGTATCCATCTTCACAATCGGAACATTTTCCTTCTTCGGACTAACAGCAGCAGTAGCAGCTTCATTTTCCTTCTCCGATCAAATATTGGATTCTTGCAGGTCTGTGATGACGTAGTCATTGGATTCCCCGAGTGATGAGTTCTCTTTGCTATCCTCCAAACATTTTACGTCGCGGCTCTGGAAAATACTTTTAGACTTTGCATCATATAGCCGGTAGGCCTTAGACTCAAACGCATACCCAACCATAAAGCAACTCATACCTTTAGCGCTGAATTTTGACTTACCAGGCTTTTTGTTTAGCATCAAGCCTTTGGATCCGAAGATTCGGAGATGTTGCACGGACGGTTTCTTGCCACACCACACCTCATACGATGTTCTAATGTCAAGCGCTCTTGTATACGCCCGATTTCGGAGATATACGGACGTTTTTACCGCTTCTCCCCACAACATCTCCGGAAGACAGGAGTCAAGCAACATACATCTCGCCATCTCCACCACCGTTCAATTAGCCCGTTCAGCAACACCGTTTTGTTGTGGTGTATAGCTTGTAGTGAGCTAATGAAGAATTCCTTCAAAGTCTAAGAAATTCGAGAACTCTTTGCTGAGATATTCACGCCCGTTGTCAGTTCGTAATGACTTAATCTTTTTAGAGGTTTCACGTTCTACTCGAGCTTTGAATAATTTAAATACATTAAAAATATCGCTTTTGTTCTTTAGTAGATATATGAACGTTTTTCTACTATAATCGTCAATAAAAAGATAAAAATACCTGAAACCGCCGGGGGTAGACACTCTCATCCGACCGCAAATGTCACTGTGGATCAAATCAAGCACGCCGCCGCTTCGACACTTGCTACTAGTAAAGGGTAAGGTGCAGATTTTTGCTCTTAAACAAGTTTCACAGATCAATGACATTCCACTACTGATAGAGTCCATTCCGTACACCATATCACGGGAGTAAAGTAATTTCAAATCTTTTTCATTAAGATGACCTGACCTCTGATGCCAGCGCATCAAACTGTCATTGGACTTTCCCGAATAGAGAAACTGTTTCTTTTCGAAAATAAACAGATTACCGCTCTTCGTAGCTTTCATAATTATTTTGCCATCATTTGACTTAATAACCGCACAAGATTTGTCAAAAACCACCGTATGACCGTTTTCCGTAGCTTTGCTTATCGAAATAAAGTTAGTTTCTAGCAATGGGACGAATAAAACTTTATGCAAATGCATGCGCACCGATCCCGCCTCGATAACAACGTCACCGATCCCGTCCGACTGTATTTGATGATTTGCCGCTAGTTCGATTAATTCTTTATGTGGTGTGAGGGAAATGAACATACCTTTGTCACAACACATATGACTGGTAGTGCCGCTATCCAGAACCCATGTACTTTTTGTAAGAAGTGGGTGAGTATTTGTGCTATTTACTGCACTGAAAGCCGCAAAGTGAGCCGTAGGCTTTGATGTGGTAGAAGATCGACAAGCCGAGGCTGACCATGGATGAGTTTTCCGCCATTTTCAAATTTATTAGCTGCTTAAATAGAGTTACCTTCCTCCCTGGTCCTTGTGAAGCGTGTACTTCCTCCACTTTGCCACGCAGATTTCGAGGTTTCACAGTTGTTGATGTGCAATACCTGTGAGGTTTTAATAGACAATAACATCATTGCCAGTGCCTTACCATCCTTTAAATTCCACTCAGTTGTAGCAGACGCTGAAGCCGTTGATGCTGATGAGGAAGTACATAGTAGGATGCAATCACTGCTGTTCTATTTTTCATCTTCAACTTCCATTTTTTCTCTATCTGTCTGGCTATTTGCCTGCGTGACTCTCTATCTATCTATCTGTCTGTCTGTCTATCTGTCTGTCTGTCTGTCTGTCTATCCGCCTGTCTGTCTGTCTGTCTGCCTATCTGTCTGTCTGCCTGTCTGTCTGTGTGTCTGTCTGTCCATCTGTCTGTCTGCTTGTCCGTCTATCTATCTATCTGTATGTCTGTCTGTCGGTTTCTCTGACTGTCTGTCTGTCCCGCCTGTCTTTGCCCGTATACTAAAACAGTCGCGTTACTTATTAGGTAAAACACTGTTCTAGTAACATGGTTCTGGATAGAAATAAGAGCCGCAAAATTCGACAAACCTTGTTGAATCACACCAAATGTTCAACGTGTGATTGAACAGCAGCATAATTTTTCTATTATTTGGTTGTACTACATTAAATGTTCGATTTAGTAACAAACATTTAAAATCTAATAATACTTATTTTACAGTTATCCTTTATCAAAATTAAAGGGGTTTGCATCTACATCGCTCTTCCGACTTCAAACGTCAAGTATAAATATTTTTAAGAATTTCCGAATTTTCACCGCAATGATATCCTTAAAGGATTTTATGGCCATTTGCTTGGTATCGAAAGAGTATCTGGTAGCTAAATAACTTTAGACTGACTGGAACATCAGGACAGTACCGTTGATGGGGAAGAATTTCCGATCCCAAATACAAATAGTTTTTGTAGTGTTACATAATGAGATATTGGGTTTAGCATTGCCATGTAATAGTATCGTACCATGCAATTGCGTGCACTTCTTATGTCGATTTCCTCAGAAAATTGTAAGGCGTTTATCATTGCTCGTAGTTAATAAAATGAAAAGTCCATCAGACTGTCACCATCAACTTTTCTAGGTGAAGAGTGGAATTAGGGATGTGTTTTCGTTTGGCATATACATAATACTAGTGTACTGGTGCGAGGAATCTCGCATGTAGAAACCCTATACCCGTAAGTATACTTAATAATGTTTTTTTCCGTAATAACTTTACTCGTATGGGTTTTTTCAAAAGTGTTTATATTGATGAACAAAGTTTAGGTGACGAGCTTATCGATTATTAGGAGAAACAAAAAGAATTTCTTTAAAAATCAATTTAAACCGAATGATTCAAGTTCCAAATTTTGGAAAAATGTTCGACAGGCTGGACTCAGTCGAGGAAAGCAATTTGTCTCGGATAAAATAGATATTGAGGATTTAAATAAAAAATTCGTTCAACCGCAATTGAACTTAATTAATTCCCCAACCGTTTCTCACTTTTATCATACCAATCAAGAGGATACCCTTTCACTTTCTCGCGTTGATGAATTAATGGTTGGACATGGAATTTTAAAAATTAAATCAAAAGCTACTGGCTCGGATAATATTCAACCAGATTTCATAAAGATCCTTCTTCCCGTTTTGCTCCACCAAATCACCCATATTTTCAATACTATTCTGATGACTTCCAATTTTCCTAAACTCGGGAAAATTGCTAAAATTCTGCCATTGCTAAAAGTATCCCCAGCAAATAAACCAGAATACCGGCCGATTGAAATATTACCATTTTTAAGCAAAGTTTTTGAAACAATTGTCAGTAAACAGATTAAGGTTTTTCTCGACAACAATAAGTTAATAGCCAATCACCAGTCTGGTTTCCGCGCTAAGCATAATTGTACCACGGCTCTTATTAAGGTATGTGAAGATATACGCGCTGGATTC
Organism: Brachyopa scutellaris; assembly: GCA_949775065.1. Classification (NCBI taxonomy): domain Eukaryota; kingdom Metazoa; phylum Arthropoda; class Insecta; order Diptera; family Syrphidae; genus Brachyopa; species Brachyopa scutellaris. The sequence continues at coordinate 77,684,590 of OX459113.1, forward strand.
AACAACGATATGATGGGATTAATTGTATTCTTGGATTTCTCCAAGGCTTTCGATAGTGTCAATCATAACATTCTGTTCAAAAAACTCGAAGCAAAATTTGCTTTTGGGAACTCTTTATGCAATATGATTAAATCATATCTTTAAAATAGATCGCAATATGTTTTTTACGCAAATAAGTCCTCCACTAGACTGAAGGTTCCCATAGGTGTTCCACAAGGTTCTGTGCTAGGTCCGCTTTTATTTTCCTGTTTCATCAATGATATAATGGAGTGTTTTTCAGTATGCGAATATCATATATATGCCGATGATGTACAAATCTATAAAATGTTTCGAAAATCGGATATAACACTAGAAATTGGTCAAATGAATCAGGAATTGGATAATATCTTTACCTGGACGGTCGCAAATGGACTCAATTTAAATCCTACAAAAACAAAGGCCATGGTTATTACCAGAAATCGGTGTTATGGACAGTTTCCCACTCTTTTTCTTGATCAGGTTCCAATAAATTATATCGAAAATATGAAGAATCTTGGAGTTCACTTTAATTATAATCTTAATTGGGATGTGCACATCAATAAGACAGTATCGAAAATCTATGGTGCACTCCGAGGACTAAGTCCTACAGCGAAATATCTGCCATCATTAAACTAAAACTAGTAAAATCATTCATTTTACCGATTTTTTTGTACAGCTGTGAGTTATTTGCCAACATGGACTACGTATCCAGCAAAAAATTAACTGTATGCTACAATAGTTGCGCGAGATATATTTTTGGTCTTAGAAGATATGATCACATTTCCGCCTATGCAAACAAATAGCAGGCTGTAACTTAACAAGCATTTTTAATTATCGAACTTTGGTACTACTGCATAGAATTATACAATCAAAACAGCCAAAATATCTGTATGATAAAATCAATTTTGCCAGTAGCAATCGAACATTACAAATAATTTTACCCAGATATAAATTTCTTGTAACCTCAAGACAATTTTTCGTCCATGCGATTCAACTATGGAACCGAATTCCCCTAAGTATTAAGCGTATAAGCAACACAAGCACCTTCTCGAAAAAAGCTTTTGAATATTTTGTTGAAAATTTCTAATTCTTCTTCTTTTCTCTTATTACACTTAATCTCTCTATGTTAAATCAAATGTATATAATTTTAAAAATCAAACTCTGCAACATAATCTCAAGCATGTACAACTCAAAAGATGTCTATTTTATCTTACTGTACAATGAATAATAATTTAATAAATACTAAATACTAAATACTAAATTAGTGTATGAATCATTATAATCGATGCAGGAATAAACTCTCAGGAGGAATCACAAGCTCTTGCGCTAGCGATTTAAATATTATGATGTATGTACATTCAACCACTGCTTAGGTCCATACATACTCCACATTTCACCACAGGTTATCATCGTGCCTACCTTCTTCGTCTTGCAGTTGAGAATTGGATAAGACTCCTTACCATTCAACATGAAAGAAACATGTGCGTTAGATCCGGATTTTGTTTTTGTTTTTTGTTTCGCTAAATATAGAATTTGTTAATAATTTGACTCCAGCGCAATCTAGCAGGCGGTTTTTCCGCCTATCTCCTTCCTAAGATCCCGGAATATAACCTTGCCAAATTACGTTACAATTGGTTCAGCGGCCTAGGCGTGAACAGGTTTTGTTAGTAACTGCACTCCAGCGCCCCCTATTTGCCAAATTACATTGCAATTGGTTCAGCGGCTTAGACGTGAAAAGGTTTTGTTATTTACTTGACTCCAGCGCCCCCTAGCGAGCGGTTTTTATGCCTATGTCCTTCCACAGATCCCAAAATATATACTTGCCAAATTACATTACAATTGGTTCAGCGGTTTAGGCGTGAAAAGCTTTTGTTAATAACTTGACTCCAGCGCCCCCTATCTAGCTGTTTTTTCACCTATGTCCTTCCTCAGGTCCCAAAATATACATTTGCCAAATTAAATTGCAATTGGTCCAGCGCCCCCTAGCGAGCGGTATATCTACCTATGTCCTTCCTCAGGTCCCATACTATCTCCTGGCCAAATAACATTACAATCGGTTCAGCAGTTTAGGCGTGAAAATATCAATTTATTTTTATATATATAGATTTATGTGTGAGGAACTACATTACGCAATACATTTTTTAGGGTAATCTTGTAAAGATTAAAGTCAGAAATTTTATATATCTTCTTTGATAAGCTGGGAATGTAGAGCTTGCTGGTCTAAACTCAGTATGGGTGTGGTGAGGTGGTGAAACTTATGATTGGTGTGGTGAAACTTAAAGCTTTTCTTGATAAATAAGGGCTACTACTTAAGTGGGAGACAGACTGCTATATTGTTGTGATTATTGTCATGAAAACGCAAACGTCAAAGTATACTACCTTAATGCGAAAATCAGGGTGTACTACGAAATGCAGTCTGTCAGGGGTTGTGGTATTCACTATCAATACCAGCAGTCTGTCCCCCACTTTATTTGATTTTTTACACAGTTCACATCCTTTTCTTGCCAACCCCTTGGAGGTTAGATTTCTAACTCCCGATTCAATGCAAACATTTCAACCGATTTCAATACTGTTAAAACAATTGTTTTCCATTTTCGTTTGTACAAGAGGACATTCAAACAAATTAAATACCAATGGCTTATAATGGGATAATCGATATATATATTTCAGTGCTAAGACATACATAGGAAAAATTAAAATTACATAAAATCACATTTTGTGCCATTTCGAAAAATATAAAACTTATAGCTTAAAACAATACGAGATATTACACCCACTACTCTTAATAAATAAATTTACTTTAAAATGGTAATAATGATAAAATAAATACCATTCGCTTTCATAATACTAAATAAAATATAATAAACCGTTATAACGTAATTAAAAAAAAATCGCAATATAAAACAAATTCGGTATCTAATACAAGTCGTACATATTATTTGTAACAAGGTTTAATATTGTATATCATTGAAATACGGCCTTCAAATATTGAAAGTACATAATATCGTTTTCAACAAAAATTCTCTACGATCTAAATACACGTAGGTTACTACTTAGTTTAAATTGTATAAAGGATTATTAGTTGCGTCGAATAATTGACTTCCTGTAGATTCGATCATCGAACGTAGTGCTAAGCTGCGCTGCTTCGAAACGGCTTTGCGCAGTGTCACTTCAAAGACATTCGATTCGTCGATGTTATCCATAGCTAGGTGTCGTTCCTTTGTCAAATCCGTTTGATTGCAACTTAATAGTTCGGTCCGTCCAGCGGTTGCTTCTGGGGGGAAACAATGAAGCAATTCCTCAAATGAAAACTGCTCTACCAGGTTATTGAGTATATCTGGAAAAAAATCATAATTGCCATTTCCAATTAATTGAAGTAACAAAATTAAATTAAATTAAATTAAATTAATTAAATTAAATTAGAAATCTTGTCAACTCATTATGAATACTTTCAAACGCCACCTATGAAGCTTTAAACAACGTTATTTCTCTGCATTTCAATCTCTATTATGTATGTATGTAGGTATAAAAAAAATCCTTACCAGTTATATGAGTTTTCCAATTTGGCAGTACATTTTCTTTGGTTACAAATTTCCTTAAAAGTGTTTCCCATTGCTTAGGGGCAAATCCATGTGACTAAAAGTAACAAGAATTAATTAAAAAAAAAATCAAGCCATCAACACAGCTCACCTTTCCATATCGCCAGAGTGTTTCTGGTGAGAAATGTATTAGGTAATTAATCGACAAGGCTTTCGGCAGAACGATAATAAGAAAACTGTCAATCCCAATCAAATTGGGTGTCTTCTGCACGAACGCAACAAACTCTTCTATGATTTCCGGGTCTACTTTTGGTGACGACAGTAAAGACTGAAATATTTAAATGAATTAATCTGCTAACAATATATTAAAAGTAAATTACTTGTATTTTTAATGTAAGGACTAAGGCTTCGTTGCTCCAACCAAGAAAATGTACATCTTGTTCACCCTCTCCTGCTTGGCTAAAGCACTCTTTACTGAAGGGTTCCATATGATTCAGATACGAAGGCCGATCATTTAGGCACGCAATTGGTCGTAAGAATGACTCATCGGAGTTTTCATCGAAAGTCTTATAGTCCGGAATGAAAGGAATAAATTTCCCGATATCACCATTACAACACCTATCGTTATTGTGCGTTGATTGTTGACAGTGCACCTGCTTTAGAGACTCAGTGTGCCTGGCGATAAATTTTAAACATTCACTGCGAATCGTAAGAGTCTCCTCGGAATGTTCCAATATTTTTACCAAAGGTTCAGGTTCACAGTTTTCCGTGATTGCTTTTAACTGGCCAATATAGATTCGAAAGAGTATTTTAAGACCTTTCAAATTAGCATCAGATGTATTTACGTCAACTAGACTACCGTTGGCTGAGTCAGAGCCATTAGCATCGCCTCCAGCTTCCTCATTGCGAAGCGATAATCTATGGAGTCGAGCCTGAGGTTCCCATACACCATTCACTGAATTGCGTCGTTCCTCAAATATTATATGGCTTCCTTCAGAATTCACCGAATCTTCATACAGAGAAATTGCTTGAGAGGAAAACTCTTCAGAGATTTTAGATTTTGTGTGGTTTGCATGGGCGCTGACGTCGTACATATCATAAAAATACACTTGGAGAGCATTCACAAATACTTTTTGTGACGTGTGATAGCCTCTCAACCCAATGTGAGTAGCAATGAAGTTAAGGAAAAGCGTTAAAAGAGTTTCTAATGAAATGCTGTGTTCGACACACAACGCATGAATAAAAACATCACTAATGGCTTCGATGAGATCACTTCTGTCCATAGACATTAGTACATTTTCAGTAAAATCAGAAAATGATGAACGAGTTCCATTCTCACGGGTAAAATGATCATCAAATAAAACATTCTTGTGACCAATTAGCGCAACAGCTAATGCCTTACGATTTGATCGCCCGACAACCTGTCTCGAAAGCTCAAAATTTGAAGAGCGACATGCACACACAGCCAATAGGAGAATCTCCTCGGAAGACCTTTTAAATAAAATTGCATAATTATTTCGGTGAGCAACGAGACAAACGAATCATACTTACAGATTTTTCTTTGCACCGAGGTACGCCAATAACTCTACACTTATGATATCACTTACAACCGGTGAGCCGAGCATTACTGAAGGAATATCGTTTGGCGAGTATTTTATAAACATATTAAGAAATTCTAGTGCGAGGTAAGTATCGTTATTTCTTTCACCAAAAAACGATTTAACCACTTGATACAGGTAAGATGCTTTGTTGCGATCAACACCCAAGCTTAACAGGAATAGTTTAACAGTATAAACGAGTCCAATAAAAACTTGCTCACACTGTGAGACTGTTAGTTCGGTGCTATGATCTTCAATAAAATTCTTATAGATGTCAGTCACCTGCATGTTGCACATCTTGTAGAAACCCGTTGCTTGAACGTATACTTCTTTTTTGCATGACCTTTAAGTAAACAAATTATAATTTTAGTGTATTCATTCAGTTTTAGATCTTTCTCCTAATTATTGCGATTGAAGAAAGATCTGACCAAAAGTACAAAAAATTTAGTTTTCATATTAGTATAATATTTGTTCAATATTTAAAAGTTAACGATTCAATCATCCAACCAATATAGACCTGTTTAAAGCAAAACTTAAAACAAATAGACTCACCTTATTGAAAAATCTGCCAGGCTTCTACAATTTTTCGCAAACTTGTCTTGTAAAACCAACCGCTCGCCTTGTGAAAAGTTGAACTGCAGACTGTTACTTTGCCGCAGCATTACATGAGCTTCTTCCATTAATTCATAAAATGTGTGTGGACTGGTCATTCTATATCCGCTAGCAATAATTTCCAAATCGTCAACAACCATACCCACATTTGGAATAGTCAGTTTGTACAATGTCCATTCATTGGTTACAGATGGGCCATTACTTCTTGACGAAGCACCACCTACAGCTTTGCTGCCGTATCGGCTACTTCGTTTCTTTGTCTTACCACCAAACTCTTCAGTATCACCAAACAAACTATTGCTTATTAGCACCAAGCTTTCTCGAGTTACGCATACAAACTGCACATTAATGAACGAGCACAGTCCTATTACTGATATCGAAGCTTTTATATCCGGACTCGACTCTTCCGGAAACATACTACTGACTGTTGGATATTCAAATCGATTGGCAAACAGTTTGTGTCCAACTCGTGAGGTATGTGTCTCCACTGATTCTGTAGTGATCGCATGTATAACAAAATCATTAATGTGAACTTTTATCACAGGTGCTGTGAATGAATATGTAGCGATGGGTTTCTCGTTTTCATTGTACCATTTGCCTATAATGAACATAAATTAGGTTAGAATATGATACGCCGATTATGAAATAAAAACCAACCCTGAGCGCAAAATTGATAAAGATACCCATCGACACTCGTTGCTATCAAAAGTGAGTAGCCTACGCAGTATTGATACATATTTGACTTCAATGAGCGAATATTTGACGGTTGACTCTCTTTAATCATAGCATGTCCCAAATGTTCATTGTTCTCATTTTCTGGCATTCGTTGATAGATTGGTTTCAGATCCATACATTTGAGTATATCCATGATGCGATGATTTGGCTCCGTTGATTTCATACATAATTGTAAAAGCTTCTTTATGTCGTACTGCACGGTAAAGTCATCCTTGTTACTAGTTGAAATTTGCTAAAGAATACATTTAAACACAGAGATTATGACTTGGGATTTTCTTAATTAAACTAAGTTGTGGATTAAGCTTTAGTACCATATGAAAAAATATAGAGACAAGCTATTTTGCATCGCAAATCCCAATAAGCTTTTCAAGTAGTAATGGATTTACTTTTTGTATAGCAAAGCAAATTTTTATGACGTTACCTTAAAGTAAAAGTAAATTGGCCTAAGTAACTTGATAATGCTAGTTTTGATAACGACCTAACTGCTCAGTCGGCGTGTCTGAGAACATATGTATTTTACCCGCAGGTAAAGATTAATGAATAAAGAAATTATCTACTTGATGCAGAAATTGTTAATAATGAAATAATAATTCCAGCTACATAGAAACCTAATTTCCACTAAAATTACAATAATATTTACTCACAGCCACGTTCATAGCCTTTGCTTCATTTATCAGCTTAATTTTGATGTCATTGGCCCGTGTCGGAACTATATTAATGTCGCGAGCGTTCGTATCCTCTTCTTCCCATTGCGATTTCAATTCCATTTCAAATTCCCGTCCACAGGCTGAGTTAACAATACGAGCCACATTGAAATCCACCGGAGTACTATTGAATCCAACACGTGAACACGTCTCCAACGAGTCAGTCTCAAAACTGTTGTTACTCGATTGTCCACCGCTTATTTTACTCAAATGACTTGCATTCGAATTGCTGTCAGCATCTTCATCTGCATCCATAGCCACGATGTCGACTATTTTAAAAGCGACCACAAACGTTTTATTCAAGCATGCAATAACATTCTCGCACAATAAAATCTTCAGCGGCACAAAATTTAAGCTGACAAAAAATTTGAAGGGAAGGAAGTCAACGTAAGTGAAGCGATGCGTTTCATGTGTACACGTAGTATATTCGTAGAGAAACAGCTTATCTTTACTTGCGACAATTATATTTCCCGACGACTGGCAACACTCTATCATTTCCGGAGGATTCCTTAGTGGTAGTTCGATCAGATCCAGACTGTCTACCAGTGGTAGTTTTGGTGTAGTCATCGAAGCAATTCTGATTGTAATTGGATAGTCAATCAATTTTTCCTCCGGAAACTTCCAAAAATTTGGGTAAACTCGAACGAACATCTTATCACCCTCTCCGTAGAGAGGACAATTGATGTTGTCCTTCTCCAAAGTAAGAATGTATTTCCCTAAAAATCAAATAATAAGTGCAAATCATTGTTTATAAAGCGGTTTACTCACCAGCATCATTATATATTAAATCAACTACTTCTCCAACGGTGGGCAAAGAGTACTTAGCCGGCGCGGGCTCTCTACTCAAATCTGTATCCAAAGCCGAAAACGAACTCTTGTCACCAATGTCGTAAATTTCAACAAAGTGCCCAGCGCTGCTCACTGCTATTCTATCAGTCCCAATTAGGGTTGCAGCTAGGATCTCACCGAACACAGAATACGTGCTTTGTTTCGGGAAATTGTACGCTTGGACAACTTTCACCATTTTGTATACTTAAGCCGAAAACTATTTACAAATTAATTTTTCCAGAGAAACACGCCCGAAATTTGATCCACTTTTTAGGATAGTAGTATTATGTCAGACTGTTGCTAATTAGGTTGAGTATGATCCATCTATTTTGAATACGATTAACCTCTTGTTGTGTGTAATTCGGTCGCACCCAAAATGTTGTCACACGCAGCACGCCTTTTTGAAGGCAATGATGAAGTCATCTGTTTAATAGGACGCGATTTGTATAGTCTTTCTTCTTATAAATAACATAAACAAAACAAATGCATTACTTTTGTAATTAAAGTACAGATATTTCAGTTAACATTTTAATTATTGCCTAATTGAAAACAAATCGATGATGCACCTTGCACGCTGCACCACGAATGGTCCCAACCTCCTGATAGTTTGTATATTGATGCTAAACTAGCAAATCTTTCACAAAGTTCGTGTGGTAAATGAACTATTCTATTTTCCAGCTAATGTGACCGACCACCAAGCAAATTTGAACATATTTAGTAACTATGATGGATTTTGTTTATTTTGATTTATGTAGGTTCCTGACTTCTCCGAAACAATAAACTAAAAAGTGACAAATTAGAAATTCAATTTACTACTGTCAAATGCTTTGGGCTGCGTCCGCTATGTTGCTTTTCGTAATATATTAAAATGGACTTCTAGTACTTTCAACACAATTTTTACTAATGCGTAGATGCAAAGAATTGCATGTGTTTTTGAATTCTTGAATAGACTAGGTACATATGCTCAATATGTAAATATAAAAAAAATCTATTTAGTATCGTTTTTGGGTAAAGTGGGCCAACACTGTCAAATAATAAATAATTTGAAAAGTGGGAGAAAATCCTCTCAAACAGTGGAAAATTCGTAAGATAGTAACCAAACACGTTGTGGGTAAAACCTGTCAATTTGTTTTTGTTTTCCACTAACAATGAAGATTATGACATTTCACAAACAGTCAGATGGGTGGTTTGACAGCGTTGTTCAACCCACCCAAAGAAAAGGACGGTGTAGGAATTCGTAAGCTATTAGTTAAGGGAAATTGCTTCACTCTCTTATTTGGCGCTCTCTTTTACGAAGCTTACGAATCCTTTCGGTTACTACTATACTAACCAAACAGGAAATTCGCAAGGTTCCTACGATTTGTACGAATTCGTGAGTTACCAAACATACCTATTATAATTATTTCCAACACTTGTAATATACTAGTGCGGCTTTTCACATCAATTTAATAATGAAAATTATGTCTTTCTACTTAATATAGACTTTGGACTCAGACAAACATTATGGAATATTCTCCAAAACTTTAATTTTAATACGAATTATGAATAAGCTTAGAACTAATAATTAAGTATATGTCTCCTATTCACTTATGATACATTCACGGGGTGCCGTGAAATAACGCCGAGTGAAATAAGGCCGAATTTAAAAATTCGGCTTTATTTCGCTTTCATAATAGGAAATAGGGCCGAATTTCAAATTTCTCAAAATTCGGCGCTATTTCGCTTTCATAATGAGAAATAAAGCCGAATTTTGAAATTCGGCCTTACTTCGCTCGGCGTTATTTCAAGGCACCCATTCACGATAGCGTAATCTCTGTATTTTTAAACCTAGTTAAAATCAAAAAAATACAAACGTAAATAGAAAGAAAAATAAAGACGAAAATTGGTTTTATTGAAAAATCGTTTTGTGTATGGAAATGTCAGATTTGTTCACGTTTTATAATCAGGCCTATCGTGAATAGAATTTCCAGAGAAATACTTCCCATTCAGCAATCTGATTTACATTGCTGACAAAGGAAATATTTCCATCGGAATTTATTCGCGATAACCCTGAATAAATAAAAAACAAAATAAATCGGCTTACAAAAACTGGTGGATAATGGTTAGAGTTCAAGTTATAGCAAGTTTTCTGTCGCGAAGCGCTTCTCAAAAGTAAAAAGTGGTATCACTAATTGTGTATTTACTTTTGTTTTGACACTTATCCGTCGATGAATAATCCCAATACTTGTATGGGTTTCAAAACCTAAGTACAGTATGCTTTCCGCAGAAAATTGATAACAATTAAAATTATTTACTACTGATAAGCAGAAATCACCTTAAATTGTTCTCATTCAATTTAGTCGAAATCAAACATCCTGATGAGAAAGTTTTAACATTTCTGATTCTTTATTTCTACGAACATGGCGAACAATTGCAAGAAGCGTGTTTTATCAATACAAAGTCATGTTGTTCATGGATATGTTGGGAATAAAAGTGCTACATTCCCGCTCCAGGTCTGCTATTTTACTAAATTTGTCTACCCAACTCAAATAATATTGTTAGTATTTTTAGCTTCTAGGTTTCGAAGTGGATGCAATTAACTCAGTGCAACTGTCCAATCACACCGGATACAAGTCTATCAAAGGTCAGGTGTTAGAAGAGAAGGATTTAGGTAAATAGTGCTTTCCGTGTACCTTAATCTATCATCAGCATACATTTGAATTTACAGGCGAACTCTTCCAGGGACTTGAAGAAAATGATCTCTTACAACACTACTCCCACTTGCTAACAGGGTACATTGGCAATGTATCATTCCTGAAACGAATCGGCAACATCGTAAAGAAGTTAAGGGAGATTAATCCCAATTTAATTTATGGTAAATATGAACGTAGACAAAAAAAAATTAATCATCATGCAAGTCATTATAAAAAATATTTAAACATCAATTGAATCAGGGCTTTATCCCATTCTACATGCGAATAGACAGATAATATTTGTAATCTTTTATTGCATAGTGTTTATTCTAGATTATGTACTATGTACATTATAAATCCATATAATTGCATTGTTTTTATCTAAATTAATAGATCTAGATACGAGGTTATTGTGCGCGCTTAGGGTTTTCGTCGTATATTCTGCAGGTTTTAAGATGACATCTATAGATGTGTTCAAAATAGTAGTAGTGATTCATAGACTCTTCCTTAAAGAGCATTTTAAACAAAGTTTAGATTTGTTTAAAAATATTTGTGGCAAAAACACCATCATATACTTAATTCATTATTTCAAAGTCAATACAAAAGATTATGTAAATAGTTTATGAAGAAAAAAATTAATTATATTAGTACAAATTGTATGTAGGTATATGATTTTCAAAATAATAGTAGTGTGTGTTGAAAAGCCAGAAAACTAAGTCAATAACACTGAAATTAATTACAAAACTATCAGGCAACTTAAGTTAACATCCATATTTGATCGAAGTTTCGTTATTGTCCAACTCTGCCTTGCACCGACGTTGTATGGAGTCCACTACATCATTAAAAGGCCCATTCTAACGGCATTTCGCGATCGGCGGAATGTAACATCAACTTTTCTAATAGATCCGCATACACTTGATGATACTTCACTTGGTTTATCACAAAAATCACAAACCACTCCGTACTATTACATTCGATCCAACCTGTTTTACTGTCTTCATATTGTATTTAGGGTGACATTCAGTATTGGGTGGTTGAGGTGCATATCACTCAGAGAAAAAACCCTTGTAGAAGATAATTTTTTACGTCTGTCCATAATATTTTATACCATTTGTCAATATGCCATTCAAGTTGTTCTTTTACACCTTTGTTCACTTCTGACCTTATATGTTTTTAGGTCAGAAGTGACGCTTTTCAATGACTTCTTGCAAGTATTTGATCTTTTATCAGATGCCTACGAATATTTAGTTTACTTACAGTAAGTTTTAGATCCTTTTTGATTACTTTCGCCGAGTTAAAAATCGCCTGTTATCAATTTTGTAAGTTTTTCGCTTGCGACCCCGAGTTTCCGGCTTTTCTTTAAATTTAATTGGATTAGCAATCATAGTAGGGGCATATCCAAAAATATTTTGAAATTCGGCACATAATATTAAATACTATCCCTAAAAATTGCATCAAAAGAATGTATATATCGCATATTAAAAAAATCTGATTTCTTCCTTTTTTTAATGTTTCAAGTGGAGCACTACTCTTATTTTGAACACAACTGTATGTATATGTATGTATACATATACATTTTAATTAAATAGACTTGATAAATGTAAATCTTAAACAAACTTGATAGATTTCAAGTTGCTCCGTATTTTAAACATTATGATAATATTTCGGCAGGATTCTTCTGTTAATTGTAAGGTGTCTGCCCTAAATGTTCATATATTTATCTACTCTATAAACTCTCATTACTTCTCACGGTTAAGATGTGTAAGTTTCGCTATTAACTCCCGCCCCGAGAAATCCTCAGGATACCGGTATAAATGCTTACACATGAATAAATCGATGAAAAATAGAACAGTAGACTCAAATCATTGCTGGAATATAACTGTTTGGACAGACTAAGAAAATTCATAAGCAACTCACCGCGTTCTTAAAAACGCTTTCCACTCTAGCCCCGAAATATTTTTGTGTCCTATCTTAGATCAAGAAAATTACTTTTTTCTTCTTCAATAATAAAGCTTATTTGTGCTTTATATGTAGATTTGAAAATCCAGTTATTTAGATAGCCACTTTCGAATCAGCATTTCATTTTTTTAAATTCTGCCAACACTACTAATCTCTTCATTTATCTCCAGTTTGTGATCCAGTTATGGGGGACAATGGCCAAATGTACGTTCCAAAAGAATTGTTGCCTATTTACAGAGATGAAATCGTTCCACTTGCTGACATCATAACACCAAATCAATATGAAGTTGAGCTCTTAACTGAACAAAAAATTACAAATGAGGCAGATGCTTGGAATGCAATGGAATGGTTTCACAATAAGAACATCAATACTGTTGTTCTTTCGAGCACTGACTTAGGACCTCCGGGTGAGCTCTTGGCCTTCCTTAGCAAAAAAAATGGACCACGTTACTCACTCAGCATCCCATTGCAAGGGAACAATATCTGTTTCACTGGAACGGGAGATCTCTTTGCTGCACTTTTCTTAGCCCACAGTTATGAAAATGAACACTTAAATATCGCTTTCGAGAAGACAATAGCAAGTTTACAAGCTATTATCAAACGTACTATTGAATCTATGCCAAAGGAAGTACAGTCCGGTGAAAGAAAAGTCACGTCTCATGAAAGAGAACTAAAGCTAATTCAGAGTAAAACTGAAATTGAATGCCCAGAAATACTTCTTAAGGTAAAGGAAATTAAACTGCATCAATAAATATGTTACAATTGTTTGTATATTTTTTTATCAATTTGTTTCTTCGTCGACAATAAACATAAAAACTGTGAGGTTTATCCAAATTTACATATAGAATATATTTTGTATGCATGTGCTTACATATATGTACATTAATAAGAAATATAAATGTGAATTAAGTTGAAAAACAATAATTTTTTATTTCGTCGCAGTAGGTACATATGTACTGTATGTATCTTTTCCTCTACCTTGCTTACCACCTCGCAGGTTTGCAATTCTCTTAACCTTGGCTGGAACGCTGCCGTCTGCCCTTTTCTCTTTTTCCTCCTGTACTCGGCACCATCAAGACAAGATTATTCCGAAATATCACTTTTAATCGCAATTAAATATCAAGCTCAGCGCTAGCAAGGTATTCATTATTCATTTCAAAACGCTTTGAAAACCAAATTATTGTATACATATTTCATTTTTGTTCAATATTCTAGAGAAAAAATATAACACAAGTAATTGTAAGAGGTCTTGCTTGTGGCTCTTAAAACCCAGTTTTCATATTGGTTAACTTCAATATAAACAATAATAATTGTGTGGCTGTACAAACGATAAAACGCAATTATTTATTTTTGGATAAAAACAAATCGGTTAGTATTGGGCTTCTAAGAATAAGCACGTGAGTGGTATGGTTATAAAAAAATATGTTTATATATGTATAACTAAAACAATAAATAATGTACGTTCAATATAAATATAAAATCTGAATCAGAAAACAAAAATTATAATAATTCATTATTTTTTGATCCTCAGCGATGCCGTTCGATTTATTCTCACAATAGCTGGCTCAGTTGAACTAGACGGCACTGCCTTAGCTTTTTGCCGCTTAAGAAAGTTTGCGGTAGATGTTAATGCTAATTTAAAAAAATGTATTTAATATAGTAATTTTCTATAAAACTGCAAGTGAAGTTACCTCGCGCTGTAATATTCGTTGATCTTGGGCTTTTCCTTATTCGATTCGGACTGTACTTTTTGTTTTCCTTTTGAATTCCAGAAGTAACCGTTTTCAAAACACCTTCTCGTGTGATGTTTGACTTTAGCAGGACTGTACAAATTGGCAAGAATTATATTTAAAACTAAACTAAAATATATATTTTCTTGCATACCATTTTTAATTTGAAGCCGATTAGCTGCACTCACATTTTGTTCAGACAAAATGTTTGAAATAAATTCGGCTTTTTTCTTAATTCCCACAGTACTTGTAGAAACTTCAAAAGTCGTATTGTACTCCTCATAATCAGACGCAGTAGACAACACTTGAGTGTCGTTCTGATTAACATGGCGTTGGGAAAAATCAGAGTCATTCTCAATCGCTGCTACACCTAATGCAACAGTGTCATCCAATAGGTTTTTAATACGTTTTGGAAAGGAAGTGGTCTCATCATCAATTGAATGTACTCGTTTACCATTCAACTGCAACTCAATCCCTTTCTCACTATCAGATGTGATGATATCATCAAACGTCAATTCCAATTCATCATCACTCTGCTTGTTTTCATCCTCTTTAAACTTGATATGTCCATGTCCGTTCATTAGCCGGCTTAGCTTTTCAAGTTGAGATTTAAGATCTGAGTCAATGCTTTTATCATAGTTTAGTATAAGATAATTTCTCTGAATGATTTCACAGGCTAACAGAAACATTTTCCGTAAATTCTCTGAGTGCATGTGATATAAGGTGTTAATTTTCGCAATGTGATTAGTCTTTATGTTTTGCTTGGAGCTCTGGATTTCCAAATCCTTACTGCGTTGATATATTTGAAGAACGCTGCAGCATTTGGCTTCTTTGACTTCCTTATGGAGCTTCGAAAGGTCTTTCAATGACTCCTGAAGCTTTTTACGCCATCGTGATAGGTCTTCATTTTGCTTAAAGATTTGCTTACCAAATCGATCGATTGATGCTTCAAAACGATTAAGATCCTGCAATCAATTAAAATTAAATTTTTTTTTTGTTTATTTTTACATCTTATAAATATGTACTTTGAAATAATGTTACTATACTTAATGTAAAAATAATGTAAAAACAAACCTTACATGAACCTCTTGTATATACCGCTACTCCATAGAACATATAAGATCTTGTTAAGCATACTGTATATACTGTGTAAAGTTATTCTACATTACAATAATCAGTCAATCGTCGCAACGATAAATGTTAAAAATTAGACAGATCGTCAATATCGCACGTATTTAATATATTGCAGAATACCTACTTAAAAACAAAGGACCATGCACAAAATATGCTAACAATGATTAGGTACAGATTAATGATCCTGCCGGTTTTTTTTTATACATACAAATGTACGTGCTAGATGATAAGTAGGGACGCATTCTACTAGCACTAGCACAAGTAAGATGTGGAAGGAGTACCATGATCTAAGACTCGATGTCTACATAGTCAGCATAGCCTAGCTCATGACAACTATAATTTCGAAGCGATAAGGAAAACCAAACACTCCTTTCAAGCGATTGAGTATAGTGAGAATGGAAAGCCAAACTACTATAAATTCGGTTTAATAAAGATAATTTAATTATCCGACATTACACCTAGAACCCAGAATACTCAAAACAGAATACCTAGGCTGCATTATGCGGAACTACAAATACCAGCTCCATCAAATCATTTTCCAATAAAATCGCAAATAAAAGAACTGCAGACCTGTGAAGTTTAAACTGGCTGGCGAACCTGTCAAAACCGCTTAAATTTTCGACATTAATTACTAGTACGCTGCTGATGTGAAACGAAGTTTTCTTTATTATTCAAAACAATTAAATACAATGATAAAAAAACTATAAAATTCCACTTCGTAGGACTCCATAAAAATCAGGATTACCTGCACAGAAAAAAGGTTTATGACAATGGTGGATTTATCAATTTCTACAACCAACTCTACAAACAAAATTTATCTTCTATTTCCATCTGAATTTTTGGAGACCGGTAGAAATTTCATTTGATATCACAATGTAAAGAAAAAGAAAAAGAGGTAATCCGCCATCTTGCTTGGTGCGCCCGCCATAATTAATTTTTCTGTGACGTCACATAGCCTAGGACACTCTCTGAATCAAGACGAATCCAATGACACCTCATTTGTTGAAAAACACAAACAGCAGAATATACAGTCGAACCTCCATAAGTCGAATCGTCACGGGATCTAATAATGTGTTTGGTTTATGGAATGTTCGAGTTATGGAGCACCCAGAAAACAGAGTATACATACGTATACATGTTCAGTTGAATTAAGACATGTGTGTATTATTGATTGTTTTTTATTATTCCTTGACTTTGAAAAAACAGTTATTGTTGTTTGAAGTTTACGTTTTGTTGTTTTCAAAATGATTTTCAACCATTTCGAAATTCTTGTAAGAAAAGTCCCTTCATTGGTATCCAAAAAACATCGTATAAAATTAGTATAGGCGAGATCATCATCCGAACCAATGAATTCCACCATACATACTAAGTTCTCTACACCAACGCGCTAAAGAGAAACGCTAAAAAGCAAATTCATATCATCTTGGCACCCAGTGTCAGTTGGCGATGTGAGAAGTTGAGCCAAAGGAATGCTATCTGCATCGAAGCTGAATGAGATATGAAGAGAATTGTCTACAAAAGTAACATAATAAAATATATCGCAAAGTTCAATTTAAAGAGGGTTTCGACTTACAAAGAGTCGACTTACTGAGTTTAAAATGTGGGGAAATTGAATTCTTGGGTCTAAGTTCTGAAACATTCGTTCGAGTTATAGACAAGCGATTTAAGGAGGTTCGACTTATGGAGGTTTGACTGTCTTTCCAATCTTTAACTTTGCTACACTTTTGCTACGAAATAATTTTTGTTATGGCATCACTGACAAAAAAAAACTTGTTTGATTTTAGTAGGGTTATGTTTGAATTTTGACAGGCCGTCAAACAGATGTTATCTGAAATCTATCAAATCTCACTTGTCACTAGCAATTTAACGCTAAAAAGAAAAAAAATATCTAATTAAATGTTCGCAAAGAACTTAATTTCTCTTCGCGTCCTAGCATTACGGGAAATACTAGCGTCTGCATACATTCGCCAACCGACTATATACGAACTCTCGACAATTTCTTATCGTATAATACAGCCCAAACCATTATGCGCTAGCCAACAAATACGCTGTTATGCAAAGGGCAAGGACAAGAAAAAGGATAAAGGTAAAAATTCCGCGAAAGTTGAAATAAATGAACAACTTTTGCGTGAGACAATTAATCTCGACAACCTCAATGTACAAATGAATCGAGCCATTGACCAAATGAAAGATGATTTTGTTAAACAGCTTTCATTGCGGTCTACAACTGGTTCGATCGATGTACTCAAAATAATGGTAGATGGGAAGGAACATGAACTTCAGGAGCTAGCACAAATTTCGCGGAAGAACCCAAAGACAATTATTGTGAATATGATCGCATTTCCTCAAACAATTCCTGATGTTCTCAAAGCAATCGAAAAGAGCGGTATGAACTTAAACCCACAACAGGATGGCACTACTCTGTTCATACCTATCCCAAAAGTTACAAAAGAACACCGCGAGAATCTTTCAAAGAATGCAAAATCATTATTCATCAAATACCGTGATGCCATCAGGGATGTTCAAAACGTTGCCATCAAAAAGGCAAAGAAACAAACAGATATTGCCAAAGACGATATGTACGCGATACAATCACAAGTTACAGCAATTGCCGACAAGTTTATATCAGAAGCCGATAAAATTTTAGTGGCCAAGCAGAACGAACTGATTGGATCGAAAGACTAGTGATAGTAAGACTATTGTATGTCTTGAATCAATAAATTTGTTTAAAATTATGTTTGACTTACATTTTCTAGAGTTGCCTTATCAAGTGTAAGAATTTTTTTACATTCTTCCGCCTTTTCCTTTAGCCGGATCCGGAATTTTAGAATTTTTTCCTTACTCTGCATACCGTAATAGTATTCTTGGGCTTTTACTACGGCTGAATATACAGCGTCGATCTTTCGGTACCAGCATTGCAGTTCGCTGTCATCGTATGCTTTTGATGTTGATTTGGCTGCAATCAAGGGCTTGATTTCCAGCTTCTTATTAGTCTCTTTAAGTCGTTCTAATTCACCCATTAACTCGTTAACCTTCTTAACGTAAAATTCTTTAGGCATATTGGACTTCATAACATTCTGTCGAAGAGTGGTACGGATCTTCTTTGCACGACTTGCATACTGAAAATATATTCAAGAATTACTGTTTTGGTTTTATGTTGGGCAGATTTATATTTTGCAGACATTTTGAACGTTTTGTGAACTCAAACAAAAACTATAAACTGCATGCATACAGTATTAAAATAACGTCAATATATAATACAGTAAAGTTATTTAAGGTTTTTTATTGAAGAACATTAATCGTCCTTGGTTTTTGTATTTGTCTGAAGTAAAATTATTTATGAAAACCAGTTACAATGCAGTTACATGTAAGTTTGATACGGCACTATAGCATTATAGTTTCACAAAATACAAGCTGAACAATAAACTTCTCAATAGAACAAATGAGTTAAAAACACCATCGACAACGAAAAAGTTAAAGGAGAGTGTCCAACAAACAAATGAACAGTTGTCGGTCTTTGTAATTTAAAGCTGTTCGCAAATGTAAAATAAAACAATTATTGAATTAGTTAAAACCTTAAATAAAATTTAATATGAAATGCTATTTGGGTAACTAAACTAAAATGGTTTAGTAAAAATCGTTCTAACGAACTACATACTGTATTATCTATAGGTATATCTCTAAATTTGAAACAAGTACGTTATTTTTAAAACAAACCTTCAATGTATTATACGTGTCCTCATATGTGAGCGAACTCTGTGAAACGTTTGCAACCATAAGCGTTTGACAATTCCCACCCAGCGAATCCTTTAAAATACGAGTTAGGTTCGAATCACGGTAAGGAATATGTTTCATCCCATCTGCCAATTTATTTATGCAATTTCCCAGTGCCAGCAACGACTTATTAATACTTGCACCCTCCTTAAAACGTACACCAATGCCCCGTGTACTTGCTGCTCTCTCACTGCCTGCTAAGTCAATCATTGACAATTTAACAGTTCGCTTTTGGCCGGTCTTCTTCTCTGTCATTCGAATGTGAACTTGAAATATTGCATGACTACGACTGCTTTCCGCATTCGCATCCGTTGGATGTTGTGTTCTATTATTATTACCTTGAGCGAGTAAGCCAAGTAATTCTTCTGCGCTAAAGATAGGCTTCAAAACCAGGCCGCTTACGACTACGCCATTTGAGTCCTCACGCAGTTTTAATGGACCGCTTTTTGTAAGTAAATTCATTACTTGCTCATTATACACCTCCAAATAGCTAACGCCAATGTCAAATTTACGTGTCTCGCTTAACTGATCGATTTTAGCAAATAAATCCTGCATAGTCAGGTATGTGATACCTCGATACTCTTCACTGCCTAACATTGTGAATGTTTTTCCTGCTCCTGTTGCTCCATATACAAATACTGAACAATTGTACCTACAAAAACATAAATTGAACATATTATAAAATACGATGATTTGAAATTAGAGACTGCTAAATAAATATAATTGAATTGAAAAGACCCACGGATGGGTGGGTGTTGCATACATTTAAATATAAAACTGCCGATATAGACCACTCACTTCGTTTTTACTTTTATTGAAAGGAATTTACATACATACATCTACAACCGGTATGTATCTATGCAATACGAAAGTAAATCTAAACTCCAAGTTAATTAGAACTAGCGATTGGGTCTCATACAAAATGTTTTTTTAGAGGCATACAAAGAGCGTTACTTACCCATTCATTACAGAGTCAACCAAAGGCATGGTGCACTCTTCGAATAGATCTTTATTTGAAGCGTCAGTATCGAAAACTCTGTCAAAATCCATGCTTAACTTTTTGTTAATTCTTTTAGTCATATCCCGGTAGTTCTGCTTCATTCCTTGGAAAAAGAATTCATCATCTTCTTCGTCTGGATCAAATAATAATGTCGTTGTGTCCATAACTTTTATGATAGATCTTTGATTTTGTTCCAATTCGCGGCGATTGTATGGCCGCACTCGAACCGCTACCTTGATGTTTTTTTGCTCACCACTAAACATTTTTCATAAATCTTGTTTGTGTTTTGAATATAGATTAATTGTATTATAAATATAACTCTTATATTCTGAAAAGCTGTAAGAACAAAAAATAAAAACAACTTGAAGCACCGCCCGAAAACTCCGTTTGTATTTTCAAATTTATATTTGACAGTTTGTATGGTTGGCAGTGTTGGCACACCTACCTCGAGGAGAATGAACGCATTCAGCACGAGATAAAAGAACGCTGCCAGAAATATATCTCGTAGGTAGGTACCTACCAAAAATTGTATCACGAAACAAAAGTAGACATCCAAAGATTTTAAAAAGTCAAAACAAATAAAAGTGGTCAATAGTATTGTGTTATAGAAATCCAGAAATTGTCAGAAATTCGAGAAGGTAAGTTCAGTAATTCAATGCACTTACCACTGAGCACTGAGCCATTTTGGCTATGATATGATACGATCTTATTCTAATACAAAACAGTATAGTATAGTCTGCTATGTCCCAATCCACACATTGACTCATGAGTCGCGACTCACATGAGTACGAAAGAGAAGAACGATGAGATAGATAACAAGTTGCCCGGTGAGTCGCGGGCAGAATTTTCCGGGACTCTTTTTGACGTCTCTCTTTTTCTTGTTCGTTATTTTGCTATTTCGCTTAATTTCTTTTCGTTACGCGAAGAGCGCAATCGTCTTGAAAATTGCGAAAGAATTTAATTTGACGAACAAAAATTGATGTTTTAAATAACTATGCTTATATGAAATACATCCAAATTTATATAACACCTAGTACATAGCCTCCATAGCTACTATTTTAGGCAAATGACAAATTGTAAGCGATATATATTTTTTCTGAACAGACCTTTAGACTTGTGAGTCCTGTGAGCCTGAAACTTCACCTTCGACTCACAGCACAGTACAATCATGTAATACAGGTAATATATTGCGCAGGAAAAATTGTACTGAGTTTGGCGTTTAAAAGTAAAATTCATTTGTGAGTTTGGCGTTTAATTCAGTAATTTGTTTTTGTTTTTGAATGTAAACAAATATTCGCAGGGCATGTATGGCGGCCATCTTTTTGAATTTTTGACAGCTGCGCGAACTTGATCGAAAATGAACACTCTGAGTATACTACCTTATATATGTGTACTGTAGACTCACAGGGCAAAATATTTTCCTTCTCATCTTTTTGAACTTTCTTACTCTTTTGCACCCATGTGAGTCTAGCCTAGACTCACAAGTCTAATACCCGTTTTCACAGTGCCAGCTTAAGTGTCGGATTATTTAAGTGTAGGATTGAACATATCCAACACAAGTGTGGCATATTTAAGTCATGGATTGAGTGTAATTGTGAACCATTTATGGAAAAAAGTAATTGTGAATGAACACAAAGTGACAAACGAAGTTTGGTTTTCACTTCCTTCTCAAGTGCTTTTTAGAAAAAATACAATGAAAATTAAGAGAAAAGAAGACAAAGAAGCCGCTGCATGTGTGGAAATAGAAAAATAATTCAATTAATTCATTTTTAATTCAAAAAACGACGAAATAGCAGTATGCTGACGAAAACATCCCTCCCTTTCTTCGATGTGAATCCTGATGAAACAGATACACAACTGAAGACGCGAGCGCAGCGAGCAGCGATTTCAGCAGAATCATCCCCCTCCACTTGCATAAAATGAGAGTCGCAGTGCCAGCCGCATTACCAGATAAAACATTTCGTTGTTTAGGTAGGTTTTCTGTACTGTATTTGGAGGTTAATATTAATTTGGTACACTTACGGCAACAATTTACTCTCTGGATCGATACATCTGCGATACATCTGGATTGCGTTAAGCCTGCACTGTGAAAACGCAATTCGTGCTAATCCTGAGATTATCGTTGGATCGACACTTAAGCTCGCACTGTGAAAACGGGCATAAGTTCCAAAACAGACATAGTATACTTTATTGAGACTTATTTTCAAATTGACTACATTGTGTATTGGATTTGGAAGGGGGTTGTCTCCTTAGAGACAACAAGCACGTAGACCTGTAGGCCCATTGTACTTTGGTGAAGTACCACCCCATTCGCTGAATTAGCGATTTGTTGCTGAGCTATATGTCGATCTAAATCTGCCCGTCGCTTTCGCAAAGCGAAGCAATAGGGCAAGATTGAGCTCCAGTAGATCAACGTCCCGTAGGACGTAGTTGCCTAGAGTGGCCTTTCTGATTCGAGCAAAGGCCGGACACTCGCTAATGAAGTGCTCAGCCGTCTCATCTTCTTCCAGGCACATCTCGCAGAGGCCCGAGCTTCTGATTCCAATTTTGTTCAGATGCTCGTTTAAGGGAGTGAACCCAGTGACCAGTCCTGTGAGGATTTTGAGGTCATTTCTACGAAGGTGTAACAGAAACTTAGTTCTGTTTGCCCTGGGCGCGTCTACTAACATTTTGGCCTGTCTGCATGACCTAAGTTCATGCCAATGGTTGTAATGCTGTAGTCGCAGCAGTTCAAGAAGCTCGTTTTTAGCATAAGCTGAACTGCAGCCAATAGCAGGCTGAGGACCGATAAAAGGGGTCGCTGATCCAGCTCTAGCCAGAGCATCAGCTTTATCGTTTCCCGGGATGTCAGAATGTCCCGGGACCCAGACCAGTGTGATCTTATTACATCGCCCAAGCTGATTCAGTTTGTTGACAGCTTCCTCAACAATTTTTGAGTTGATCAACGCTGCTGAACAGGCTTTGATAGCTGCTTGACTATCAGAGCAGATGTAGATGGACTTGGATTTCCACCTCTTGTTAAGTGCAATGTGCGCTGTAGTAGCGATAGCATACACCTCTGCCTGAAAGACAGTTGTAAATCTACCCAGTGGAATAGATTGCTCAACGTGGCATTCTTCTGAGTAGACACCTGCTCCGGAGAGCTCATCCATTAAGGACCCGTCCGTATAGAAGACTATACTACCTGATGGGAAACCAGACCAACCTCCGCTGTTCCATTCAGAGCGATCTGGAAGGAGACATTGGAACCTTCGCCCGAAATTGTATTTGGAGCTTATGGTGTCCAGAGCTCCCCCAAGGCTCCTGGTACTAAATCGAGAAGCTCCCCCACCCTGCTACCTCTACTACCTTCACTGAAGGTAACTCGCCTTCCAAGAAGCACACCTATGCGGTATACTGCTTTTCTAGCTTCGTTTTCAATGAAGATATGCAGTGGAGGCAAGGCAAGAAGGATCTCAATGGCGGCGGTGGGTGTCCCTCTCATGGCCCCGGTAATACTAATGCACGCTAGGTGCTGAAGTTTTTCAAGGCAACGTTTGAGAGGCTTCGCTTTGTACCACCAAGCTATCGAGCCATATACGACATATGGCCTGACTATACTCGTATAAATCCAGTAGACCATTTTTGGGCTAAGCCCCCATGATCTATTGAACATTCTACGGCATTGCCAGAGTATGTTGGTGGCCTTAGTTGTTCTTGCAACCAAGTGGTCTAGGAAGGTTAGTTTTGGGTCCAACAGGATACCCAAGTATTTCACCGTACTAGAAGGTTTAAGCTGGGTGCCCAGGAACGTAGGCCATCTTATAGGAGGCAACTTCCTTTTGTTTGTGAACAGCATCATCTCGGTCTTGGAGGGATTGACCGATAGTGACTGCTCACGGCACCATGCTCCAACAATGCTAAGAGCGGATTGCATCCGCTCACAGAGTGCTGGTAAGTTGCTACCACTGACGATGATGCATTCATCATCAGCGAATCCAATTGTTGGATATCCTCCCTCGTTAAGTCTTCTCAGTAAGGAGTCAACTAAGAGGTTCCACAATGTGGTCGACAGGACTCCACCTTGCGCAAAGCCTTTTACAGCTTGCACTGTCTTGGAGTAACTACCTAATGAAGCTGTTGTTGATCTGCTCTTAAGCATCGCTAGGATCCAACCGATGAGTGTCGGGTCAATTCCTTTTGATCTTAGTGCAGATTCAATCATTTCAAAGGTGGGATTATCGAAAGCTCCCTCAATATCGAGGAATACAGCGAGGCTATAGTGCTTCCGGTCGAGAGCGCGTTGCACCCTTCCTGTCAGCTCCACCAGCGCTGTCTCCGTCGACTTGCCTCTTTGATAGGCATGCTGGCTATCATGGATTGGCGCTACACTTAGCGTTCCTATCTTAAGCTGCACGTCAATCAATTTTTCAAGGCCCTTCAGAAGGAAGGAAGAAAGGCTGATAGTCCTGAAACTTTTTGGAAGATCATAGGCTGGCTTACCCGGCTTGGGGATGAAGACAGCCTTGGCCCTCCTCCAAGATAGAGGGACATAGCCTAGAGCAATACTTGCTCGGTAGATCCTAGTGAGAAACAGTAGTATTGTATCGACTCCCCTTTGAAGGAGTATTGGATAAATACCATCTGGTCCGGGCGATTTGTAAGGTGAGAAGGATAGAATGATGGTTCTTACCTTTTCTCTCGTTACAGTGCTCACCGCTGACCTCCATTGATCACTAGTGGGCCTGCTTTTGTATGGATTATGACTCTCCTCGTCAGCATCGCTGCATCCAGGAAAGTGAGTCCCCATTAACAATTGTAGGGTTTCCTCTTTTGAGGTAGTGAAACGACCATCGGGATAGCGCAAGGTGTCAAGTTTGGCATTTGGGTCCGCAGAGAGAACTCTTTGCAGGCGCGAAATGGCACTTACATCCTTTAGCTCCCCACAGAAATTTCGCCAAGATGTGAGCTTGGCCCTTTTGACTTGTCGTTTGTATTCTCTCTGCGCGTCGGCATGAGAGTTCCAATCAACCGTGCTGCCAGTTTTCATGGCTCGATTAAACAGCTTCCGCACTTTCTTCCTGATCGTGGCTAGCTTCGTGTTCCACCAACGAGTTGGTTTTGCACCGCCGACCTCTTTTTCAGGACAGGATTCGTGGAATGCTGTTATAATACCGCTCTGTAGGGTATCAACCGCTATGTCAAGTGCAACGCTGTCGTGGATTCGCATTGGAGTCTGCCCCAATTGATTCTGCAGCGCTGAGGCATAGGCGTCCCAGTTCGTGCGGCGCACATTTCTGGTGGTGGCTTTGACCGGTTGATCCGCAGCCAAAATGAAGGCCACGTATCTATGATCAGAAGCCGATTCTTCTTTGAGAACTCTCCATTGAGTAACCATGTCCACCGCATTTGCCGAGGCAACGGTAAGATCGATAACTTGCCTTCTTTGTCGAGTGACGAAGGTAGGATCGGTCCCTAGATTAAGTATCTCAAGATGGGAGGCTGCGAAGTAGTTTAAGAGAGTTACTCCTCTCACGTTTGTATCAGTACTTCCCCAAACGCAGTTATGTGCATTTGCATCCATACCGATTATCAACCGTTTGTTAGCTTGCCGAGCATATTCAACAAGCCTCATCATCTCTGCCGAGGGGGGTGGCGAGATGGAGTCGTAGGGCAAGTACACCGAAGCCATAAGGACTTCTGTGCTGTTGCCACCTCTTTTATAGCTAATCTTGATCGCAGTACAGTCTTGGGAACTGTATTCAGGCAGTAGACTTGCATCATAGCCTTTAGCAACAAAGACGCACGTACGAGGTTTCAGTGTTCCTGGTTTGACGAAAGTCGCACCTGGTGCTTCAGCGATGCCCCTTACCGTCCCCTTGTACACATAAGGTTCTTGTATGAGGCATACGCCTGTCTGCATTTTACCAAGACGCCTACACAATAGATGTGAAGCCGCCTTGGAGTGCTGCAAGTTAATCTGAATGACCTCTAGAGATGTGTTAGCCATGGTGCTAAACATCATTAGAGGTCCCAGCTTTTTTCCTAGCGCTTTTTTCAAGCTTACAGGTAAGCCTGTTGGCCAAGAAGTACGGCTGGAGGTTACGCCTCTCAAGAGCCTCCACTGAGTCCTCATCTATACCAATGGTGTAGAGCTTACCATCTTTGTTTGCACTAGAATGGTAAACTTTCCACCTCTCGGTAAGCAGACCCGGGTTTTGGCCCTTAAGGAGCGCGATGAAGGTTCCTTGATCCAAACTTGCATCCGGGACGAAGACCTTCATCTTAATGTAGCCCCTAATCTCAGATGGGTGCAAGACTTTGAGGTCCTGCTCCTCTAATTTCGGGAAGATGCGAGCAAATTCAGCTTTGATCCATTGATTTGTGGCTTCATCAGCGCAGCAGAGAATAAATCCTCCACCACTTTTGACGATGCGCTCAAATATAGGACATCCGCCTTCCTTTACCCGACTTAAGATTGCGTCATTCAAGGCCTTGTCAAGACTGCTGATGTGTTCTGCAGTGAATTTTCGCATGTGGTCATTCGCAAAAACCACTGACAACCGCAGTCCTAGCAATGCCGAGTCGACGAATCGTTTTTTCGGGGGGTGAGTTCTTTCGCCAGTTTGACTGGTTCCGGTTCTCTTGCCACCTTTTACTACATGAGATGTAGTCTCCGATGGCTTACCACCCCTTCCCGCAGCAACTTCCTTCTCAGCCGAGACTGATCCAGTAGAAGCCGAAGGTTCTTTAGGAGCTGCAAGACTTGAGCTCTTAGGGACCGAGTCCGCCAACTTGGTAGCCTCTGTGCCGAGCGTTAGCTCCGCTTCTTTGGCCTCCTTGTTAGCAAGACGGTCTCTCGCTCGCTTCTTTTTGCGCCATGCCCCCTTCTTCCGTTTTCTCTTCTCTTTTGCCCCTTTGACCTCAACGTTTCCTTCTGCACAATGTGTATCGGACTCGGAAGCCTCTGAGTCTGAAGAAGAGGAAGGTGGTAGTACCCGAGCTTCGTTAAGCGACAACTTTTTGAGTTGCCTCCTAACGCCGCTTTGACCTATGGTGGGTGTCTGGATGGATGAGTCACTCTGCGTGCTAGACAGGGTAGCCCGTGGTCGCTTCAGCATGTGACCATCACTTCCATTTCCACTGCTAGGCGTGGCGGCAGTTACAAGTTCAGTCACCGGGTCTGATGAGCTCAATGCTGCCGATTTGGTAGCCGAACCCTCCATGTTCGATGACAGAACCTGTCTTTTTTTGCTGTCCCCACTAGAATAGGCCAAGGAACATCTCAGTGATGAGCGTCCAGCCTCTAGTGGTTCGAGCTTCGATTTAAAACTCACAGCAGCGACTACCGCTGCCTTATTGAGCTCCACTGGCGACCTGGCATTATCCAATGCCAAGCCAACACCGGTAGCCGTGGTAACTACCGACTTTCGGGCTTTTTTATTCGCCCTCTTCTCCGTCGTTCCTCTTTTCCCATGATCCCCCGGTGGAACTTTCAGTTTGGAAGAGCTCAAGGATACGTTGACCGTGCCCGAACCCTTCCTTTCAGGAGTCCCCACCTTTTGGACTTCGCTTTCCCCGCTAGAACAAGCCGAGGGAGTTCCCAGTTTAACTGAGACCTCAGCTACATCCAACGGTTCAAGCACAGAGTCAGGAATCATGGGGTTTTCATAGGCGACTACCGCTTCTTTAATAGGATCCACTGGCGACTTGACACTTTCCAATGCCAAGCCATCGCCGGTAGCCGTGGCTTCTACCGACTTTTGGGTGTATATCCCCACCCGTTTTTCCGTCTTTTGTTTTCCGCCTTTATCCATGTTTTTTGTGATTTTTAAACTAGTTTTTCCTCTAGTGATTACCTCTTAGTTGTAGTCGTCTCTTCCTACACTACAACAGCTCGGGACACTCAACTGTAGGAGAGCGTCGCACTTGCCATCATAGCTTTAAGGAATCAACTTACTACATAAGCCTCTTCACCACGACAAGGTAGGCAATCTTCGAAGAGGAAATTGACTACAACAGTGCACACCAAACAGACCTAGATTGATATGAAATAATCAATTAAAATTCAAATATTTGACTTAAAAAGTCAAATTAATTTCAGAACTTTTCCGGCTTTTAGAAATGTGAAAATAAAAACGACAATAGGCGCGTTTTTTTCAAATCTATATAGATTTCGAAAAAGCTTTCCATACAAAAATAAGACTGGGTCCAGGCTAAGATTTGTTGTATTTTACATTGAAAACATGTTGCGGAAACATGTTTAGCCTCTAAAGGTTTGAAAAAAAACACGCCTAATATAGAAAAGTAAAAAATCGCCAGTAGAAGTAAATCATCTTCAAATCTACCTTTGTTAGAAGTTGTGATATAGAAAGTGGATCTGGTATTAGATTAGGTAGCATTGCGGTTGTCTGTCTCAAGCATTGTACACTGAAGTGATTTTGATGTGTATTTACAACTAATTTTGGTGCTAAATGTGCATATAATGTGGCAGTACAAACATAAAAAATAAATTTTATTTCATTTGTGCTTCTTCTTTCTTTTATGTCGGATATCACTTTGTGTAGGTTCCTAATATGTAAAAAATTATATCCCCACGTTAACCTCAGACTGCTGATTGCTGACCACGCTCATTCCTAACATTCACTACCTACTAGCTTTGGCGAAAAATTTTGAACACAGCCCATTCTTGTTCTTGCAGAACTTGCA
This sequence comes from Brachyopa scutellaris, assembly GCA_949775065.1. NCBI lineage: Eukaryota > Metazoa > Arthropoda > Insecta > Diptera > Syrphidae > Brachyopa > Brachyopa scutellaris. The sequence continues at coordinate 77,713,581 of OX459113.1, forward strand.
GAAATTACACGCCATTTTTACTCCAAAAATTTTGACAACGAAATTTCGATTGCGTCCTTTTCAAAAAGGAAAAGTTAATTTGTTAAAATTTTCTAGTATAATATTTGTTATTTTAATAAAAGTTAATAGTTTATCTAAAAGAAGATTCAAACAAAACCTTAAAAAAAAATTAATAGGACAATCTAAAGCAGTCGCATAGACAGAAAATGAGCGGAAAAGTGCTATTCGCTTGTTCTAAATGTTTCTCTAGACATCCGTTTGAGGAATTATCGGCTGGCCAACAACTTTGCAAGGTAATAAAAAGAAGCGAGTGGGATAATTCACTTTATTTAAACACGGATTGCGTATTTAGTGAAGTCGAAAAGATGGCGCGGTTATTCCTTTGTGCAGACGTGGTTCCTACTCATCGTAGTGAAGGTGGAGACGTAGATGATTCATTTTGTTTACCGATAAATAAAACAAACAAAATAAAAAAAACACCTAAAATTGAAATAAAATTAGATTACATGTTATCGTAGCCTTCCGAAACATTTTCAATGGTAAGTTTCATTGACAATTGGTCTTGTGACGTTTGTTCAAAACAAGCAATACAACAATTTTCTTGGGTTAAACGTCTGTCCGGCATTAGGCGTCCGTGGAAATTTGCAAAGCCATAATGGGTCTGTTCTCGTACTGTCCAAAAAAGCTGAAAACTACGCTCTCTTCTGTCAAAAACTACGAAAAATCTTCGTACGGGAACAGGATTTGGCTGATTTTCGTAGTTTTGTTCTGTTTTGGACAGGTACGGGATTACGGGAACAGACCTAATATAATGGCCGATTGTCCGACGGTGACTTTCTTTCTGCATAATATGTTTCTCTGCATCTGCTAGTGGGACGACTAATGGTGCGCCACTGTTTAAAGTGCGCGCGCAGTTGTAAAATGTATAAATGTTACGTAAATTTTTGGAAAAACGTTAACAGGTGCGATTATGCTAAAGATGCACATTCTTCACATCTGTGATCTTTACAGATGTGATAACAAATACCTTCTTTATGTTAGTTAAATGTGCAATAAACAGTGCTATGTAAATATGTCAATCGTAATAGTTTTGAAGGTCTTCGAAAACGCATTATTAAACATAAGCTTAAGAACCATTGATTGGGTCACCTAACTAACAAACCATCAAAACAAAAGAATTAAGAGAAATAAATATATGGCGAAGAAGCCTTAACTTAGCTTCTCAAATTACACTATATGCGCACATCTTTCTAACCTTACACTCAAATATTGCATTGTACTGCACCCGTATCAGTTGTGATTGCTTAGCACATAACCTAACCGTAATATTATCGTGTTGTATTCCTATCCTGTCATTAGAGAAAGAAAAATGAGCGAAATGAGTAAATAATGTTTTTTAATTTCCAGTACCTATCAGCTTCTGATGCAGTCACCAGCACAGTTTTTACTATTTAAGTCCAAAATTAGTCATTTTATATGCAAGAATAATGAACATAAACAGAAAGATTTTATAATATAACGGTAACAGATCCAACTACATATTATGTACATATGTAACTTTTCAGTGCTAAAGCACGTTCTTTTTTTATCTTAACAAGATTTTATTATAAATGTGTATTTGGATAAGTTTGAAATGCAATTAATATACATATATATGGATAAACTACCTTTCGATATAAATTATTAAATTATCTCCGCCCGCCGCTTACATGAAGCATCTACACACATGGCAAATCTGTAGGACGTCGCAGTAAGACCCTTAAAATCGTTTGATATTGTTCATTTTTTCGCTACCAATAACTTATCCAACATCATAAAACACTTATTCAAATTGCTTCGAATAAACATATCTGCATATAGTAATAATTTTTGGGTGAAGTGTGAGACCCTTTTATAACAAGCCTATGGTGTTGATTGTGTGGTTGTACATACATGCGGCATGTGTGATTTAAAAAGTTTTTTTTTTACATTTTCTTGTTTGTGCATGCCTGATTGTGTGGTGTGAGGTGAAAACTGCACAAACACATGAAAGAATTCGAGGATCTTACATTTATTCAGCATCGAAAAACCACTCTAACGATGTGATGAGGAATGAATACTGCGCAATTTGCGTGTATTGAAGTGTATGGGCCCTATTAGTGCTCGGGCAAATTCGCTGGTCTCTGTCCAGTCGCAATTCTTGTGAATGGCTTTAGAAAATAATTCGAAAACCAAAGTGCGAATATGGAATAATGACTTTAACGTTACTATGAACATATTTTATTATTCATAATTATCGAACAAATTCTCCGCTCCCTCTTCTTGATCATAACGTTTCAAGTTTAATTTCACTCCGTCAATATGTTTTATAAAAAAAGGTAACAGTGCGAGTCAACTTACAGGCGTCGGTAAACTCAAAACATGTAATAAATAACCAGAACGAAATACAGTAGGAATCGGTTATCACAATGTCGAAGGGATCCTTGAATTTGAATCGTTATAACGGGTGGATCGTAAAATTCGGTACAATAGATTCTTACACCCATTTTAAGCCTTGTAATAATGTTGTGTTTTTTGAAAATGGAAAATGATTTTCGCTTATTCATTGTCACCATGTTGAAAACTATCTCCATGTAGAACTGTACTGTTTTCAAACAAAAATCAACACTTACTAAACTCTTAGACATTGATATCCAACTGGATATTTTGTGAAATTAATTAGCCATATTAGAAACATGCATGGACACTGCAGTCGCTATATTGTATTAAGCATACACATCTAGATACATATTTAGAAACAGAATGAAAATAACAAGATGTAGGTACGTACATATGTTAAAGCCAACGCTATAAGCAGTGATTTTGCTTTTACACGTTTTCATCGCTTTAACCACTTTCATGGTTATATCCGGCATTGATGTACACTATGTACAGGATTGAAAATTACTTTGAGTTATACGGAGTAAGTTTGCCGTAATGCAAATATTCGTTATAATCGATTAATCGCTAAAGGTATCGTTATAGTCCATTTCTACTGTATTAAACTATATATACATGATGTTGCAATACTAAATATGTACTCAAAAAATTGTTGTTAATTACTCATAATATAAAAATTGTTGGACTGGAAATATGCGAAAATATTTTTTTACGAAATACTTTTCTTGAGCTTATTCTTTGAAATATACTTTTGACGAAAGCCCTTGCAAGTTAAATATTAAATTATTTGCAGTTTAATTGCCATAGCAAAATATTACATACATAGTTCAGTGTTATATTGACCGCTTTGTTGATTTACACTTGCAAGTCGAGCAGTTAAATTATGTGTACTTATCTTATCTGGCTACAACTAAATCTGTGTTAGTGTTTCATATGTTTCGAAATAATATTGTCATTGAAATTGCTGACGATAACCTCTGTGCTAGCTAATCGACCTTATGATATCTTTTGATTTGATCTGAGTTATGAAATGTTTGGTACAGTAAAACTTGTGAATAGTGGAATGCTTCGGTGCTACTATTAGCAATTTTTTCCACAATCGATATCGGTGGTCAGAATGTATACTAGTTGAATATAGCCGCTAGCAGAATGAGACACACACAAAAAGAAACAATTGATATGCCGGAATTCTCGGAAACGGAAACGAGGTCGACAAAATGTTAATGGCTTTTGGCTCATTCATTTCTCGATTCTGCTATTGAAAAGTGAATTGGCATGGGAAGAAAACAAATCATTGAAAAGTGTGCCATTCAGGCAGGTTCCAGAATTCGAGTGAATTCAAATCGATTTAGAATTATCAAATCGATTGAAATTGATTTTCGTGTTCTAGATTTCGATCGATTTGATGAATACGACCGCTTCCTAAATCATCTTCGAAATGATTTCGAATCAGCTGATTTCTGTCATTCTGTGTAATTTTGAAAGTATGCATTTAGTTTTTTTTTCCAATTTTGTGTTTTAAGTAAAAATGAGTGGAATTATTTTAGTGATTTTATTGTGAAACGTAGTTCATTTTAAAATTCACGATATTGAAGCCTCAATCTCTGCAGTGCGAACCGAATTCGGTGAAGAAACTTCTTTGATAGACGATGATCCTGGCAAAATTGTCACAAATTAATTACAATTCACAATAAATTAATAATTTCAAACAAATTCTCAGCAATTTACTTACATTTTTGTTTCAAAATCCAAAGGCAAAAACAAATGTTTATTTCAGTTTGTCGACAATTTCAATTCGACACCAAAACAGTAAAATCGAAATCTAGAACCCGGTAACTTGATTTGAATTCACTTCGAAATAAGTGAAATTAAATTCGATAGCCGTGAACCTGGAACTCCAAAAATCAATTTTGGGCGATTTCAATTTCGATATCGAGTGAAAGTGAAATTCAGAACCTGGCTGATTATTCAGATTTCACAGGTTTCCACTAATTAAGAGTTTGTATGAAGAAAATCAAAATTGGCATCAAAAATGTCCACTATCCAGGTTTCGCAGGGTTCTTTTATTCGCAGATTCCACTAAACACAAGTTTTGCTGTATTTTGTTAGTACATTATGTACATACGTATATAGTTTTTAGTTCTTTATAAGCAAATTGCAAAAACGTCGATTGTTATTCGTGTATACTTGAGATATTACACAAATATACAAAGCTTATTTGTATATTTGCAGGGTTAGGCTGGGTATCCTGTAGAAGATCAACTCAACGGCAATGCAAGATAAATACTTGTCAGGAGCATCACTCAATAAGATACGATTAATGCTACTCATTCAAAAGCACTTATTGGTAATCCGCCATTATTCCGTAAGTTGTTTATCTTAAGCGACAATTTATAGTTCGTTTACACCAAGTGGAAATCCAAGATTTCAGACCAAATCTCGAAATTTCGCCATACATTTTCCTGTCACCGAAATCTCGTGTTTATCGTTTTTTTTTTTTTTTCTTAAACAACTTCGGAATAAGGGTAATTATGATCAACATTACAGTATTCTGCAAAGTAAAGAAAGTGTTACTATACTCTGTTCAATTTATATTTTCAGTGAGCTTTTTTTCAAACACTGGTGCCTGTACTTGCCTTCACGGCACTCAATTAGAGAAATCGCCACTGAAATAAAAACCAAAGCACTGACTTACACAGGTTTTGTTTTTGTAATTTTCCACAAATTCCAATACATCTCACAATAGCAGCTCCACAGTCGATGGCTGAATGATTATGTGTGTCCGCCAATCGCTGTGTGTAAGGAAAATATCAACATCAAAACAGTGTTACCATTATTAAGTTAAAGCTAATCGTTAATGCTTTTTCTGTGGTTTATGTGAAAGAGCTTTGGGATTTTGTGCTTTGAGAACCAATAAAATTAATTTTAGCTGTAAGGGTATTGCCACATGGCTTTTGTTTTTTCCATTTTCTTGTTTTTCTGGTGAAACCGTTAAAATGAAGTTCAACAGTTTTTCGATTTTTGTTATTTATAATGAAGGTTATTTGCGCGAGATGAGTTTTGGGTGCTGAAACAAATAGTGACTTTTCTTTGGTTTTTAGCCTATATCTCGTAAGCTAATCGTTTCCGATATATAACATTGATATATCAAAATACTCGAAAACATGCCCTTTACAACATACCAATTTCATCAAAATCGAGGTGGTTCTACTTTGTAGACAATTATCCTTTTTTCGTTCAACAAATTGAATCAGCAGATGGTAGCCCTATGGGTATTGCTCGCCGATTTGCGGCGATTTTCCATGAATGCTTCGGTAACCCAGTCAGAACTTAAAAGAGGAACAGGTTTGTGCAAGCTATTGCAACCAGACTGAGAGTCAAACATCCTATCTTCCCTGTACTGAAAATATAAATTGAACAGAGTATAAGTAGGGAGATACATTTAAATGTGCAGTGCAATAACCCCCAAGGAAATAAGGCCTGTGGGTCTATTTTTCAATTAACTACTGCTCTACAAAAACTAAAGATTCGATTTGAAAATCTTTAATGTTTTTTTTTTTTATTTTGTGGTGGACCTTATAGCTAGTTCGAAAAAGAAATAAGGCCCGCGGGTGTTATTTCCCGTTTTTGCCTTTTTGTGGTGGGCTTTATAGCCACTTCAAAAGAGAAATAACTGCACTGCACCACATTTAAATCTAAAAATAAGATTTGTGAAATCTTACATTTGGTCGGTTCTTTTATATAGAACAGAAACAAGGACACTAAAGAGCGCAACAATAAAAAAAAAAATAGAGGCTTTCGAAATGTGGGCGTGTAGACGAATTTTGCGGATATCAAGGATTGACAGAATTACAGAATACAAATGAAGAAGTTCTAAGAAGTTCTAAGAGAAATAAAAAGAAAAAAGAAATTATTTCTGTAAATCAAGCAAAGAAAACTTGAATACTTAGGACACAATGAGAAACAATAAATACCAACTTCTCCAACTCGACTAGGGTATGATTTTTGATGGATAGATTATTCTTGCTTTGGATAAGAAAAAAAATTGCTTTATGGTTATTCATTAAAAAAAAAATCTAATCAAATATTTTACATGTCTCATTTTAGAATTGCCGCGCATCCTATTCAGCAGTTGTTAAGTGCACTTATTGTCGTTCAGAGCATCAACAATCAAGGTAAGTTACAAAAGAAAAAAATTCCATCTGTATGCGTACTCAGTCAATTACAATTTCAGCAAATCAAACGTATGCAAAAAGTGTGAACACAGCGTCAAGCAATATGGCAAACCCAGTGCATGTGAATGCTGCAATATTGTTGCTGCATTTGGCGGTTCCAAGTGTCAAAGGTCTGTATTAAATCCTCTGTACCATGTTCTCTATTGCAAAAACATAAGAAAAAAGACAATTTTGCTTACCCAAAGTTTATGGCCCCTTGTAATGTATTCTACACGCAGTCGTCCTTATCCACTTAGTTCCTAAAAATTATATTTAAATAGTCGAATATAGTTTTTGTTTCTTTGAGTCGAATGGAAAGAACAATCGTATAACATACTTTAGGGTCATAAACTTGTATTCCTAAGTCATAACGGATATGTATTTCAATGAAAGGAAGCTTTTTTCTTTATCTTTTTGCAAATGGATCACTTGAGTTAGTAGAATTAGTCTATGCAAAGCTTATGAACGCAAACATTTTCTCTTTACCTTTCTCTTCGAACACTAGGTGCACAAGCTACGAAGCAAAATATGGTCCACCAGTTACCTGCGATGAATGTAAACAGCGATCGGCATTCGATAAACATGACGAAAATAAAAAGGTGTGTGCATGTATCGCAGAGATTGCTTATAAGAGCCGCACAAAAAACATAATACGCGTGTATCCACTGTATAAAAATAATAGAGCACTTGTAATATTGTTTTGTGTCGCGGCTTAAACATAGATACAATTCATATTTTCTGTATGTTTGCGTTCATAAGCAAAGAGAAAAGAAAAGCAAAAGATAGTTATATATTTGTATTAATATATTAGGTATTTTACCACTTTTATCCTTTTATTTTCTTGTAGGTAAATGGAAAACTTCTATGTTGGTTGTGTACTTGTGCATATAAACGCGCCCTAGTGAAGGCACATCAGGAGGGCCGTCTGGCAAAGAAACGACCCCATGAGAAATCACACAAAGATAGCTCCAAGAAGTCACAACATTCGCGTTCTGATATGACAAAAAATTCGTCGGATATGCCTGATAAGGCATCTCGTCAGAATGCATCATCAGGCGGTGGGAGTGGTGGCATGGGTGGAAGAGATGTGGCTGCTCCCACAATTGCTCCAGCTGTTGTGACCATCGATCCAAACAGTTCCGACCACGTTGTAGCAATGACCGAGTTAAAGGAACGAATCTCTAGTCTAGAGAGAAAGCTCGTACTGAAAGATAAAGATTTGCTGGAAAAAGACAAACAGGTAAATGGTGGGAAAGGTATTTAACGGACGTAAATAGGTCTAAGACATAAACGTTAAGTAAAACTTAAACTGAGAATTGAGAACCAGGTTGTCGACCAGGTTTTGAACAAATAACGTGCCAAGCGAATACTTCTAGTACATGCTCTATTCTTCGTAATGAGAGGGCTAGTGCCCAATCGTCAAAATATTGCATCGATGCGGTACTTTACTGATGCATCGTATCGAGTGCTATCGACCGCATCTCGCAGGAATAAAAAACGATTTTCAATTACTTTTCCGCAGTTTACTGAGTAAACGCATATATGTATGCATATATGTATACTTCTCACTGTGGCTGTGCAATATTACTGTACATTCCCGGTGCGCTGACAGGTTGACTGATGCGTAACCGATGCAAGAATTATTCTCTTTGAATCTCCCTAATATGCATGGTTGTGTAAAAATTTAATTAGAACTGTTAGTTCTTATTGTATTTAACTCACATCTAAAAAGCAAAAAAAAAAAAAAAAAAACTTATTACATATTTTCTTTATAGTTGTGCGAGCTCAAAGGAATTAACTTTGAAAAGGAAAATGAAATGCGCAACAAGTTAAAGGAGAACGATAGAATACATGACATGAAGGTCGACCAATTAAACCAGAGAATAACAAATTTACTGAAAGAGGTAGCCACTTTGAAAAGGGTTAGCAAGAAAAATGGTACTGCTGGTGGTGTCAAAGAAAAGGACAAGGAGGTCGCATCAGCAAAAGACAGTGGAGGCTCTGGAACAGATAGCCCATCAACAAATTAGTGAAATTGAAAAATACTTAAACATTTGTACTATGATTTATTAAAGTTATTTTATTGCTTTAACATCGGAAAGGACCGAAGTCCGTTAAAAGTTTATCTATCGATCAATAATGTTGTACGGACACTGCGCTCGAAATTGATATATTTTCATTAATTTTAATTTAAATCAGTTTTTAAATTTAGAAAACAAATTTGTCTAATCACTTTCTAAGAGTGTCGGCGTAGATGGTTCCCACATTAGTTATCTGCTCTAGCGTAATTGTAATTCATTTTTTAAATTAATTTTTATTTACTTAACTGTAAATAAATTTCGTTTTATTTGACAAAAGAAAAACGTTTGGAATAATTTATTTTGTTTTACTGCTTTATTCTAAAATACTACAAGATTGCTAAATTGATATCAGATGAATGCCATTCCTCAGTGTGGTTTCGGCTTGTGACCATCGACATAAAAATTTCTAGTTGCCTTTGGTAATGCTACCTCAATACCATCCATGTCTTTTGTTAGTATAATCTGACAGCCTAAGCGAGAGTTCTCTTTCAGGAATGGGGCCATGTCTAGGAGGTCATCCTCTTTTTCGTCAGCTTCGTTAAGTTTGTCTAAGAAATCGTAATTGACGTAGACATGGCAGGTTGTACAAGCTAATGATGCTTCGCAGGCACCTTAGTAAAGATTAAATAAAGGGGACGTCATTTCAAATGAAGAAATGCCTTACCTTCCATCTCGACTCCATAGCGATGCGCTAAATAGAGAATGTTGTCACCCACTTTTCCCTTTACTAGTGTTCGTTTTCCATCCTTATCGATATATGTTATCTTAACTCTGTGAATAGATATGTCTCTGTTAGATATCGGAATATGCATATGAATTTTCTTACACTTCTTCATCAGATTTCGGGTCCTTCCATTCGTAATCACCGTGACACAGATCTGAAAAAAGTTCACATTATTTTAATGATTTGAGCATTTTCTGCCAGATAAAAAAACATGTACGTACCCTTTGTGGTGTGCATCCATTTGCGTGGCTGCAATTGATTTCTATACGGTAAACATTGGGTAAGTATTTTAGTTGGAAGACGAGCATGGCGTAGAAGTAAACAAATCATTTTTGATAACGAGCCGCCGCTAATAAGACTAATTTGACACTTCATTAATGCAACAAATCAGCTGATATCTAGGGGTGTGTTAATCTGTTCTGCGAAATAGAAATAGAGTTGTTCACAAAGTGAGTTGAATGTCAACTGACGAGTTGGTGTTAAGACTGCTTTCAAACGTTGCAATTCGCTGTTTCTCTGTTTTCTTTTCGCCAACAGAGGTACTTTTAAGCGTGGTACACACTATCGATCAAAGCTGACAAGCAAAACTGATGTCGTTTTTGATCGAAGAGTCTCTGGTACACACTACACACTATAGGTTTTGTTTGACACTCAAATCATCGTTGTTGTTGTTGTTTTCGACCCTCTCTTCCTTTGTTTGCTCTTCGAATGACGAAATTTGTGTACATACAACTGAGCGAATACAAAGATGACCGCTGATCGTCAGGCAGTACCAAAAATGTTTGCACCTCGTCAGTTTTGATCGACAAACCACCAATCAGTTGTACACACTTCCAGTTTTGATGGACGTCAACCAAAACTGTCAGTTTTGATCGATAGTGTGTACCAGGCTTTAAACGTCGCAACTATTAATTAATTTGACTTTTTTTTGACATTCCATTTTATGTTCGCGAGTGAGAATATTGGTTGTCGTCTAGTACCTACATACATATGTACATCTTCTTTTGTTTTGTTGCAGTGCGCAGTAACAATTAACAATTAATTATAAAAAAAAAAGAAGAAATACCGATATCCCTGCGACTCGAGCAGTCCCAGTGATTCTGTTTACTCCGGCCACCACATGCGTTTTTCCCCAACAAGCTCAAACAAACGAGTGAGAAAAAAACGAATCGCAAGCAAGAATTGGAACGTTTAGAAGCCGTCTTTCAACCGTTGTACAACGATTGTATCGCGTGTGTCCAGCCTAACATAGGTTCTTGTTTGTATAAAAAAAAATTCATAACAAAAAGAGGAATTTAAATATATGATTTTATGAAGTTTTGTTAAATTTTACGAAAAATCACAAGTTACCAAACAGATCTATACAAACATATGTAAGAGACAGAATTGAACTTGAAAATTAAATAATAGTACCTACAGTCTAATAATTTTTTGAAGTAATTATTATCGCGATCTGCAGTGAAAGTATTTCACTAGTTATTTAAAACAAACATTGATATTCACCCCTGAGATCAATTCCGAGCGGATTGAAAACATATAGAATTACAAAAGATTAATTTGATAAAATGTGACAGTCAACAATGTCAACATACCAAAACACTGAAAACGGTACGGATTGGAATTCGAACGAAATGGATCACTGGGGTGATTATTTTAACTGATGGGGAAAAAACAATCATAAATTATGTCACAAAAAGCACTATATTGAAATACTATAAAATTAAAATAAAGAATTAAATACGCATTGTTTAAAAATGTATCCAATCTTTATAACAGAAAATACACTAGGCGTGTTTTTTTTCAAATCTATATAGGCTTAGCGGAAAATGAGAAAAATAAACGCTGGACAGTGACTTGGCAGGACTATGCTAATTGACGTTTGACAGTTTCACGTCGGCATTGTTTTCATTCAAAGTAAGGCCCGTAGTTATCAAGCGCTCATTAAAAAGTTGGTGGATAGAATTTTTTTTCGTCAAATTTAATTCAATTAAATAGTAAAATAAGGAACATGTTCACTTAATTCATTATAATTTTCATTTTCTTGTCGGATAAATTCGTATTTCTTTCTTTTCTACCCATTTTAATATGAACAGAAATAATTTGAATTTGAAATGACAGCAGAGTTCGGTTGATAGTTACCGGCCTTCATATTTCTCCCTCACTTTCATGTCATATTTGACATTTCGAAAACATTTTCGATAACTATCGACGAAAAACAGTTTGGTAGCACATTTTTCTATTCAGGCTAAGAACCGAAGACTGGATAATTATCCAGTTTTCGTAAGCCTATATAGGCTTAGTTGTTAGTGTAATTAACATGGAAAAAATTTTCTAAGCCTATATAGTTTTGAAAAAAAAACACGCCTACTATTAACTCAATTGAATGCGATAGAAATATCATTAGTGGCAACCCATACATTATAGAACTACCTTACCCTAATTCAGTTTTTAGTACTTTTAGACGGCTGTCAAAAATTTTATGACAGTAAAATTGGAAGGCCCTCGCATGATTTTTTTAAAGTGAAATGCTAAGGTTTTAATTGCATAAAGGGAAACATTTAAATTAATAATAAATATGTCGTCTCTAACTCGTCTAATCGAGCACAACCTACGTTGTCGAAGTTCGAAGTACTCGGTGTATCAAGTACGGCTTTTGTCATCGCAGTCAACAGAAAATTCACCAGTGGACTCTGAAGAAGGTTACTACCATAAATATTTATTTATTACAGTTTTTTTTTTAACTTGGGTTGCTTACAGAATTTCGTGTTTTGAACCTCCGAGCTGTAAAAAATGTGCAAACAAAACGAAAAGTTTTCAAAAGGGACCCAGCTCCACCCGCTCGAACTAATAAAATGGCTACAGATCAAGATTGGACTGCCGTGTGGCCTGGTCCAAAAACATTTCATCCTGCAACAGTACCGCTGCCTATTAGACAAGGATTTACTGAAAAAGGTGCTCCAGCGCCATCGAAATTTGGAAATGCAGAGTTGATGAAAATTCCCAACTTCCTGCATTTGACACCGCGTGCAATCAAACAGCAGTGTGAGGCTCTAAAAAAGTTTTGTACTCCATGGCCGAAAGGTTTGGAAACTGAAGATAAGTGGAAAAAACATTTTCCCATCGACGCCATTACAACAGACTATGTACATGGTTTGCCCACAATTCGTAACATTGAAGCCCGAAGAGTTACATTAAAGTTGAAACTGTCCACGTTAAAGTTCGATCAACATGCCAAAGACAAGTTTTTACGTTTGATTGGAGATCGTTATGACCCAGAGAGCGATGTTATTACAATTGTAACCGATCGCTGTCCTATTAAGAAACAAAACTATGACTACGCACTGTATCTGCTTACAGCGTGCTACCACGAATCGTTCATTACCGAACCATGGGAAGCTACAAAATCAGAGGCAGACATGGAACACTTTTATTTTAATCGGAATAAATCAAAAGTTTCCGCAGAAGCGATACTTAACTGGGGTAAAGCCGGTGATAAGAAAGCCACCGCTAGTGAGGGGTTCGCAACGAGTGTAGAGAACCTTATAAACGAAGGAGAAAACGAGTACAATATACAGAAGTATAAACACGAAGTAAAGTTAATGCTGGGCATCGCTACCAACTAAGTCAATAAATGTTTGTTTCTTATTTTATTTAAATCTAGCCCAATAAAATTAAACAAATAAAAATCACATTTATTTCAATTAATCATTAATTGAGTTTCCCTATAAAGGAAGACTATAAAGTGGATTTGTAATAGTAGAATACGTCTTCAACGGGTCCTATGATACAACTGAAATACGTCCTAAGAGGTAATTAACTTAGTTTAACTTTTTCCCTATTTGGTTTGATAATTCTTGTAAGCATTACTCACGTTTATTGGGACTGAGAAACGAATGAAAACGGATTTTATCGACCCTAATGTAACCCTCAAGAAGTTGATTCTTGTCTTTCAATTCAAAGTATTGATCGCATGAAAATACTTAGTACAAAAGATAACTTAAAAGAATTATTTGTACAGCTAAGTAAAACTTGGTTAACATCGAATTGTAGTGCTTTGGTGTGGGTATAGTTTTTTCTGGCATCTTTTTTTAATATTACATATTATTATTAGGTACATATACAAATATTTATGAAACATGTAATAAATTACAGGTAAACAATTTTTAACGAACTACTAGCTGTAAAGGCTTACCCCTCTATGATATTTAGCTTATTCTATTTTTAACTTTATTATAAATTAACTTAACAAATATGCCTGTCTTTATTCAAAATTATTTTTAATCTTTCGATGTTGGGTTTGTTTGGGTTTCTTAGTAGGTACTTCGATTTTGTCCTCTCCTCCCAATATTAATTGAAAACTTGTTCCTGAAACATGTTTAGTCTATATAGGTTTTAAAAAACACGCCTATTATTGAATACATATAATTGTATTTTTAAAGGCAATGGCGCAAATTCATAGTCAGCCTTTGATAAGGGTATAAAATCGATTCTATTTAAAACCGGTTTTAAGTTTAAAACCATATTTTAAGTTTTGTTATTCATAGACACGTTTTTCCCATCCTCTAACGAGTTCCTACTTTAAAACGTATTTGAAATTTTTTTTGATCAAACAAACCCAAACGTCAACATACTCTGACAGAAATGTAGTAATTCAAATAAAAAAAATAATTCAAACTTAAAAATGGATTCAAAAATAGAAACGAAGGTAATTTCCGTTATAATTTTTAAATTAAAACAATTAGTATTCATGCATGTATATACAAACATTCTAGGTATTTCCGATAAAACGAGACAGGGGACAGAATTGGGAAACGATGGAAAGGGAAATGCTACGGCAATTTGTGGAACGGCATTTGGAAGTGGTGGAAAACAAAGGCAATGAGCTAAAGATGATTCGGAAAAAGAAGGGGGCCTGGGAATCAATTTGTAGCAGTATGAATGCTGCTGGGTACCGTAGGAGCATAGACCAAATGAAGCAACAATGGGCAAGGATGAAAATGGCAGCAAAGAAGTCCGCCGCATCTGTAAAAAGAGCTGTAAAGGCTACGGGAAATAGTGTTGTCATTCCAGCTATCGACTCTTCAGACGCTCTAATCCAAGCCATGATAGTTGAAGACCTGGAAGATGATACTATCCTTATCGACAGCAACACCATACTGCACATTCCCTCAGCGTTTACTTCGCATTGTAACGAATCAACCGCTGACATTCCAATAACCACTGCAACTCAGACCGTCGCTACTCGCCCAACCACTGCTGCTGATACTCCCATCAATATCGCAAATTCTGCACGTAGATTTATTTGTACCAGATGCTGCAGTTGCCAGCACCACCGCACCCTCAGCCGAACCATGTACTTCCCGTGCAAGAAGGAATTTACTTTCCACATTACGCCAATTGCCAAAAAACAGACATCAAAATACGATGTAATGTCAGCACGGCAAGCACAAATTGAGGAGGAAAGGGCGCAGGCAGCTGAACTGCATTTACTGGAATTAGAGCAGCGCAAACAGTTAAATTCTTTGCGGATCAAGCAACTGCAAGAGCAGATTGCACAGCAGCGGGAACTATACGAAGTGCAATTAAGACAACTGAATTCATTGTGATATTATTTAGGTTTTTAATAAGTTATTGTCACATTTATGTAATTTATTATAAACGAAAAGTATTTAAAAAAACGTATTTATAAATCCACTTCTATACGCTCTTCCAGTTGATTCCATAGGTGCATTGATGTTTTCATTGGACTCTAATTGCTGTTGACTGGGTAATATTTCGTGTTCAATGAATGGAATATTTCGCTCCTTGGCTATGTTGTGTAGCACTACCACAGCAACAATAATATTTTTAGCTGTATTCAGATCAACGCGAAGTCTTTGTAAGAGTGATCGAAATTTCGACTTAAGTTGTCCGTTTAAGCATTCAATTTTGTTTCGTGTTGCAATATGGCTTTTGTTGTAACGTTCTTCTTTTCGATTTGACGGATTTCTGACTGGAGTGAGCAGGATATTTGAACAAGGGTAACCTGCGTCACCAAGCAAGTGACCTTGATGTTGACCTATGCTTGCCTCCAGTCTGCTTTTCAGGTGACAATTACTCCATATACTAGAGTCGTGTCTGGCACCACGAGACCTCGCCACGATATCAACTATCTTGCATTGTGAATCGCACATGATTTGCACATTCAAGGAGTAATATCCTTTTCGATTAATGTAATGTCCAACCATTACAGGTCCTACAACTTTAGTTGGACGTTTAATTTGGACATGTGTGCAGTCTATAGCTCCATTAACCTTGCGGAAACCTGCAATTGCATAAAACCCTTGTTTTATTTCATTAAATTCCTCCATTGATGATGGTAATTTTATGAAGTGGGGCAGTAATAAGGTAATGCGTTTCGACATGGCATTTATTATTCTGCCTACTGTTGGTTGCGACATTCCATGTAGGGCTCCTGAAAATACCAATGGATAGTAATTTGTGTAATTTATCGCACTGATGAACATTTCTTCCAAAAAAGTGTAAAGTTACTAGCACTTGTATATGTATTGGAATTGGTAGCCCACGATTCGTTTGAGGTTCTTTCATATCAAGGATATCAATCAAAAATTTAGCAGTGATTTTGTCAAACCTATACCTCGAATAGAATTCTTCCTCATCTAACTCCTGAAATGGGTTCGATCGGGTTGTATACATTTTTGACTTTGTTATTAATTTAGCATCTTCGAAAATTTGGAAATCACGATCCTCCGGATTCATTTTAATAACTTTCTTCATTAATGAACGCTGAAAAAAGCTGTTTTAATTTACTTAAAATGACGTTTGACTCATTTTAAATTAAAAATGGGTTTCTAAGTTTAATATGGACTTTATGACAACTATGAATACCATAAAACCGGTTTTGACTTAGCTAGATGATTAAATATTTTTAAAATGGGTTTTATCTGACTATGAATTTGCGCCAATCAATTCTAAGTTTAGTGAAGTTAAGCTTTGGGGCTGAAACAGTAGGCGTGTTTTTTTTCAAATCTATATAGGCTAAACATATGCATATTATTTTTGTGTCTGAATAAAAATGTTCGTTCCTGCAGTATTTTTGACCCTGCCGGTCATATTTAGAATAGTCCAATGCAGATCCTTAGTATCTTCCTTTCAAAAACTTTCAGTTGTCTCATGGCTGTGTCCGATGACTGGAGGTTGAACCTTAACATTTCGTGAAAGTGGATCCGCAGGTATTTCACGCTCCGTTTGGTTACCAATGTTGAGCCATCTGTGAGTTTTAGGGTTAAGCTTCTACACTTTCCTGCTCGTTGGCTGCATCCACTGCTGGTCGTTGGTCTCCTGAAGCAGATGAACTCCGATTTTGAGGCGTTGACTCTGATTCTCCACTTTCGGTAGTACTCGATAGTACCGGATAGCTTACTTACTTACTAAGTTGGCGCTACAACTCGAGGTGAACCTGGGCCTGCTTCTCGCAACCATTTGTGTGTGCGTGTTATTTTTGCACGAATGGAAAGGGCCTACAATCTTTTGCCGACTCCGAACGACGAGTTGAGAAGCTCAATCGTGACAAATGATGCTTGTCAGACATTCGAAAGAGATGGTACCGTTAAAAAACTCTTTAAGTGTTGGACCCGGTCTGGAATTGAACCCGGGTAGCATTGCGTAGTAGTCCAACGCACTAACCACCACGGCCACGGCGACCATTTCCGGATAGCTATCAATGGTGATATCGATGTGGCATTATGTTATGGAGTCATCAGCGTAGACTAGTTTCTCACAGTTGTTTGGGATGGGCTCGTCAGACGTCAATATACTGTACAGGAACGGTCCGAGCTTAGAGCCTTGGGCAACGCCAGCTCTGATGTTCTTCACTGATGATGCGTATTTCTCAAATTGTACAAAGAATTTCCTGGAAGAAAGAAAAGAAAAAATAATTTTGATTAGTGCTAAGGGGAAGCATAGTAAATGAAGTTTATGGATGAGGCCTTCAATCCATATGCTGCCGAATACTTTCTCGACATCCAGAATTCCAGAGGGCATCCGACGGTGACTCGATGCATGTTGAGAGCTACGGTGATGTAATGCTGGAACTTTATGAGCGGATGCAGTGTGGAATGCTTCTCCGAAAAGTTGAACTGCATGTCAGAGATTATAAAGTTTTCGCTGCAGAACTTCCTGAGTTTCCTGATAATTAGTTTCTCCAATAGTTTACTCAAGTTGCTGGAGAGGGAGGAAATCAGCCTGTAGTTAGAAACGATGTTCATGGCACCTTTCTTGGGAATCGCCACGATTTTACCCGTCTTCCATGTTTGGGGGAAGTGGTTGCTGTTGAGGATGATTGTAAGGGTGATCAGAACTTTATGTCCTCTTGATGATGAAATTTGATACACCATCCGGTCCAGTTGACTTCTTTGGCTTGTGGATGATCTCTGTAATCTCCTCAGCGGTGCTCAGGTTCGAGCCGTCAATTGGGTCACTTGCAGGATTGGTGTCACTGAACTGATGGAATTAGGCGCCAGGGTTAGTCGGGTGGATTCCTCCACTTCCTCTAGGAAGACTGGATCGGATAATCGGTTGGGGATAAAGTTTCCTTCAAAGTATTCTGGAATTTCTGGAATTGGTTGTTGCTGTGGTGTTGGATGGAATTCCGAAACACTACGTTGACGCACTTTAGTTCACTCACGGGTTAGTTGTATTGAGATCTCTCTGATGGATCCTATGGAGCCGTTTCCTCAGCCGCTGTCTGTGATTATACAGGTTCTACACGTACTGGGGAAGGTGCTGGTACCTATCCCTTGACGTCCTGAGTCGCTTTTGGTTGCCTTATGCATCAGAAACAGCCTGCTCCAAGCCATATACATACATATAGCTACGTCAATTTCGCTGTCCAGTAGGTTCCTGTTTGCAGGTGGAAGCGTTGGATTGTTTTCGATGTCCCGTTGAAGTCTTTCAATATCCAGCCGTCTGTAGTTGATGAAATTCTCAGGCAAAAATATAAAAATACCAAACAATATATTAAGATAAATCCGAATTAAATGTTTTTGAGCAAAGGTCCGAAGAGACTATTTCTTTTGGGCTAAGAAGGCAATTGAGCAGTAAAGCCCTTTCCCTATTGACTAAGAGTCAATATAAGACCCTTATCATCCCAGATGAAGATATCCTTGGTTGCTTCGAGAGAAAAATCCCTCGTAAGATATTCGGTCCCATTTGCGCTGACGGATTTTGGAGGAGAAGATTCAACCATAAACTGTATGAGCTGTACAGCGACATCGTCATAAAAACTGCACATTGGGCGTATTGACATCAACGTTCCGGCTATCACACTATTCGATTCCAACCCAGATGGTCAGCTCAGCAGAGGACAACCTCGCCTAAGGTGGCGCACACAAGTCAAAAAGGACCCCAACCAATTTGGAGTGCACAACTGGAGCCAGTCAGCTATGAACCAGGCTAACTGGAAGGAAGTGACAATTATTTATAGGTATCTTAGACGAATTAAAATGATAGGTAAGTGAGAACCTGGAGGTGCATTCCCAGGATTATACACAGCAAACACCATAGGCCTATTCTAACTTTTAGCCACCTGGCGTGTTGGTATTACATTAACCCTTAATATTAAATTTTTATCTACAAATCTAAAATGTATGTTTACATTTGTTATTCGGATAGGAATGGTGACGTTATTGGTTTGCATTATAATAGCAGTACTTTATATACTAGAGGCCTGTACCACAAAAAAACAAGCATTGTTAAAATGGCGAATTTTAACAAGTACCAAGCTGTTCGTCGTGAATAAGCTCGTGTTACTTGTTGAAATTCGCCTTTTTAACAATGCTTTTTGTTTTGTGGTACAGGCCCAAGGTCATAACAGTAACTAAGCATTTCTTAGCTAGAAATAGTTCCGGAATATAGAGGAATTTACAACCGGTTGGTTTGTAGGTAGCGAAAAGAAGTTGTTCTTTAAATATACTCACTGAGCCGAGAAGGGTTAAGGCGATTTTGTTTAACATAAACAATTATAAACGTAAGCCCGACCAGCTTTGGAAGGTTTATTTTATACCTCGCTTCTCTCTCTATCGCTCTATCTATTATACTAAACATTTAAACGATTCTTCTGAAATATATCCCCAAATTAAATCTATCATTTCCCATTCCCATATATAAGAACAACTACCATATTCCGCTGTCTAATAATGAAGAGATCTTCTTTATTCACCCACCATTGGTATTTAATTGACAACGCAAGTGTAAGGCGGATCCTCGTTTGGACGGCAAATGACAACGAATATACCCCCGTGCCCGTCGCATTACATGTGCAGGATGATGTTGAGCCAGAGCAAACCCCCAAAAAATATAATGACAGCTAAATTAAGTGTAATCATGATTTACAGCATCGAAGAATTTTTCATTAGTCAGATAGGAATTCCGGCGGGAAGCGGCAACAGAGGATTGACTTCACTGAATCAAGGTACAAATTACCACTCTACATACTGACAAGGGATGAAAGTGAGCATTCATGATGTATTCCCCTTTTGAATAATCGCAGCCGTCATAGCGGCGTTGTTGCTGGTTCCAGTACAACTACAAGAGATGCATATTAATGAGCATTCGATAAAATTTAGACGCTATTATTATAAAATAACTTAATTATTGCAATTGAATTTCGGTCGTATGATAATCCATTGAAGACGCTCTCTTCGATTTAATTGTTTTACATCGCCGCCCGGTACATCCATTGACTATAGCTTCACCCTTTTGTTTTGTTTTGAAATGTGTGTAAGTTGATTTAATATAAAGTACCTGATTAATTATACAAAATCCACATAAGTGAGTTTGAATTAATTTACACAGGACTCGTATGTAGTCACTGATTCAAGATTTTCTTTGTAATTAAATATTGGTTTGAATGGCCGTTGCATAGAGTCAGATTTGCCCGTTCCCGGTGAATTTAATTCGCGAAATGAACCAAATTAAGATGAAGCCATGCACTTTAGCATAGAGGTAGGTAACACAAACACAGTCAATAAAACTGATGTTAGATGGGAAGGCGAACCTACTTGCCTGGCCTAGACTGGATCCAAACCGCTCTAACCATCTTCTTTCCCTAAAAAGACTACAAATAAGTAGGATTATTGGTGTCATGGTACCTTTATAGGCAAGCATGCAACTCCTCTTTCCCGTAGTATAAAACTACACCTAGGCTAGGTGAATACTTCTTCACCGACCTCAGTGTTCTAGCACAAAAAGACGTTAGAAGTCTTAAATCTTAATCGCTTTATTTAAAGCTCTAAATGGTTTTCATAAGTGACGGGGAAAATCATCCCCGAGATCCTTGGTATCACAATGGGGCTCTATAGGCCTAAGTGTGCTGGTAATCGTTATTGGCAACCACTGCCTAGGTAACACTTACGCCTAATTTGGGCACAAATGATCGAAATAAAATAAAGCCGCATCCACTTCTCGCCTACCATATTTTAAAAATACAAAATACAGAAATCTTATATTTGGTTGTGCATTGTTCGTATACGATAAGAACAAGAATGTTCGGATCAGAAGAAAATCAAAGCCGGTGTTCTACAAGGAAGTGTCTTAGGACCTACATTATATTCGTTATAATGTATAAGGGTTTTTCCGATTAGACCACCGACGCGTGCACACGTGCTGCTGTCAAGCTCCGCGCTAGAACAAACGCTAATCCTCGTTCGCGTGTGATAAACAAAAAAAAAACAAATCGACAACAAGTGCTCAGTGCGTGGCTGTCCCTCTACCCCCCTTTCATCTGGCTGAAATTTCACGTTCGTTGGCAATTAATCCACTACTGTTTCATTTATAGAAGCCCAAACCTGGACTGCAATTCTACTTTTAACGAGTTTGATGAGCTGTCTGACTCCATCACGCGAATTGTAACCCTTTATCCTCGTACTGAAGTCGCCATTGCGGGCGATTTCAATGTACACAATTCGAATTGACTTCGACATTCTGGACAGATAACACCCGAAGGAAGGTATGCTGAGATCTTTGCTGAGGTAAACAATTTGACCCAGCTTGTAAATGAGCCGACACGAATTCCTGACATTAGTAGTCAAACCGCCAACACTCTGGACTTGTTCCTCACCTCTCATCCTGATAAATGCACCATAAATGTATTGTCCCCTCTAGGTTCGTCGGACCATTGTATCATATAGGGGAATTTCTCGTATTCCAACAACAAAGTTAAAGAACAAACTGCAAAGAGGACCGTATGGCAATACGAGAAAGCCAAATGGGAAGAACTAAACGGCTTCTTTAAGAGTTTTAACTGGTCGCTATGCTTCCTCGATAGCGATGTGGATTCTGCTGCCGGTATGATAACAAATATAATACACCTGGGTACTTACTTAGTTGGCGCTACAGCTCGAGGTGAACCTGGGCCTGCTTCTCGCAACCATTTGTGTGTGCGTGTTATATTTTTGCACGAATGGAAGGGACCTACAGTTTTTTTTTTGCCGACTCCGAACGGCGAGTTGAGAAGCTCAATCGTGACAAATGATACTCTTTGATGCTTGTCAGACATTCGAAAGAGGTGGGCACTGTGAAAAACTTTTTAGGTGTTTGCGGCGGGATTCGAACCCAAGACCGCTGGCACAGTAGTCCGACGCACTAACCACTTGCGCTACGGTGCCCACAATACACCTGGGTATGAATACTTTATTCCTAACAGGATAAAGAGCATCAAACCAAAGGAAAAGCGTGGTGCAATTCGAGCTGTAAAGAGGCTATCAGGTTAAAAGAGGTGTGCTTTCGGTCATATAAGGCCAACTCATCTGAGGAAAACCGAAAAAAGTTTAAATGAGCCAGAAATGACTGTAATGCTCATATCAATCGTGTCAAATTCTCCTACGATCAAAAGTTGAGGCAAAAAATACTACAAAGTCCCACGGGTAGTAAAAACTTTTGGTCGTTTATTAAAAACATTAAGAATTCGGCCTCATCATCTGTTCCGACACTCATTTACAATGACAACTCAGCTGTCAGCTCTTCAGATAAAGCCAATCTGCTTGCTGCTCATTTCGCAGCTAGCTCCACGCTTCCAGATTGTGCTTTATCTCCCCCTGTACTCGAGCGCGTAGAATTCTCTATGGGACCGATCCATTTTCGCACTCGTACAGTGGTAAGAGTACTTCAAGACCTCAACATACACAATTCCGCTGGTCCAGATGGTATTTCCCCCATTGTTCTGAAGAGGTGTTCTTCTACGCTGGCAAGCCACTGCGTAAGCTTTTCTATCTGTCCTATTCTTCAGGGCTCTTTCCGAGAAGTTGGAAAACAGCATTTGTCCAGCCCTTCCTTAAAAAAGGCGAATCTTATTCTCCCTCCTCCTACCGACCAATTTCACTTACGTCCCTTCTTTCTAAGGTCATGGAAACGCTGATAAATCGTCAGCTTATGAAATATCTCGAATCCCGAAAACTTCTTAATGACCGGCAGTACGGTTTTCGCAGCAACAGGTCCACTAGTGATTTGATGATATATCTAACCGAAAAGTGGAACCAATCAATTCACCACGGTGGTGAAAGTAAGATAGTTGCACTTGATATTTTCAAAGGCATTTGACAGAGTTTGGCATCAAGCTCTTTTGTCGAAAATGCGTGCATTTGGGATCGATGATACCCTTCTTCAATGGATTAGAAATTACCTTTCGGACCGTTCAATTCAAGTTGTTTTGGACGGTTTCAAGTCCGCAATCCACTAAATAAATGCTGGTGTTCCCCAAGGCTCCTTTTTGTCTCCGACTCTCTTCCTCATTCTTATAAATGATCTCCTGTCTGTTACTTCTAATCCAATCCATTCCTGCGCTGATGACAGTACCCTCAGCTTTTCATATTCGTTTTCTGTTTTACGTCCCTCATCAGCGTAGAACTGGAACGGCAAGGTATATTAAGCTCATTAAATTAAGACCTTGACAGCATACTTAAGTGGGGTAAAACCAATAGAGTGGAATTTAATACTTCCAAAACACAATGCTGTCTTCTGCCATTGAAGCGAAACCTTATCACCTCGCCATTATCCACGAATGGCACTTGCATCGCTGAAACCAAAAGACTCTCCATCCTCGGTATGTGTATCAATGACAACCTTCGTTGGAATGATCACATATTTGATCGCCAAGAACGCAGCGAAATGTCTAGGTTTCCTCAAGCGGTGAAAGAAATATTTCACCCCTTCTGATCTGGCCAACATTTACAAGGCGTCCATACGCCCCAAACTTGAGTACAACGCTCATATCTGGTCCGGTGCACCAATTACATACCTGGAGCTACTGGACAGAATCCAAAAACGCGCGATAAAACTCATCGGCAATCGTGACATCTCGAAATCGCTTGTCCCCATCTTAGCCACCGCCGTAATGTATCCTGTCTTACATTGTTTTATCGCTATTTCCACCATAAGTGCTCAAATGAGATAGCCAGTTGCATTCCTCCCCTGGAACATTTAAGCCGCAATACCCGCTATGCCAGGAATGCCCATCAGTTCACCCTAAAGCCTGTTTTCGGCCATACTGTTAAATATAAAGATTCTTTCATTTGCCGCACAACACGAATGTGGAATGCCCTACCGCACTCTGTTTTTCCTGACCATTATAGTTTGCAGACGTTTAAGACCAATGTGCATCGATTTCTCCTCTTTTCTAATTCCCCAAAATCAACTCATATAAACTTTACAAATTAAAAGTTTAATAATGTTCCAATATTCACAATGAAGTTGTACGCCAATACGTCTAAATACCTTGGAGTGACTTTGGATGCAAAGTTAAAATGGAAAGAGCAATTCAAAGAGAAGATCTAAACTTGAAATATAAAACAAGTACTGGTTACTGGGAAGAAACCCAGACCTATCTATTAAAAACAAAATAATGCTATATACAAGCAAGTACTACTGAAGCCTGAATGGACGTATGGCATCCAACCGTGGGCCTGTACAAATTCAAATACAGAAACCATACGAAAATTCCAAAACAAAGTCCTTCGTGGAATGATAAATGCGACTTGCGTCTTCAACGTTTTCTATAATTCCAATTTATTAATAGTAATCGGTATTTATTTATTTGAAACCTATCATATAAATTCCCAAAATTTTCCCTACAAAATTCCCTATTTCCTGTTTTGTCTACTTAAGCTACATGAATTAGACTAAGCTCAAGACAACAACAGTTTCCGAATAAAATAAATTATTCAACCAAAACGCATTTTTTCTCTTTCTATTGATTTTTCGCTTAATTACACTTATTCAATTGCACCCGGCAATTACTGACCCGAATTACTCCCAAGAAACCAGAGCCTCTCCTACGAAACCAACAAGTTTTCGAGCTACCCTGCAAGCCCCCAAAACAGTGACCAAGAAATAGACATGGTTACAAAAGTGGTTTGAAAAGGCTGCAGGAAATAGCCCCCGATGAAATAACTCCCCAATCGGAAAACGAAATAACACCCAAAATTTGTATAGAGGTGGGGATTTATTTCATATGAAATAAACCCCCGAAATTTGGGGACTTATTTCATACTTAAAATTGGGGGTCATTTCATAAGTCCTCAAATTCGGGGACTTGTTTCAATCTTTTATTTTTAGATGCTTAACAGTGACTTTAACTGTTGCTATTGATGTGAAGAGTAGAAAAATTAAATCTCCATCGGAAGTAGTTGAGGCTTTTTAACGAGAATCCACTTGGAATAACTTTGGAAGGACCAAAGTTGAAGAGCATTTTCCGGCCATTGAACCAGGTGGCCGCGGATCTGATATAAACTAATGTTGCGTTGGAATTTATTTGTTTTTATAATTTTGAATACAGATATTTCCATTATTCTGTTCTGATGACACATAAATCGAGGATCGTTAATTGTCCTTATTGTCAAAGCGAAGTAAAAGAGTCAATTCTTGTATTTATGCAAACATTTTTATATAAATTAAGAAATGTACCTACATAATATAAATACATAATCAGCCTTATTGTGAGTTTCACCCGGAAAATATTTCACCCGAAATATTGTTTTTCGCCCGGAATTTTAAAAGCTATTGTCAGTTTCGCCCAAATTAAATGTTACTTCGTGTTGTTCATATTCAAAAAATATCAATTTCTACTAGAATTTCTTCTATTCTTGCATCAAAATAAACAAACGAATTACATTTTCCGCCTTGTTGTCCTCTTTTCCGCCTACTAAAAACAAGGGAAAAATTCAGCTGTCAATAATTTTATTACGCCCGAATGAAATTTCGGGCGAAACTAACAATAGGGGGAAAATGATTTCGGGCGGAATGCTGTTCGGGTGAAACTCACAATAAGGATGAATATGTGTTTATATAAAAACCTTTTCCTTATTTTCAAATGTAACATTAACTTTCTATAATGCAATAAAAACATAAAAAAATTGTGAGAAAATGAGGACTTATTTCATATCTATTTGGGGACTTATTTCATACCTTTTTGGGGACATATTTCACCTTCGATTTTGGGAATAATTTTACAGTGAAATTATTCCCCAATTTTGGGGGGTTATTTTCTGCAGCCGTTCGAAAACACGCTCTTCCACACAACCAGCAGCGTCTTGAAAATCACATTAACTCCGCGAGGTCGACCGTCTTAAATGTAAGAGATAGTATTCGGAGATTGAGAAGAACAAAGCCTCACGAACTTCTGGTCTAAAAACTATGGGAAAGAATATATAAATTTAGACTTCCCCCAAAGCGAATTAAACTCAAAAAAGAAAAGTTATTTGTTGATCCTTCAAAAGATTGGTTTTGAGTCCCATGTGTTTTTAGTGCGGTAAAAATCCCACTCGCTTGGTACCGAAGAACTACCGAGAGTCTTTTAAAAACTTCCATCTGGAGAGAGGGAAAAAATAAATTTCAAAAAAAAAAAAACATCATTAACTTTGTAACAAGAAAATGATCTCTGTGTGTCACACTTTTTCATGGTATTCATTAATTATTGTTCTCTGTAGTTAATTTTTATTCACCTTCTCTTAACCTTTTTTATGGTACTATCCAATCAGAAGAACACAACAAAAAATTCTAAATATTGGAGGTCATGTTGAAAACTGAAAGTGTTACCTATAAGCAGACGATTTTGTCAAATCTGAATAGCACAAATACTTTACTCTTTATATTAGGCGGGTTTTTTTTTCAAATCTATATTGACTTTAAAAAAGCTTTCCATGTCAAAATAAGAATGACGGGGAAAATCATCCCCGAGATCCTTGGTATCACAATGGGGCTCTATAGGCCTAAGTGTGCTGGTAATCGTTATTGGCAACCACTGCCTAGGTAACACTTACGCCTAATTTGGGCACAAATGATCGAAATAAAATAAAGCCGCATCCACTTCTCGCCTACCATATTTTAAAAATACAAAATACAGAAATCTTATATTTGGTTGTGCATTGTTCGTATACGATAAGAACAAGAATGTTCGGATCAGAAGAAAATCAAAGCCGGTGTTCTACAAGGAAGTGTCTTAGGACCTACATTATATTCGTTATAATGTATAAGGGTTTTTCCGATTAGACCACCGACGCGTGCACACGTGCTGCTGTCAAGCTCCGCGCTAGAACAAACGCTAATCCTCGTTCGCGTGTGATAAACAAAAAAAAAACAAATCGACAACAAGTGCTCAGTGCGTGGCTGTCCCTCTACCCCCCTTTCATCTGGCTGAAATTTCACGTTCGTTGGCAATTAATCCACTACTGTTTCATTTATAGAAGCCCAAACCTGGACTGCAATTCTACTTTTAACGAGTTTGATGAGCTGTCTGACTCCATCACGCGAATTGTAACCCTTTATCCTCGTACTGAAGTCGCCATTGCGGGCGATTTCAATGTACACAATTCGAATTGACTTCGACATTCTGGACAGATAACACCCGAAGGAAGGTATGCTGAGATCTTTGCTGAGGTAAACAATTTGACCCAGCTTGTAAATGAGCCGACACGAATTCCTGACATTAGTAGTCAAACCGCCAACACTCTGGACTTGTTCCTCACCTCTCATCCTGATAAATGCACCATAAATGTATTGTCCCCTCTAGGTTCGTCGGACCATTGTATCATATAGGGGAATTTCTCGTATTCCAACAACAAAGTTAAAGAACAAACTGCAAAGAGGACCGTATGGCAATACGAGAAAGCCAAATGGGAAGAACTAAACGGCTTCTTTAAGAGTTTTAACTGGTCGCTATGCTTCCTCGATAGCGATGTGGATTCTGCTGCCGGTATGATAACAAATATAATACACCTGGGTACTTACTTAGTTGGCGCTACAGCTCGAGGTGAACCTGGGCCTGCTTCTCGCAACCATTTGTGTGTGCGTGTTATACTTTTGCACGAATGGAAGGGACCTACAGTTTTTTTTTTGCCGACTCCGAACGGCGAGTTGAGAAGCTCAATCGTGACAAATGATACTCTTTGATGCTTGTCAGACATTCGAAAGAGGTGGGCACTGTGAAAAACTTTTTAGGTGTTTGCGGCGGGATTCGAACCCAAGACCGCTGGCACAGTAGTCCGACGCACTAACCACTTGCGCTACGGTGCCCACAATACACCTGGGTATGAATACTTTATTCCTAACAGGATAAAGAGCATCAAACCAAAGGAAAAGCGTGGTGCAATTCGAGCTGTAAAGAGGCTATCAGGTTAAAAGAGGTGTGCTTTCGGTCATATAAGGCCAACTCATCTGAGGAAAACCGAAAAAAGTTTAAATGAGCCAGAAATGACTGTAATGCTCATATCAATCGTGTCAAATTCTCCTACGATCAAAAGTTGAGGCAAAAAATACTACAAAGTCCCACGGGTAGTAAAAACTTTTGGTCGTTTATTAAAAACATTAAGAATTCGGCCTCATCATCTGTTCCGACACTCATTTACAATGACAACTCAGCTGTCAGCTCTTCAGATAAAGCCAATCTGCTTGCTGCTCATTTCGCAGCTAGCTCCACGCTTCCAGATTGTGCTTTATCTCCCCCTGTACTCGAGCGCGTAGAATTCTCTATGGGACCGATCCATTTTCGCACTCGTACAGTGGTAAGAGTACTTCAAGACCTCAACATACACAATTCCGCTGGTCCAGATGGTATTTCCCCCATTGTTCTGAAGAGGTGTTCTTCTACGCTGGCAAGCCACTGCGTAAGCTTTTCTATCTGTCCTATTCTTCAGGGCTCTTTCCGAGAAGTTGGAAAACAGCATTTGTCCAGCCCTTCCCTAAAAAAGGCGAATCTTATTCTCCCTCCTCCTACCGACCAATTTCACTTACGTCCCTTCTTTCTAAGGTCATGGAAACGCTGATAAATCGTCAGCTTATGAAATATCTCGAATCCCGAAAACTTCTTAATGACCGGCAGTACGGTTTTCGCAGCAACAGGTCCACTAGTGATTTGATGATATATCTAACCGAAAAGTGGAACCAATCAATTCACCACGGTGGTGAAAGTAAGATAGTTGCACTTGATATTTTCAAAGGCATTTGACAGAGTTTGGCATCAAGCTCTTTTGTCGAAAATGCGTGCATTTGGGATCGATGATACCCTTCTTCAATGGATTAGAAATTACCTTTCGGACCGTTCAATTCAAGTTGTTTTGGACGGTTTCAAGTCCGCAATCCATTAAATAAATGCTGGTGTTCCCCAAGGCTCCTTTTTGTCTCCGACTCTCTTCCTCATTCTTATAAATGATCTCCTGTCTGTTACTTCTAATCCAATCCATTCCTGCGCTGATGACAGTACCCTCAGCTTTTCATATTCGTTTTCTGTTTTACGTCCCTCATCAGCGTAGAACTGGAACGGCAAGGTATATTAAGCTCATTAAATTAAGACCTTGACAGCATACTTAAGTGGGGTAAAACCAATAGAGTGGAATTTAATACTTCCAAAACACAATGCTGTCTTCTGCCATTGAAGCGAAACCTTATCACCTCGCCATTATCCACGAATGGCACTTGCATCGCTGAAACCAAAAGACTCTCCATCCTCGGTATGTGTATCAATGACAACCTTCGTTGGAATGATCACATATTTGATCGCCAAGAACGCAGCGAAATGTCTAGGTTTCCTCAAGCGGTGAAAGAAATATTTCACCCCTTCTGATCTGGCCAACATTTACAAGGCGTCCATACGCCCCAAACTTGAGTACAACGCTCATATCTGGTCCGGTGCACCAATTACATACCTGGAGCTACTGGACAGAATCCAAAACGCGCGATAAAACTCATCGGCAATCGTGACATCTCGAAATCGCTTGTCCCCATCTTAGCCACCGCCGTAATGTATCCTGTCTTACATTGTTTTATCGCTATTTCCACCATAAGTGCTCAAATGAGATAGCCAGTTGCATTCCTCCCCTGGAACATTTAAGCCGCAATACCCGCTATGCCAGGAATGCCCATCAGTTCACCCTAAAGCCTGTTTTCGGCCATACTGTTAAATATAAAGATTCTTTCATTTGCCGCACAACACGAATGTGGAATGCCCTACCGCACTCTGTTTTTCCTGACCATTATAGTTTGCAGACGTTTAAGACCAATGTGCATCGATTTCTCCTCTTTTCTAATTCCCCAAAATCAACTCATATAAACTTTACAAATTAAAAGTTTAATAATGTTCCAATATTCACAATGAAGTTGTACGCCAATACGTCTAAATACCTTGGAGTGACTTTGGATGCAAAGTTAAAATGGAAAGAGCAATTCAAAGAGAAGATCTAAACTTGAAATATAAAACAAGTACTGGTTACTGGGAAGAAACCCAGACCTATCTATTAAAAACAAAATAATGCTATATACAAGCAAGTACTACTGAAGCCTGAATGGACGTATGGCATCCAACCGTGGGCCTGTACAAATTCAAATACAGAAACCATACGAAAATTCCAAAACAAAGTCCTTCGTGGAATGATAAATGCGACTTGCGTCTTCAACGTTTTCTATAATTCCAATTTATTAATAGTAATCGGTATTTATTTATTTGAAACCTATCATATAAATTCCCAAAATTTTCCCTACAAAATTCCCTATTTCCTGTTTTGTCTACTTAAGCTACATGAATTAGACTAAGCTCAAGACAACAACAGTTTCCGAATAAAATAAATTATTCAACCAAAACGCATTTTTTCTCTTTCTATTGATTTTTCGCTTAATTACACTTATTCAATTGCACCCGGCAATTACTGACCCGAATTACTCCCAAGAAACCAGAGCCTCTCCTACGAAACCAACAAGTTTTCGAGCTACCCTGCAAGCCCCCAAAACAGTGACCAAGAAATAGACATGGTTACAAAAGTGGTTTGAAAAGGCTGCAGGAAATAGCCCCCGATGAAATAACTCCCCAATCGGAAAACGAAATAACACCCAAAATTTGTATAGAGGTGGGGATTTATTTCATATGAAATAAACCCCCGAAATTTGGGGACTTATTTCATACTTAAAATTGGGGGTCATTTCATAAGTCCTCAAATTCGGGGACTTGTTTCAATCTTTTATTTTTAGATGCTTAACAGTGACTTTAACTGTTGCTATTGATGTGAAGAGTAGAAAAATTAAATCTCCATCGGAAGTAGTTGAGGCTTTTTAACGAGAATCCACTTGGAATAACTTTGGAAGGACCAAAGTTGAAGAGCATTTTCCGGCCATTGAACCAGGTGGCCGCGGATCTGATATAAACTAATGTTGCGTTGGAATTTATTTGTTTTTATAATTTTGAATACAGATATTTCCATTATTCTGTTCTGATGACACATAAATCGAGGATCGTTAAATGTCCTTATTGTCAAAGCGAAGTAAAAGAGTCAATTCTTGTATTTATGCAAACATTTTTATATAAATTAAGAAATGTACCTACATAATATAAATACATAATCAGCCTTATTGTGAGTTTCACCCGGAAAATATTTCACCCGAAATATTGTTTTTCGCCCGGAATCTTAAAAGCTATTGTCAGTTTCGCCCAAATTAAATGTTACTTCGTGTTGTTCATATTCAAAAAATATCAATTTCTACTAGAATTTCTTCTATTCTTGCATCAAAATAAACAAACGAATTACATTTTCCGCCTTGTTGTCCTCTTTTCCGCCTACTAAAAACAAGGGAAAAATTCAGCTGTCAATAATTTTATTACGCCCGAATGAAATTTCGGGCGAAACTAACAATAGGGGGAAAATGATTTCGGGCGGAATGCTGTTCGGGTGAAACTCACAATAAGGATGAATATGTGTTTATATAAAAACCTTTTCCTTATTTTCAAATGTAACATTAACTTTCTATAATGCAATAAAAACATAAAAAAATTGTGAGAAAATGAGGACTTATTTCATATCTATTTGGGGACTTATTTCATACCTTTTTGGGGACATATTTCACCTTCGATTTTGGGAATAATTTTACAGTGAAATTATTCCCCAATTTTGGGGGGTTATTTTCTGCAGCCGTTCGAAAACACGCTCTTCCACACAACCAGCAGCGTCTTGAAAATCACATTAACTCCGCGAGGTCGACCGTCTTAAATGTAAGAGATAGTATTCGGAGATTGAGAAGAACAAAGCCTCACGAACTTCTGGTCTAAAAACTATGGGAAAGAATATATAAATTTAGACTTCCCCCAAAGCGAATTAAACTCAAAAAAGAAAAGTTATTTGTTGATCCTTCAAAAGATTGGTTTTGAGTCCCATGTGTTTTTAGTGCGGTAAAAATCCCACTCGCTTGGTACCGAAGAACTACCGAGAGTCTTTTAAAAACTTCCATCTGGAGAGAGGGAAAAAATAAATTTCAAAAAAAAAAAAAACATCATTAACTTTGTAACAAGAAAATGATCTCTGTGTGTCACACTTTTTCATGGTATTCATTAATTATTGTTCTCTGTAGTTAATTTTTATTCACCTTCTCTTAACCTTTTTTATGGTACTATCCAATCAGAAGAACACAACAAAAAATTCTAAATATTGGAGGTCATGTTGAAAACTGAAAGTGTTACCTATAAGCAGACGATTTTGTCAAATCTGAATAGCACAAATACTTTACTCTTTATATTAGGCGGGTTTTTTTTTCAAATCTATATTGACTTTAAAAAAGCTTTCCATGTCAAAATAAGAATCCAGGCTAAGGTTTTGTTGTGTTTTACGTTGAAAACATTTTGCGGAAACATGTTTACGCATATGCATATAAATTCTTAATACCTTAAGAAGCGTAAAACGCATATCCATGTTTTAAGTATCAAATGAAAGGTGTTTTTACTATCTTTGTTATGACTAAAATATCATGGGTCTAAGATTTTCGATCTTGAAAAAACTACCGCGGTTTTTAAAATCCGTACATTTAAGCAAAAAATCGAAATTTCAAAGCAAAAAATCAAAAATCGCATTTTTTTTTCTTACTATACAGGGTTGTCCGGTTCGGGATACGGATATTTTGGGATCAGCCATTGGTTCATGCTATGGAAAAAAGCTTAAGGGAAATCTGCAAGCCAGTTAGTGTATTTCTTACGAAGAGGGGGTATTATTTTGAATATCCCTCGGGCGCCAAATATCCTAGGACGGCCCTGGCAATCAGTGTTATTTTATGCAGACACAGAAAAGTTATGGCTCCTTAAACTCAAAATTATGAAAATTTGTTGTTCCAATTTTTTACTATAAATACATTTTTCTCAAAACTTTTATTTAGCCCTTTATTTCCTAATGGTTGTGAAACCACATACTAAATAATTTTTCTCTTATTTCCTAGTGGTTTTGTTATGAAACCAAGTTGATTTCTAGGAACTGAAATTCACCCTAAGATAAAAAAAAATCTCGATTAATTGTGAATGGGTCGAAATTGATAA
Organism: Brachyopa scutellaris; assembly: GCA_949775065.1. Classification (NCBI taxonomy): domain Eukaryota; kingdom Metazoa; phylum Arthropoda; class Insecta; order Diptera; family Syrphidae; genus Brachyopa; species Brachyopa scutellaris. Next base: position 77,746,848 of record OX459113.1, read on the forward strand.
TTTGTGCATTTATGTACATTTTTTGATTGCTCGTCTCATTCGGAGTGATTTATTTGTTTGAAGAACAATAATTAACGAACAATTGGATTTTTTTCAAATGATAAAACATTTTTTTTCTTTGTATCATAATATTTTAAATAAATAATACGATTTTCGTTCTGCGATTTACCTAGTAATCTACTGGTTACGTGCAGTAACCATTTTTTTAAAAAAACAATAAAAGGATTACGAAATTTAATTAAAAATATTAAAAGTTATAAATATTTACCATTTTTAACGCAGGTATTATGAAAATTTAAAACAAACATATTAATATTTGAAAAAAATTCATAGGTCCGGGAACAAAGGGATAGTAAAAAAACGAGCCCTAACTTGTTAAACCGAAATATTAAATATTAAACAACGTAGCCTCAAATGTTGGTATCATCCGTTTATTGATAAAAAGGGCTACAAAACTAGGAAAAAATGGTGTCAAGTCGGAATTCTAAGAAGATGATTCTCTATTTCCATTTTCAATCAAATGATCAAAAATGAGTTTTTGCAATTACATATATTGTTAACTAAATACAAATTGTACTTAAATGCGTTAAATTATACTTTTTTCTTTTGGCAGGTACATAAATATATGCTGCTATAGCGATGTAATTAACTGGAACGCTCATTTTAATGGTTTGCAACTTGTTTAAAATTAAATTCCTTTTATTTATTTATATTTTATTTATAAATTTCTAAACAACATCTACAATATATTACAAAAACAAAAATAAATTCTACGAAATTATCACATATACTATATATATCATCAATTAGATGCTTGCTTATTAAAAAGCTGTGACAAGAATCGTTCCTTATTATATTTTAAGTCTGTATCAAGGCAGAACAAGTTTCAATTTGAAGCCGATTCTGGCACTTTGATTTAATAATGTTTTGGATCGAAGAAACCCTTTCAACGCATGCCGATGAATATGGAATTGCTATCAAACCTTGAGCTATTCGATAAATGTTTCTGAACATATGCATAATATTTGCATTTTTGAAAGCTGACCTCAATCCAAAATGTGGCAATGGTTTTTGTTTTTAATGATTTGATTTCCTCTAAATCGGCTAACGCCCTAAATTCATTATTGATAACATCAATTCGATTTTTATCTTCCTCTGGAAAAATGTTTAATATTTTTGTAAAGGAATTTGTTTCACCCCAAATTACAGGATTCGGGGTAAATTTTGTAATATATTAATTCATACAATCATCTAGAAAATCTATTCTATCAAAAAGCAATATAAATGTTGCATTTTACTCACACATACACTTTAAGCTGAAAATACACGATACTATCGTTGAACGACCGCGAGTGGTACCGATATCGGTTATAACAAACACACACACTATACAATCTGCATGCGACTTCCATACAACGGCCAATTCAAAGCGTACAATCGTGTGATATCCGTAAACCGTCATAAGCTTGCTAACACACGATACAAACGATCGCATACGACCGCGAATTGCTTACAACCGTTGTACAAGGATTGTATCATGTATTTCCAGCTTTCCACAATACTAATGTCGATTTCGATTGGGCAAAAAAATCACTTTTTTTTATCTCGAGCACTTTTTATCGCACTAGTACGATTTTCATTCACTTCTCACTCTCACTTTTTTTTTGCTCGAGACCAATTTTTGTGAATCTCGGATCCAAGTCAAGATTGACACCTACTTGCACTGACACCAAAACATTTTATTCGAAATTTCAACGCAGTATATCAAAATATTATCAATCAACAAAAATAATATCAAAAACTGTACAATATTTAGAAAATATAAAGAAAGTGACAAGATGTAAAAGAACACACTAATACAATTGCAGAAAAACAGATCAATCTCGTTTGTTTTCCATTCAGCATGAAAAATCGGAGAGCAAAATCTGAAAAGCCCAATCGAAAACGACATAAAACTGAATATTGAATTTATAAATTATGAGCCTCAACAGAAGCCCGCAACACAAGCCGAACGTAGTAGAATAAACGACGAGGGCCTGTTTAAATTAAAAATAAAGTAATAATGTAGGCAAGTAGCAAATTTTGAAGAATTGTAATATGTAATATTCCTTAGTAAAATATACTCGTATTCGCCCGATTGTACTTAATTTGGTAGAATTGTACTTGCGTACCCAAAAAAGTACAATTGTACATGGTTTTTCATCCCTGGCGTCTGAAACAAACAAGCCTTTTTATGGTAAGCCTTCTTTCTTCCATCATGTTGGTTGGAGTCCTTTCGCCACTTTAGTAAATACGCATAGGTATTCTGTATTGTCACTGTGGCGTCACTGTGGCTTGAACTCGAAGACTTTTCGAGCCGGAGGCCACTTGCTTTAATTATCTTATCCATATCAATACAGCACAGTCCTTAAAGTTTACTGGTTTATTTGGAATTTCCCATCTCAGGGTTTCGCCAAAAATAGATGACAACTAGAAACGCATGGGGATGTAATATTTTACGCCGAAAAGGGTTAAGGCAAGTATCAATGAATCAAAAATTGCATGCAATTCCGGAAGAAAAATGTGTTCGGTGAAACTGAATTCAACTTAAAATCCATTCGACCAGTCACTGAAACGAATTCCGATATATTCAAAGAATTTGTATAATTCTCATGCAAGGACATATGACCTAGCCGGGTCTGGGATGTCCGGTATCCCTTCATTACTATGCATTGAACTGAAATCGCACGGAAAATTCGCTTAACATATTTTTTTTTCTTTTTGCGATGCCTGATCCCTCCCCGACACCAGCAAAAGGACCAGGAGACTGGGGATAGAAAGGATAATAATCAAGAAGTGTATCATTTGCACGATTCAATGCACTTCACTCCTTGAGTAATGTTTAGTTGTTGTCCTGTGGAAGGGTGACACATGGCTGAGTGATCATAATGATAGACTGTTACTCTTACATAGGAGTTCCTATCCTATTTGGAATTTATATTCCTTCTTGGAATTGGCTTCGAATGTTGGTGTATAAGGATTTTTTTTTTTAGTGGAGAAGGGTAATTTATTGTTGTGACTTATTTTTCTTCGGCAATGTTATGCAAAAACGTAAATTATTCAAATTTTTCAAAGTCAGACATAGACTGTAGTTTGGCATTTGTCACACGCATGCATTCAAACTAAGGAAAGCTATTCGATTTGGGAAAAGAATTTCTGAAATTCGATTGCGAAAAGATAGGGAATATTCGTTTTTAAAATAAATTCAGGGACTTTTGATGGTAAAGGTCTCCATTGTTGTGTTTGGGGCGATAACTCTTTTCTCAGTTATTTTGTTAAAGTGCTGAGATTTCCCCGCAGCAAATTTTATACCTTCTATTACATTTTCCCTTACTGTGGCGGTGGAGATTATTTCGGAACTAAAGCCAAGGCGTGCAAAGTCAAACCCTTGGTTTATACTAAAGTTACGTTCAGACAATATGCTCACTGTTCATATTTGTGTTCATATTTGAGTAAAATTGTTGATAATGTGTGCATATCATTTTTCTGTGTTCATACGTATGAACACGAGGTATGTTCACATTTTAACAAGTCGTGAATATACGTATAATGTGAACATGTCACGTTCATATCGTGTGAACGCTCTTTCGGGATAATATGAACACTGTTGCGCAATTTTTGACACAAAAACAAAGATATGAACACGTTTTCACATCACGAACACCTTCCAAGTTTCAACTATGTTCATATGTCAAATTTATGCTCATTTTGCAGTAGATTTATTGTTGTTTCTTTGTTTCCAATTTGATGTGTTAAAATTGGGTTGCCACACATTCCTCTTTAAGTTCATTGAATGGTCGACGTTTTCCGGTTTTAATTCATATATGTACATATCAGGGACGTGCAGTGATGTTCTAATCAGGGTGTTCTCCTTTTTTTTTGTTAGATGATAACGTCTATTCTCAGTTTTCTCCAGGACCACGACGAGGACGTGAAGTAAACAAGGCCAACCAAACAAACCACACAACCAAAATTTTCCTTTATAGTTAAAAAACTGAAAATGTCTACTAAAAGATTTACTTTTAATTTCCACCTTACAAATCAAATCCGGAAGAGACGGTGTTGGCCTTCCAGAACTAATTATTTCCAGTTTTTATTCCAAATTTAATTGCGAATATGGTTTCTCCAATCATTTTTCAATAGCGCATCGACAGGTCATATTTTTCTCTTATATACTTTGGCTTAAAATAACGACATGCACATCTTACTACTGCCAAAATGCGAATGAACAATGATTAGTAGGCGTGTTTTTTTTTTGTAACCCGTATAGACTTCGAAAAAGATTTCAGAGTAAAAATAAGACTGGATAATTCTGTATTTAACATGGTAAACATGCTGCTGAAACATGTTTAGCCTATATAGGCTTGCAAAAATAAAAAAAACGAGTAGTGTTGTATTGCTTTTTGCTTTCGCTTCAGTCGATATGGAGAATGGAGTTCCACAAATATAGAGCACATCGAAATCGAACAAAAACTAACATCAATACTCAAAAGAAGAGAATCGAACAAAATTCAACCAAACAAACGTTAACATGCGAAATAAAACAGAGTATGAAAAGCAACATAATACCCACAGCCACAGCTAACATCTTCATCACTAAAGAAAAGGATAGAAAAGGTGTTGTATCGAGTCTATGGGTGCGCAGTTTGCTGGAGAACTCAAAATTGATGCGAAATAAAACAGAATATGAAAAGCAACATCATACCCACAGCCAGGGCTGCCGAAGTGAGTACTAAGGGAGTATTCGTACTACTCTCTTAAACACTGTACTCCCGTACTCCCCTCGTCGTGATTGTACTCCCCTATTATATATTTCTTTCTTTCACAGGCTGAGTGTTTTTTTAATAACTTATATTTATATTTATATTTTATTGATCGAACATATGGTCTTTAACATTATGTACGGAATATGATGTTGGTCAGGTAGCTGGCTATGGCCATGGCGCAAAGGACGGCTCTTTCAAGCAAATTTTCCATGACAATTTCGCAGACGTCTGGCGTTATTTATGCAATTATATTTCGAATTTTGTTCTTAAGCATAAAGGTTTCTCCAAGTACCACCATATGAAGACGTTGGGAGGGCTCAAATCAGGGGATCGTGGGAGACACTCGATATCACCACTTTTTGACGGGAAAAATTTCTCATAAAATTTGTATCGTAGAACGAGTTGTGTGTGATACGGCACCGTCTTGTTGGAACCACATGCTGTGTAGGTCTATTTGATCCAATTCAGTCACAAGACAGTGTTCCCACATGTCCCGATAGCGGTCACCAGTAACTCACTGATAACTGAATGACCATTGCTCAAATATGACCCAATAATGCCGCCAGCCCAAATGGCGAACCATGCAGTTACTCTATGAGGGTGAAAAGGTCTTTGGTGCATCAATTGAGAGTTTACGGTGCCAATAGCGGCTATTCTGTTTCTTAACAAAGCCGACCAAGTCGAAATATGCTGCGTCACTCATAACGATTTCTACCAAAATTGGTGGTCGTCTATAATGGGGTGGAATCGGCTAACGCGATAATTGACTGTCGCTTTTTTTCTTGTCGTTTTTGAAAACGCCACCTAAATAGCTGTCACCTAAAATCAACGCAAAAAATATGATTATCGATTTGATAATCACCTTACACAGAGCAAAAGTCTCGATTTTGATTATCAACTATCAACTATCGCGTTAGCCGATTCCACCCCTGAGCTGTAAAACTCAGCTGCTCCATAACAAAATTTGTTATCGACTTCTCTCTACGACTGTCAAATTCCAACTGAATAATGTTATCCAATCCGAAATGGAGGCCAAACAAAATCGACCTGGAACATAGAAAGCACCCTTTACCTAGTTCCATCAGCCATTAAAAAATATTCTTGAGGCTACAATAAAAAGAAAATAGTTACTATAGATGCTACTACTAGATGTAAATGTTTGATTTGTATTGTTTCAGTTTTGTACTCCTCTCAGGCACAAAATACTCCCCTGCAAACGTCTAAAATACTCCCATTAGAATTTTCAAAACGGCAGCCCTGCCCACAGCTAACATCACCATCGCTAAAGAAAAGGGTAGAAATGTGTTGCATCGATCCTGGGTGCGCAATTCTCTGGAGAACCCAAATTCATGTTGTTGTACAGACGATTGTTGGGACTTTGAATGTGGTAGAATTTTTTTTTATATGGATATTTCCGTTGGGTTGGTGCGCTAGTAAATGGAGAACAACCGGGCGCGTCGACGTCAAACTGAATTCGTTTTGTTGGTTTGGATAGGTTGATAAAGCTTTGAAAGTATGTATGACGGCGCGCGCCGTTCGATTTACTTACGAAAAGAGGAGAATATTTTGTTCGACGTTAATTTGTATTGAATGGTTTATATACATTTTGGTATTGGGTGACTGCGGTGTTTGGTTTGGTTGATTTGGCTATGACGCGACGGTGCGGCTCAACAGAGTGAACAGAAGTGGATGTTAAAGCAGAATTTTTAATTGAACATTTTTGAATTACAACTCAACGATATTGTTAGCGCATGTACATAAACAAATACATTTTTCATAAAGATGGATTTCGTTGGGGTGTGCGGAGAACACCTGCGCACCTTAGAATAAACGTCACTGGTACATATACGAAATCGTCTTCGCCAAAATGTAGAAATCGGAAACTGTCGCCGGTTGCCAAGAAGCGTCAATGAGCGGCGACACCAAAGAAAGCAGGTGACCGAATTGATCGGATGTCATGCGCAAAAAGTTGTGATACAATGTTTGCTTTTCTTGCCTCAATTCGACGTTCAATTTTGCGCAAAACAGCTCTCATTCCCGACGTTCGATCCAAGTTTTTCTCGAAACGCTGTGCCGCTTCCGTGCTAATTGGCCGCCTTGATCGTCGTCGTCTCTGCTTTCGATACATAAGTGGCTAAAACGCTGTATGAACATATAAGCATATGAAGTTAATATGAACACAAATATAAACAGTGAACATATCGTCTGAACGTAGCTTAACTCTTTCAACTTTAGTGCTGTAACTAGCTATTTTCGAATTTTGACACCCTTTAACCAAATCGTTATCTGATTTTACAAGATTATTATAATACCAGTATTAAAGTACGCCAACTACCAAAGAACGGCCTGATTAAGACACTTATAACTTTAATAAATGTACATACCATAGATACATGCACATATACATATACATCTGTCTCATAGACATGTCGTACTCTAAATTAGCTTTTTGCCAGAATCTGAGCTAGGAAGATAATGCAGTCGCATTTTTTCGAGGACACCTACTTGGCTTGAGATGGGACTGGCGTAAAAACTTAAGGGGTCACTATATTCATTGGGCAAACATGTATTTCCCTTTAAAGCGGGGATGTACATATACCGGGTGGCCCAAAAATACTCATCCGATGTTGTTTTGCTATATCTTTAAAATAAAACGACATAATCTCATAATTGGTTTTTATTTTTATTTGGAACTATGATTTTTTTTTCATTACTTTTTGAAGATGATATTAGTCAAGAGAACGTCGCCATTTTTGATGGCCATTTGGGCTCTTTTTACCGCATTTTCAATCGTTTTAGCGAGAACTTCGCACTCTTTTCGTATATTCTCTTTGAGAGCTTCCAGAGTCCTTGGCTTGTTTTGACAGACACCCGTGACTTAAAAAAAAAAAAAACTTCTAAGAAAGAAGTCTGATGTGGTCAAATTGGATCTTGCCGGCCAGTGCATATCACCAAAACGAGGCATTAGCCGACCAGTTAACGTATCCTTCAAAATGTCAGTTGTCGCGCGAACTGTATGTGCGGTTGCACCGTCCTGTTTGAACCACATGCCCTCCAATCAGAATTCATCAATTTGCGGCAGTAAAAACTTGGCCAATTGCTTGGCTAGTCGTCTCGTCGCAGTTTATGGCTCACACCGCGACATCTTCAACGACAGCGGCAATAATTTCGCCGACACGAGCAGTACCAGGCCACGTGTTGTTCCAGTCTCTTCGAGGCGAGCGGCTTAACGCCTTAGTGTGTGACCAATTGGAGTAGGACAGTCTGCGCCAAAATTCATGTTGCCACAAAATCACTAACGAATTAATCCTAAAAAAAATAGTCACGAGTATTCCGCGATCTTGAAGAGTATAGCGTTCCATGGCTTATCGACGTGTATTCTGCATCTGTTTTCTTTACAAATATGAAAACAAAACTGACAGTTGGCCCTGTTTGCAAAAGTTATAGCATCTTCCAATAGGGTGATACATTTTGGGCCACCTTGTATATGTAATCTTTCCAGGTGGAATGGGCGCCAGATTATACTTTACCTACTTATATTGTAGGTAAATATGAGAACTAGATCTGTAATTAGCTGAACAATTTTTTTCAAAGATCCTGACGCTATGTTGGATTGGGGTAAAGTGTTTCGCTGGCATATAGGTTTCTTATGAATGAACTTGAAGGTGGCATCACTCTTCAAGACGAAGCAGTCTAAACGAATTTTCTCCATCGGTATTCTTGATAACTCTTACCGAGAAAGATTGCTTACTGGTATTCTTATGGGCCAATCCCCTTTTACCCGATGGCTTACTTTTTTTTTTTACTTTTAAAAACATTTTTATTATTTCATTTTCAATCTAGACAAAAATGCTTGAATGTAATTAAACAACTAACAAAACTGACTTAATCAAGCTTACTGGCCCTGTAACTCTCTACGCTTAACTTTATTTTTACAAACTATTGCCTTTCGGCCTTAAACTAACTATACTACGACTTAGCTAATTTAACACATATTTTATTCCAAGAAAAGTTTGGAAAACTTGGATACTTTATCCGTTTTTATTATTCTTAAAACTATGAAAACTTAACCTACCTAAAATACCCTAAGCTACTTAACCTAATTTAATTGTAATCAGGGTGGTAAGCGCTCGTTGCCTAGTGCCCCGAGCGGTCACCATTCCGATTGCATCCTCAGGCACTTGGCCATCGCCATTACGATGCCCCCTCGCGGCACCGGGATCTGAGCGAGGCCGCAGCGTCGCAATAACGGGCCCGGCTACTCCGCGAAGACCCCCTAGCTGACCTTAACCTACATAACCAACCTAACTTAGAAACTAGGATGTTACAAAAGTATCGCACCGACCTGGGAGAGCGCGTCAGGGACCCTCTCCTCCTCAATAAGCCACCAAAATTCGGCGTATTGCTTTTCAGTATCCTCTTTATCCCAGTCCGCAATTGCGGTACTAAAACGGAGAAGCTCATGAACATTGGCGTCGTACCCGCCGTGGATGAGCCGCTTATCTCGCGCACCGCGGTGGCGGTGGTATAATACCGGAATACCATCCCTTTTTTGAACTAACCCTTTAGCATCAATATGGAGAAATACCTCTGGAAATACCCGATGGCTGAAATACACATATGTACGTTTTACAGCCGATCTTAACCAAATTAACTGTGACATGCCCCTTTATCGCAAAGAATAAAAGCCTGCGCTGGCTCAGGTTGATACCATCCACTGGTCTAAATCTAAACCAATGTGGGAAACTTACTACCCCTACTACTGTGGATTCTTGTACCTTTTTTCATTTACAAGTGTCTACAGAATTTTTATTCGATTTATGTTCCTCGGAATTACGCGTTTCACGTTGTTCTAATTAAAGAAAAAATAAAAAGAAACATGGAAGACCTTGCAATGGTAATTTCGATTCTAGTGGATTCGCTAATTTATTTTCATTTTTTCTTTCTTTTGGCTTCTTTGTGTTGCCCATCCAAGGGGTGGCTGTAAATTTCATTCTATTTCACGCATTTTTACAGAAATTCATGTAATTTTCCTTTTGTACATAATTAAAAGTGTTCTAAAACGGAAATTCGACAACGTTTAACAAAAAATAAAATTAAAACGCGGAAAAATTCACCACCATTGTTATGGCCCACCACCCCCATGAAACCTTCTGGTGTTGGGGTGAGCGTGTTTTTTTCTTTTTCCTTTTTGTCTGGAAACCGTATGCTAATGCAACATCAAGAAAAGAATTTGCATAGAAAAGACGTAAAAATGGCAGAGATGAATGGTGGAAAGGGGTTGAAACCTGGAGTCGGGAGGACAGACCCATGGAAAGGGTTGGCATTTTAGCGTATTGCAGGTTTTGAATTGGGAAATTAGGAGAAATTTGTTTCGCGGAAAACGACTCCCATTGGTACCGTGTTGTTTTGTCATTTATGCTGGCGACGGCAATGAAATGACCGTTAACGAACCGAAGAGACAAATTTATGTTGCGTTTTTTAATTGTTCATTACTGCCAAGTACCGGAGCAAAGGATTCGCTGCGATGTTTTGAAATTCTAAATGGGATGTAGTTCGTTTAGCTACTTATTGTTGCGTATTAAGAGGAAACAATGTATTCGAAACTATTGCCAGTGTAAGAATCAAATTTTGAATTAAATGTGCGGGGAATAACTTTTAAAATTTAATCGAGCGGGTTGAAGTGACCAACTAATGGAGCAAATTAAGCACGGAACCACAGACACGAAGAAACAACTAACCATACAATAGAAGAACTCACAATGTGCGTGGGTTATCGGCAGTGTAAGAATGAAATACATGCATATGTACATATGTACTTAATACATATACAGTGTACTCTTATAATCGGACAGATTTCAAAGAACGGAAATAAGAACTCGATATTTCATATAAAAAATTCTCCCATAACCGGACACGGACACCAATTTTCGTAACCGCCATGGAATGTCTCGCTCTCTTAACTGGACAAAAGACATCTACATATGGCAAATTTTTTACTTACTTTTTTTGTTTTTGTTTTGTTTTCCTCTTCTTAGCACTTTGCAAAGAAACGAAACAAAATTATAAACTGTGGAGTGTTCCTTTGCGTTATTATCACGTTCGCGGTCTCGCGGACACATAATTTTCGGTGGAGAACGCTAGAATGACACACGCATATCTCCGACATTTTGAGAGATATTTTATATTATTTTATGCGAATTTTGTAAAGATAAAAAGGATTCCGCTGGTCACAGTGAAGTGAAAATTTGTCTGTGATAGGACAAATAATACCAGAATATGGAAGAAACTGTATTTCTCGTCATGGTATACCGTCTTGTCCTAACATACCTAAAATTCTTTGATGGCATATATGCCATCATGACCCGCTAATTTCCTTAACCAATGAGGGCATATGCCGTCTTGTCCGCGAATATCCAAGAACTATGTGCATTTATAAATCCCGTTGCCCTTTTTAAATAGGTTTGTATGCTAAGTGTATGTATGTGTGTGTAATTTCAAGCTTGATTTCCATAGACAGAAATATTAATTTTGAGGTAATTTGTGTTTATCACATAAAAATTAATTCATTAATAAAATAAAACTAATACCACAAATCTATTAATTGTGTTTCGTTGATGTCAATTTATTTTTTTACCCTATAACCGATCCTCATAACCGGACACCTCTCATAACCGGTCAAATTTCTCGGTACTGTCAGTGTCCGGTTATGAGAGAGTTCACTGTACATACATATATATGTACATATACATACTAGCCTAATACAAAAATAGCTTCTCAATTAGTACTGACAAAACCAAAGAAATAAATAAGGGACAACGATTTATAGATCGGCACGTAGAACAATCCTGATGGCACGCTATTATCGTCGGTGAAACCAGAAAAGTGTGTAACTCCAAATTGACTGAACATAAGCTTTAAACGGCATCTATTAGCTCATCTCGATATCTACCACTTTGGAAAGTGAATTCTCCTAATAACTAAAATTATTCTTCTATCGATGTTTTAGATTTTAGAATATAGTGTAACTCCATATTTAGTGTATTTACATCGTGTTCCTAAACAGTTTTAATGCTCTCCTCAAAAATGAAAATGTCCTAATATGGAGTTACACCGTTTTCTGGTTTCACCGACGATATGTACATTACATATGTACATACATATGTATTTATAACAATTTTGATATAACTGATGAGCCAGGCTTTAAAAAAAAAACCAAGAAGTTAAAGTTAAAAGATGCTATAACAATTTTCAATACGTGATGGGCTCAACTTAAGTCCCTAATCTGAAAGATTAACAAAAATATTGCTGCTTTGGATAAATGCATGTACATATACGTGAATGAATACGACACGCAAAGTAGTGTTTCTGGGACAATGTACCACAACCTACATGTTCTCGTCTGAGGCAACTAGGGAAAGGATACACCTACAGTGTTCCTAGGCCACCCTAAACATCAAGTAAATATACTCCCTGCAATGAGTGTGACTTATAAGCGTACATAATGTATATCTGCGAGATAGCTTAATTTGAGGGTATCAGGCTCAATCAACACTTGTGGTTTTCTTTAAAGATCAACTCTTAAAAATTGATTTTGGAGTTGCAGAAAAAGAATATCTGCCAAGAAATTGTCATAATTTGTTTGTTTGCTCATTTAGGAGAAGCAGCTGAGGTAATACATAACACTGTGTAACAAAAATTTGTTTATGTTCTTTTTTTGTTAGTTTCTGCTTCCTTATGATATGTCAAGTATATTTTGAGCATTCATTCGTTCTAACTGTTAGCTTTACGGTAACGGCATCGCGAAATGTGTTAACGGAGATGCAAGCAGAGCAAGCCTATCATTCGACCACTGCAAGTGAATGTGAATAGTTGTTAGTTGAGAAAATAAATAAAAATGTTTCATTTAATTATGGAAAAGTCGTGCTGACACTGAAAACTATCGTACGAAAAGATGGCCGCTAAGAGAAGCCTTTATACTATACCTGATGAAAAAAAAGTAAAGTTCCACCTATTGGTAGAATCAGGAAAAGTAGTTATGCCCCCGCTTCAAATTAAAGGAACGTAATGCTTGGACAGCATTCAGGGAAATAAAAAGAGGAAATATTAAAATAGAAAATTATGTAGAACTAGTAGAAATCTTAGTGGATAGGTTTAATATATTAGGGTGCAGGATATCGCTAAAACTACATGCTCTTCACTCTCATTTAGATTTTTTTTTAGTGAAAACGTGGGAAGCATTATTGAAAAACATGCTGAGACGTTTCCCTAATACATCGCTTCAATGGAGGGCCGGTACCAGGGTAAATTGGATGCTAATATGATGGGCGAATACGTCTTGCACCTAAAAAGGGGCAATTCCAAAGTTCACAGTAGGGAAACAAGAAAATCTCTGCACTTCTAAATGCATACGGAAGTGCCAATATTTTTTTTTGTTTGGATATATAATAGGTTATTAAAATTTGAAGTAACATTTTGATTTAAGTTTTCTTTTATATATTTTTTTTTTAATTACAAAAGTGCATAAATGCTCAAAAATTACAACTTTTCGTTAAAATTCTGAAGCAATAGCTAACACTTAAGAAAAACTTTTGGCATTTTTGAAATGAGCTGACATATACCAAGCATAAACTATCCAAAAATGTACATAAACAAACATTTTTTGAAATTTTGTTACACAGTGTAATTGAAGATTGCAGCTTGATGGGGCATGCCAACTTGATGTTAAAATATGGATTAAGTTAGTTCATCGTTGAACCTAATCTAACTGTTAACTCTCTTAAAAGAAGCACATATTGGTTGTATTTTGTATTGTATTTTATTTCGTTTGTATAAATTTATAATACGTTATCGCACAATTTACAGATCTATACAGAGATTTAATATTAACATAATAATATTTTTCGTCTGAAGCATTTTATGTAAGATTTTAATAGAAAAGATGTAAGATGTAGTTTTTGAGAAAAAAAAAACGAGAAAAAACCTAAAACGTACTAATATATAAATATATATTAATAAATAAATGCTAAGTAAATAAATAAATAAATAAATATATAAATAAATAAATAAATAAATTAATAAATAAATAAATAAATATATTTATAAACAATAAATTAGAACAAATATAAAAGACTAGATTTAAAAATTAAAATTTAACATAAGGTACATATAAAGTTAACATAAAAGTATATAGTAAATAAATTAACATAAGTTTAGTAAATTAACAAAAAAAATAAAATAAATTAATAAACATAAACATAATAAATAATACATAGAATAAATAAATTAAGATACAACATTTTACATGTATGTACATTTAAATGGTTTGACAATGCATAATTTATGATACACCAGTTCATATTGTGTTCTGGAACATTTAATTGATTTTAGAGTGTATTATCGGACAATTGGTTGAACGAAGAGAATGATCTTCATTGTTTCACCATGACAACTCGCCAGTCGGCAGTATCATGTTTCTATCTTAATAATATCTTAAGACAATTATCTTTTTACTTATTTATTGTGCAAAAGTACATAGGTGTTCTGTAAGCCTATGTCCTAATTGAACCCGGGCACTGCGGTGCGTGCGTGCGTTACGTCGAAATCAAAAATCATCAGCTGTTGATTAATACAAACGTCTGAATTGAAAACTTCTTGCGGGCTATGCGTGTATTACGTACGGGCTCACCGCACCGCACGGATTGCTTGAAATTTCAAATTGTTTGATATTGCCCGCATTGACGTCCGACTTTTGAATAAAATTTATTGAATTTTATAATATTTTACACATTTTGTGCTTCCCTTGGTGGATGATTATTTGATTTAGAGACCTGTTTTAGCGTATTTATCTGATTTCCCTGATATTGTCGTCCAAGATGTTGGGAAATATTTTGTATTTCGAGTTTCTTTTTGAGTTAACTTAATATTTTATATTTTGCAACACTGTTTTCCTACAACAAAATGTCACGCGCGTATTCTATTTGGCCACGTTTGCGTTCCCCGCAAACTTTTGACGATGCGTGCATGAGCTTCCCCGCAGACTTTTGACGATGCGCGCACGCGCTTCAGTGGGAGTTTTTCAAATACTTCTGATATTATTTTGTTACCATAGCCAGGCGCTTTATTAGTTTTTATTGACTGGTACGGTGATTCTAAAGGTGCTTAGTGTCTTTGTCGTACAGCGATTTGATACTTTTCATGACTTTCCAGAGCGAGTAACTCTTTTTTTTTTGGCATAAGCAGAAGTTTCGCGTTGTTTTATTTTATAACTCTTATCACCTTTCAAAGCTATTAGGCATCTAATGATTTTTGTGTTTTGGCGCGGGTTTTTTGTCGATATTTCGCTTGCTCTCCTCATTTCAAGAATAAGTTCTTCGATTTCCGCCGGGTGATTAGCTTCTGCACTACTTGTGACTTCTTTTCTCCCTAAGGGCGTATTTTTCCTTGCGGCACTCTGTATGGCTTTAATAAATTTGCCGAGTTCCGCTTGTTTTTTTAGAATTTGATAATCCCAATTTACTTTTTCGAGTTTCTAAATAATAAGAGTTCTTCTTACTTACTTAGTTGGCGCTACAGCTCGAGGTGAACCTGGGCCTGCTTCTCGCAACCATTTGTGTGTGCGTGCTATATTTTTGCACGAATGGAAGGGACCTACAGTTTTTTGCCGACTCCGAACGGCGAGTTGAGAAGCTCAATCGTGACAAATGATACTCTTTGATGCTTGTCAGACATTCGAAAGAGGTGGGCACTGTGAAAAACTTTTAGGTGTTTGCAGCGGGATTCGAACCCAAGACCGCTGGCTCAGTAGTCCGACGCACTAACCACTTGCGCTACGGTGCCCACCGTTCTTCTTAGATTGATTAAAATCTCCCAGTACCAGTAACCCGTGTGCCGTGTCCTTGATGAGAGAGTTAATAAAAAACGAACGTGACGAATGTCTCAGAACGCACGCGAAATGTCGTTTATCAATTCTATACTCGCAGCTAAAGCTATCTAACTCAAACAAATAAGATAACAGTCCCTTAAGGAATGGAATTCATTTCTAGATTTGCCAATTTTTGCAGCCCTTATATGGTCCACCCCACACCTATTTTGGGATGCCTCTCTGGCATATGGTTTCGCCTGTAAAATAAATGCAAAAATTCCTTTTTTTCCAGTACATCTCCTTTCGATAAAAAAAAAGAAAACACAGGAGATGGGGAAACAAAAAGGCAACTTTAAATCCGATTTATTTTTAAAGTGCCTCAGGGATCGATTATTACCTCTCAAACTCGAATGAAACGTGCGCGAATTTAAAATATATTATGTTCAATGTCTGTTCGGTGCCAAGCCGAACAATCGAATCGAACAATGTCCCGGCATGAGTGAATAGGTAGAGAATTTTAGTTCCTGTTTTTTTTTTGTTGTCCTTTTGATTTTACATTTATTTTACAACAGGGATGGAAGTCAATATTTCGAAATTATTGTCACCGTTTTCAGATAACTGATATGTGAAGGAGGAAAGTGCGTTTGTTATGGCACACACACTCTTCAATGGAACAATAAACTTGTGCCTGGCTTGGATGGTGATACTGAGGGGGAAGGCAGGATAATAAACGTTAAATAAAATAAGTTCTATTTAATGAGTACTTTGCAATATTTCATGAGCGTTTTCTCTCCATTCTGGCGATTAGGCGAAATGTGTCCCATAAAAACATGAGTACATACAAACATGTATGCACATGTGGGGCAATGAATTACTAAGTTTAAATCTGTGTACATACTTTAAAAAATTGATAAATATGAGTTAGCATAAAACCTAGCATCGCACTGCCATTCGTGTACATCGTGTTCTATTTTGAAGGAAATGCTGGGGAACTTTAATTTTACTGCTACTTACGTGTGAAGGTGTTATAAGTATCAACGTGTATGACTTAGAAACTTTTGACTAATTATGTACACTATGGGAGGATTGTCAGACATTCGCGAAAGGACATATTAGGACATATTATTTAGGTCCTGAGAACACCCGCCGTGACAAACAGCCTGGGCTAACTTGAACATGCATTATGCATGTGTGCGGTCCATGGTACTCTGTTCTATCTTCTAAATAATTAAATACTGCGGGATTAGAACCTACTAGTGTACCAGTGCTCGCATCTCGCATTATTCAACGGATTAGTGGAATTCCCAAAATTTTAACGATCGTTATTCAATATCGTTAACTAACGACATTTGTCGCTTGCGATAGCGAAAGTCATATTCCCAAAATCAAACATAACGATTATATTCGCTAAGCTATCGCTACAAAATATTAACGATTTCTGTCACTAAACAACATAAATATCGTGGCAACCCTTGAAAATTATGAAATCGAATGTGAATGGGTCATATCCTGTGTGTGACACCGAAAAAAATATTTTGGGCCATATTATATTATAACGTAACTATAATTTTTTCTCCTCAAAGCGGGACACACATTTTTATTTTTTTCTAGATTTTTTTATTATTTTATTTTTAATTATCTATAAATATTATGAAACTGTAGGGGTTTTTTTGTTGGTTACCTAATGGCGTTAAAACCGCTGAACAGATTTCGATGAAACTTTTTTGAAATGCTTCTTAAGTACCCGGGATGATCACAAGCTATGTAATTTTTCGCTCAGCCTACTGGTTCCTACATAATAGTCAAAATAACTGTATATCGGAGAGGAATATTATCATTATACAGCGCTAACTCGATAATGGCTTATCGGATTGAAAATCAAAAAAATAGGTGAAATTAGTAAATCTATCGCTGATTCATTTGAGATATAAAACATCCTCCTGCGTTATGCTGAAGCTGAGCAATGTTCAAAACAATTATTCAAAACATCGCCCACAATTTTCCTTCAGCGGAGACCACCGCCGGCAGTCGTGCAGCAGTGGGTATCGTTGCAATAGTGTGTGTGTGAGTATATGTGCGCTCTCTAACATGATCATATGCTTTGTACTTCAATGTGCTACAATCATTATCACCATTTGCGGCTCTCATACTCAACCAATCTTAACAAATGAGGTGTCAAAAGAAAGAGAATTTTCTAGAGCAGTGAATTTTCAGTTTGTATTATTAATAAATTTAAAAAAAAAACGATCAAAAACAAATATTCTACCCAAAGTGAACTTCTGTTGTCTTAAGAGTTCATTTTGGTTCATATATGTATGCACATATATATTTGCTATGTGGAAGTCATCTGGGATGTTTGATTTACAGTGCTATTTTGCCGAGACTTTAGGCAAACGTTATCAGTAGTGTAGTGCCACGAGGCACATCCGAACGCACAACATTTCTCTGATTTGTTATTTAAAATTGGTGGAGGAACGCTTCCGGAAGAAAATGGAAAAGTAAATTTATCACAAGGTTTAAGGTGATATATCACAACTAAAAAACCGTAAGAATTCTTAGCTTTGTGAGCGAGCTATTTTGTTGCCTCGGAATGATTAAGCTCAAGCATTTAACCGCGAGATATTTTCACGTGCTGATGGTCAAAGTGCAGAATGTATTTCAATCACACGGGTTGTGGACCAAGAAGTAACAACCAGATATCTGGTCGAATTTTTAAACTCTCGCTTTCGCTGCCATCACATAAATTAAAACTAAAAGTGGGTGTACCTACTATTCTTCTAAGAAACTTGAGCCCGCCTAAATAATGTAATGGCACCCGACCTAGAGACAATTTTGCAATGACATCTGGTAGAGGCGGAAGTGCTGACGGGCTACGGTGCGGTGCGGTTTTTGAGAACTATAAAATCTGCAGTTAGGGGCTGAAAGTTACACATTGAAACGTTTTTGATAAAACGCATTTAATCAACAAAATTTACTAAACACTTTTGTGGACCTAGACAAATACTTTGATGTTTCTACGCTACCACTGAAATTGCATATTTGTATGCATAAGAAAGCCCTTAGAATGCGAAGCAAGGCGAGCATGGGTTCAACTAGTTAAATAATAAAATAAGAAAGTAATGCTTCATGTTTTATGTTAATTTTTTAAAAATTAAAAAATGAATTTATAACTTATCAAAATGAATTGATAACTAATCTTAAGCAGTTTGGTGGGCTGATTTTCTGTATTTTTCGGATTGAAATTTTATCTTGTTTATTTTACCAAGCCTTTTTACACTCTTTTGACTGGGGCGTTACTGCCTGGCAGATATCTACAATAATATGAAAATTCGCACGAGGGAAATATTTACTACCTATGAAAGTGTGTAAATACTTCCATCCAACGACTCTTTTTTAGTTGTTAACCCAAAATTCATACAAGATTTGAATCTGCGGCAAAGAGTTGCCATCGCAAAAAAGGCGGCGTGACAACTGATAGTTCAGTGGTTTTTAAAAATGGAGTACTACGCGAAAGAACAAAACATTTTAATTGATAAGCAATATTTTAAAAATAATGAAGGTTCGTACAAATGACGAACAATTCAAATCTTACGTTAATTTTGGAATACCATTTAATTAGAAATTGGTGAACACTCGCCAAATACTCCAGTATTTTGACTGCTAAAACCCTGCTCAATTAGTAAGTCCGTCACTTTTTGAACTTCCTCCCAAGATGGGGCTTTTGTTAGGCTTGCCCATTCAAAAATGTCTACTTCCATGTTGAACTGAGATCACTCGTCCAAGTATTTTTTTCGAAAAAGTAACTGAACGCCTTGAACAACAAAAATGCAAAATGTAAGTGATTTGACAGATCGGACAGTTTACATACACATAATATCTGCCTAAAGAAATTTTTTGTGCTAAGATTCGTAGCATGGGGAAATTTCTTACTTCCTCGTGAGCACTTACTTTTACAAAAAACTATGAAATTTTTGGATACGGGAACGGGTTGTCGTAACTCTTCGTGACTTTTCGTAGATATTCGTAGATTTTGGAAGCGAACTTGAACGGATTATAACTATTACAGGTGGCGCGGGAGTTATATCTTCTTTGGTAACAAAAATAGAAAAAAAAGTCAACAGTCAAATGCTAGGAATGTCTTTATTTGGCGATTCAACATAGACTGACTCTTGTTTAACAAAGTTCTTCAAAAAAATAATAGTTTAATACAAGATGATAACGGACAACAGAGAGCTTAAAATATGTATGTACATCACATAGTTAGTTTGACGCTACATGTTTACATCGTGTCGAACCCAAGCTGTAGTTGTTGTCTCCATAAGCTGCTGTTGCTGGGCTAATATGCTAGAATGCAACTTGCTGTCTTCTCCTGGTGTTGCTGGGCTTATTTACTATAAATGTTAAGCTGTTGTTGCTGAGCTTAATATGTTGGTAACGTCGGTCTATTAAGTTCTGTTGTTAGTGAGTGTGGTGAATGAGTACCACTCATAACTCGGGGAAGAAAGCATGAATTTTGGTTTTAATTAAAATTGTTTTTGGGTTGATTAATTTCATACACCGTCGTCTTCCGACTTGGACAGTTTTTGATTTATGGGTGAACGAAGTGTCTGGAGTTTCTTGTTCGATTTGTAAGGAATCGAAAAGAGATGTTCCTGACTTAATAACTGAATGCAATGCAACAGATCGTCTTGTTTTGAAGCGGGACATTTGCATTTCCTTGGGGACAGCGTACACATAGCTCTAAAGTGGGACTGTCCCGCCCAAAGCGGGACGTATGGTCACCTTAGCCATATATCGTCTGATTTTTTACGCGCCACAATCGAGCAATATCAACAAATGCTCGATTTTTCTGTAATAACAGGGGCCTTGCCGAAGGAGAGTTCGCGGCCCTTCACGGAAAAACTACTGTCAATAAAAAGTGGGAAGAGTTGGCGGAGCTCCTTAATAATATCCGAGGTGCAGAATCTGGAGATATATCGGTGTTGCTAACGAGTCCGGTAGTTCCAAAAACTTTTGATACAAATATTGAAATAGTGGAGCCAGAAACACCGCAGAACAAAAAAATTACATCAAAAAAGAGGACTGCATTCGAGTCTGCCCGGGAGCAGTTTTTGCTTATTGCGAAGCAGCAAGCGGATGCTATGATGGTGAGTAAAGCGCTGACTTCTTATTAAATGTGTAGTACTGATTTCTGTTCCTCCAGATGCAAGCCGAAGCACCGAAACAGCAAGCTGAAGCGTCGATCAATATCGTTAACTACTGTCAGTTTTAACGATGAAAATCGTTTATATTTAGTTTGAGAATACCACTTAACGATAATTGTCGGCATCGGTAGTTAACGATATCGAATCGTTAAAATGTTGGTAATTCCACTAGGTCCAGAAGCAAATTTACTATGCTTTAGTCGAACCTAAGTTGAGGTTCTGAAAACTTGCTTGGGGCAATGCATCAAATACGCTAAGCTAAAATAACTTCTAGATATCATTCTTAGGAAGATGAAAAGAAGACACCCAACAGGCACATCCGGAGAAAACTCTTGGAAGGTACTAACAATAAAACAGATTTTCAAGCCGACTCTATGCCTAGAAAACTATGATGACACACCAGGCGAAGACGAGTTCAAGGTATGTTCCAAACGCCACTATGCAACAACAACTATGGCAGGAGACAACTAAATCACAGCGTTCCAACCTTGTTCAATGAGTTTCCCTCAAGTATTAAAATTATTTAGAACTTCGAAACACGAACAAAACGCTACGCTAGGGTTACTCTACCGCATACAAAGCCATATATGGCTTTTCACATTTATGACTTCTTTTCTTAGCCAGATCGGATTCGAAAGAACAAAACACAACATTATCACTTCGTTTGTATTATTTACAACACAAAACGGTACTTTTTCATATTTGTCAGATAGCGCATGTCGGCGATTTTCTCATTTGTACTTAAGCCCATCGCGCATTAAAAAAAAAGGGAAAAAAAAAATAAATTCTATGTTCAAATAATTGTGTTTTATCGGTAAGTGCAAAAAATTTAAAAATATATTTTAGTGGAAATACTTAATGAACTAAATTATAAATCTATTTTCATTGTTAAAAAACCACTCATTTGATTAGTTTAATTACTAAAACCATATCATGTTTTTTTTATTTTATTTTTATTTTTTAAACTAAATATTTTTGTTTACTTTTTTTAATAAATTTCACTAAAGAATAACTAAAAGCAGGTATTCCAACCGTTTTTTTCAGCTTTTTCTTCCACGCATAATAATTCATGCGGTAGAGGGTTAACATTTTTTTTCTTGCTGACATACATATGTATAACCGAGATAGCTTAGCTTTATATTTAAATTAATAACTAACTTTTATTTTTACACTATAATTATTTAATTTTACTATTTTACTATGTAAAAATAACTTTAAGCTCACTTATTAAACTTGAATTTATAAACTTTGAAACGAAGTCTTCTGCAGATAAGATCCTCAGGCTTTGCAAACAAATAAATAAAAGAAAAATAAATAAATTGTGATAATTGAAATAATAAAAAAAAAATCAAAGATAAGGATATCATAGTTGCCAAAGATGATTTTATTAGCGGTTTTTCTATTTTCTTCAGGCCGAACATAAAAAAGGGACGCTTCACTGTCGCTAGGAACATTGCTTCATTAGTTCATTTTGCTTAGGTTTGAAAAATGCAGAATTAGGTGCTTAGTAAAAGGTAGGGACTGAAACCTAAAATGGTGGACTTACCTACATTATTAAGATCAAAACACAGGTAATACCATAAAGGTCGTGATGTTTTCAATAATTATTACCAAGAAGGAAAGGGAAAACCCGAAACGAATATGGGTGAAAAAGTGAAAGCCAAGAAGCGAAGAAATATGATGCTTTAATTTTTTGACCAAGAAACTTTTAATTGAGGTCACTAATTCTTTTAATCAATATTTGAGAATGACCGATTATTGTTCTCCAGAAATTATGAAGTGCGTAAGGGCTGATCTTACTAAACAAGATATAATCACGAGAGCTGTGATACCAGCAGAATAAAAAGTTGCAATCGTGTTGAGATTTTTGGTCTCCAGGGAATCCATTAGGAGCCTGAAATATCAGAGCAGACTTTCTGAGTCCTTCATTTCTAATTTTGCTCCCGAAGTATTGTATATACGTATGCGACATCATATAAAAAAAACTGGGATCAGAATACTTAACAGTATATTTTGCTTTTTGTTTGGTTGTCAAACGAGTAAAAATCTTAAAATTTTCATTCCTTCTTTCATTACTTCATTTCCCTTTCATTTTTACCTCCCATCCAAACTGTCCAAAAGACGAATGACGAAACGTACGGAAAAACGAATCGTGTTATCTTGGTCCTTAAGTCAAAATCAATCAAGACAAATGATTCGTGGGAAGTGATTGATCTCATCGCTATCAGCACTATAATAAAACATAAACCAAACTAATATTACTACTCGTATAAATGTCTGTCTGTTTGTAACCTCGTCACAACTACTGAACCGATTTCGAAGCAAATTGACAAAAAGGTTCCACTGAGGCCCTACAAAGGCTACGTTTTATACCGGAAAACTGTTCCTGACAGTGAGCATTTAAGTTATGCATCAACACATCCACACTAATATTATATTTATGCCTGACACAGTGGATTGCAACGCTTTGTTTGATAAGCTCTACAGCATGGGTATGTTGCTCAAATATGGAAGGATTATCCAGAACGTACATACTATTCATATACGTATGTATAATAATACCAAAGCATCTGTATAGAAGAGATACGTACCATCCGAATGGTTTCAGTAGAGTGCAGAAGTAAGACCGGGTTGCTGTCGAAGTCCAAGTCTTATTGCACTTCATCGAAGACATAACCAGACATGCCAGGAGGAGTAGACTATGCAGGAGTTCTGATCAAAGATTATTCGCAGACGTTGCCCACAGCGTTAAGTATAAATTTTTCGAAGCAGTGTCTGAGTCCATTCTTTTCTACGCAGCACAAGTACCTACATATGGTGATGTGAACAATATGAAAATGTCGAGAAATTGTTGAGATATTACCTCAAAAGAATATTTTTCTCCCGACTAACACGCCGAATTATATGCTTATGCTGGAATCGGGCTTAACACCACTTTTCACCAAAACGCTAAAACTCCAAGTTTTTAAGGCTCTTAGCATACCAGATAACCGACTTTCGAAAATAGCGGCGCTGCAAGCAATACATAGCAGAACTGGATGGTTCAAAAAATGGTTGGAAGTACCTCGTGACTCTGGAATCAAAATGCATAATTCACGATGATGCAAGGTGTTTAAACGAACAGCTGTACCAACTCATCGAAGGAGTTGAAGTCCAGGACAGAGCAAGATATTTCGAAGAAGCTTCAGGATCGTTACATAGAACGATATACAGCCATTTAAACCACAATCTGTTTCAGAAGAATTACTTTCGGGATAAATACAGCATCGACGAAATAGCGATGATCTTGGGGCTTCAGATACGATTTACCCCTACTATGTAGTTTGTGTAATTTGGCATACCATAGAGGGAGGATTCCCTGCATTTCATCGGGGAATGTTCAGTCTTGTGAGAAACCAGAAGACATATCTTGGGAAGTGATGTCCTATCGGAGACTCAAGTCTTAATATTGCTAAACGAAATTAATGTTCCTAACTTGTTCCAGTATTGCAAAATCGCATTACAACATTGCTAAACAATATTGATTGAAGATTTTTAAAATGTTTAATACCTTTTTTAATTATTTTGCTTTTAGGTATCTTTGATGTTAGTAACAAAAAAAAATATTGTCAATCAGGCAAACGATTATGAGTAAAAGATGTCCCTTATGGGGTCATAAAAAAAACGCGAACGCCAACTTGTAGTTGGCCCGACTGTTCGACTTATGAAGGAAACGACAACGATTCAAAGTTTACCAAAGTTTATTTTAATCCGTTCTACTTGGTGTCTGACTAAAGACTAACAATCAAAATATCTTAATCCTTACTTAACGTATTGGCTGCGCGTGCAAGGGTAGTGCAGTGTCAGCATACACGACTGTGGGAAACGTCTGATTTTTTGTAAGCTGTTTTGTAATAAATTTTGAAGTACACATACATACATACATTGCAGAGGCTGAAACCTTATTTTTTTAGCACTAGTTCTATAATGTAGGATATCAGTTTCGTATATATAGGGTGGTCCTGTTTAGGATACAGATATGTTATGAAAAAAATTGTGTAGGAGGGGGATCTATCTTCAACACCCATTGAGCTACAGGGTGTTTAAAAAAGATCCTTTAGAGAAGTTGATACCGACAGTTATTCAATTATAATTTCTAGTGCATTAAATTTAAAGCAACTTAAATGGGCTCGTTTCATAGACAATGGATTATAACCAATATTGTTCATAACAGTTAATAACTATTACCATCCGTACTTTCGTTTCGAGATATTGGTCTTCAAACACAAATTTTTTTTAGATTTTTGTTTAACCAATTTTTGTGAAAATTGCATTTATCTCGGGAAAGTGTGCTTATAAATTTATTTTTAATATTATTATTTTGATGCGCCATAACGTCACTTACAAATTCACCTTACAAAGTTTTTACCTGGGGCTTACAGGGGGGCGACACATCAACCGCCTGAATTTTGACCGTTTTTCAGACGCTTATTTAAAAGGGAAATAATAAAAGAATCGATTTTAAATTCGGTATGTTTATTCATTATATATTAAAAAACAAGAATCAGATGTTTTTTTTTTTTTTTTGCAAAATGGCCGCCATAGTAACTAATCTCCTGAGAGCATCGCGGCAAAAGGCATCAATCGGCGGGATTTAAAGCTTCTGTTACAGCGATCTAAAATCAAAAATTTTGGTTTGAGCGTATTCATACAACATGTTTGAATCAATAAAAAAAAAACAAAGTTTTTGGGTCAAAAATAGTTATTTTTGAATTTTTTTTGGCATTTTTGAGGTTCAACTAGAAGCTATGTATACTATAGAGAAGACGTTTCCTAATTTCTTAAGAATCGGCTGAGCTCTTTTTGAGTTATCTTGCCCGCCAATTTAAAAAAAGTTGTTTCGAGAAAAACGCGTTTAAAGTTTTGACACACAGAAACTCTATGATTCTGTATCTTCTTCTTCTTTATTACTATGTTGATTTCCATGGAATTTTCTTTTAAGTAGTTTCGCAACAGGAGTTGATTCACGTTTTTCAGTTTTAGGATAAGACTGCATTTCTTTTTTTTTTCACTGACTAAATTACTCCGCACAGAATGAGTCGTCAATATAAAAGACCCCAAGGTCAGAGTTTTTAATTGATAAATAATGCGAATTTCATTCTAAAATTTTACAGGCATATTTTTGAGATGTTATTCTAACTATTTATGCAAAAAAAAGAAAATTAATTTTTTTTTTTTACATATATCGCCCCCCTTAAATGAACAAGTTATTTTTTATGATATGAATGTTGGGCCAGTTCTTATATCTAACCGAAGAGTTTCTTTTTTAAATGGTTAAAAAATGAAATAAAAGTATTTATTTACTGCAAGTAATGCACAGAAGTTAAAAATTAATTATGCATTTAAAAATGTTAAAAACTCGTTCGAAAAAGTTGGATATTATTTTTTGGACAGGTTTCTTATCCAAATTGTGTTACCGGCATTTAATTCTCCACCAGAGTCATTACAATGTTTAATATCGTCAAAATTGATTCAAAATTATATTTACGTACCAATGTAAATACATTTAGGTTACACATCCGATTCCAAGCGAATCTTGAACAACATTTGCAAATACGATTTGTGCTTCCAGATGAAATCGTTCGGTGCACCAAAAGTCACTCGAAAAAATTACATTTTCTGACATAAACACTGTTCTCAATGGGTGTAGCGAAGCGCACCGGATAACCACTAGTAGAATATAAAAGAAAACGTACGGAATATTTTATCATATCCTTATTATTTTAAGCTTTATTCTTGACTGCCTCCTTTAATTTCAATTAAATCCATTCAACAGCAACATGTTTACATATTCAATTCCTCTTTGATTTAATTTGTAGCCTCATGACCATCTGTAATTTATTGTCCTTACCGAGTAAATGTAATAAATTCTTCTACCATCACCATTCCACATGTATCCTTTGCGTCTCTATTTGCCAAAGCTCCACCACAACAATTAGAAAAACAAACGCCAATCCTGCTGCTGTGAGTGCTTTATGTCCTTCCTATAAAACTAATTTACGATTGCCAGTGCTTCGTTTTAGAAGCAATAGTTTACACTTGTGACCACATCCACCACCAATCCTTTGTAATATGTGGTCATGTGTAATTTATTACTTCTAATTACGAAATGATGAATTTTCCTTTACATACTTGTATACTTCACATTCGACATGGGTTGGCTTCGTGGGAATGTCCACAATCCAGTCCATTTTTGAATGGGTATCATCGTTATTGCTGAAAATTTCCATTGGAATTTTATGCGGTACCATAAAGTCTCACTCCCGAACGACAACAACGGTGGCACACCATGTCGCAGGATACGTGCTTTTGGAAACACATCAAGCAATTCAAAAATCATTTATAATAATTTTATCATCGGATTATGTGAATTTTTTTTGGTTGGAGGCTGTCAGGGGTGAGATGCTAGTACAATCCATCCACCATAAGGGTATAGCGTTTAACGGCAGATGACAAATGATATGGGATATGTTTAGCTGACTCCTTGATGGTACTCGCATATGAAAAATTTGTTTAGATAAATCAAAAAAAAAAAATCTTAAAGATGATGTATTGATGTGATTGTGGTGGGACGATGCGTATCCTGCGGTGTTTTGCGAATTACCGTTAAATTGGTCTTTGTGAAAAATGCCTAGTCGAGTTAAAAATTGGTGCTATTTTTTTTTAAAGTCTTCCCGCTTAAAAGAATTTCGAAGAACATTTCCCCTCATTCTTAGTATATGTATATGTACCTAGATGTAGCTCCAAATTGGAGCCTCATGGGATCAGGTAGATTACATACCTACGCACCGCACATGCTATACATCAAAGTGGTTTCCTATTCAAAAATTTCGCAACTGGTTGCTACTTGTGAGTATAGCATAGGATGTCCGCGTGCTCTGTTCACCCTTTTAACCCTTCTCATTTTGTTTAAAAATTAGGGTGCAAAGCCGTTGGCAGTGGCACTTGTTATGCCAGCGAGAAAATATGGTAAAAAAATCGTATTTTTGAACATGTGTAAATCCGGAATCCGAGGTGGGAGAATCGCTTAAGAGGATTTATTGCCGAGGTGCGAGATATAAATTCTCGTTTTGTGTGATTGCCTGCAATAATCGATAGAATAATTGACTGGCTTCCTTTAGAAGCAAGGGGAAGGGTTCCCTTGAAATGTATCGCTTTCCTTTGAAAGTGTAATTTATTTTGAAGTTATACAAGGAAAACTAAAAAGAGGCTTTTTGCTTGTGTCTTTCAGGGGAAGCTTTGATTTATCGTTGGCGTAACAGTGTTCTCATTGCGAAGATTGTATTGACGTTTTCTTATGTTCCAGACAACGAGACAACTTCCCACGAACGAAGATTTGAACTTTTAAAAATACAGTAAAACCTCCTAATTGGGGCACTCCAGGGCACCGAGAAAATGCGAACCAAATTGGAGGTGCCCCGATCTGAGAGGACCTCCAAATTGGGCCAAATACCATTTTGTCCCAATTATACTGCTGCTTGTATTCAAAACACTGCAAAAATGAATGAGTGCTTTGTGGATTGTTTTGTGGCAACAACAGAATAAGAGTAGGGAATTTTTTTTAACGAACGTCTTTCCGATATTCCGGGGATTCCCTTATTTTTATGCATCATAGCATGAACATGCTGTTCGTACATACATATATGATGCACATATACATAATCATCTCTGATGTTTGTTATTTCTCCCTCTTTTTCCTTTTTGTCCCAATTTGGAGGTTGTTTTTCCAGCAATTCTAACGAAATTTGAAGGCAATTCGTTGCCCCAGATCCAATTCAGAGGAGCCCCGATTTGAAAGGTTCGCTTATATGAAAGAACCGAGTATATGCATGAAGTGTGGTTCATTTCGGTGGTGCCCCAATTACAGAGAGTCCCAGTTAGGAGGTTTTCCTGTACCTACTTAAAAGTAAAATAACTCATATGTATATGTTTTCTATCAGAAACTTGACCTCATGCAAGACATAAGCCTAAATTTGAAGGTTTTAATATCCTTCAGAATCATGCCGGAAGAGGAACTGCAGTCATTTTGGACGAAAAATACTATTTACTTCTACGGTAATATTTTTTCCGTTTGCTTGACCTCAATTATCCTCGAAAATCTACAAGTAACACATTTGCGAATATTCCTATGAAACATTTATACAGGGTCCAAAAATCAAGCATTCTAGTATAAAAGAAGAATAGTGGCCCTTGAATTACGGCGCGCGGAAGAAGGTTATAGATGCCAACCGTTCATATTTTTATTAAATAAAAATTTATGAAAAATAAATATGCTTTGACTTTGAAAAAGACGGTTTTCCATTGCTGAAGACTCCAGTTCAAATATGTCCGAGCAAACTTCTAGCGGGTTTTGAGTTCTTTTTTAAAATAAATATTTTTTTCGCTGGTTTATAACTTCGTAGTCCGGCCAGTAAAGTCTCGTCTTATTGTTGATGTTTCAACATCCAATGACGGTTGCAGCCCTACTTCATAAAAAGAGACTTGAGGATGTTTCCGTACAAAATTTTATTTTTTTTTGTCATTTTAATTCGTTGCTTTGCGCGGTCTTCCTCCTTTATGGCACGAGCGCACGCTTCCATTCCGGATAATAGGTCAAACTTGAGAGGCGTCTTCTTGATGAAGCCCCAAGATTATCTCGGGTTGTTGGGACCATTGCTTGTTCGATGGTATTGAAACCCTGTACATTGTTTTCGAATTCGGCTACGACAATAAACTTTTTAACTGAACACAAAAATCCACCATATGCATACTTTAGCGTAAACAATATTTAACCCTAATTGCCAACTGTAACACCCTATTACACCGTAATATCAACAGATATTCTCTTTCTCTTGATTATTTCATTTTTCTTTGAGCACTCATTACATAATGAAACCACTAATTTGCCTCACAATGACAAACGAAAAAACGAAAAAATTACCTTCCCTTAGATGCGAATGCGTGTGTTGACATTTCGGCTGAGTGACTGACTGCGGAGCGGACTCATCCGAGCATATGTACGTGCCTAGGTCAGGTTACGTCCATAATCGCATTAAAACTGACAACCCTCCGATTTTAAACTCCAGCAGTAGAACAACCCTCCTGCATTTAACATTTACTTGTTTCGGCGGGGTTAAATGGTACAGAAATCAAATAACGGTAATAAAATCAAAATTTGAATACCCAGAGTATTCGAGGAAGAAGTGTGGACAGCTACCGAATGAAATTTGTAATTGTTCGGTACTTTCGTGGGGGCTGGGTTGAAATATAAAAACAAAAACCCGAATCCTTTCCCCACACACACATAGATAAGGAATGACCTGTCAGTTGAAGGGGAGCATAGGCGTGAGTATATTCGACTTGCCGCGATCCAAACACACACTGAGTCCATGGCATAAATCTTCGGTATGGCATCAGATGGTGATGGCATCTCTCCATGATTTCCAATCGATGTTGTTTTTCATTGCAACATGCCGCGAAAGGGGATGGAGTTCGTGTGTCTGTCCTTTCTAACGAACCTGTCGAACCACCAGCCCTGCGTTGGTCATGTTTCACTCAAATACGCCGAAGCGGTGAAGCTGTCAAGGGCGTTCGAAGAAAATTGAATTACGCAACCGTGCTCGGTGGTGCGTTCAGTTTTTGTTGTAATTTTACATCATTTGCAGTTGAAAGCTGTCAATTTGTGTCAACTAGTAACCGAAGAAGGTGACGTGCATGTGTTCCTTTCATGTGGTCGTGTGTGAATACAATTTTTCGCCATTTGTGCGCGCCACCCCATTCGCATACAGGATTAAGGGTCAATCAAATATTACCGCCAATTTCATTCGAAGCAACACCGCCACGGGCAACGCAACACAATTATGAGGTAGCGTTGACAGGGTGAGACGGTAGGCGCTAAAATGACATGTTTCCCTTATTTTATCTTTTTTTTTTCAAATCCTCCGCCTATCAATGGGGTGGGTGGTGGGTTGCTTAAGTGATAGAAATTTTAAATTAAAATTTCATCAGTTTTGAAAAATCTTTTTTGCGTTGCCCTTGCGAAGGTAAACTCTATTAAATCTTGTCACGAAGGATGGCTGCAAGTTGGAATTTACGTTTATATTTTTTTAAAAATCGTGGAAGATGAATGTCTACCGTGGGTGCTGTAAAACAGAATCAGGGCTAAGTTCCTTGGGGGTGGCAATTAATCATTGATATTTTTTCTTCTCTTCCTCTACAGATAATGTCAACAAAAATGGGTTCAGTAATTTGGTTCTTATTTGCATAGCCATTAGTAATCTTAGATGTTGACTACATCCCACTGGAGTTAAAGGTAGCCAGTTTGTATTTTATATCCTCTTTGTATGAATAAATCATTAGAAAATGGTGGAAAGCCGTGTGTTGGGAAAGAAGAAATGAAACTTGATACTTTTATTTTCTTTCCAAACATTTTTTTTTAATTTTTGTTTTTATCTGGAAGTATTTTTCTTGATTTAGTTACAGGAACTGAACTTAACTTTAACTTTGTATTTTAAAAAAATTATGCAAGAGCTTTGGCTGCTGGCTTCTACGGGGGTGCATCATGCCTTGTGCATCACATGATGGCCGTATAAACACTTACAACAACAACATAACCCTTATCTACTTAGTTATGACCAGTTAACGGATTTTGTTGACTTTGCCTTTTTTTTTACTCATATCGCCTTTTTTGCCTTTTTTACTCATATTGCCATTTTTTTTGCCTTTTTGGTACTATTTGTCAAAATAGCTGTGCACTTTCTTCTTAACTATACGATTTATCCTTGCACTAGGCTCTGCTCATGTTGTAAGGTCTTTTCCTGAGAGATAGTCGCAGGCGATTGTTACATACCAGAGAACTTTAAAATATTTTGGGTTACAATGTTAATAATAATGCATAAAAACCTTTATTATTATTAAATGCCTTTTTTTGCCTTTTTCTGCGGTATTATTTTGCCTTTTTTTTTGGCTTTTTTTGGTCAACAAAATCCGAACCCTGGTTATGACTTATGACCTAAGCGGGTATAAGTACAATGCTTCCAAATACCATTTTCTACTTTCGCGATGAAATTCATTTATTTGACAACCGGGAAATCCTAAACGCCAAATGCTTCGATTCGATATATCCTGCAGAATTTTGCTTATATATGTACAATATGTGTACTCGTATGTTTGACGTTTTTGAAGAGGATTTAATCCGTTTCTCATCTGAAATGACTTAAAGTACCGCACCAAAAAATTATGAACACGGGCGAAATGCTACAATTTAAAAGTTGTCTTACTTACTTACTTAACGGGCTCCCGACCCGTGAAGAGTCTCTGCCTGAGACACGGCAGCCTTCCACTCTCTTCGATCCTGGGCACGCTGCTTCCAGTCGTCTAGACCAAGCGCACTGGCATGCGCTGCGCGGTAGCTTGGTCCTTAAGCCGGAGGTTCGGTCTTCCTTGTCGTCTCGAACCTGGGGGCTGTGATTCGAAGACCCTCTTTGCTGGAGCATTGTTGTCCATTCGCTCGATGTGGCCGAGCCGTAGTCGACGTGTCTTGGCTTTTCGGACTACATCCACATCTTGGTACAACTCATAGAGTTCGCGGTTGTATC
Source organism: Brachyopa scutellaris (assembly GCA_949775065.1). Classification (NCBI taxonomy): domain Eukaryota; kingdom Metazoa; phylum Arthropoda; class Insecta; order Diptera; family Syrphidae; genus Brachyopa; species Brachyopa scutellaris. Next base: position 77,779,336 of record OX459113.1, read on the forward strand.
TTCTCCTCCATTCGCCATTCTCGCATACGGGACCGAATATCCGACGAAGAATTTTTCTCTCGAAAGTATTCAAAATCTGCTCTGCTTTCCTACTTATCGTCAAACACTCGGCTCCATACAGCAGAACTGGTAGGATCAATGTTTTGTAGAGCATGCATTTCGTCTTCCGAGTTAGGAGTTTTGAACCCATTTGTTTTGCCAAACCGAAGTAGCAGCGGTTTCCTAGGGTAAGTCTTCGTCGAATCTCCACTAAGGTGTCATTCGTGGAGTTGATGTTTACTCCGAGGTAGGTAAACTCCTTAATCACTTCGAAGTTACTGTTGCCAACAGTGACGTTTTGTCCTAGGCGGTGGACAGATGATTCTTTGTTTGTTGACAACATGTACTTGGTTTTGTCCTCATTCACTTCAAGGCCAACTCGTTTCGCCTCTTCTTCAATTGCCGTAAAAGCCTCTAAGACGGCGCGCTGGGAGCCACCGATGATGTCGATGTCGTCCGCGTATCCCAGTAGCTGGACAGATTTTTAAAAGATAGTGCCTTCCGTGTTTATACCTGCCCTGCGCACTATCTGTTCCAGCACAAGATTGAAGAAGTCACATGACAGCGCATCTCCTTGCCGAAATCCGGTGCATGTTTGGAATAGTTCGGAGTAACTGTTTCCAAATTGCACGTTGTATCGCGTGTTTTTCAGCGTCACGCGGCATAGCTGGATCAGTTTAGCCGGGATCCCGAATTCGGCCATCGCCTTGTAGAGCTCAAGACGATGAATGCTATCATATGCGGCTTTGAAGTCGATGAAGAGATGGTGAGTCTCGACTTGAAATTCGTTGGTCTTTTCCAGGATCTGTCTTAGTGTGAAAATTTGGTCAATCGTCGATCTGCCGGGCCGGAAGCCACACTGGTACGTGCCGATTAGCGTGCTGCAGAAAGGTTTCAGATGTTCACAAAGTACGTTGGATAGGATCTTATATGCTTGGGACACTCAGGCTCGAGGTAAAATTTGGCTAAATGACGATGACTAGGCCTAACTAAACAGTAACAGTGACACAAAATGTGTTCTGCTAATTCTTCATCCGTCCTCGTTGCACATCGTGCATGTGTTGTCTTGTGCCTGAGTGCCCCAAGCTTTAATTTATAGTCACACATTGGTGACTCGGAAAAAAATTATTTTTCTACATCAATAAATTCAATAAATTTGAAAAAAATATTAAGCTTACGCACATTTTCTAATTACAAAACAAAATTTAAAAAAATTATATTAAAGATGTAGAAAAAAGCATGAATACCCCTCACGCTTCGTTGTATTCATTTAACATACTGCATACATGTTATTTATTTTGCTTTCATCGTTGCTTTTGGAATGGTGCATTTGAGTATCTTCCCTAATTCTAATTTTGTAAACAAAAATTAGTTAATTTTGACAAAAGCTTCAGGGTTGCTACAAATACGAAAAGTGTGTGTAATACATTGTAACACTTTCACAAGACTAGATATACCGAAGCGTGAATACCCCTATTGTTTTGGTGTGGAAATTAGGACAATTTTAAAATGGTAGCATGTAACCGTGTTCATAATTTTTTGGCACCCATACCGGCATTTTTTCCGTTAACAAAGTCATTCATCCAAAATACGTCTCGCCTGAGAAGAAAGGCTGAAATCAGAATCATTTTCCAAGTGATCAAGGGCCCAATCTGCAAGCAAACGTCGTAATCTGTGATCGTTTCGCTTCAGCTTTTGAGTCTGTTTTGTGTTTGATGAATGTATATTTCGTTCTTGTGTGTTCGTTGGAAAAAATATATCCACTTAGGAAGAAATGAGACTGCTTTCCTTGGAGGTTGGAGGTTGAATGTTTTATTCTTACGTTATAATTTTGACAGTTGTGCTTTGCATAGAATTTACGTAGAATGAGCGAGTTACATTGAGTGGTTTTACATAGAGTGAGTAAGTTACATTAAAGTGAATTTACGTACAATGAACAAGGTAACAATAGAAGTGATTTTACGTAATGGACAAATGATTTTCATATATGACGATTGTGTTTTTAGTTGATCACAACATTCTCCCCGTCTGTGAACGACGTTCGCAATTATCTCCAGTTACGTCATGAAAAGTAGTAGGTCGTCTCTGCATCTTGATTATTGGGTTCAGCATATCTTCAGATCATAAGTGTGTGTTTGTCCCCTTGAAGCTCACATGTAAATAGAGAGGACGTATATGACATATGATATATGATGTATATGACAACCACTAAGTACGGACTACGGAGACTAGATTGACTTATATAACAAACAATTTCTTGGCTCTGGATCCTAATGCTCCACAAGCCACGATCGCTCACTAAGTGTACATAGTTCGTTATTTCTTTACTTGTGTTCGACGTGCGGGTAGATGTGTCAGGGATGGAAAATGACATTTTTGAGTTGTACTTAAAACAGTTTTAAAATTGTACTGAAATGGAGCCAATTGTATTGAAAACTATATTTCGCGTTAAAAAACATAAACAAACGAAAAAAAAAAACATATTATTGTCATTACATATAATTGTTATTATTATTTATTTATTGTATAATGTTAATAACAAAATGTGATTTTAAGAAATAAAGAAAATAACATGGCCATTAAGTGTCGTCTGTCGGAAAAAATTGATATTAGTTAACTTTTACAAAATTAAAAATAAAAAAAAATAAAAAATTCAAATGTTATAACTCTTGTATGCATGAGAAATTATACAATTATAAACATAAGCCTTAAGCTATCAAAACTGCAGTACCGAAAAAGCAGCTTCCAATCCCGTAACCCGTTAAGAATTTGTAAAGCTTCAAGTGTGGAAGTTCTCTTGGAAAAGTAAAGCAAGCGCAGTTTTGACAAAATAGGACAAACTGCTATAAGGTGGTACACGTCTTCCACTGCATTCAGGTTACAAAGGCAACATATACTTGAGTCGTGCATATCTTGTCGATAAGCTCTGTAGTTAAGCCTTGGTAATTCAGTGAGCGTCATAAAGATGAAACTTATTTGGTCAGGTCCAAGACGACTAGAGAAGTAATTACTAGTGCCCTGAGAATGATTACGAGAGCTATTAATATGTCTGGATGTAGATGACTGAGCCCTTCTTATAAAATGCTGATACTGCCTGTCGTCTACATAATTAACATAAAAAAACACAAATAACTTCATAACAAAACATTACAAACAAAACTACTTTATTTTACACACATTTTCAGTTCATTGTTAAGTCTCTGAGATCTTCATCTTCAGGCTTAATGCTCTCTTTTTGCATAAATTGTACTCCAAATATTGCCTCTTACGTTCAGAGAGGTGTGTCGTAAAAAGTAGAATCCCGTCAACACTGTGTGTAAAACTTAAAACAAATAGATGTGTCGTTCGGTAATTGATTCAACTTGCTCGTTTTTGAAAAATACAGATTGCCAAATAATTTGAAAGATGCAGATTGATAAATTGTATCGAATTAAGGCAAATTGTACTTTTGTACTCAAACAAACTCATTTGTATCGACTTTTCCATCCCTGAGATGTGTCTCATTCATCAATTCTGTGTTGCATATAAGGAATAAAGGATGCCAAATGCCGTGTGTTGATTGAGTGCATTAAGTGAGTATGTCTGATATCATTGGAGTGCATTGAGTGAGTGTGTAATGAGAATTTGCGTTTATTGTGACGAAATTATGTTTGTTTTGAATGGTAGTTATGCATATTTTTTGACTGCCTTAAGTGATCTCAGAAATTGTAAGAAGATGGTGCAAGTTGCATGAATAGTTTGGTATGTTGTTTAAAATTAGTGCGTTGATTTGTGAGTCTGTGATTCTGAGATGATAATAGTTCACTGCTGTTTGTGTGTTTTGTCGAATGAGTGCTAGATTTTAGGGAATTCGTTAGGTAGTTGAAATTTCTCCGGTGCTCGTGTTGGATGGTAATCGACATATTTTTGTGATAGGTCTTTTAAATTCACCTGTTTGGGTTCTTAGCTTTACTACGCGAATAAGGTTATCTGCTCCTGGATATAATACTGTGATACGGCCGAGTATCCATTTTTTTTTTTTTTTTTTTGTTTGTTTATAAATAATAATTTTCTTTTGTATTTTTTTGTTCTAAATAAACATAAGACTAACATAATAATAATTTAGAGTAACTGACCTAAAGGTTCTCAATACTTACTATATCTTTATTATAATGATTTTATTCTACGGTATTCATATAATTATTCTAAAATTTAATATTTTATGTACATCAGTGTTAATTTATTAATTTTTGAAAAAAGGAAAAAGTGGTTAAACCTCTTAAAGAAAAAAAAAACTTAGACTAATTAAATCTAACTTAATCTAAGAAACTTAACCTAAACTAACCTAATCTAAACTTATATAACCTAAATTGATAATGCCCTGACATGTAATCCCTAGATCGCTGAGACCCCGGCCAAGCAAACGATACTGATATTCGTCCGCTTAACCAGATACCTATTCAGCAATCCAAACAATCACATGTCAGGGCTTATCCTAACCTAGCCTAATCCAACCTAAACGTTGGCCACAATCCAGTCGAGCCACCAGTATTTTTCTCTATTATGCCTGTTATCATTGTATTTATCTCTTTCAGGTATGCTGACGCAGTATCTCAGGTTAGCATTTTCATCCCCTAAGTTAAAAGGTTCATACAGGATTTGTTTATCAGTTGCCCTTCTAGCACAATGGTAGATGATAGGTACATTTATTGAATCTGATAAATAGCCATGTGCATCCAGATACAAAAATGCTTCAGGTGGTATATATCCACTCTCTAGTATATTTCTGAAATACATAGGGTTAGGGTAAAATAAACCTGAAATCAGTTCATTTTCAGTAACGTTTGCTGATCGTGCAAAATGATTTCGGACAAGATCTAAAATGACATTGTCGATTCTGGATACACCGGAAGCATCCATCAGTCTTTTATTAGAGATATAGTGTCGAAAGTCAGAATTTGCACTTCTGTACATCTGCATGCAGGCTCGGAGACATTTTCTCTCAAATAACCGGAACTTTTCCATAAAAGATGGGCTGATGTTCCACCAAACTGGACTCGCATAAGTCAGAATTGGGCGGATGAATGCTTGGTAACATATGATCTTCACATCGGAGCTTAGATAGCTGGAGTAGAAAAGACTTTTGAGTGACATAAATGCTGCTCTAGCCTTTTGTATCTGTGTATTTATATGCCCATTATAGTATAAAAATTTGTCCAAGTGCACACCTAAATACTTAACAGCAGTCTTCGGTTCGATGCAAAGTCCATTGCTACTCGTAATTTGTAGTTTTTTCCAGTTCTGTCTCAAATCTGAATTACCGCGTCGTAATGGGGTGCGGAACAGTATGGTTTCACATTTAGCATAATTAATTTTGAGTTTCCATTCCGAGCAGAATATCTGTAGCTTATTAAATTTGTTCTGTAGATCATTTTGTATATTACTTAGTACAGAGCCATTTGCATACAAAATAACATCGTCAGCAAACGCTAATAAATCACCCATGTCCATAAGCATCTCAGAAATATATATATTAAACAGAAGCGGTGCTGTAACTGTGCCCTGCGGAAGGCCATTAATGACATTAAAAACTTTAGTTGTCGTGTATTCTCTATCTGTTACAACAAATTTCTTTTCATATATCATTGAGATAATCACTTTGATAAGATGATACGGAAATTCATATCTTATTAGTTTGTAAATTAACCCGTCGATCCAAACCGTGTCGAAGGCTTTTTCGATATCCACTAGACATGCAGCTGTACTTTTTTTGGCGTTAAGATTCCAGTTAATATCTGAAATCAATTTCGTGACAGCATGCACTGCCGAATGGTTTCTCTTGAACCCAAATTGGTTCCGCGGTATAATCTCCTTTATTTCGCACTCGTGTAAAATAGATTTGCTAATAACTACTTCAAAAACTTTCCCGATATTAGGCAGGAGACTGATTGGCCTATAGTTAGAAGGATCAGAAGGATCCTTTTTCTTTTTTATGATTGGAAAAACCTTCGATGTTTTCCAATAACTTGGGAAGTAGCAGTTATTCAATAAATTGTTAAAGATAATGTAGTATTGCCGTATGATTTCATCTGGTATATGCTTTAGTATGATATTGGGAATGTTATCCAAACCGCTAGATTTTTTGTTATTTAGTTTTCTGAATATGTCTGTTAGTTCGTGTAGTGTTGTATAGTAATTGTTGGTTTGTTCATCAGTTATTTGGTCGGCTTTTAATAACTCAGAAAACATTAAGAGCGTAGGTGTTTCATTATTGTGAAACCTCAATAGTTCTTCATTTACTACGCCAGTTTTGCAGCTAGAGAGTATTCTATCGTGAATCGATTCAAAATGAGAACCTATGAGGTTAAGTTTTTCTGCTGTATTATCTATAATATAATAATTGTCGATAATAGGACAGTTTTGGCTTAATATGCCTGCCTGAGTGAGAAGTGGCCGAGAAGATAATGCAATTTTTAATTTTGGAACTTTGACAGAGTTATGTGCTTTAAAAATTTGATTAATTTTAGGAAACATGGTCCTGGAATCAGATTTCAATACATTTTTAGCGCGTTGTCTCCAGTAATTGTTAACGTTATTTCGAAATTGTTGGCTAATAAGTGATTTTACATTTCTCAGGAGAGATTTTAACCTTTGTAGCTCTGAATGGGATGATTCGTCTTGGAACTGGCGTCGTAAGCGATTTATCTGAGTAAGTAAAAAGCTTTTGTGAGTTTGAAGAGTTTGTATGTCACGGTTTAGATAACATTCTATACTATTTTTGGATTTAATTTTTGGAACTGATGACTCAATAGTTTGAATTATTGACCCATTTAAATTTTGGATAAAAGAATCACACTCTTCATTTGTAAGATTCCTATCGTTGGGAATAGTTGATAAAGAAGTAGAATTTCTAGAATTTCTGATGGCGCAACGTTGAAATTTGGACCAATTAGTATTTCTAAAATTAAATTTAGTGACTTCGTGTTGTGTTGCGAAATTAAACGCAGACTTGTTACTAAAAGTGGTATTCATAACTATTGCATTGTGGTCACTATCATACGGCAATAACGAAATTTTATTATCGTGGACCGTTTGTATTTGCAATCGTTGGTCCGCGATGCAAAGATCAAGATAAGAATTTCCGGTAGGGTAACTTGGTGTAACTGGGCTATACAGTTTCATTTTATATCCAATCTGGTTTTCCTCAATAAAGCGGTTTAAGAAGTTGCCTCTTCCATTCGCCGTTGAGTCCAACCAGACTGGATGCTTTGCATTTAGATCTCCCGCTAAGACGAAATAGTTGTTTAGACTACCAAGGCTTAGTTTTTCGAATAATTTTTCGATCTCGTTGTTAAATTGGTTATCCGAAGCTGGCAGAGCATACACCGATATTAAATACAGACATCCATTATCTCTTAGAGGCAAAGAGATAATAGTTGTCTCAAGACAACTAAAGCTTCTAATGTCACTTCGTTCGATCGTATTGAAGAGTAGTGGTTTACGAACAAGAATTGCCGTACCACCACCTCGTATTGAGTTGCGTCTGTCTGTTCGTATTATGTTATAGTTTTGAAATTGTAGGATATGTCGGTCTTTGAGTTTTGTTTCGTTTAAAAAAAGTACATCCGGTCGATTGTCCTCCGCAAAACGTAGAAGGTCACCACGTCTATTATATGATATAATAGAGTTAACATTAAGAGAGATTATTTTAAGGGTTTCGCAGTTTGGCCTAGACATTTTAACGACTGAAAAGATTGAGAGGGGTGTCTACCTTCGCTGAAAGATTTGCAACGATGTTAGCCAGACTAGTGACTTGGATCTGTAAGCTATCATTGAATCCGATATTATTAGGAGTAATATTATCGGACCCAAGATTTTTGGATCCAGCAGTCTTAGATCCAGCATTACTTTTCAACACGTTTGCAAAGGAGACACCCCCCTGAATATGATTGTCAATCATCGCAATTTTTTGGTTGATTTTTTGTTGCGATTCCCTTTTTCGTGCCTGATGTCGATCTGCCACCATTACATATTTTTCACAGCCTCGCCATGAAGCTGGATGACCTGACTTCTGACACAGAACGCAAAATAATCTCTCCTTATCTGTTTCTTTTTCCACTAGGCATTTACCAGGTTCGTGTGTATTTTGGCATTTAACGCACCTATATTCCATTTGGCAATTCAATGAAATATGGCCAAATCTCTGGCATCGGTGACATGAAGCACACCATTTCTTCGAATTTTTTCAAAGGATACTATGTGTCCCTCTATGGACCTAATATTCCTTAGATTTTGGACGTAGCTATCCGGAGATAGCTGTACCGCTATAATGGGTAGGACTCTGTTTTCTCGTTTAGAGTGCACCGTAGCATACCTGAAAGCCCCAACGAAGTTAAGGTTTTCAATATTACATTTATTGAGTTCCTTTAAGACCTCTTCGGGATTATAGCCAACGCTGCGTCCTTTTAACAGGAATGACTGTAATTTGTCTTCTTTATTGGTATAAGAAAAATACTGAGAGCCTGCCTCATTGAGCAGGCTCTTGACTTTATTACAATCATTCTTGTTTTTCAGGTTAAGTGAAATTTTATTATGAGTTAAGTTTTTAATATTGAAATTGTTTTCTCCAATTTCTACTTTTAACAATTTTGATAATACCTGACTATCCGCTTTAAAAAAATTTTTTTTATTATTTTTATTTTTTTATTATTTCCTTAAGTTCTTCGATTTCCTTTTTATATAGATCTGCCCGTTCTACAACTTCCCGAAATTCTTTGTACGTAATTTCGCAGGAGTCCATAATTTCTGCGCCCCTCGAAGGGGCTGCCATGTTCACAATTTTAACACTTTATTTTTTTTTTATAATGTTATTTTTATTAGCTTTAACTGTTGTCGCACTGGTTAGTGGTATTTACCTCCTTACACCGAAATTTTTGTTTTAGATTATAAAATGAATATTTTTCTTTAATTATTATTTTTTCTATTTTTTACGAAAAAAATAATTCAGCCTGTTTGATTGGAAAGTCAAAGGCTCTCCCAGTATCCATTTGGAGGGTGGTAAACGTTCATCCTTTAATAGAACTAAATCCCCGATCTTGGGCTGTGATTCAGTTTTTAACCATTTCGGTCGTTGTTGCAGACGAGCCAAATATTCTCCACTCCACTGTTTCCAGAATGTATGAACTGCAGTTTGAATCCTCTTCCATCTGTCGATGTATGATGTGTTGTCTGTTGTTTGATCGGCTTCTGGTATAAGGTGAGCTGAGGTGCCTATTAAAAAATGTGCTAATGTCAGTGCTGAAAAATCATCGCAATTATCGGAGAGCGGACATAGAGGTCTCGAATTGAGACATACTTCTATCTGAGCTAGAAGTGTGCTGAGCTCCTCGAAAGTCAGTGTTTCCTTTTTGACGATTCTTTTCAAATGAAATTTGACAGATTTTACTCCTGCTTCCCACAATCCTCTGAAATGGGGAGAAGCAGGAGGAATAAAATTCCATTTTATTCCGATATTTGTAGTTGTTGCGGATATCTCAGCCCAGTCGATGTTTGCATCTTTCAGCATTTTCCGCAGTTCGGAATTTGCTCCCACAAAGTTTTTTCCACAGTCACTGTAGATTTCAGAACAAACTCCTCGACGTGCTGTAAATCTTCGGAAGGCAGCTATAAAGGCCTTAGTGGTCATGTCACTTATGGCCTCAAGGTGAATGGCCTTTGTCGCCAAGCATATAAAAAATCACGAAGTGTCCCTTGTATAATTTGCCTCCGCGTCCCTTCCAAGCCTTGACTTCTATCGGTCCTGCATAATCCACTCTGGTGTGCGTAAAGGGTCTGGATATCCTTACGCGGGGTGCTGGTAAATTTCCCATCAGCTGCTGCATGGGTTTCGCCTTGTACCGGTAGCAGATGACACACTGATGGATACATTTCTTGATGCTGCTTTTGATGTTTAAGATCCAGTATTTTGTGCGCAGATACACCACCATTTGCTGGACTCCCCCATGAAAGGTCTTTAGTGTTTCGTAACACCAATAAAACACAACACTAAAAGTATTACTTAAATTATGTTTTTATTAAATAAAGATACACAGTTGTTTTTAGGTTTTAATAGTTGAAAAGTTAAAAGGCGTCGCTATTTCATCAGAAGGATGACAATTGAGAGAGATGAATCAAAAAATGAATTTTAAACGTATTGTATACTTCATGGTATTGCCAAACAAAAATATTAAAATGAAAATGAACGAATATTAGTATATGTTAATCCATTAAAAATGTATATTCACCACAATATCCCCCACCTAGTTATCGACTAACGATATTTAAGAGGAAATCTAACATGTCTTCCAGATGATGTCTTCTTTGTTTGTGGCTCGTTGTCGGTTTTCGATTGTTTTTGTTTTGCATCATTTGATGTAGTAATATTTTTCGAAGCGATGTCGTTCTTTTGTTCTTTACTGGTTTCCTGTTGAGGTATTGCTGTTGGTGTTGTTGTATCGTCGAATATGTATGCGGCCTTTAAACGATCGATCGATATTTTTGTCACTCGCTGATTTATTTTTAAAACGAAGTATTTTTCAGATTTGGATATTACTTCAAACGGACCTTCGTAGTTGAATTCCAAAGGCGTTTTTACACGATCGGTCCTGATAAACACGTATTTGGCGTCTCTTAATGCTGGCTGCACACAATATCGTTCCATCCCGTGTCGTACTGGTTTCGTCATTGGTAACTCGAGCATTGATTTTCGAAGTAATTCCACGAACTCGGTTTGGCTGGTTTTGCTTTTTCGCGGCATAAGGAACTCACCAGGGATTCGTAGCGGCGCTCCGTACACCATCTCTGCCGGACTTAAACCGATGTCGCTCTTAATGGTTGATCGCATTCCCAAGAGCACTAGTGGAAGCGCTGAACTCCAACAATTCGTCTCCGAACACTTGATGGCGGCCTTTAATGTTCGATGCCAACGTTCTATAATCCCATTAGACTGTGGGTGGTACGGTGTTGTGCGTAAATGTTTGATGCCGAGTATTTGCGTTAATTCTTGAAAAATAGCCGATTCGAATTGACGACCCAAATCCGTAGTAATTCGTAAGGGGATACCAAACGTAGATATCCAACCGCTGATTAGTGCACTTGCCACACTTTGCGCTGTTATGTCTATTAGCGGAATCGCCACTGGCCATCTTGTATATCGGTCAATGCATGTCAGACAGTACCGAAATCCATTTGAAGTTGGCAGCGGTCCGACAATGTCGATATTTATGTGCTCGAAACGGACATCGATGGACGCATAGTCGCTTAAAGGTGATTTCGTGTGTCGATGTATTTTTGCTTTCTGACACGGAATACATGAACGGACAAATGCAGCTACATCTGTGGACATCGAAGGCCAGACATAGTGATCAGCTACCAGTTGTTTTGTTGCTCTAATACCGGGGTGTGATAAAGAGTGAAGTTTATGAATCACTGTTTGACGAAAACACTTCGGTACGTATGGTCTTATTTTGTCTCGCAGAACGTGGCAGAAAATCTCATACGTCGAATCTGGAATGGATAGTTTTGATAACTTTATCGATTTATCGTTACCTTCGCTTAAAAGAGTCTGCAGTTCTGGATCTGTTTGTTGTTGTGTGGCCATCTCATCGAAACTAATTATTTCTTTTTGTACAGTATTAATGCGTGAGAGTAAGTCTGCAATGTCGTTGTCTGATCCTGGTAAATGACGAATGTCGGTTGTATACTGACTTATTAAATCAAGTTGTCGAGCTCTTCGTGGCGATGCTTTCTCACTTTTCTACTTAAACGCGAAAATGAGTGGTTTATGGTCTGTGAAAACCATAAACTCTCTGCCCTCGAGTGCGTATTTAAAATGTTGAATTGCCTGGTATACGGCTGTTAATTCTCGATCATACGCGCTGTAATTTTTCTGCGCAGGTGTAAACTTTTTTGAGTAGAATCCGAGCGCCTACAGCATCGTCCGAAGCATCAGTCGTGAGTGTTATTTGTGCTTCTGGTGCCATATAGTTCAATAGCGTTGCATTTGCGAGATCGTCCTTGCAAGCAACGAAAGCGATCTCAGCCTCGGGTGTCCAATTTACAACACTGTTGTCATTCTTTTTGTTGCCATTGACCAATCGTTGTAATATATGTTGATTTTTCGTGGCATGCGGAATAAACGGACGATAAAAATTCAGCATTCCTAGAAATTTCCTTAAATTTTTTGCGACTTTCGGTTGTGGAAAATTTCGTATTGTTTTTACTTTATCTTCTGGCGGTTTTAATCCATCTGAACTGATTGTGTGGCCCAAAAAAGTTAGTTCTCGTTTTCCGAATTGACATTTATTAAAATTGATAGCCAGGTGTGCTTGACGAAGACGACAACATACGATGCGGATGTGTTTTACATGCTCTTCTACCGATTCCGATGCGATGAGGATATCATCAATATAAACGAAGATAAAATCGAGACCTTTCAATACTTCATTTATATGACGCTGGAACGTTTGAGCCGCATTTCTCAAACCAAATGTCATATAGAGAAATTCAAATAAGCCAAATGGAGTGATAATAGCTGATTTGTGAATGTCGCACGGTTCCATCGGAATTTGGTGGTATGCTCGCTGTAAATCGATCGTGGAAAAAACTTTTTTGCGATATAAGATACTGGTGACGTCGTGTAAATATGGTATCGGATATCTGTCGGGTACTGTGATATCATTCAACGCACGGTAATCACCACATGCCCGCCACTCTCCGTTCGTTTTTCTTACTAAATGCAACGGACTGGCCCAGTTGCTTTTCGAGAGTCTGCAGATGCCTTTTTCCAACAGATATTCAAACTCTTTTTTTGCCGCTTGTAGTTTATCGGTGGGAAGGCGACGAGCACGTGCATATGTCGGAGGCCCCTTTGTAGTAATATGATGCGTTACTTTAGAGTCGGTCGGTTTCTTGTTGGCGTTAATTGTAGCGAGGTCTTTGAACTCATGTAGTAATTGTGCGTAACGTTCGTGCGTATCGTATGCCACTATTTGTACAACATTACATAAGGTGTTTTTTCCTTTTGATTTGAGCATTGTCATTCGGTCGATAAGTTGGCCTTCCTTAATGTCGACTAACAGATCGAAATGTTTTAAAAAATCGGATCCAATAATAGCACAGCTGACGTCAGCCAGTAGGAACGTCCAGGTGAAATTTCGTCTTAATCCCAACGAGAGTGTTATTCGCTTTTCGCCGTATGTTTGTATCGGTGTGCCGTTGGCTGCGAACAGCTGAGTTGATTTTGTTGTTCTTCGCTTAATGGTGTTATGGGCTGGTAGCACGGAAAGATCCGCACCAGTATCTATCAAATATCGTTGTCTTGAAATGCTATCGTTAATAACTAGGCGGGCTATCCGATAATTGTCTTCAGATCCGCCCGCTTGATCGGAGGACGTAGTTAGTTTTTTGGCGTATTTTTTCGATAAGCACACGGATCACGACACTTGCGAGCGTTTTGTCCGAATTTTTGATGATACCAGCAGAGTTCTTCGTCGGCATGTATTGACACGTTGGAGTGATCACGGGATTTTTGACGTCTAGAAGAAACTGAACGGGATAAGCGTTTGAAGTTGCTATTGTTTTTTATTAAGCTGTTTATTTGTTGTTCAATACGCCCTAGACGCTTGTCTATTTCAGTGTTACCTGAGATTGATGGTTGCACATTCGAAACGACAGCTAAATTGTGAAACTCACCAACTTCCATAATTTTGTCTGCCAATTTTGCTAGTTCGGATAGATCAGCGTCAGATGCTTGTAATATGGCTCGCACTTGTATTGGCAATCGTTGCAGCCATAATGACTTTAAAAAATCCTTGGTTATTTTGTTCTTACCAAGAGCGCTCAACTCATTTAACAATTGTGTTGGTCGTTTGTCACCCAAATCGATGTCAGATAGTAATTTCTGTGTTTTTTTTAATTCGCTCTCACAGAAACGTTCTACAATACACTTCTTTAAATTGACATACTTATCTTTTTCAGGCGGATTAAGGATTGCGTCAGATATTTGGACCAGAACATTCGATTCTATTGCAGCAACTACGGTGTTGAATTTGGATGCATCGCTTGTTATTCCGGCAACATTAAACTGTGCCTCGACTTGTGCTAGCCAAATTTCCGCATGATCAGGCCAAAAAGGTGGAACCTTAACAGCTACACGGTTCACAATTGGGCCGATGTTCATGGCTGTGGCGCCAGAGCCCGTGGACGTAGAGTCTTTATTTTCGTTGTTCTGCGTTTCAATCATTGCAGATTCGGTGCAATAATTACCTTAAAACTACTGGTGTTCGTTTGTCGGGGTCACCAATTTAGTGTTTCGTAACACCAATAAAACACAACACTAAAAGTATTACTTAAATTATGTTTTTATTAAATAAAGATACACAGTTGTTTTTAGGTTTTAATAGTTGAAAAGTTAAAAGGCGTCGCTATTTCATCAGAAGGATGACAATTGAGAGAGATGAATCAAAAAATGAATTTTAAACGTATTGTATACTTCATGGTATTGCCAAACAAAAATATTAAAATGAAAATGAACGAATATTAGTATATGTTAATCCATTAAAAATGTATATTCACCACAGGTCTTATCGTGGGCATATCGAATAAGCAGTTGGGAAAAATGGTGCTCTGGTTTGAGGATGATCGGGTGTTGTTGATCGTATTGTAGATTCGAATTTTGCAATCTGCCTCCAACTCTTAAAATGCCCTGGCTGTCGATAAATGGATTTAGAGAGCCGAAATATTTGCATGATAATGGTTGTTTGGTAAGTTCATTAATTTCTTTGGAGAATATTTCCTTCTGAATGAGCATAATGCAAATCAGAGTTGAAGCCTGTATGTCTGAGGGAGAAAGAGGTGACGCAATGTGATTTTTGGGGACCTTTTTGAGACAAATTAATACAATTCGACGACAATATGAAACAATTCGGAATAGATTTGATTGTTTATAAATTTGTTTGATTACCTCGTTTCTCTCTTCGTTGATGCAATGTGTATGTGTTTTGACAGGACGTTTCTCTTCTTCTGTTTCCAAAGTGGATGGTTGACTTGGGAGGGAAAATGTCCAACTTGTTTGCAGGTATTCCGGTCCCTTCCACCAAAGATTGTTGTTTTGCAGTTCCGATGGTGATGTACCTCGAGAGGCTAAATCTGCTGGATTATATTACGTAGGAACGTGCCTCCAGATATTAAGATTGGTTAATCTCTGAATTTCTGCAACTCGATTACTAATGAAGGTTTTCCACTTGGATGGTGGCGCTGTTATCCAACACAATGTGATAGTGGAATCAGTCCAAGCGAATGTTTGAATGTCCCCTAATTGTAAAACTTCAACAGAGTATTTCAGAAGACGAGCTAACATGACAGCACCGCAAAGTTCAAGCCGAGGAAGTGAGACAGTGTTCAATGGCGCAACCCTAGTCTTAGACATGATAAGATGAGTGTGAATTCTGTTTTGACTATCTAAAACCCTAAGGTACACTGCAGCCCCATATGCCTTCATGGAAGCATCACTAAATCCATGTAGTTGTAATTGTTTGTTTCCCTTTTCAGTGAAGATCCAACGTGGTATGCGAAATTTTTCCAGCAGTGGCAGTTCTGACCGCAGGGAAACCATTCTTCCTGGAGTTCAAATGGCACCAGTGCATCCCATGTTAAACCCTTTAGCCAAAGTTTTTGCATTTATTTTACTATGGATGAATACGACTTTGTAAGGATGAAGACCCAAATCTTTACACAAAATTCGCAATCGTCGCGAAATCTACAAATACTGGCAATACTGGCCAATACAGGGGTGTTTTTTTTGTAACCTATAAATGTAGGTTGAAAAAGTTCGCATTCAAAAATTAATATCGCGGCTGAAAGTTTTCTTTATGTACACCTGGCAGCACTGGGCATGGTGAAATTTTCTTGTTGCGTGAAGTAAAAACTATTCGATCAGTCGATATCATTTGGATGAGAGAAGATTTGTATGCCTTCGTAAAGCATGGCAATCGCTAACGATATCGAAAACGATATCGACTATCTTTATTCTATTGTATTTTCCGTGAAAAGCTTTTTTGAAGCCTATACACATACATACATAAATTATGTAGGTTACAAATGAACATACATAATTTAGAATTTTCATTGATTCTTGAGCGAGTTTTACATCTTAATAAATAATTTTTTCAATTTTATCAACAACTCACAGCCTTTAGCTTTTAGCTCATTAAATGTCATAGACATATCTGCGCTGCCAATTTTTTGTGATGAATTTCTAAGCGGCGATGTTGGTCTTGTTTGTGCATTTTTATTGCGCTAGCAAAGAAAATACACGGCTTACATATAAAAACGGAACAAATAATATCTTATGTACAAACTTCTGAAGAGCAATATCATAAAGTTCCAATGAATTCTGTTTAACTTAAGATCAACTAGACGTGGCATTGCAATTTATCCATGTATCCATGTTTTTGCTTTGCCCCTTCTACTCATTTATCCATACTTCCGTGGTGGTTTTCTTTTGCCTGAGCTTATAGAGTGTATCGCAATCATGAACCTATTTCTATATCTAATAAGAGTTCTGGCAAAATTCAAACTCCATTTAAAATAAGTGCTGCCAGGTTATGGTAAATCTAAATCTAGTCAGACTCAGAAGAAACTGTTATGAAAAGAACTATAATGATTTTTGATTGTGGCAATTATTTTAAATTCAAACTTTCACCATAACAGTTCAAATAAATTTCCACCGATTGCATGACACCATCGATTTGTACATATTTAGCTTTTTCAATGGCAGTCGTCTGACGTCCACACCATCATCATCAAATGATATGAAATTCATTAGCCATGAACTGCTCAACCCTCTTAACAACTTCACCTTTAAAGAAACCTTTTTTCTTTTATCATCGATTTTCAATAAAAATTGGATTACACGATTTTTCCATTGATCAGCAGCTCTACTCCGACAGTACAATGAACGAGAAGTCTCGAGTCCGAAATTTAGAAACGATTCCTTTAAAATTATGCACCCCTCCGCAGCGACAACCAGAGTTGAACGTTGTTGCTGGAAATGAATTTTCACTCTGCGGAAATGAAAATCCGATTGTAATCTCCTTCTATGAGATTTTCGTAGACCTAGACGAAAATTATGAAAGAAAAGTAAATCGCATAGGAATTGACTGTCATATTGGAGTTATGTGTGATATTTCACCAAGTGTACATCTCACCACTCACACGCATTCCATCACAATGCTCTGGACAGTTGACAGTGATAAAACTTCATCTCGATTGAAAAATTGCTTTAATCGCAGCCCCAGACCCTTTCGCTTCGGTCATTTGTTCTCCATGCGAACGTACACGCTTATTGACATTGTTGTCCTTCAAGATTTATCATCGTTTCTCCAAATCCAGAAATAAATCGAAGAGCTAAGTGTATGTGGCTACAATTTTTCATGCGACATATTTTTCCGTCCGCCGCCGCCGCTGCCATAATCAACCCCCCGACTCGAACATGCTGCTGGCAAGGATACGAGTGTGTGTCATATGATAAATGACCTCGGAGTGCTGAAATATGACCAAAGCGCTTGCTAGGTTTTCTTTGAGAAAATTTAATTGAAGGTCCTCGTGGAGCTGAGTGGCTTCTTCTACTGCTGTTGCACGTTGTGATGCATGAAGCAGATCATAATGAAATGTCACTAGTACTGAAGCGATGGGATCCCTCGCTACTGCTGTGGTAAAGGGGTGAACTAATCTTTGGATTTCATTTGGCGGATGACTTGCCGTCTGGCAGTTGTCGGTGTTTCGTCAGTCGACTCTGAAGCTCTCCATAAAATGTAAATTTACCCTTTGTTTAGTATGCATAGCCTTTTCGGTGAGTGTTTGATGTAACTAAGATTAATCTTTGGCTTATTTGCATTTCTTAAATATCCTCCGAGGGGATTTAAATGTCTTATTCGTATGCTTGGGGTAATAAAAGCCGACCGATGGTGTTAAGTGTTCGTGACAATAAAGCCCATGGCAAGATAAACATGAATATCATCTTGGAAATGTATCCTTTCAGTCTTACTCCAATGATGTCAGCACAGTGGAGTGCGTGTAGACGGATATTCTTTACTTAACCCTTTAATCATTTTAAAGTTACGAAAAAAGGAGGCATACAGAGGTTAGATTGTGGCAATACAAAAGATACATTACTCTCAAGGCACTGCTGTCAAAAGGGTACTTTTGTCTTTCTACTTCCTCTATTAAGTGATAGAACTAGAGTTCCGCGAAACGTTTAAGTTCATTTTCGAAATGAATTTCCATATTATCCTTAGATTGACATACCAAAATTTACTTATCTGCTAATCTTAGGAGTCGAAAGTATCATCACTGATCATGACAATGTTGCTTAATACTCGTAGCACCCGAGAATGGCCTTTAAGGTGGAAGTTGATTCTCAAAAACAGAAGAAAGCTAAGGACTGATATTCGAAAGGTTTTTGTTTCATCTATCAAAGGATTTCTGGCTCCCGGGTTAACGACTTACGATGTTCCCAAATGTCACGTCTTGCATAGAGGAAGATTGTCTGAGGAATTCAAGATCTAAGGTAAGACAACGCAACATTCAAATGTCATGGGCCTGAACATAAACACAGCAAAACTAAGATAATCAGCCTCAGAACTAACTTTTTGACTCGAGTATGCTTTGATGCATTGAGCAGTAGAGCCAGATGAGAATTGCCCTAGGAAGTATTGTCTCTGTTAAAGATAGGACCGAAGAAGATATCTTCAGCCGTATCGGTAAAACCAGATCTGCGTTTGGTATATTGTACAAAATATGGCGAGCTTAAGCACCAAGCAATGTCTAATCCATCCGTGTTATTATGGACCTCGCGGCTTCGTTTACAGAACTCGATCCGAGAGGTCCAATTCCGTATTAACTCTGTTGCATAAAACGGACTGGAGCTGGATCTCACCAGGCGGATTTTCCAAAAAACAATGGTTTGAATGATCTTGTTTTAAAGTTGGTCAATTGTTGTTGGTTTGCTGCCATAAGCCAGCGACTGTAGCCCCAGAGAAAAAAATCTAAGGGCGTAAAATCGCACGGCCATTTCACATCGCTCCTTCTGGAAATAACGCGTTCTGGAACCACATGTCATCCAATTAAGGCTGCAGAAAGTCAGTTAGCATAGTCCGATACCATTGAAAGTCACCCTCTCATCCATTATCGTTTCGGAAGATGTATGGCCCAATGTCGCTCGAGTAAAATCCACACCAAACAGTAAGGTTCTCCAGGTGCAATTAGATACTCTTGATACTGCTGTGGATTATTCTCCCCCCAAATGTGGCAATTTTGCTTGCTCAAGCCGTTCTACCAAAAATGTGCTTCATCGCTGGAGATGATATTTTCGCAAAAAATGTTTGGATTCGTTTTCAAAAATCAAATCAGCGAACAAACGACGAGATTCGTGATCTTGGGGCTTTAGTTCTTTTTTCAATTGGATCTTATACGGATGCATACCCAATTTTTTTTCCAAAATTCGCCAAGTTGAGGTCTCAGAAAGGCGAACTCCTTGTGCACGACGAGAAATCGAGAGGTTTGTATCTTCAGCAACACTTTCAGCAACAGCAGCAATATTCTCGCTTGACCGCGCATTTCGGGGTCATACATGGACTGCTCGATCTGCAACCGAACTGCTTTTCCTGAATATCCCGATAATTCGTTGAATTGTTCGTTTGGTAAATATTTCGTAGCTGCGATTTATGTTCTGACCCAACTGTATCTCGAACGAACATCTTCACCAGAGAATGGGTCAGAAGCAATAGGCATTACAATCCAACTTCAAAAGTGGCACTAGATTGGTCACACACTTCAAAAAAGAACACAGTTTGATATCTTCCGCATACGTGTTTTTCTTGGAAAATTTTAACGGGACCCAAGTGAAAATTGTATCTTTGTTTTCATCTTATGTCCCAAATGTGGGATCCAAAACATTAACATCAATTAATTGCTTACATGCCAATATATCGGCCATTTGTAGCACACCATGCATTTAAGGGTTAAGTTTGGAATATTTTCCTAATAACCCGTATAGTTCTCTATATTTGTTATCTAGTACTAGTTCATTACGTTTCTTTTTTACGTGAGACTACCATTTCAACTTTGCGTCGAGTGTTATTCCGAGGTACATATTTGGCCTCATTTGCAAACGGAATACAGACCGAGTTTATAAAAATGGGTAACTTATTCGTTTTCAAATGACTCCTCCTGTTGGATGACATGACGAGTTATAGCAAGACCTTCACCAGGATATCAATTCGGATTTTCCTGCAACTATGAATTTTAAAGCAGAACCAGATTATGGTAGAAATATCATCATAACAATATATAAATTGCAATGTCACGCCTTTACCAGTCAAACGTCGCCCCAGATATACTACAAAACTAATACACAAACTGAAGTAAAACGGTGTACACCTGTAACTTAACATTATATTTAAAAGGAACTCAAAAAGAGAACCATTCTTACGAAATGTCACTAATTCAAAGTATAAATACAATCCAAACTTTTTTGGTGGATTAGATTTGTTGATAGCTTACAAAAAACCTTGGGGTGCGATCGCAAAAACTTTTTGCGCTAGCTTTAATAGATGGCGCTGCTTACAATGATTTCTTGCTTAAATTGCTACTGATTACGATCAGAATTCTTTACGATTTATATACTGTGATGATATCACTTTAATGTACATATGTTTATTCGCCCATGTATTAAAAAGATCGTGTTTTTAATACACGGGCGAAGCCGGGCGGGACAGCTAGTATTTAACATAAAACGAATCACTAAGGAGGTTAAAGGCTGCTATCCAGAAACCGTTTGAAAATGTTCACATCTTTGTAATTCTATTTTTTAGTGCTCTGTATTTTTGGTTTAAGTTTGAGTCATTTAAGTTGAGATTGCAAAAAAAAGCGCCGCATTCAAAAAAAAATAAATCTTCTACATATGTAGGTTAGGTTGCGAGGGGTTGAGAGCCCAACACACTGGGCGCCAGAGTGGGCCCATAGTGATCCCCTAAGAATCCATCCAAGGATGGCATGTAAACCGCCACTATTCCCTCAAAGTATTTTATTACCCTATAAAATTTAAAAATAAGTCTATGGTTAATTTCACCTACCTCCTACAGGTTACTAAAGAAATAGGAGCCTTAAATGTTCCACGATTCTAGCGCCTTCAGCGCAGCCTGGCTGTCGATATAAATATCAATATTGTCACCGGATATTCGTTTCATTTTCAGAAGTTCTGCAGCTCTGAGTATCCAGCTGCTAGGTATCCGGGAGTCTTAAAGACACCTTTAGATCTGGGTCCACACAGAAGATACCAGACCCGTGGCGCTTGCAGTTTCAGACCTGTCAGTGAAGCATGCATTGTCTGTATGCCGATCTTGTACATAACAATGTAGATGTTCCATTTGATATTTTTTCTTACCATAGTCGAAGTAAAGGCTAATTTAAACTTTAAAAAAAATACAATATGTTTGAAGTTGTTATTTAGTCTCAGTAAAGAGAGTGTAGACAATGCTAGACATAGTTTCCAAGTTAGCTTATCTGCTGTGAAATTTTAATATTTTAATAAATAAGGTATGGCAACCCTGCTGCTGGCTAAAGAGACTTGTTGGTTGACGCAGAAGAGTTTCGATCTTACAAAGCAATAAAAATAATTAATGCCGAAGAATAAGTCAAACAGCAATTAATCGACCACTGAAGTGAATAACTTTGCGAAATAAAATATTCCCACTTCCAGTTGCGCGGCAAGTTTATTCACAGAAGCGGTCGAGGAGCAACACAACAAAACCGAGAATATATATGGACAATAAATATCCAACAGATATATTTCATAATTTCGATGCTTATCTAAATGGCTTCTGTGAAGCGAATCCAAGGATTGCCTGACTTTGTGCTGCGCTTCCAGTGCTTTATGGCCGTGCAAAAAGACAAAGTAGCCATTTAAATTAATTTTTGAATGGCCGCAGGCCAAAAGGTTCTGGTTCTGGTTCTGGTTCTGGTTCTGGTTCTGGTTCTGCTGGTTCGTATGCAAATAAACTCCAAGAAGATATACTCTCCTTAAGATAAAACATCTACATCCAGTGAGTGGGTGTAAAGTACACACTCATATAAATCCAACCCCGGGAGAGGCTCCAAATGCAATTTGTATGTTCACCGGTTCAACCCTTTTGTATTGTAAATCTGAGTGGTAATTAAGATAATTTTAATTGTATGCATGGATTTCGGTTGTGCCGGAGTGAAATTTATGTATGGACTGGAGTGGGGAGGGTTGACTCAATTTAAGAATACTTGAGAGCGAGTATACCTTTGAGTGGGGGAATGGGATTCGTCGGGGGTTCTTAAGACTGTGAAAGGCGTCGTATTTAATTTTCTTGTTCGTGGTTTCAATAGCTACAGAATTAATCAGTTAAAGCTTTAAGCTGGTACGAGTACTATTTTGTTTACAATTTTTAATCTAAATACTTGAAAGATTAAGAGATTAGCATTAAAGGGAGAGAGATGGAGGTAACAATGAACACTTATTCTTCATAACTTCTATATTGGCTGAACGTTAGTTAGGTTAAGTTTTAGGATAAGGATTGTTCTCCGGTGACATCAGTTCCAATTAATACCATTTTGGAGACAGGACCTGTAGTCAACTAGAATGTACGAATTGTAAAACACCTTTGGGATAGGTCTTTGTAGATTCTGCTACCCAGATAAGTTGTTCCCCGTTGGCAGAAGAGATGCTCCACTATTGCATAACAGTATCGAGGAGATTCTCTAGACAATTTAGATCAAGGTTGTGAATGTAAATATAAGTGATGCCACTGTTGTGAACCTATCATACATTTGCTTGTTACATATAAATGTATTTCATTAGTAAGTTGCGGGCGTTAAAAACTTGAAATAGGTCTAAACGAATAAAACTACTGGTGGAGAATTTCAGGAAGCAGTGACCATTTTATTTGAGTATCTCCAAGAGGGATTCTTATTGTAATAGATAATCTGAATCCTTCCATGGAATTCTTATCCGTTTCAAGACTACGAGACTACAAGATTATGGAGAACGAATTAAGAGAGTTTTATATTTTGGCAGTTTTGATATTGATTACTTGAAACATGTTTCCGGTTTTATAATCTCGCCCTTGATGGTACAGAATAACACACTAAACCAGGTACATATGTGCAACTGCAACTGAATATTTACAGCAATATACCCGATCAGGACATACTTGCACCGTTGCGGATATCATGTGAAAATTCGAAGTTCTTATCTAAGAACGTACCACACGGTATCCTAGACCCAAAAAGTCATTTATAGATGGATCTA
This sequence comes from Brachyopa scutellaris, assembly GCA_949775065.1. Classification (NCBI taxonomy): domain Eukaryota; kingdom Metazoa; phylum Arthropoda; class Insecta; order Diptera; family Syrphidae; genus Brachyopa; species Brachyopa scutellaris. The sequence continues at coordinate 77,802,728 of OX459113.1, forward strand.
AAATGGTGTTGGTGCTGGGGTTTTTGGTCCCAAGACCAACAACGTCTCAGTGTCTCTTGGAAAATTCACCAGCGTGTTTCAGGCTGAAGTTTATGCCAGCAAGGTCCTGCGCGTTGATAAATCTGTTGTAGTCAAGTTGTACTTCAAGTTTTAAGTTCGTGTTTCTTCAACAAAAAGCTAATAAAGTGCTACTTCAATGCCCGTAGCGTAGCCACAAAGACCTTGAAGGTAATGAAGTTGCGGATGAATTTGCCTAATTGAGCCCCGCAACAATTTAACCTTAGTTAATACATGGGAGCATGTGGTTGGCTGTGGCATAGTCGTCGTTTGTTACCATGAAGGTTCACGGTTCAAATCCAGATATCTCAGAAAAATCTGTTTCTCGCACGACATAAAGACCTATTTCAGAAGTAAATGTCAAAAATCTACTGCAAGGGCAGTAGGATGGTGGTAGGCTAAAGAAATTGATCGCACAAACAATAAAAAAAAAAAACATCTGGAAAAACTTCTGTGGATCACAAGAAACGACAAAAATGTCCACAACTCTCCAGTTCTCCTGGAGTTAGTTGAAACCTAAACCGAAACATTTTCATCTTAACATTTAATTGCAAAATTTGACTGTGGCCAGTTTGACCACCCTCTTCAATGGCCTGTCATTAACAAATGATATATTTGGTATCGTCTGTTGTACCTACATATTATGTCATTGCAGTATCTGCATTCGTCCATGTTTGAAAGTTTGTTTTCTCAAGAGACAGTGTCCGGAAAGTATTTCTATGAAAGTACTTAACTTTGTCCTATTTAGTCCAAGGATTGCTTTTGTCCTTTTGTGGTCTAAAACCAACCAAAAAAGCCTTGGGCACCTATTCTTAACCATCTCTGATCCCTGTAATTGTATTCTTTAATTTTGCCTCGATGCCACATGATGGTGGTGATACATACAATCATTGCCTCACTGCACTTATATGATATCATCATCTTTTCATTATATATAATGTGCAACTAATAATGAGAAGTACCGAAACATCACACCACAGAGGTGATATACGAAGCTGCAAAGAAGAAGATGGTGATTGCTGTTTCTGTCATTAAGCCGTTGAGACGAAATCCGCTGCTGTATTGACCATTGTACTTATTTTATCTTTTTTAAATAAATGAATTCTGTAATCAATAGTAAAAGCAGTCTTTACCTTCCTACATACATATGTAAAGGGTGATTTTTTAGCTGGTTTGGTTTTGGCAACACTGGTTTTGACAGCTGACGTGTGTTTAGTACCTTGTGTCACTGTCAAACAGCTTCAGTTTGGTTTGCAATTTAACCATGGATCGTCTTACAAATGAACAACGCTTGCAAATTATTGAATTTTACTATCAAAATTCGTGCTCGGTTCGAAATGTTCATCGCGCGCTGCTTCCATTTTATGATCGGCATTCTCGACCTTCTGAGCAGTCTATTCGGAAGATTGTGACCAAATTTCGCACCAAATTTACTTTGTTGGACATTAAACCACCAACACGTTTACGTACTGTGCGTAGTGAAGAAAATATTGCGGCCGTATCAGCTAGTGTGACAGAAGACCGCGAAATGTCGATTCGGCGCTACCGAGCGATGATAACAAACTTTTTTTTGCCCGAAATGGAAGTTCTTGACTTGCATGATATGTGGTTTCAACAAGACGGTGCCACATGCCACACAGCACGCGAAACAATGGCGCAATTGCGAGGCGAGTTTGGTGAACAGTTAATTTCACGTTTCGGGCCGGTCAATTGGCCGCCTAGATCGTGCGATTTGACACCATTAGATTATTTTTTGTGGGGGTATGTCAAGGCTAATGTCTATAGGGACAAGCCCGCTTCGATTGACGCACTGGAAGCCAACATCCATGCATTCATTCGTGAGATACCGGCCGATATGTGTGAAAGAGTATGCCAAAATTGGACTCAGCGGATGGGCTACCTGAGACGCAGCCGCGGTCAACATTTGCATGAAATTATCTTTAAACATTAAATTGCAAGGTTCAAACTATCGATTCAAATAAATATTTCATTCATTTTTTCGAATTTTTTGTGTTTTTTTTTTTAAAAAAGTTCTGAACCTCTTAAAAAATCACCCTTTATGTGCACCATCTCGGCTATAAGCAATGCCCCCGCAAGTTCATTTCCGTCCACATCAGAGTGTCCTCATACCCAACATAGTTTGACCCTCTTCTATCTGCTTAGTATTTTAAGCACAGGGTGACATCCTTCTACAATTGCCAATTTAACGATACTCGACTCTAGAGCTCTAGACGCGGCCTGACTGTCGATGTAGATTGTGATATCAATATCCGATATCAGCTTCATCACCAACATCTCCGCCGCTTTGCGCACAGCTGGAACCCCTGCCTGAAATACACGGCAGTCGTCCGGAAGTCTGAAGGACGTGCTTAGCTCTGTTTCTCTTCAATAAATTCCAGAACCCGTGCTATTTTCGGTTTTCGGCCCGTCCGTAAAGACCGTAATGTGTTTTTGGCATGTAGGCGCCATGCTCCCCCAACCTTCACTCTGTGGGCACAGCGCTTCGTACGGTGTTTAGCAAAGTCCAGAACTGGGAGGACTTCATCCGTTCTATCGAGTTTGCCAATTTTAAGTCCTCTCAGGAATAGCGCTATAACTAATGATACCAACTATACTGGATTTTCCAGTACCATACTGGATTCGAGGTCCAGATACTGAATGAATTTCCGTACTGGATTTTATACTGGATTTTAATAAATATTATCAGTTTGTGCGTACTACGAATATTGAACAAGCTCTTTTAAAAATCAACACTCGTGCGCATGTCGAACGCACACAAAAGGTCTGTTTGGTAACTTTTTAGAGGCAAGTGGGCCGGGCCGGCCAACACTGTCAAATAGTAAATAATTTGAAAAGCGTTGAACCACATTTGGGTAAAAATTGTCAATTTGTTTTTGTTTTCCACTTCACAGTGAATTGACGACAGCTATGTTCACTGAATGAAACTGCCAAATGGCGGCTTGGGCAGTGTTAGCCCACTTCACCCAAAAGAAAAGTTGGTGTAAGAATTCGTAAGGCTCTTAATTGAGCGGAAGTTTGGCTTTCTTTTACGGATTGTTACGAATCTTTTGGGTTAACAAACAGGAATTTGTCAGAATTCGTACGAATACCAAAGTTATCCAACAGACCTAAGGTGTCTCGTCTCAGGACAAGTATGCTTTCCAACAAACGCAGACAGAGCCGCAGTCAGCTGATGTTAGTCTGATGTCAGTGCAGTTCGCTGAATTGAGCACAGACTCAGATTAATAAAAAAAAAAGTGTTGTACTTTTTTTTAATGAGGTAATAAACAAATTGATGAAGTAAATATACATACTGGATTTATAATGGGTTTTAATAATAAAAAGGTATTACAGTAAAACTTGCGAATAGTGGAATCTGCGAATAAAAGAATCTTGCGAAACCTGGATAGTGGACATTTTTGGATGTCAATTTTGATTTTCTTCATACAAACTCACTCTTATATAGTAGAAACCTGCGAAATCTGAATACTGGAAAATTTTTTAATGAATTTTGTTTTTTCCCATACAAATTCACTCTTCAATAGCAGAATCAAAATATGATTAGATTAGATTTTTATTTCGTTTATAATTAAAAATGTGTTATTGCACAATTTACAGAATTTGGTATACAGAGATGTGATATATAGTTATATCTTTCTACTGGAGAACTTATTTTACATTTACAAAAAAATTATTACAATAAAAAAACATATATTGAGGAAATAACGGAAAAAACCTCAAATTTAAGTAAAAGAAAAAAAAAATGTACCCATTTATATACGTAGGAATTCAAAATTACGTATGCATAACATATAATAAATAATATATAATACACTTAATTCTGTTTTTACACGAAGGATACGTTCCCAAAAAATTCGTGTAAAAAAAAATCGGGTATTTGTACGGACATATATGAGCAAACAAAATATTGGTTCCAGACTAGCATAAAAGTAATACAATATAAAAGGTAATATGTATGTACATAATTCAAAGAAGGTACAAATATTGAACAGATTTGTAAAAATTATGTTTTATTCGTTGCCATTGTCTGACAAAAGTTGTGCAAGATCACTGCTAAGACCAGAAATATTATGGTCATCGTCTTCTTACTTACTTACTTAGTTGGCGCTACAGCTCGAGGTGAAGCTGGGCCTGCTTCTCGCAACCATTTGTGTGTGCGTGTTATATTTTTGCACCAATGGAAGGGACCTACAGTTTTATGCCGACTCCGAACGGCGAGTTGAGAAGCTCAATCGTGACAAATGATACTCTTTGATGCTTGTCAGACATTCGAAAGAGGTGGGCACTGTGAAAAACTTTTTAGGTGTTTGCGGCGGGATTCGAACCCAAGACCGCTGGCTCAGTAGTCCGACGCACTAACCACTTACGCTACGGTGCTCACGGTGTCATCGTCTTCTGGATCGGTTTATTTATTGGATCTCTGCGCAAAATCTAGCAATTTGAACACGAGTTTCGGTAGTTTTATGAAGAAACTCGGTAATCAATGGCTGTGTTCCCATTTTAACTCCAATCTTTAGATCACTTTGAAACATTTCACCGCGCTCTTCATTAGAATCGTGCATTATAAAATTAGGGGAAAACCCGAAATTTGAAATTGCTTGACGTTTTATTCGTGTTATTTTAAAATGCATCGTGTAAAAAGGGAACTAATTTTTTTTTCTGATTCGTGTAAAAAAAATTCGTGTAAAAACAGAACTGAGTGTATATGATATATAATAAATAATAAATAATAAATAATAAATAATAAATAATAAATAATAAATAATAAATAATAAATAATAAATAATAAATAATAAATAATAAATAATAAATAATAAATAATAAATAATAAATAATAAATAATAAATAATAAATAATAAATAATAAATAATAAATAATAAATAATAAATAATAAATAATAAATAATGAATAATAAATAATAAATAATAAATAATAAATAATAAATAATAAATAATAAATAATTAATAATAAATAATAAATAATAAATAATAAATAATAAATAATAAATAATAAACAATAAATAATAAATAATAAATAATAAATAATAAATAATAAATATGAATGCGCTGAAATTCATTAAAATTTTGTCGGCTTCGTTTCCTTTTCCGAGAATTTTGACCTTTCAACTGTTTCTTTTCGTGTGTGTCTCATTCTACTGGCTTCATTCAGCAAGTACACATTCTGAACTCCGATATAAAAATTTATCGAAAAATAGTAAAAGAAATTAGGTTGCCGATAGTGGAAAAACTTGCGAATAGTAGAAATGTTGCGAATAGTAGAAAAAAAATGTGCACCGAAGCATTACACTATTCACTAGTTTTACTGTAATACTAAATATATACTGGATTTCATCTAGCAAGAGTTGGTATCATTAGCTATGACCATAGCTTCTATTCCTGAAGTAGCCTTAATTAGTGAGTCCAATCGCCCTCTTGCTGGCCAGGTGCATTGTATGCAGATCGAGTGGTATAAAATGCATAAAAGTATCCAGAGGGCTTCCAGTATGGCGACACCGGATGTTGTCTGAACCGCTGCTAATCTACCTAATATGTACCTATCTGTCTTTTGATAGCTGCCTCCCACCAGACAATTGCCCTAACTGTGCATCATTGCCGGTTTGAGTCCCCAAGTTTTTTCCGCTATTCTTTTGCTAAAGAGCTTATGGTACGCCTATCTGCTTCTATCCTGTGAATTTAGATTCAAATTAGGCTTTCTAACTCGAATAATGCCAAGATACTTTGAATGATCTGATAGAAAAACTTCAGCTTGGGGCGCTTGAAAGCTGTTATTTTGTACTTTCGGGTTAAAAGAACTAGTTTCGTTTTGGTGGGTCTGACGTGAAGTCCGCACCTTCTTACCCATTTGCTGATGGTCGCCAATGTGGCTTTAACGATTTCACTCATATTAGTAAATTTGCCTTGAACTATAATAACCACGTCATCTGGTCATCAGCGAGCGGTGACGCTGATTCCATCAGAGCACAGTTTCTTTAGGACAACATTCAGGACCAGCACCCACAATAGGGGTGATATGCTTTCTTCTTAATGAATGCCTCTGCTGACTAATTTCCTTATGTGAAAATTTTATAAATTCGGAGTAAACAATTTAAATTAATAATTTAAGTTAATGATGAGATATTGACGTACTCCATCCATATATATATAAATCAAGCGTATCGACTGTACTTGAAGCAATCGAAAATGCAAATATCAGAATATTGGCATAGGAGCAGGGCTTGCAAAAATTGTGCGCACCCTTGTGGTTGCAAAAATAAAAAAAAAAAAACCTTCAACCACTATTTACCCATCCTCACTAAGCTGCTTATTTGAGCAACGAGTTCAAATCAGCGAAATATCAACAATTGCACCCCCCAAAATCTTAAGACGATTTTCCAAATAAAATTCTGACGAGCACTGATTTATTTATCCTCCGGGACGGGTGTATTTTTTTTTTTTAGCTAATCAACGTAAATCTTCTGCCTATTGTCAGTTTTGTAGACAAAAAAAAGGGAAGAAAACTGTTATCCTGTACCGTTACCCCTAACAAATATTTTGACACATTAAAATCAATGACACCTTGCGTAGATCCTTCCTACCTACCACTAGTGCAACTTACGTACGTAATATGCTCATACCCTCATATCCTGCTCAAGTGCAGATCACTAGAGATCTATAGGCAGATAGAAAATAAAATAAAAACAAACTGAGGAAAATTATTATTATTTTATTTTACTTGTTAATCCGTGTTATCCGTCCTTCCCGTTGCAGTAATTGATGTTGGCCTGCGATAAGGCCGATGACCATAACAATTTGGTGACTGCAATAAAATGTGACACTTTGAGGCAATAAAGATCCTCAACAATATAATTTCAGGCGAAACACGGTCCGCCTGGCGAACACAGTTATCCGATTGTTCTCAAGTGTTTTTGACTGAAAAAAAGAAAAAAAATTAAAACAGATTCGGTGGCGTTTTCCATGATTTGAACAGGTCAAACATTTAATGTTTGTGGTTGCCCTTTTGTGTTGTTTTTGTTTAAATTTTTTTTATTTTTACTTTTTTTGGGGCAGTTATCTTCGAGGCACAATCTGATTGTAGTTTTCTTCGTATGGATGATAGATGGAAATGACTTTATCCGCTTTTGGTTCTTTTCTGGTAGCACACGGCTGGCAGTGGAATCTAATCGAGATAGGAACATGATTTAGCTGTGCCTCAAGTCAGTGTCACCGAAATGGTAACAAGTTCTATTTTTGTTTTGTGAACATATGAACATATTGTGTACTTCATCCGCATCAATAGGTGTTTTTGTTTTCTGTTTTCTTATTCAAAGCAAAGCTTGTCAAGAAACAAGTTTGTGGTTCTTTTTTTTATAGCTGACTGAAGACTGTCAAATAGCTACTTAAAAGATGCGAATCGGAACCAGCTGAGCACCTTTACTTCAGAGTATGATTGACATGATCAAACCTTATTCAGTGCTTATTCAGTTCAGTTAAAGAAATATGAAACTTAGGTGCGAGCATATGTCCTACATTGTCAGTTTGTATCGTAGATTCAGCCACAAGTACCATCCATGCCTTACAAATTACCCTGGCCTTTCGCAGGGACGTTGTAAATTTAACGTGGACAATAGTTTCTATATCAAACTCAGTCATAAAAAGGACTGGAATCTATAATTTACCCACGACGGCTCATACCATAAAATAGTACACGGATAGTTCAAGAACTAACGACCGTGTGCAGAAGTGTCCAGAACAGTACCAGCATGATCCAAACGCCACTTTAAATAATTAGAGTCGGCTTTAAATTTCTCATATAATATTATGACTGGGTTTGTTCGTTCAAATAACACACACCAATGCCGATATTAATCAAAATACAGGCAAAAATGTGTTGATGAATAACGAAAAGTTATAGCCGGCTTTTTTTATTTAGTGCCGGCTGTAGCTTAAGTCGGCTATAGGTACAATTCATGAGCTGACTATGAATTTGCACCATTGTATTTTAGTGAAACTTGATGGTGACCAGGCTCTAGCTGAGCAAATGTATCGGAAATGGTTTGCATGTCTTAAAAGTGGTGATTTTGACGTGGAAGACAAGGAATGACCTGGACAGTCGAAAAAGTTCGAAGATGAAGAATTGGAGGAATTGTTCAGTAAATACCCATATCGAATCGTTGGGAGTTGACTTGCCTTATAGCCATGGGAATGATCCAAAAGCAAAGAAATTGGGTCCCATATGAAATGAAACCAAGGGACTACTATGCAATGCTGCCCGGGTTCAATCCCAGCCCGAGTCCAACACCTAAACATGTTTCACAGTGCCACCTCTTTCAAATGTCTGACAAGCAATCAAAGAGTTTCATTTGTCACGATTGAGCTCGAGTTGGATCCGAGATTCACAAAAATTGATCTCGAGCAAACAAAAAAGTGCTTTTTTCGTCGGTTGGAAAATAAAAATTGTAGTAGAGCGCCAAAAATTGCTCGAGATCAATCTTTTTTTGCCCAATCGAAATCGACATAAGTAAGTGTCACTGGCGATAAAAAGGGAATCCATTACGACAATCCCAATCGAAGAAGGTTATGGGTTAAGTACGGCTAACATCAACGCAGCAAAATATCGATGAATCCGAGCTCATGTTCTGTATTTGGTGGCACCAATGTGTGAATGTACGAGAATTGTCCAATAGATGGAGCAGCGCGGCGGTGCAAAACTACATTATGCTAGAAATCCGGCGGTATTCAATCAATGGGAATTGTGAGCTGATAGGCTCATGATTGGTGAGCAGAAAACAATATTACTTAGCACTAACTTTTCCAGAACAATTAACTGAGTAGTGAGTACATATCTATGATAAACCGCCGCGCCGTCAACATCTACTCCATTAATTTTTTTTAGTTCTGTTCAAGCTAGTTCCTTCTCTGCTTGGTAGACGGGGGCACATTCGTCATCGGGGCATATTCGTCTAGCCCGTTTTAAGTATGATCCTGGCTTTATCAACTAACGCCCTTCCGGTCAAATCCGCCCTTTAACGCTAAAATGGGATCCATTGTATTTAGTATGAAAGCTATAGCTAGCCACAAAAAAAAATTGTTTTGTGTTTTTGTGTGCTCCGATGTTATTTTTCAATGCGGATGTGTCAGCGTGACCAATTTTATATGCATTGATCAAACATTTTCAGAATTAAACAAGAATCCAATTTTCCAAGATTTTAAAAGTTTATGAAAAATGTAAAGTAAAAGACAATTTGAGAGATCGTGGAACAATCGGCACCTGAAAAAGTACCATCTTCTAGGAGTCATTTCCGATTCAGAGAGCAAAAGTCATGCAGAAGGTGGTTTTCAATCGGAATATACATATTTCGCGGCAGCGTTCCAAAAACTCGTTCTGCATACATGCTTTTTTTTATCTTTGTTATTTTTTTTCCCAATATTTATTTTATTTTAAGTTCAGTAATAAGATACAGTTTTTCGAAAAATTGCATTTTTTTATACAAATATAAGTGGGACCCCTTTTTTGCTTCTGGACCCCATTTTTGGACGCTTTTTGAATTTTGCTCTCGGCAACCCTGCTTCGCGGTAGATTTTGCTAAGAACCAAGAGAGCAACCTAATGTACATATGTATGTCAATACTCGTAGGCACTCATGTGCATATGTATGTCTGTACGTCGCAGCGTTTAATACTATACTTCCACTTATTTTTAGTTTGATTTTTTATATTGGTTCGTTTTCTTATATTTTTTGTATGAATTAATAAAAAAAACAAAAGGCACAGTATTGTCATTGGTATTATTCCTTTTTGAATAGTTAACAAGATATGAACATATAGTATGTATGTGTATATAAAATAGATTCTTACACTAAATACTAGCTCTTTACACATATTCATATTCTTAATTCAATTAACAATTAACAATTAAAAAATATTGAGTCTGTAATTTTCGACAAAAAACTAATTTGCCGAATTTGTCCTTTAAGTTGGCGAATGTGCCCCGAGTTGGGGTACATTCTGCAAAACGACTTATTTTTTTAAAATTGAAACAAAATTATATTCCGTTAATCTTAAGGGCAAAATTCTTATGAGGTTTCATAGCTTAGATATTAAAATATCTTCCATCACCAAACATTTTGGAATTCGTTGATAAATTTCGCCACAGCATGACTTTGTAAGCATGCATGTAGCAGGTAGGTACTGCTAAAGTACGCATTTATCTATTTTGCGAAGCACTTTCCAATACTACAAGTTTTAAGCCTACTTATGAGCTTATTTAAACATAAACTGCGAACTTAAGCGAATACAAATTATACAAAGGGTTTCCCAGAATAAGATTGTGGGGAAAACAGCGGTTCAGTTATTTTTGAAGCATCTGCACAGTGCAAAGAACGTTAGGTATACATAGGTGCCACTGGTGCCATGTGGTCAGCCCTACCGAAGAAATAAACGTGCTCCTACACATCCTGCCTCATGACGCACATGTAAAGTATTTTGTGTCGTGTGGTGCTGTAAAGCTCCGAAAACCATGGTAGGTACTGGTCCTCGAAGCCTTACGGTCATAGTAATGCTCTCGTGGCATCAAAAAGGCGCGCTTCTGCTACTTGTGTATGGCGAGTCCTGTGATACAGCCACTTCCTGTCCGCACCAAACCAATAGCATTACTGACTTTATCCTTTTTCATTACGTTTTTGTACTCGCCATTATCCAAATCATACAATATTGGATATTTTTTTAAAAAAGAAATAAACTTTTCCATATCAAATATTGCGTTATAGAACGATAAAATACTACATGCAGCGATGAACGCAATTTCTCGCGGAAATCGCCGAGATACTGATATCGTTATAGCAATCGCTTTCGCTATCGCCGCGGTGTGTGAGAGCCTTAATTCACATTCCTGCCCCTGATTTTCGCTTTCAATTAAATGAAAAAATTAGTTCACACTGATAACTAAGCCGTTTCTTTATACAATAAATTTATTAATTAACTTATGTTTACATCGTTAAATAACTATGTTTTTGTTTTGTTTCTTTAGCTTTTCAATATTCAAGTTACAGATCATTTAAAACAGCAACGAATTTAATGGTAGGTATCCAGAAATGTAAACCCTCAAAAAGGTGAACTGATTTAGTTCACACTATCGAGGTAGTACTGTAATTTGGTACACCAATTGGTGCTTAGGCCCTGTTGTAAAACCCTGTTGAAATTGAAAATTCACTAAATCAAAACACTGTAAACTTTTTAAAAAAATTTTATTGTCAGATACTCAGACACCAAACCAATTATTTCTTTAGGACTCAATATAAAAAAAAAAAAACAAATAAACTATATAAGTTTTTTTAATGTACACAAGAAAAATGTTTTATTTAAGAGCGAAATCTTTTAACTTTCCACCACCCAATCTGCGGCTGGATGGAATGGTTAATATTTGAAAAGCAAATTTTCTTTAGCCACAGAAAGTATCTCCATTTTAGATTTTGCGCAATTGATTCACACTCGATAGAGTTTGGAAGCTTTTGTCGAACAAAATATTTTGCTTTGGTGTACTTGAACACATGAATTGCATTAATGTCCAGCTGCAGTACAGTGTATGTACTTGTAGACCGTACAGCACCTATTCATACGAGTACATCCAAGGTATCTATAGGCAAATGTATTACATCTTTGAGTGACAAAGGGGCGTTCCAATTGCGCGTTTCGTTACTATACCAGCTAACTTGAAGAGTATATAAGAAACCTGTAAAACTTGTTCCCCGCATACACATTTAAACAGTGTGACGATACACGCTTGGCCACGCCTTATCAGCTACCATATGAACATAGTCGACAAGTACCTCCATTTAGATACAGATACAAATTCAAATATACTTCTTTTAGTCCCATTCGTGACTGCTGCTGCGGATGTATGGCCACAACTACTAACGAACCGTCGTGTATATAGAGTTGCGACGGACGGATGTTGGATTATGCAATGGTCGTCCTAGGAGGAGCACTTTAGAGGGTACGCCAGGAATTTCAATTAAAAGCGGACTAACCCCCTGTCCATGGGGTGCGAAATGTATCCACTGTTACCGAGAACGAGCTATTTTTTGATATTCGCCAGTACGGATACGGTAAACACTTTTTGGTTTGATTGTTGGGAAAGAAAAATCGATGAGCGTTGACCTAGTTCAATACACGCAATTAAAATATCAAATCACTTTCTCGGTTTATGGCCAGTAGCCGAACCGAAATACGAGTATTCTACCGAAAAAGCGATGCGTAAGTACCGTTTGCAATACAAATCAGTTTGGAATGCGATGATGCGGAAAGTGCCAATAGTAGAGAAGAATAAGTTGGTAGTGCAAAAGGAAATTCAGTAAATAAAGCACCAACGGCACCTTGAAAAGAAAGGAAATCTAAAAATTCAAAGAATCTTTTTGTTTTCTATATAAGGAAAAAAAAATGTATCTATAACTGATCCGAAAGTTATAGCAGGTGATTCATTTAGTGCCTGGCCACGCACTGAGTGGCTGAGCGTTAAAAACATGAGCTTGGCTGTCTGACATTATTGCTATGTCGCGTGTGCTTTACCGTTGAGTTGGGCACATCTGTCGATAGCACAGATTTCAGCTTGAAAAATACTGGGTTCGAATAGTTAAATTCCGGGCCCAAACACTCCTGCCTGGATGCGGTCTATTTGGTCGCGTATTTGCGTTCAAATTTTACAATGGTATAGCGAATTGTGCGCTCGGTAGGTATGTGGAATAAAAGTTGATCTGAGCGCACGAAACACATTCCTCGTAGAACGCTGATTTTCATAGTACCTACCTTGCTTACTTAGGTGGCGTTACAGCTCGGGGTGAACCTGGGCCTGCTTCTCGCAACCATTTGTGTGTGCGTGTTATATTTTTGCACGAACGACGAGTTGAGAAGGTCAATCATGACAAAGGATACTATTGACTAATTGACCTGATCACATAAGTACATATTTGTAATTTTTTTTTACACATATACATATGTACATAAATAGCCATTTTTAATTGATAATTAAACATCCCGAATATTCGAATATGCAAAATATTTGCGGGAGATAGCAAACCAGCCATTCGACGCTCAATATAATATTAAAAAGCATAGTACTGTAGTAGAGAAGGTTTGGAAAATAAAATTTAAAATTGAACAATAAAAGTAAACATAGAAGCAGAAGACTTTAAAAAATGCTTAGGTGTCCGAGTTAGGCTTGAACTGACTACACTACACATGATCACTTTTTGTTGGTAGTTTGTGTTTACTTACTTAGTGGGCGCTACAGCTCGAGGTGAACCGGGGCCTGATTCTCGCAACCATTTGTGTGTGCGTGTTATATTTTTGCACGAATGGAAGGGACCTACAGTTTTTTGACGACTCCGAACGGCGAGTTCAGAAGCTTAATCGTGACAAATGATACTCTTTGATGCTTGTCAGGCATTCGAAAGAGGTGGTACCGTGAAAAAACTCTTTTAGGTGTTAGACCCGGCCAGGAGTTGAACCCGGGCAGCATTGCGTGGCAGTCCAACGCACTAACCACCACGGCCACGGCGACCAGTTTGTGGTTAGTAATTGATTATTGTTTTTTAGCCAGGTAGAGTCACCTAGTGCCTAAAGCTTTATAAAATACAAAATCCAAAAGATGATCAAGTCAAGTTCGGCTGCCAATAGCTCTCTTAAAGTTTTAATATATAAGAGAAATCCAGGGGTTTTGTTGACTTGCACGCTATGGATGGACACGTTGGTGAAAACTGGACACTATGGGCTCAGGGCTGTGATCGTTGCTAAAGGTTTTGTTGCGGGCGTAGAATGCTATGAATGTCTGCTCGACTGTTCTAAATTTTTCTTCCAACTAAGATTTGAGTCGAGTACAATACCCAAATACTTAGCACTGGAGGATAGTGAGAGAAAATGAAAGGTTTGTTCTTTGGTTTTGGTGGTATAAAACATAATTTCGGTTTTGTTGGAGTAACACCTAGGCCGCATGTTGCCGCCCAAGTGCTTACTTTATCAGCCCGATGGATAGTTTAATGCTGTTTCTCAGCCAAAAGAGGTATGTACATAATAAACACTGCGCCCACAGTGGACCGAGACTCCATACATTTTGTAGTGAAATATTCAAATCTCGTTTTAAATTATTATTTTCGGTCAAAAATAGGAAATCGCAAAGCTTTGCGAAGCAAAAAGAATAAACATCCAAAAAGTAGATAAGAACAGCTAACAAAAAAAAAATATGTGAGCCTCATCCACATAAGCTCACGGGGGAAGTGAATACTTATCCAATCCGAAGCAGTTATGTATGTAAAATGTGTAAGAGAAGAAGAAATTTTTCTAGTACAAACGATAGAAAATGTGTAATAAAATTTAGTAAATATGAATGTAAACTTTACTGTATTTTTGTAATGCAAATTATGAAAGGAACAGCTATTCAAAATTTCATTAAATATAGAATTTGTTAATAACTCGACTCCAACGCCACCCATCGTGTCCAGTTTTGTAGTTTTCTCTTGTCAATATGAATCATTTTGGTCAGTGAATAAAGAAGTTGCTAATAACTTGACTCCAACGCCCCTTAGCGAGCGGTTTTTCCACCTAAGTCCTTCCTTAGGTCCCAGACTATCTCTTTGCCAAATTACATTACAATTGGTTCAGCGGTTTCGGCGTGAAAAGGTTTTGTTAATAAGTTGACTCCAGCACCCCCTAGCGAGCGTTTTCCTACCTATGTCCTTCCTCAGGTCCCAGACTATCTCTTTGCCAAATTACATTATAATTGGTCGAGCGGCTTAGGCATGAAAAGGTTTTATTAATAACTTGACTCCAGCGCCCCCTAGCGAGCAGATTTTCCACGTAAGACCTTCCTCAGGTCCCACACTATCTCTTTGCCAAATAACATTACAATTGGTTCAGCGGTTTAGATGTTAAAAGGTAGACAGACAGACAGACGGACGGACGGACGGACGGACGGACATACAGGCAGACGGACAGGCAGACGGACGGACAGACAGACAGACGGACAGACAGTCAGACAAACAGACGGAAGGACAGACAGACGGATAGGCAGACGGACGGACAGACAGTCAGACAAAACTGACGGACGGACCCCGGTATGGAATCATTTCCCCGTTATCGAAACACATTTATCGAAATTTATAGTAACGCATTTATCGTAACGCATTTATCGTAACTCATTTATCGTAACTCATTTATTGTAACTCGTTTTCAAAAACAATACGTCGCTTAAGAAGTATTCACTTCAAAAAACATAATCTATCTACATAATTAAATCGCTGGCGCAAGAGCTTGTGATTCCTCCTGAGAGTTTATTTCAATTTCAATGATTTCAATGACTCTCCCACTGATCGAAAGCTTATCAACTGAACTTTGTTCATCAGTACATACAATTTTGAAAAAGATCATATGAGTGAAGTCATTACGAGAAAAACATGATTACCTGACCTACAGGGTATCAATTTCATATTCGTACACCAGCTATTAAGAATAACATTGAATTCTTGATTTAAAACGACTTGAGATATTAAGTTAAATATAGTTTAGGATTCTTACTGGATATTGAGCAATTGCACTCTATTTAGTTTACATTCCCTTTGGTTTAGAAACAGAAAAAAGCAACAAATGGACAAAAGGGAGCTCAATTTCGTCTTCGTACACCGATCGTTTATTCACAAAAAAAAACAAAAATTACTAAATTGTTGCTTTTCAAAGTTGTCTTTTGCATTGAATTAATGGGAAAAAAAATTATTCTGTATTTTGTTGGAAAAATCAAATTTATAATTTGAGGAATAAATGGACTATAAGCAACACATTGAGATATCGAAGCCAAATCTGAAGGAAAGTGCTTTTCAAAAGGGGCTCGGGAACAATCTAACCCTTTACCAGAATAACGACCCTAAGCATAAAGCTTATTTATTTCGAATGTGGCTTCTTGTATTGGAAGCACCTCCACAGTCACCGTATATTAATGTCATAAAGAATTTGTGGGAGTATTTGGACCGCAGAGAAAGAAAATTTGGTATAAGAACCCCTAAAATTACAGAATTAGTCAAATCCATGCGCAGCCATCCTAAACAGGTCTTAGCTAACAAAGATTTTGACTTAAAATATTAGTTTTTAGATACCAAATTGATAAACAAATTGACTTAAAGTGTACGAATAGGAAATTGACCATATTTTTCTTAATTTTTTGTTTTTTATGAACAATTTTCAATACTTTATTTAAAATATTTGAATTAATTGAAGTTAATTTTTCTATTCTTATGTATTCTTACTAAAATCAATAAGCAGTATCTGTCCAATTTATTTAATAATTGCCACATCAGGTGTACGAATATGAGATTGATACATTGTACGTCCTTTTTTTCATTCGTAAACCGTAAACGGTTGAACGGTTTCTACATGCGAGATTTCGCGCACTGTTCCACATTTATTCTATCTTATCTTATTTGTATTTGTATTTATATCGATAAGGACGAAGTTCTCCAACATCAGCGGAAGAGAAACATCCCAAGACCATTATTGAACCGAACCACCTCCATGTTGGGACCACACAGCTTTTCACATATTTTCTTCAGCAGAGCTTAAACAAAAACATAAACCAAAACATTAAAATGTTGACTCGTCTGTCCATAAGACTTTCGACCAGGTGGATATCAAATCCTGGTGTTTTTTTTATGTCTGTTGCCGCTTGGATTTGTTTTGAGGTTATAATAGAGGTTTCCATACTGCTACTCGACCGTGAAAGCCTGTGGTAACTAAACGACTTTCTTATCGTTGTAACTGATTTCTGCTATGGGTGCGAACTCCTGTTTTGATGTTATTTTCGGCCCTCCGGGTCTTAAGAGTCGATGATTCCTTAAGGTGACTTATGGTATCGTGCACTGCCGACTTTGATGTATTTAGGACGCATTGCATGCCTTATCGCTATGCCACAACGTTAAATTTCTTTATCGGTTTTAAATATGGTATATCGGGACTAACTGTCGGTGGAAGAATACTTGTGTACAGAGACCAATAAACGTATAATTATGGAGAAAATGGCCCGGAAACTTATGGAATATGTATGTACATGTACGTCAAACCAATTCTCGGGACGATAATCATTCTTTTATAACCTCAATTGTGTCCAATTTATTTGTATTTATTTAAATATTAGCTTCATGCAAGCAACAACTTAAACAAACTAAGACTTAAAAAAAACTAAGACTTAAACAAACTAAGACTTAAGCAAACTTAGACTTAACCAAACTTAGACTTACACAAACTAAAGCTTAAAACTAACATATAGAGGGTAAGATGGTAAGGCGGTAAGTAGATCAGGAGGAGGTATAGTGTATAGTATAGTGTTAATCTACTGCAATGAAAATTAAAATGGTTTGGAATGCTGTTGGCCTTTTGCAGCATTCTAGACATTGGTTCGTTTAACCCATAATTGGTACGATGAAAGACAAGATGAAAGAGGGGAACGGACCTGAGATTACGCGGGTTAGTGTTAAGGGAGATCATTTGAAGGAGTGTGGGACAGTCGATGTTACCTACTAAGAGTTGTTGAATAAAGAGTATATCGGCAACATCACGACGTTTTTCGAGAGACTGAAGATTGATCAGTTTCAATCGGTCTCTATAGGGTGGAAGGTTGTAGCGGTCAACCCAAGGAAGACCGCGAAGGGCAAACCGTATGAACCTACGCTGGACGGCTTCAATGCGTTTAGTATGGACTTCGTAATAAGGGGACCATACTTGGCTGGTATATTCAAGCAGGGGCCTAACAAAGGTAATATATAGGGATTTAGTGACAAAGGGGTTTGAAAACTCCTAAGACCAACGCTTAACAAAACCAAGCATAGAGTTGGCTCTGGAAATAATGCCATCAATGTGGGAGTGGAAGGTGAGTTCTTTATCACAGATAATACCCAAATCACGTAATGAAGTGACCAAGCGCACGGGCTCGTTGCAGAGAAAGTAATGTCTGGGAGGTGGTGGAAGACGTTTACGTTTAAGCAGCAATGTGACTCAAGACCCGACCAAAAATACTTATTAGAACGCAGTTTTGGTCAACAAAGACAATTAAGTGTTGTGGACATCGCAAACCACTCAAGATTGCTTGCTCCAGCTTTACCCTTCAAATGGTTATTTATCTCGTGACATTTATTACATGACATGCATCTCTTACCCAAAAAAATGTTTAATTTGTCTCACATTTGCATTTAAATTAAATGGAAGAAATAATCGACGTTGTAATGAAAGAATGAAATCGCACTGTATTGCGAAATATAGCTATTAACGCCCAGCATTTGCATTTCATTACGGCATAATATTACATCCATCCACTTTATTACAGTCCAGCTTGTGCTAGTTCCAGATTCCTTGGTTATATCTCTGCTCTTCTGAAGGTTGTAGAAAAACATATCTACACAGATTATGTAATTATGTTGTACATATGTTGGTATATGGATAGATAGATATTGCTCCAGTTGAACTTAATTCATTGGGTAATCTGGCCAAACATTAAATGCCATCTTAACCGCGTACTAACTGAGCTCTACAATGTGTACACGTACACATGCGAGTACAACGATTTAGCAACTAAATTACCGAAAATAAATTTCCAACTGAATTACTCGAAGCATAAACAGAAAAAATAATAAAAATAAACCACCGAGCGTATAGTTTCAAAATAACTGTTCATCATTACCATTTTTAAGAGTTTCTCTCTTTCTGCGCCCGCTGATTGTCGATCCGAAACTATTCCCAGCATATTAATGAGCCTAATCAGGCTAATCTGGCGGCGACTTCAATTAGGCGCGGTTTCCGTGATTTCTTTATTTTTTTTTTTAATTGAAATCAGCCTCCAGTTGTCATAATGAAAATCGATTAAAATCCATGGTAGTGAAAGTTGTACAAAAAAAAAAAAAAAACAATAACCTATCTCATCGAATAATCGTATACCTAGTGGCAGTGGATTTTGAAAGCTCTCGTATGTTTATGTCCCCCAAGAAATAATTAAACGGGACCTCGCTTATCCGCAGAGTCATCAGGGAATTCTCACATGGAACCATTTTACCTACTCATCTGATCTAATGACATTTTTTCCTTCTTTCGTCAATTTGTCCACTCAGCAGCAATTGCTTCGACCCTCGAAATGACCAACAGCAATAAAAACCTGTCCCCAGGGGCAACACCGTCACAGAGTGAGGATTGCGGAATGCATCTTGACGAAGCTAAAAACGAAAACAACAAAGATTCGAATGAATATTAAGGAACCACATCATCATCACAGCCAGCAGTAAACATGATTCGTCCTTCGTCCTTCAGCTATTATTTATGGGTGATACGGAGAGGTGGAGGAGTACAGTGACCTGCTGTGTGTTCTGGGCATGCGAAAGTGCGATGGCATTTTTATGATCGATCGAATTCCCAACTCGACCTTCTCCACCCCAAAATACTTCGAAGGACCTGCTTGCTTGCTTCCTCTTAGCCCGTTCGACTACTTTCCAGCTTTTATGCGCTGTTTTATGTGATTCGCTTTTATTATTCAGGCGAACTATTATCATTCCTTTGACCTTTTGCTCAAGGGAATCCGAATTCGAATCCGAGTCCGAATCCAGTGGCCATTTGGCATTTGCTGCAACGTTAGTGGTGGATTCTCTGAACGCGCTGGCTATTGAACTTCGTCCAGGTGAATCACAATCGTACGCAAGCATTGTGCATTTAAGTCATGTTTCTGTACACTGTACGCACCTTGAACAGTTAGCCATTAATTGTTAATGGACGGCTAATGCCTGTGTAAGCCTGTATAACAAAAAAAAATTAATCTTTTCTCAAAACAAATAATTTTTTTTTTCTTACTCGTAGTCTAGGTAGCCGAAAGCAAAATGGCGTCTGAAAGCCATAGAAATGGATACTTAAGTATTCCACACGAGTATGGAATGCTGTTCGCGGAGGAGACGTTCTCTGAAATACTAATAATGCCCATGGATGGAAGGCAACACATAGGTTTTGGAAGCAGCTGTGCGGAGGTGGATTTTGGGTGGGTATTGAGTACCTGTACAGTACACACAAACAGACTGCTGTGAGTTGAGTTCCCTGGAATAGTCGCTGTGTAAAATTTTAAATTAAACACAAAAAGGGATAAACAGATACGCACACATGTATGTACATACCTATAAAAAAGGAAATTAAAATTGATTTCACTTTGTCCATATTAAGTTTGTCAAACGGCATATGGAACATCTACGAGCTACGACAATGTAGACTGCTGTGGTGATAATCTGACCTACGAGCTGATCAAAATTCAGCACTTGATTGGAGTTTGTAATTCGATTTACGTACATATGAACAAGTTTATAGGCCCTAAGACCTATTTTCCATTGATTTTATGTCCTCGTTTTTAAATGCATAACATATAGGCATTCGTACTAGTATAACTTTGGAGACTATTTACCAATTCACAGGCACCGCACACGATGTTTTCTCTATACTCCGTGGTCAATAGGGAAAACAACCGTCAAACGCAATTTCATTAGTTATTATCTCTTATCTGGTTTTGATAAGCAATACAATTTCTTGTTAACTGCGCAATTAATGTGACAATGTAAGTATATCGTGAGCCTTTTCGTTCGAATTTCGTACAGAAATATGGGAATTTTAGAGAAAATAGTGTCTTCGAATTCCTACTTCGTATACTGAAGTTTGTCCTTATACAGGGTGTCCCGTTAAGAGGTATAATCCGTTAAGTGGAGATTCTTGGGGCCCAATTCCACAAGCATGAGTTTTGCTGTGTACACTGCCTTGTTTCGATTCCGCAAGCGTGAGAGTGAGTTTTTTTTGACAAATTTCGTGTACACAGGTGAAGAATTTTACTCACTCTGTTTCGGCTGTGAGAAACGAAAATAATTGAAATTTATGTTTTCGCTAAATTCCTAATGAAAATTAAAAAAAAAAAAACAAATGTCAAACTAATTTCACCTCATTCTCTCAAGGCAAAATTACTCATTCACCTCACTCAAACTCACAGCGTGTTGCGGAATCGTGTGAGGTGTCCCACTTCGACGGGCTATAACTTGGAGACGGGTAACAAAAGATCCCCCCCCCCTGACCTTGGAGAGGGGTGAAAATAGACACCCCCGCCATACGATTTTTGGTTCGCCACACAAAAATTGGAATGTACATTATAACTGGGACACTCTGTATAACGCGTCTATCTACTTATACAAAAAAAAACAAATTTTTAATTTCGGAAAGGGAAAATCCATGAAGCGGGAAATACACTAAAATATTTGTTGTGAGTTTTAGTTTTGAGCAAGATACAAGCTCGATCTGATCGGATAACTTTCAACATTCGACACAGAATTCAATTAGTAACAATTGGAGCCACTCTGTCAGAGCCCAGTGCAGTATCCTCTAGCGTTCCACAGTATCCCCTCATACTTTCGTAA
Organism: Brachyopa scutellaris; assembly: GCA_949775065.1. NCBI lineage: Eukaryota > Metazoa > Arthropoda > Insecta > Diptera > Syrphidae > Brachyopa > Brachyopa scutellaris. Next base: position 77,824,256 of record OX459113.1, read on the forward strand.
GTCCACGTGTATATTATTCGCCGGCGATTTAAAACTTTTTCGGTCTATTAAAATTATTATTATTTCGTTACAAGAAAGAACCTGTTGGGCAGCATAAGCTTGGTCGGGGATGTGTTTGTTTTAACCTTGAGATGTACTGTCCATTGTGACTAATTTCATGACAATTCATCAATGCTCTTTCCGTTAGGTTTTTTTTTTCATTTTTTTAAATGGTAAAAAAGTTGATTAAGTTCTTGCATTAGAAAGGTGAAACCAAAATCTGACTGAAATCACAGGATGAAAATATCCTGCTTATGAGGAAAATAGCATATATTTTTTTTTTTTTTTTAAAATTACATTTTTTATTTTTCTTAAAAAATCTTTACAATATATAAAAGTATCTGCGAAGCCTTAGGCTTGTCTGCAGAAGATTAATTCTCTTTAAATACAAAATTAAATAAGTAAGCTTATTGAAAATTCAAATTTAAGTTTATAAATGATAGTAATGAACGGTTTCAATACTCATAAAAAAATTATTATGTTTTACATTTTTTTTTTTTTATTATTTTGTTATATAAATATTCAGAAAGAAGTTTTTGATCGCTTTATTTCTAATTCTACCATCTAATATATAAAAATCTCATGTCACGGTGTTTGTAATCGAACTTCTCCGAAACGGCTTGACCGATTTTTATGAAATTTTTTGTGTATACTTGGTAAGCATGTGGGCACCGTAGCGCAAGTGGTTAGTGCGTCGGACTACTGTGCCAGCGGTCTTGGGTTCGAATCCCGCCGCAAACACCTAAAAGTTTTTCACGGTGCCCACCTCTTTCGAATGTCTGACAAGCATCAAAGAGTATCATTTGTCACGATTGAGCTTCTCAACTCGCCGTTCGGAGTCGGCAAAAAACTGTAGGTCCCTTCCATTCGTGCAAAAAATATAACACGCACACACAAATGGTTGCGAGAAGCAGGCCTAGGTTCACCTCGAGCTGTTGCGCCAACTAAGTAAGTAAGTACTTGGTAAGCATGGGAGTTCTTTGTTAAGTATATTTCATCCCGCTAGGTGGCGCTGGAGTCAAGTTATTAACAACTTCTATATTTATGGACCAAAAATGCTCATATTCAAAATATATGTTGGTTCAGTGCCAAAAGAGAAAATTGTAAAATCTGGACCCGCTACGTGGCGCTGGAGTCAAGTGATTAGATCAACATTTATATACAATAAAAATGAATGTACATATATTTATGTATGTTTGCCTTTTATATACTCGGAAACTACCCAACAGATTTTGGTAAAATTCTTAGCGTACGATTTTCTTAATATTGAAAAGAACATAGCATCAGTGCGGTTACTTAACAACCGATGGTTTCGGTAGGTACCTGTCATAAAAAAATTAGTTTCAGGTGAAATGTGAATAATTTTGGTCAATTAATATAGACAGACAGACAGATAGATAGATAGATAGATAGATAGATAGGCAGATAGACAGACAGACAGACAGACAGACAGAGAGACAGACAGATAGACAGATAGATAGACAGACAGATAGATAGACAGACAGACAGACAGACAAACAGACAGACAGACAGATAAACAGACAGACAGATAGACAGAAAAACAGGACATGACAGATGGATAGATAGATAGGTAGATAGATAGATAGACAGATAGATAGATAGATAGATAGATAGGTAGATAGATAGATAGATAGATAGACAGACAGACAGATAGATAAAAAAATGGAAATCGAAGTTGAAAATAGAGCAGCAGTGATTGCTTCCTACTATGTACTTCCTTTCTATCATACCCAAATAACTACAGTGTTCCACAAAAGTCTTCGTACAGCGTTGAAACACTGAGAAACAACGATGTTATTCAGAAATTCAAAATAATATATTTTTGATCTAAATGTATTTCAATAGAACAATAATTTTTATATTTAAGAAAAAACTAACAAAAACAGAAAAAAGTCATAGAATTCATTCCACAAAAGTCTGCGTACAGCTGTAAAGGAAAAGCTGAACAATTAACTTATCTAAATAAAAAGTAAATTTATCTTTTTACATTTATAGTCAATATTTAGTCCGATATCCTTTCAACTTTATAACCTCTTTCAAACGACTTGACATAGAAGCTACTAATTTTTCTGTACAGGGACAACTTATAAATCTCCTTTCAGACAATAAGGCCTTTTTAAGTGGCGCTTTACTCCGTTTTTCGTGCGTTCGGATTCTGCGTTCTTATTAATCTGGACAGGTCTGGACTCTGTGGGGGCGTTTAAATTATGTGGGAGCGTTAAGCAATAGCCAAAAACGCACATTATGGGCCGTATGTTTGGGGTCATTATATTCTTGGAAGTGAAAATAATCCGAAATTCCCAGCATTTGAGTTTTTTTTTCAATTTTGTTTAAGAATATAAATGTACTTGAACTGGTCCATAACTCCTTCAATAAATTCCAGCTTTCCGACCCCCGATGTAGACATACAGCCCCATACCATCAAACCTCCACCTCCGTGTTTCACTGTCTAGGTGGTAAACTTTGGATTTAACGCTTGATTTTGACGTCTCCAGACCCTCAAGCGGCCATCGGAGCCGAAAATGTTGTGTTTTGCCTTGTCCGAGAATATAACCTTGCGCCAGAACCTAGGAGTCTGGATATTTTTTGACGTAGGTACTTCTTTGCGAACTAAAGACATTTATGTCTATTATTTTCATTGATAAATGTTTTTTTTTCTGGGTGTGCACGACTTAAATCCCCTCTCCAGGATAACTCTTCTTACCGTTTCTGGATGCACTATTGTATTAATGTGTATTCCGAGTTAGGAACTTTTCTTTTCAGCGCTTATGAATGGCTCCTGGTCCACAATCCGCTTGGTTGTTGGCTTATCTCTCAGAGTAAGCTTCCATGGTCTCAAAGATCTTGGCTTTGGTTTGATCTGACCATCATCCCTAAAGCGATTTATTGTTCTTTGAATCGTTGACTGGCTTCTTGAAGTTTGTTCGGATATTTTTTGTTTTACTTTTGTTATTTTATATACAAATTAAGAATCAACTGCCTTTCAGACACACTTAATTGTTTATTTCGCATTTAGTTTGTTGATCTACGCGGAAAATCTAAAAATAATTATTCCCTATTATAAGCATTACATCCAAACCATCACGTTGCGCATTCATTTCTTACGAAAACAAGTTAACCGTTTCTTAGAAGACCTTCAAACAAGGAACATCTGCGGCTGTACGCAGACTTTTGTTATTTTTTTCTTAAATAAATAATAAGATTATTTAAATTTTGTTCGAAATGAATGCGAAATATAAAATATTTTCCGTTTGTGAATAAAGTCGTTGTTTATCAGAGTTTCATCGCTGTACGCAGACTTTTGTGGAACACTGTATGTGCGCGGGCAAATTTTGAAAAGAAAGGTGGAGCGAAGCGCACCGGGTTACAGCTAGTTTTCTATATTAGTTAATTCTCTGGGTAGGCTGTTGATTATTGCTGGAACGCTGTATAAGAGTTGTCGTCTACCATATTCATTAGTAATGCTTGATAATTGAAGCATACCTTGAGCACGATGTCGCGTATTATTCACCTGATGATTCACTGGTCGAATAAATCGTCATAGTATTCCAAGATAATCGTCATCTTGAAAATGTCCTCTACTCCAAGAACTTTGAAGCTTATTTCGTTGTTTCGAATGTTATTATTGATTTGCTTCAACGCTGCATTTTGCAGTTTACGCGGCTTTTGGATGTCGGTTGGTGCTGCATTACCCCAAGCAAGGACTCCATATCGCAGTTTGGACTCCACTAGAGCGTAGTAGATCTGTCTTAAAACGGGTACCGTGGCATGGTATTGTAGATGTAAGAGTGCATAAATAGCTTTCTTTAGGTCCATACGTAGCTTATCAATGTGTTTGTTTCATAAAAAGTGACAGTCGATGATGACTCCTAGGTATTTATAGCTATCAACAACGTCGATGACCTCTGTAGTGAAGCTAGAACATCAGTAATTTCTTAAGTATACTGGGAATTGTGTCGCTTTGAAACTTGGACTACGGATGTGAATCATCTTGGTTTTCAGCGCGTTTATAACTAAGCCGTTGTCATGGCACCATTTGACTGCAACATCAAACTCTTCCTGCACTAATGCTGTAGCTGTTTCCAGGGACCTATGACTCACCACAATTCCTGTATCATCAGCGAAGGCGAACGAAGTGCACTGTTTAAATTTACGCAGAAATGTCTGTTTGAGAGATACTCTGGTAGCTAGTCTGCCATTAGTCCTCGAAGCGCTTCTATAAGTGTTTTGTGATTAAGGGTGTCGAAGGCTTTACTGAAGTCCATGAAGAGTACTACTGTACTTTTGTTTCTCTGAAAGCCGTATTGATTTTTATTTATCAGAGTATGTTTGCCGATAAAACTCCTAATTCTTTCAGTGATGACACTTTCGAGACACTTTTCTATTACCAGTAGAATCGATATCGGTCTGTAGTTGTTTAGCTGACTTTTTACTCCTCCATTGTAAATCGGCCTTACCACCATGGACGGAATCTTTGACTGTGTTAGGCTGATGTTTATAAGCTTTATGTACACACTCCCAACTCAAAGAAATAAAAGAATCTTTGGATAGATACAAAATCCGGGTGTTTTAAGGAAAAGCCAAGTAACTGGCATATCGTTTTAAGCCCAGAACGCAGGCTCTTCGGAATAGTGAAGAAAGCCTAGTCACCAAAGCATACGGAATTGTAGATGTTTTTAAGTAGTACTTTCAGTAGCTGCTGAATAGGCTTCATGTGGAACGATTATGGACGTCCAGCTAACGAGGAACAGTCCACCCCCAGGTCCCCAGGTATAGAAGAGGTCGATGCAGCTATGAAAAACCTGAAAAATAATAAGGCCGCCGGCTCTGATAGACTACCAGCTGAGTTTTTCATATACGGTCGTGATGTTTTGGTTGGGTGCATGCACCAAATCAACAACAGGAAGGATGAAAGCATGCCTGACGACTGAACAATCAGCTCCATATGCCTCATCTACAAAAAAGGCGACACTATGTCCTCCAAGAAAAACAGAGGCATATCCCTGCTAAATGTCACGTATAAAATCATATCCAACGAATTGCGTGATCATCTTTCTGCTCATCTTATCGGCACGTAACATTGTGGCTCCGGCCCGGCAGATCGACGATACACCAAGAAACAAACCCTGGGAAAGACCAACGAATTTAAGTCGGCAACCATTCGAGATTCCGCTAAAACTGATCCAGCTGTGTCGCCTTATGCTGGAAAATACGCGACGTTATATACAGATTGGAAAGAGAACTTCTGAACTATTCCAAACGTGCACCAGATTTCAGCAATAAGATATAGCGCATCATGTGACTTTTTCAATCCAGTGCATCAGGAAAAGATAGTGCGAAGTGTCAACACGGAAGGCACGATCTTCAAAAAATTCTTCCAACTGCTTGGATATGCAGACAACGTCGATCTCATAGGTCGCTCCCAGCGTGCCGTCTTAGAAACACTTACGGCAATTGAAGAACTCGCGTAGCAAGTCCATGGTGCCAGGTTCTGAATGAAAAGAAGATAAACCGACTTTCGGGAGAACAATATTCCTAGTCTGTTATTTGGTTCCATATGAGGCGAATACAGGAGATTATAATAATAACCGCAAACTCTATGAGCTGCTTCAAGATGTGGATGCCAAAACACGTCGACCATCGAGCCAATGGACAATAACGATCCAGCCTTGGACCTTCGAATCCCAAGCAATTGCGGCTGCTAGAGCGCTTGGCCAAGCACGTCAGCAGCATTTGGGGCTCAATTGGTATCCAGTCATGGGTTCTTGGTCTGCTCGGGATATCATCCTCTGCAACGAACTCCAACATTGCGCCTGGCCATTCCTCACCCAACTGGTTTATTGCCAGCTTATAATGTTGAACCGATCTGTCATCAACCGATCTGAGATCAAAAGCACATGAACCCTGATACCATCCGTTGTCGCGACATATATAGGAGTAGGACCTGGGTGCTCCTTAAGGCATCCAGCGACCTTTGTCTTTTTGAAGGGTTTTGTTTTGGTGATATTCATCGCCCAAGCAAGGTAGGCCATTTCTTTTTCTGTTCTGGCCCCTTCTTGAATCTTGCCAATTCTTTCCAGAATGTTGGAAGCAGTTCCACGATCCCCGTAGGCCTGCGTAGAGGGTGCGATATACCGATCTGGGCTACCGTTTCTGAAGTGTCCGAACCGGACAAACGTGAAGAAGCGTTGGTTCTTCCCAACGCATCCGAAGGGGTTCTTGGAAGTGGATTCGCGTTTTTACCGACTAGGTTTGTATCCGGCTTAGATACCAGATTCGTTGCTGATGGCTGGTTACGGGCATTTTGGGCAGAGGGCTGGCCGGTGTTAAACTTGACTCGGTTTTTGGTATTAGTATTTTTATTGTTCATGTTTGATCCCACGAGTAGCGGAGAAAGGAGATTCACCTACACAGAGATCCACGGTATGCAGGTAGCAACTGTGAGCGCGTTAAAAGTAAGTAATATGGGCTTGCTCGGCACTAAGAGCGCTATGCGCACTTGCCCCATAGCCGCTATAGAAGCGCTCATTGGCCTAACGCCACTCCACCTTTTCATAAAAAGGTTGGCAATTAGCAGCACTGTCAGACTACTACAAACGGGGGAGATAAATCACATAGATCACACAGATCAGATGAATCTTCTCTCCGAAATCCCAGAGCTTTACATAATCTGCGCGGTAAATGACCGCTTACTAAAAACTTTATGCTTCGGCAGGAGGTTTGATTCAGTGATCCCAAGACGTGAAGCATGGAACTATAAAAATCTTACTTCAGACCTTAAAGGTAACAAGTGGTATACGGATGGATCAAAGATGGACACCGAGGTTGGTGCTGGTATTTTTGGACAAAACACTAGAATATCAGTACCAATGGGACAATTTCCCAGTGTATTTCAAGCGGAAATTCATGAAAGGTGTCCTCACCCATATACTCAAGCAGCCATTAAAGCACTAGCCTCAACCCTGATTGACTCCAAATCAGTCCTGAACTGCTTCAATACTGTCCAAGACCTCTCCCACAGAAACAAAGTGAAACTTTGGTGGGTGCCCGGACATGAGGGTATTGATGGAAACGAAAAAGCTGACGAACTGGCTAGGAAAGGTTCTGCTAAATCCTTCATGGGCCCTGAGCCGTTTTGGAATATTCCAAATTTAGCTATTAACTTAAAAATCAAAAGTTGGGGACACAACATGTGTATCTCTTATTGGGAAAATACCCAGGGTCTTCGTCAGCCTAAAAGAGCCATTTTACCCTTCCAAAATAAATCCAGAAACAACCTACTCCTCAGTAGAAATGATATCAGAAGATTAGTGGGATGTCTATCAGGGCATTGCCATCTTCGATATCACCTAAACAAAATAGGTCTTATTCAGGAAACTGAATGTCGTCTTTGTATGGAAGACGACGAAACTGCGGAACATATTCTATGTGACTGCATGGCACTTTGTGCCCTCCGGAGACAACATTTCCATAGAGAAATCCCAACTCCCACAGAACTTCGTACAGTCTCCACCAGTGAGATCCTCAAATTCATCAAAAGAATTGAGCCTCTCCTGGTTCCCTGAAACTGACTCTGTGGTACAATAGATCTTCTAGGTCGCGGTGTCCTCCGCAACCGGCGGGTCAGTATCCCTTAAAAAAAAAAAAAAGTAATATGGGTGCTGCATTTGCTTACAGTAAAATGAAGGAATGGAGGAGGAGCCCGATTGGCTCAATACCTCGTATTATTCTGATGGTATTCAAAAATTTGAATATCCTTGAACTACAAGCAACAAGCTAAAAGAGGGCTCAGTAGAAAGTGTTTTCTATCTTTTCTCAGATCTGAACTACATCTTCGATCTATCCGTAAAAAGGACTGGATTTTGTTTCGCAAGGCAGGTTCTCAGAGAACAACAAAGGCGGTGTTGACTCAAGAAGTCAATTTCTACGCCTATTTGCACTTACATTCAACAAACTGAGAATGGATCACAGGTGGAGAACGTTCAAAATAAATATAAAACAAGTACATGTTGTGTTAGATACAAATGTATAAGTTTAAAGCTATGTCCTCATTGCTTGGCTCATTATTTCAAAGGTCATCCTTGCACGAGAATTTCTTTTTTATCGATGGGAAGACATATTTCTTTTTAACACCAAAAATATAAATCGATAAGTAAAAGATGAAATACAAGGAAAACATTCTTCTTCCTCTCTTTAAAGAACCACAACAAATAAGTTTGAGAGACTTTAAGTCTTAGTTTATTTGTATATAAGCATTCGCATCGTTACCAAAGTTATATCTGTGCTGTGTACACGGTTGTGATGAAGTATTAAAAGAAAAAGGTACTCCGGGATAATTCGGTATTCCCGTCACGTTCTCATAGTGCACAGCTCCGAAATGTGTTTGCGTCTATGAAAACGCGGGACATAGGATGTGTATACTCTTATATGAGAATATATGTAACTTATACATATCTCTTTCTTTATTTTTGTTTTACTTTTTTTCTTTTTTTTTTTTTTTACTTTGAAGCTAAATCTCATTTTATTCGGTCCTGTGTAACGCTACACAGCATAACAATATCGCACCTGTATACAACTAGCTGAGGGTAAAACTTAATTTCGATGGGATTTGGGGTATTTGACTTTGGAAAGACGGAAATTTATAAAGATTAATAATTTCTGAAATTTTCCAAAATGTGTGTATAATATAATTTCTTAGAAACGTGTGTTTTAAACGCAGAAACTTTTTTTTGCGGGTATATGGATACATTTGGAGTTATAATTATTATTCACGTGGAGAAAGTTTGCACTAAGTTAAGGAAATATTGTGTATAATGGAACTAAATAGTGGATGCAGAACATACATTTTAGTTTTGAATAATATGATTTTTCACGGGAAGTCTTCAAAATGCTCCTGGAGAAGATCGCATCCAGTTCGATTTCTATAAAAAAAAATGTACCACTGAGTTTATAATACATACAGTGGCGAGCATATAAATAGGGAAAAACAACGAAAGACAGTAATTTCTGTGTATTTTGCTAAAACTTTAAACATCTGGAAAACTATCAATTTTATTTTTTTAGCAGTCTACATTTTAGGTGTAATATTAGTAGGTATCTCATAGCATCCGTTACAAGAAAAATTGAACTTAATAGATGAAAAAAAATCCTTATTTATTGGAGAACTTTAAAACGCCATTTATACGTTCTTTCGGAAACAGAAATGTAGCCTTGCGATTTTTTTTACTTATAATCGGCTTTTTATTCATCCAAATTCCGCTTAGCGACGTCCTACTGTGTGTACACTCACATTCAAGTTTTCTTGTGCCGAAATTTCAGCGTGAATGTCAACAGCGGTCCTGAAACGTTCCTTTTCAGAAAGGCGCTGCATCATACAATCAACACGCGGTCTAGTTTTTCGTGGTCTGGGAGCGCGAGGCTTATGAAAACTGCTACCATAGCGTTTGACCTATTCCAAAGCTCGATGACAAACATTAATTGATATATTTAAATGTTTCGATATTGCAGAGACCGTAATATCTTCACTTCTTAAACGACAAATTTCTCGCCGCTGTTCAGCCGTTATGTGTTTGCCCCGTCCCATTCCTATAACATCACAAATTGAGTTATTATGACTAGACAATAAGAAAGCAATATTTATGTAAACATTACATACTTAAAATTAAACATTTTCACGCAGAAGTTGAGTACAAACTAAAAACAATATAATTTCCCTATTTATGTGCTCGTACACATTTAACACTTGCCACTGTATTTTGTATCTGTACCGTGAAACGTAGACCAAAATATAGTATGCATATTTCAGTTAGTTCTAAAAAATCTGTTTTGAGGATAAACTTTGCATTTTAGCTAAGCTATTTCCTTAAGTGCAGGTATATGGTGATTTGAACTATATTGACTGAATTTTCCTATTTATATTCTCGCCACTGTAGGTCTCTTAGAGGAATATAATCAAATATTTGCGAATTTCCCAACAAGCTTCAGAAGAGCAATTATATTAAATCTGCACAAAAATTCTGCATTACAGGAACGCAGAAAACTACAGAGGAATCTACTTCCTAAACACCTCAGCTAAACTGTTTGGTGCTTTTCTAATTAATATACCTATTTACGACGTGGGTTAGAGATAACGCATTCCAAAAGGGTTTAGAGAAGATTACTTAAAAATAGACCAAGTATTTATGCAGTGAATAATAATCAGACAAAGATCATTTTTCAAACAAAATTTAAAAAAACCGGCCAAATGCGAGTCAGATCACTGAGCTGACTTTGGGTTGGAGGTTCGAGTCTCAGCAAAATCACTTTATTTTCTTACTACTTTTTTATTAGCTGGTTTCTTATTTTTTTGATATTCTAGTGCAATTTTGAAAAGTCAATAATACTTCTTAAGGAATAATATTGATCGAAAGTTAAAATTTTATTTATTAGTTTACGAGTTAATCGGTTAAGAAATTGAATTTTTCGACGTAAATTTCCCAAAAACTATAGAAAATGTGCTTCGCTGTACTTTTCACTCAATATATATTTCGCTAAATATCTACAAACTATGATTTTTTCATGTGACAACGGTTGAGAAAATTAGCGGGTCATGACGGCATACGTATGCAGTCATAGAATTTTAGACATGTTAGGACAAGATGGGATACCCCGACGAGGGATACAGTATACTTCAATATTCTGGCATTATTTGTCCAAGAGACACTTTTTTTTCCTTCACTGTGACCAGCGGAATTATTTTATCTCTATACAAAACTCGCAATGTCATTCTAGCGATCCCCACCGAAAATCATATGTCCGCGAACGTGATAATAACGCAAAGGCACACTCCACAGTTTATATTTTTGTTTCATTTCTTTGCAAAGTGTAAAGAAGAGGAAAACAAAACCATAACAAAATAAAGTATTTAAAAAGATTGCCACGTAGATGTGTTTTGTCCATTAAAGAGAGAGCGAAATTCTATTGCGGTTACGAAAATTAGTGTCCATGTCCGGTTATAGGAGATTTTTTTATATGAAAAACCGTGTATTTATTTTCGTTCTTTGAAATCTGTCCGGTTATAAGAGGTGTCCGGTTATGAGAGATTGAGAGGTGTGCACACACACATCAGAATCACGCGATATCTGGTAACATATTTACTTGTGTGAAAAAGAAACACTACGCTGAACGGGTACAGCGGAATTGGTCACTCGAGCTTAAGTCGGCTTATAAGACCGATGTATTTTGGATACACCCCTACGTTTTTATCTTTTGAATTAAAGAATGAATGTAATATTAATGAAGTGAACCAGTGTGGTTTTATTTCGTAAAAACATTACACTTTCAAACTTCACAGGACTAGCATTATAAACAAAATTAAAAGGTTTTTAAAATCCGTGTATGAAAACACCGTAATGATAGTGATAAAAATTATAACATAATAACAAATGCGTATGTATAACAATTCAACTACTATGTAAATAAATTAATAATATTCATTTAAATACTCAAAAAATAAATGAAATAAAACTTAGTAGTTGTATATTAAATATGTACATTACATATGTATAAACATTGAAATATTAATAGAATGACCAAATTTATTTTGTGTACATAATTATGTAGTTAAATTATATATTGTGAGTGATACAACGCAAAAGACCTGGGCTCTCATCACGTAATTTCACCGACGATTGACGACCACACGACAGCACGACAGCTAAATACAGTAGAATCCGCTTAAGACGCTATCCCGCTTTTAACGCTCTTTTTTCCGGACCCTTCATTCTCACTAGAATTCGTATGAAATAAAATCCGGTTAATCCGCGCTATTTCCCGTTTAATACGCTCATACAGCTACACGAACACGATACACTTCGCCAAAATTTATATTTTCTTGTTTTTGCATGATTTCCCAGAAAAACGATTCAGTACATTGGGATATACGGCGGCGCATCGACGCTCACCACCGTTCTTATAGGGATTTTTTTGTTTTTGGCAAACAAACCATATGAAGCGTGGCGTTTTGTTTCATTTCTTGTGTTAGTGGTGTTAGTGCATTCGAATTTGATTGCGTTCAAGGGCTAGTACAAGCGATGAAAGGAAAACTAGCATAATACATATGTATAATTTCAACTCTATATAAAATGAACTTTTTTAAACTGTATGCTATTTTTTAGTTTTTCCCGCTTAATACGCTATCCCGCTTAGGACGCTATTTTCTGTCGGTCCCTTGAAGAGCATCTTAAGCGGATTCTACTGTAGTTATCGTGCTATCATGCTCACCGAAACGATTGTACTTGACAGATTTTCTTGTTAAGTGACGTAAACACTTAGTCGATCGGTCGATAATCGTTTGGACGAGAGAGAATTTTATTTGCCAGCGTGAAGCATCGCTATCGTTAACGATATCGGAAACGATGACGACTGTCTTACGTGACGAGGGCCCTGATTCTGACATATTTTTCATAATTTCCGTTTTTTTTGTCTTTTAATGGAACTTTTCTTATTTCTTTCCTAGAAAATGAAACAAGCAATATTAAGTTTTGAACAATGAATTTTGTTGAAATACCAAAATGGGATTCTGCGAAACAGGCAAAGCGGGATTAAACAGGCAATACGGTATTTTAAATTTTTTTTTGGGGGGATTTAAAAAAAACGGGATTTTATAAAGTAGGATTCCGATACACTACCATGTATCAACGATATTACGGACAATACTGGAGGTGAAATCGAGATCAATCGGCGTATATGATACGATATAATAGAGATGTTTGCTAGCATTGCGACCAAAGTATGTCTATTGTGCCCCCTTTTATGACTAAGAATCATACAACATTTATAGGAACTTGATAATCCCTTTGACTGGAATATTTTTGTAGTCCGTTTTTGTTACAGAAGGGCACTCCAAGATCCGTAATTTCTTTCGTTTGTTGAACGAATCTCCTATGCCCAGCTCTTTCCCGTAGTAGAAAACTACACGTAGGAGAATACTTCTTCGAAGATCTGAATGATCTAGCACAAAAAGACGTAGGAAAGGAAGCCTTCTTCGCTTTGTACAAAGCTCCAAATGGTTCTCTTGAGTAGCGAGGAAATATCCCTAAATTCAATGGCCTCTATAGGCTTAAGTGTGCTGGTACTTGTTACCGACAGCCACTGCTACCTAACCTAACCAAATCCGCAGGTGAATGTTGCAGATTGAAAGTCCCGTCAGACCTGCGCAAGGAATTTTTAAATCTTCCTTGTTCAATTTTAGGGTTCAATTTGTTATTTTGTTGTTGCGATTAAAGAACTTATTGAGTGCTTTAGATCCTCTATGTTATTCCAGTAAATTTTGAGTTGGTATATTGTCCATTGTCCGTGCTCGCCGTGACCGTGGTGGTTAGTGCGTTGGACTACCACGCAATGCTGCCCGGGTTCAACTCCTGGCCGGGTCTAACACCTAAAATAGTTTTTTCACGGTACCACCTCTTTCGAATGCCTGACAAGCATCAAAGAGTATCATTTGTCACGATTAAGCTTCTGAACTCGCCGTTCGGAGTCGTCAAAAAACTGTAGGTCCCTTCCATTTGTGCAAAAATATAACACGCACACACAAATGGTTGCGAGAAGCAGGCCCCGGTTCATCTCGAGCTGTAGCGCCAACTAAGTAAGTAATATTGTCCATTTTGCGATGACTTTATTTATGTCTATTCTTGTGAAGCGATTTTTTAGCCAGAATATCAGCCTTTTCATTGCCCTCATCTCCTTCATGGCATGGTGTCCGTATGAGTTTAACCATGTTTTTCCCTGCCAGTAGTTTTAGGTGTAGTTTTGGCTTCCCTCGTGTGGATGTGACAAAAGTGGTCACAGTGTGTGTAAATATCTCCCAAACCTGGGCTCACTAACCCACACATAATACTTTTAATTATTAATGGATTATAATGAGGTGTTTTTAAAATGGACTCAAGCGAATACCGTAAGATATCCAAATTTGAACTCAAACTAATAGCTCTGAAACATGCAATTCTTCAATGAAAGCCTTATATAGCTCTGTTTCTAAGGTAAAATATATCCGGGCTATAGTTTATCGTGGAATTCTTTGTGTTTGTATGTTTTATCGAGGTGCAAGGTACATTATAACCGAAGTTACATTGGTTAGACACGATAGATATCAACTCAATCTTATGCTGACACCCCAAAAAGATACAAAGCAACGAAAATCCCACAAATTCTTCAAATTCACAGAAACAATTAAGTAAAACAGAAGCTTTTGGCTCACCGCTTCCATAGAACTTCGTCGTCAGTGAAGCAACCCAACACCCTTCATCCATCAAGAAACCACCGCTCTAAATCACGAACTGAAACGATCTGAACCTGTTCTGGTTTCACCACATCGATTTGCATGTTAGCCGCACATCACCTGGGACAGACTGTCCGTCCGCATAACACTTGACTAATTGGCACCAGACAACTGTGGTGGAATGGAACCAATTTCTGACCTACAGACATCTTTCTCACTCGCAGCCGGAGCCAAAGACACCGCTTCCAGCTTCCACTTTTCGTGTTAAACAAATAAATAAACAGTGTAACTGCGCCGCGATACAACAACAGATTAACAGCCGCGGACACGAAAGTTATGGAAGCTTCATCGCTCCATAAGACGCGCCGACGACCGACGACGTCTTATCGCGCTTTCATGATCGCGTTACTTGCGACAGTGGGAGCAACAAAAACAACGAAAAAAAAAGAACAAACAAATTGTTTACGATGACGAGCTTTATACGAATAAGAAGCCAGCTGGCGGCGTTTGTCGCTTGTCGGCAAATTCCTAACCTACGTCGCTACAGCTACAGTGTTACGCGTCTGCCGCTCTAATAGCATGTGTGCAGCATCAGCATGACATGCTCTGCCCGAGGAGATTCAAAATTCCAGATAAGAAACATTTTATTAGGGGTTTTCTATTAGCCGCCACCCGGGTGTAATTCCATTATGCTAAATAGGTCCCTTTAAACCTATTAAATGCGATTCACCTCGTCCCGTACTGGGATTCAAATTAAGGTTGCTTTGTTCGGCACCGGCATACACGGGCACACACATGTGGGGTTGCTCTAATGATTTGCATCCTCCTCCTCCTCCTTCTCGTCGTCGTCGAGTTGGCTTTGTGAGAAACTTTTGTCAAAAATAGATTCGAATGTGTGTAGAGTATCTATGGGAGCGGAACAAATCTTTGAATAGCTTTGCGGATCGTATGAAGATTCCTTGGAGCGACTAAGAGAGCAGCGCATGCAAACCGGTACCAAAATTACTCCTTTGAAAATTGTGTACCAAGTATAACCATTAAAACGACGATAATCGTAATAGTAATGGTAGTGTGCGGCGCCCAACTCCAATGAACGTTATCTGTGGAGGAAATTCACAACCCTTAGCATTGAGAATTTACGACCCTGCATATGGGGATGCTGTTGTTTCACATAGAGAGTTGGCAAGTTGAAGTTATCCAAGACAAAGTTACTTGCAATTAAGATGGACTTATTGCACTCCTTTGAGTAATTTTAATGACGCTGTTTAGAGGGCTCATATGAAGATGTGGTATCTCCTGCGAAATGAGTTAATGAGCGAGCATTCCTTGCGGTTATTTTAAGTTTGCCACAAATGAGGTTATAACACGACTGGTATTTGGTATACGAATACCGAGCCCTCTGGGAGTAATAACGAAAAGGTAATTCGCTAATTAGTTGGACCCTTTTTGTGTGTTAAGATGAAGAAGCACTGATCTAATATTCAGATTAAAGATATTTTATTTTATCGGATCTGTTTTCCGTTTACATACGTGGATTTTAAAGCAAATCCAAAATGATTTTGGAGCTCAAGAATCCTAAAGTTCCCTAGTTCCTGCGATGGTATCATATATGAGACTTAAAGTTAGACCATTCAGGGACTCACTTCATGTCTCAAACCTACTCGTGTATATTTCAAAAGCCTAACGAAAAAGCTGAGTTCCTCTATTTCTGAGAGATAGAGTTACATGTGATGATTTTAGCAATCTTAAGGATTAACCGTTATCTACTCATGTCCCATTTTCTAAAAGACCCATTAAAAGTTAACTGTGGTGAGGTTTTTCATCAAGCTCTGCTGCCACTTCTGGCTCCGGAACGACTCGTTATATGAGCTCGTTTAAAAGAAAAATCCTTCATCTTAACCTATTTGCTTTGCTTACGGGAAGAAAGTCAAAGAAAGTGAAGAATAATTCCTTCCAGGATGTGAATGTAATACCTACATAGCTTAGATTAGATTAGGTCGGGAAGGGTGTGATTTCCACTTCCACTGGAAGATCGGAACGTCTCCCTTGTAAATCCCTTTCTGGTTCAATCAATCCTATTGTTTACCAACGGGGGCACCGTAGCGCAAGTGGTTAGTGCGTCGGACTACTGAGCCAGCGGTCTTGGGTTCGAATCCCGCCGCAAACGCCTAACAAAAATGTTTTCACAGTGCCCACCTCTTCCGAATGCCTGACAAGCATTCAAGAGTATCATTTGTCATGTAAAGCTTCCCAACTCGCCGTTCGCAGACGGCAGAACACTGTAGGTCCCTTCCATTCGTGCAAAAATATAACGCGCACACACAAATGATTGCGGGAAGCTAGGCTTGGGTCTACCTAAGACTGCTGAAGCCAAATATTATTATTATTTTTATTATTTTTTACCAAGTCGTATACATACTAGATTGCTTGTGTACATTGTGTATCTCATTGTGAATTCCGTTATTTTAAAGTTTTATAGCTCTGCAATGTTTTGTACGAATCTGTTGTCTAAGGTGCGGAGGCATCGTTCGATAGTGGGTAGGGCAGTAGAATAGTATGTTAGATATTGAAATGATTCACTTCCATCCTTGATCCTTGCAGATGATGTAAACTTCGAAGAGAAATGAAAAAAATAAAGATAATGCCACAGAATCCCGGAAAAAATAGTCCCGAAAGCCCAAAATCCCGAAAATCCGAAATCTCGAAAATCCAAAATCATAAAAACTCAAAATCTGCTTCTGTTTGATCACATCGATGTTAAGACCTAGGTATTTGGAAATAGGATTGGCCTGTGCCCTCGGTCACTTCATGACGAGATTTGGATATTATCGAATATGCCAGCCAAGTATGGTCTCCTTATTACGAAATCCATACTAAGCGAATCGAAGCCGTTCAGCGTAGGTTCATCCGGTTCGCCGTTCGCGAACCTTGGGTTGACAGCTACAACCTCCCGCCCTATAGAGACCGTTTGAAACTGACCAATGTTCAGTCTCTCAAAAAACGCCGTGATGTTGCCGATATACTTTTTATTCAACAGCTCTCAGCAGGCAACATCGACTTTCTCGCGATCCTTCAAATGATCTCTCTTAACACAAATCCGCGTAATCTCAAGGCTGTCCCCTCTTTCATCTTGTCTTGCATCGTACCAATTATGGGTAAAACGAACTAATGTCCAGAATGCTGCAGAAGGCCAACAGCATTCCAAACTTTTCTAATTTCCATTGCAGTAAATTAACACCTAGAGAACGCGCTTTACACCTCCTCTTGATCTACTTACCACTTCATCATTTTACCCTCTACTTCCTTCTCACAATCGTATTGTTAGCTATTAAGCTCAAAGTCATTAAGTACCTTACTCTTAAATTCTAGATTTAAGTACTCCCTTCCCTAAAGTTTAATGTTAGCTTTAAATTTCTTAGTTTGCTTACGTTATCATACTATATAATAAAGCAGTAACGCTCATTCTGTAAGCACGGCTGTATCTCGGGCTGGAGCCTAAACGGCTAAGCGGATTTGTTTCAAATTTTATATCTGGGGTCTGTGGGACTATAGCACAAGGCCAATTTAAAATTTTCATTCTAGGCCCAAAAATTAAGGTACCTATACTTCATTTGGGACCGATTTTATAAAAAGCTGATTTTATCGAAAGTGGCTTCAACGATTTTGTGAAAATTTCTAATTTAGGTTAGCTTAGACACATGCTATCAAATGTCATACCAGGTGTTTGCCTAAAAAAGTTGTGCAACGGTACTTGACTTTTTAACTGATTTTCTAAAATTGTTTTTTTTCGGCTGTTGATGCTCGGTATTATTAATTTTCATATAGTAACCGTTTAGAAGTGAAATAGCAATAAGAACTACGATGTAATGTGAAAAGAACGTCGACGTGTTTGCATGTACATACATATATGTATGTATACATATCCCCCGCGTGTTTTGCTTCTCTTGCAATACTATTCGGCTTGAAAGCAGAGTTCGAAAAAAAACCGTACACTAAATGTACCGTACCTAAGAAGAACACATACCCTACGATCTCTTATAATGTTTGGGCATGTGTACACAACCGGTATACACTACGTACTTACGTAGTGAACACGATGAGTAAGAAAAGAACGCTACGATAGTGTTCTGTTCTTCGTACGCAAACTCTATTTTTAATTTTAGTGGTTGCGCTATCGTAGCGTTCTTTTCTAACTCATAGTGTTCACTACGTAGTGTATACCGGTTGTGTATACATACGCAAACATTACGAGAGATCGTAGGGTATGTGTTCTTTTTCCGTACACTACGCTTAGTGTACTGTTCTCGGAGTGTACCGTACAGAACACTAAGGTACGGTACGTTAGTGTTTTTTTTCGAACTCTGCTTGAAAGTGGATGCGTATGAATCAAAAAAAAAACATCGATCTTATAAATAAATTTGAGGAACAAAAAATATTTATTTGACCACAACAAATGATGAAGTTGCAAGTGGGTACATAAGATAATAAGATTGATTGAGTTTTGATTGAATTGAATTTCTATTGTTTTCAAATTCAAAATCTGCCGCGCATACAACGAGCATGATTTGTACCAGGAGGAAATGTCAAAAAAAAGAACATCGTGATGTTGTGGGCCCAACGGATGATGGTGCTGTTGTTGTCTTTTTCTTTCTTTCAGTTCTCCCAATTCAATTCTGCGTTATAGCTTATTCAATGAATTCAAAGCGGCGGCGCCTAAAAGCACGCGGAAGGAATAAACGAGCCCATATGAATAGCGAATTATTCATCTACAGAGGTAGGCATTGAATCTTCTAACTATGTTACACTGAGCTTTTATTGGTGAATATAATTCACATAGTTATTTTCTTAACTTATATTTTTGCCCATTAAGCTCTGTAAAAATGTTCGTCGTTTTCGACGGGGATCAGCTAGTAAATAAATAAATAGACTCGTGGTGGGGACTTACAAGTGTGGAGTCTGACGTCTTGTTTAGCATTTCAGGGTCTTTTTAGTTTCTGGATTTCTTTGCCTATTTAAAAAAGCGGATTCTCTTAATATGAGGGCTCCCTTCGTTGCTGAGCCTTTGTTGAACAAGACTAGAGTTAATGAAGAATCATGTCCAGCCTCGCTTGTGGCGTACTATCATGTGCCCCGTGGGTCGCACCGCATATTGCTAGGGTTTGCACTTTGGTAAGTTATCCGCCAGGATATGGATCCATATGTGATGGTGATCGCAGTGTATATCCAGTGGCTGAGTGTCAAATCGCCCAAAATGCAAAAAATCAAAAAAATTTCAAATCACCCAAAAAAAAGTTGGGCGATTTGACATTTTTAAATTTTTGGGCGATCTAGGGGTGAAAGATATAGTAGGATGTCTAATGCTGCAGACGGTGTTGATCTTAGTGATCCACGTATGGCAATGGCTTTCTTTCATGAGTAGAGTGCTATGGTAGCTTTCTTTACTCATTCTTGGATATTGAGCTTCCAGTTAAGTTTTTTTTTTATCTAGAATGACACCTAGGTACTTTGCTTTGTCGGTGAAAGCTGGCTTAAAACCGTATAAAGAAGGCGGGTCTATCTGAGGGATTTTGTATTTCCTAGTAAAAAGAACCAACTCCGTTTTCTCGGGGTTAACCCCCAGCTTACATTTCTCGGTCCATTTCGAGAGCTTGTTTAGTGCATTTTGCATGAGGGCATTGATGCTTGCCAGAAATAGCTACAGCGACGTCATCAGCATATGCGATTACTTTGCATCAAACACCTTCCAGGAGTAGCAAATGTTCATTTACTACTACAAGGATCTAAAGAAGTGGGGATAGGACACCAACTTGGGGGGACAGGACTTATCCAGCTTGGTGTTGATAGTTCGACTGCGGTGAGTAGTAAATTAATCAATTTGCAAAGCGAGTTCTCGACCTTGAGCTTTGAAAGGGCATCTACTATAGAATCCTTCTATGTTATATCTAGGAACACAACCATTGTATATTCTTTGTAGTATATGGTCTTCCCAATGGCGCGTACAGTTTCCACTAATTTACTCTTACAGTATGCATGTTGGGATTCTGATAGCAGTCTTGATTCGATGCTGCTACTAAGGTGTCGATCAGTCTTTCCTAGAGTTTTTATGGAGAATGATAATAGGCTAATGGGCCTCTACAAGCGGGATGAATTCTACCAGGAGGAAAACCAGTTTTATTCCACACTTCAAGAACACACGAGATGAACTATGTTGGGGGAAGAATGTGTATATATGAACCATTTATCATTGTATTTTTATTTTTTTCCATACCTTAATTATGAAAATTTGTGTGTGTATGTGTTTTCGTCTACGTTATTCCAGTTCAACATAGGGGGAATATTTTATGCCCTTTCTTCCGCGCTCTCCGTTTCCCTCATCAACGAACTCGATTTTCCGCCAGTGGAATTCATCCCGTGTGTAGAGGCCCAATGGGTCTAAGCTCTTTTGGACTGGCGTGCGAGCCTTTACCCGCTTTGGGAAAAAAGACTACGTACGTAGTGCCCAAAGCAGCTTGTCCCTTGTGATCAGACAATTTATGTTATTTGGTGTAAGTTGAGTAGGTTGTGGACTATGAGACAAACTACTGTGCGGAGAAGAGAAGCTACCAGGTAAATGTATATCCAGTAGAAGGTCTATTATTTCTACGCTTGAAGAGTACCAAGAGCCATCTGATTTCATTACAGATAGCCAGGAATACTTGGATTGGATTTCTTAGCCTTGAAGCTTCCGAGAAATTCTCGATGATATCACAAAAAGTCTCTAAGATTTTCGTTTGGCTTTCCTAAGAGTCCTTTTGGATACTGCGATGGTATCTTTATAAGAGATCCAATCTAGGGCTTTTTTTTTGAGTAATTGGCCCTGTTGAATAACAGTCTGCAGCGTTTTCTTGTACTGCTAATACATTTTATTTGGCAATACAAAATAATTGTTTGCCAAATAAAATAAAGCGAAATAGTGAATGCAGAATATTTTATGGAGAAATCATTACAAACAATTAACCCTCAACCGACCTTAAATTTTTTTTCCTTATCCAGATTAGTATCAAAAATGACCTGCAGCTAAAATCTGAGTTCCGAAGACACGCAAACAACAAAATCAGAAAATCTATCTAATGATGTTTTGTTCGCCGTTCCTTTGTTATTCTTAAACAGAACGATTTTCGAATAGGCATTGTTAATAAAAAAAGAAAAAAATTTAATTTACAAGAGTCAAAAATCGATTATTTGAATAAAAAAAATAGCAAAAAATTGAAATGAAGAAAAATCAAAAATTTAACGTGCAAATAAATGCGCGTCTGACTTCATACAAACACATAAAAATGCATTTGGCTTATGCTAAGTATCATGCGCGCCAATATCAGACAAAAAAAGCTTGAATTTGTTTGATGCTCTTTATATTTAGTACTGAAATTAAGCGTAGGCTCATTTTTGATACTACGGGGCCTTTAATGTAGAAAAACACTTTTGGTCCTTAATTTCGACCCCGTCCATAGGAGTCATCTAACGAAAGTGAAAAACGATGTATTTTCGACGACAAAATAAAAGTCACTAAAGCACGGGTCTAAAGCTCTGCGAGCAAAAAAGTTATTCAACATTTTTTAACGAAATAGTATCAAAATTGATACTAAAGGGTGATTTTTTAGCTGGTTTGGTTTTGGCAACACTGGTTTTGACAGCTGACGTGTGTTTAGTACCTTGTGTCACTGTCAAACAGCTTCAGTTTGGTTTGCAATTTAACCATGGATCGTCTTACAAATGAACAACGCTTGCAAATTATTGAATTTTACTATCAAAATTCGTGCTCGGTTTGAAATGTTCATCGCGCGCTGCTTCCATTTTATGATCGGCATTCTCGACCTTCTGAGCAGTCTATTCGGAAGATTGTGACCAAATTTCGCACCAAATTTACTTTGTTGGACATTAAACCACCAACACGTTTACGTACTGTGCGTAGTGAAGAAAATATTGCGGCCGTATCAGCTAGTGTGACAGAAGACCGCGAAATGTCGATTCGGCGCCGTTCCCAGCAGTTAGGCCTTTGTTACAGCACTTTTTTTTGCCCGAAATGGAAGTTCTTGACTTGCATGATATGTGGTTTCAACAAGACGGTGCCACATGCCACACAGCACGCGAAACAATGGCGCAATTGCGAGGCGAGTTTGGTGAACAGTTAATTTCACGTTTCGGGCCGGTCAATTGGCCGCCTAGATCGTGCGATTTGACACCATTAGATTATTTTTTGTGGGGGTATGTCAAGGCAAATGTCTATAGGGACAAGCCCGCTTCGATTGACGCACTGGAAGCCAACATCCATGCATTCATTCGTGAGATACCGGCCGATATGTGTGAAAGAGTATGCCAAAATTGGACTCAGCGGATGGGCTACCTGAGACGCAGCCGCGGTCAACATTTGCATGAAATTATCTTTAAACATTAAATTGCAAGGTTCAAACTATCGATTCAAATAAATATTTCATTCATTTTTTCGAATTTTTTGTGTTTTTTTTTTTAAAAAAAGTTCTCAACCTCTTAAAAAATCACCCTTTAGTAGCCTATTTCACCAACCTACTAATTTGTATTTACAATTGCACTAGCTCTCCTTTATTGAAAAAAAAAATAGAAATTTTCCCTAAACACTTTTTTTTATAATAAGTAGTCTTTATTTGAATTAATATTGCTCGTCTATTTGATTGCCTTTTAATTTTAACCCCTAGTCTAGATTACCTGAAAAATAATTCAAAATCAGTTCGGCCTAGCCCAACTAGTTTTGCCTGAAACCGGGTTTTGGCCGGTAACATGCATATACATATACACGTATAATTGACGTATGGTTATCTTTAATGAATACTATGAAAAATGGTTATCTTTCTAGGGTCAAGTTATCTGTCTTCACATAAAAAAAAATCAGATATATTTCTATACAGAATGCGAGCGATCTACTTTTCTGCAACCAGAAGAATGCTTTCTAAATTTAATTATAAATTTATTATTTAAATTAAACAGGTTCAAGATATTAGATTTTATTTTATTAACAGAAATTAGCTTCCATGTTTTCGAAAATCAGGCTCTTAAAGTTGAACTTTTCTGGCAAACCTGTATAAAGGCACAAAATTACTTCTTCTGAAATCGTAAGTAACGCGAATGCAGCAGCCACTCTACGAGTATGTGCTGTTCCTTGATCTCAATTGAACTACCAGATGTAGAGGTCGTTGCAGATTTAATCACTGCTAATTTTAAACGTGTCGCATAATTAAGATCATTTTAACATATATACATACATATGTATGCATAATCGGATTAATTACGTAACTCTGAGAGTTAGTACATTTCACTCTGTATACGTGATCATGGCACTTACTAGCTGCCTACATGTTCTGAAAGATTGATAAGCTTATTGAGATGATTTTAGATATTTTTTTTAGAGAAAGGGAAGATTAGAGGCTGGTGTCGCAATTGAGTTTTGTTGAGATCGGCGATCAATTTTTTTCATTCCAACATGTTTCATTTTGGGTCTAATAAATTTGCTTCTGCTTCTGTGACCACTGTAAAGCAATACTTTAGGTCAGGTTAGTTAGATGTGTGCTCCATGATGTACAGTCACCGCTCACGTAGCCCAACGAGTGTTCACACATGAAGTCTTACCTAGATAACGATATTGATCTGAAGAAGTTTTTGAACACAATTTAGTTTAAGTCCTCCAGCTCAGAAATATTACTATCAAGAGTCCTCATTCTTCTGTCAGCAAGGGCGGGGCGGGGTAGTAATACAGCAAGTAAGGAACAGATTTAATTTTTTTTTCGTCTCTGCAACTTATACAAACGGCATTGTGAAAGATCCCGAGACATTCCGCATCAGTACCAATTGCACAGTTCCCACATGAAGCCAAAGACGCAAAGTGCGTCCTTGCGAATCCGCTTCTTTTAAGAGACCGAGTTCTTCTTTCCTTTTTTTAATTTGGACATGCTTAAGCGCATATGAATACCCTTATAAGTGATAGGAAACTCAGATGTTACGTTTCAACTATATAACTCTATAGGTGGTGTCCAGGAAAACTGAAGGCTGTGTATTATTGAAAGTTTTGTCCCTGCTTATGATTCACAGACGTTTTTTCCAGATGTTCATGCGATCAATTTCTTCAACCATACCACCATCCTACTGCCAGTGTTATGCCTTCGCAGTAGGTTTTGACATTAACTTCTGAAACTGATAACCCAGCCGCCCATCCATATGAATCCAGCGCCTGGTGGCTTCATTTTTAATACGTCTATACAGAGAGGGAAACGGAATTCTAACAAAGGACAGCACAGACACCTTTTTTGCGAGTTCATTCGCTCATTCATTACCTGGGATATCCATATGATCTGGTACCCAGTATAAGGCCACCGTATTGTAAACTAACACATTTCTGACGTTGTGCAACCTATAAATCATTTGGGTATTTCCACAAAAAAACAGAGCTGCAATTGTTTCCTTTTTGAAATAACGGTTGACTACGGTGAATTTACACATGTACATATGCATAAGCACCCGTTATATAGAATGGTGCCTTATACTCATCCTATTGAGTCTGATAAATCATTTACGCTCATGCTTAGGCCAAGAATAGACCAAGTGCCAACAATAATTGTATATAAGGACTGAACCGAATAAAATCTGTAAATTTTAATAACGGCTTAACCTCCCATGTGTAAATAATTAAATACCATTTTGTTCCCAAACAGTCTTTCATACTCTATAGCTTCAGTTTACATTTGATTTTTGTAAAATGCAGTGGTAAATATTTATAAACGATGAGTCAAGAAGAACGCCGTAAAAAGATCATCGACAAATGGCTCGAAAATTATTCGCGACCAAACCATTTTATTGCAAAAAATTTGAGCGTAGCATGCAGTACAGTTAATTCTGTTATAAAAAGATATTTAGAAACGTTGACTAAGCGAAAACAGAAAAGTGGAGGAACACACGGAGCACATGATAAAAATTTGGATAAAAAAATTGTGGGTGTCATCCAGAGATGTTGCTCGGAAATGTAGTACCAACCAAACAATGGTACAAAGATGCAAAAAACGGGTTGGTAAAAAACGCGGAAGAAACAAAAAATACCAAAAGTTTCCGAGAAGCAAAAAAATGCCATAAAAACACGAGCCCGACAGTTATACGACTTGATTGGGCACAAGAAAGCCTGCTTGATTTTGGACGATGTAACCCACGTCAAAGCCGACTTTAGTACTCTTCCAGGTGAGCAGTTTTATAAATATTTTGAAGAAGAGATTCTCCCACAATCAGAAACATCGATTGGAGTGGAAAAGTTCGGATCGACACATCTCGTATGGCAAGTTCTTTGCCAATGTGGACACAGAAGCACATCGTTTGTTACAACTTGCACAATTACCATGGAAGTGTATATCAATTAGTGCCTGAAAAAACGGTTAATTCCATTTATAAACAAACATGAGGGTTCAACATTATTTTGGTCAGATTTGGCTTCAGCTCACTATTCTCAAGCGACGCTAAACTTGCTTGTAGCCAAAAACATAGATTTTGCCCCAAAAGACATGAACCCACCTAATGTCGCACAGTGTCGTCCCATTGAAAGGTATTGGGCCTTGGTTAAGACAAAATTGAGGAAAAGTGAGTAGTGTGCTAAGGACCCTAAAGATTTTGCTATTAAATGGAAAAGAGCATGCAAATAGGTCACGGACGTCACTGTTATCAACATTATGAAGGACATTCGAAAGAAGTTGCGAAAAGAATGGGAGCCTAAATCATTTTTCCGATTTGATTACCTGTAAACGAATTTTGAAAAATATAGTTTTTGAAGCAAATAAAAATTCTTAACATAAACTATCACAAAATTTTGTTATTTCGCCATGAAGTTTTCAAATTTTGTTCGTTTCAGTCCTTATGAATATGATTTATATGGTTTATGTAAATAATAGCCTCATTAAAAACTTCCCTAGGTTAATCCGTACGATAAAAAAAAACCACTAATGCTAGATGGCACAGCTCTTCTTCTTTCTTTAGGCGGCCCTTCAGTTGGGGGTAAGCCAGGGCCTGCTTCTCGCAACCTATAGTTTTCTGCCAACTCCGAATGTCGAGTTGGAGAAGCTCATCTTGACAAATGATACTTTGTGACATGGATCTTCATTTCATCGCGTAAACCTGGCTTTATACTTTCGTTCTTTTACTAACAACGAACACCGTATAAAAGGACGAAAGTGTAAACCCAGCTTAAGAGCAATTTGTTAGCCAGAAATAAACTATTAGACACATGGAGTGAAGTAACATTGAAAGCGTTTTATTCCTTACGTTGCTATTTTTTAAAGGAGCTGCCCAGGTGAGTCAACCCAACCCACCATTAAGATCGACCGCCGCACAGTGGGACGAATGGTGTAAAAATCGCGACATGGGTCGAAATTGCATGTATCTACTACGGTTTTCAAAGTATATACAGCTATTATATAGACACTGGTGGACACATCAATTAAATTTTGGCACCCACGGTCTCGTTTTTCCACACGTTCTTTCAATAAACAACCTCAAAAACGAGTATAAAAATCTGCCATTTTAACGAAAATTCGGGATAAATTGGGTTTCGTTTATCGCAATATAATCAAGTCGGGAAGAATGTTTGAGTCTTTTTTCTTTAATATTCTCATTTTACATAGTTTAGTAGTAAATAATGTCAGGAAATAGAAACATTCTATGCTCTTTAGTAGACAGGGCATGTAATTTTTTGTTGGAAATAACGTCTTTTTTGACAGTATTTTCAGGAAATTCAACCCGTACAAAAAAGTTCCGAGTTGTTCCGAAAAACGGACTTCACAGGGTATTCACCTTAGGTATTTAGTGAAAGATATGCGAAAGATTTATATCCGACTTGGTCCGACTCCGCCCGCTATTCATGTTTGAACAAGTGCCTCCCATCATAAAATTCAAGCATAAGCAGTGCCTGTATACAGGGTGGTCGGGTTTTGGATAGAGATATTTTGGGATCTGATTCTTTGGTTCATGTTATGAAAAAAATTGTATGGGTGGGGGGGTCTATCTTGAACACCCACTGAGTTACAAGGAGTTTAAAAAAGTTTCTTCGGAGAAAGAGGTACACAGTTATTCAATCATAAATTTTAGTGTATTAAACTTAGAGCAACCAAATTAGGCTTGTTTCAAAGACAATTGATTAGTGCTTATTACAGTTAAAAATTATTACAATTCGTACGAAATATTATTTCATATAAAACTAAATAAAACCGAAGGTGGATATTCTGTGGGCTGTAGCTTCGTTAGCGTTGCTCCTACAGCCAAACAAACTTCACCATTCGATTCAGCGTGAAAAAATACATAAAATATGGTCCACGGTGAAATTTTTTAGTGGAAATAACTGCGTGAAAAT
Organism: Brachyopa scutellaris; assembly: GCA_949775065.1. NCBI lineage: Eukaryota > Metazoa > Arthropoda > Insecta > Diptera > Syrphidae > Brachyopa > Brachyopa scutellaris. The sequence continues at coordinate 77,851,963 of OX459113.1, forward strand.
GCCATGTCCAGTAAATCTACCGTTTCGTCCCACTGTGCGCCGTCTTCTGTAGTACTTAACTTATAGGCGTCAAGGATAAAAAACATATCACTCAGACACAATATTGGAAGCATGAACTAATAGATCAAAAAATAACGGTGGTAATAAATCGTTTGTACTTGCTTTTTGTTTTTTATAAATACTCGCACTTTCACGAAAAGCCAATAAACCAGAAATAGACTTTAGAATAAGAACTCTTAACTCTCAAACAATAAAAGTAACAACAAATGCATTTTCACTTACACCACCATGCACCGCGTCAAATAAAATACACGTTACTCCACCAATTTACACCCCGAAAAATAAAACTGGAATAAAATAAAACAAAGCGTAGCCGACTTCACCGAAGACTACATAAATTCGGATGTGACCTCAGCTTTATGAAAGATTAATGCAACGGGAGATTCCAAAAGTCATAAAGCAAAAACCCACCCCACCCCATTACGGAGAGAAGAAAAAGAAACCCTGCAAGCGAATCCAAGTTTATTGCCCGACAGCAGCAGCAGCGGGACGAAATAATTCAGGACGCATTAGAAGAATGGCACATAAATTGCGGACGGAATCACTCCAAGGAGATCTCCACCAAAGACCAAAATGCTTTATTACAATTCGGTGCTGAATAATGCACTAGGACGAGACAACTTAACCTACTCGTGTACCTTTATTTGTCCTCTCTTGACACTGGAGCGATGGGGGCTGCCTGCCAGCAGAGTGTGGGGGCACTCGTACCTTGGCTGTAGAGCAATTTCTTTATGGGCCGGATCACTCTCGGAAATTAGAAGTGACACTAGACGGAGGAGCTTATGCATCGCCAATCAAGCGAATATTTCGCGATGTTTGTCGAAGAGCTTATGCAAATTTTGCGTTTTGAGTGTTTGAAAAAAGCAAAAAAAAAAAAATCAAATACCAAAATTCCTTTGGCATTCAGTCAACCGCCACTCCCTAAGGCGAAGAACATAAAGATCCCCTCCTCTGCCGCCAGAAGAATGCGTTTTTTTTCCTGAGAGCTTCCTACCCGCACCCCTTTTCCAGATTTATGGCAATCTGCCAATAATAAATTCACATATTACGCGAATTACCCTTTCTTTAGAAATATTGATTCAATTGTGGGCCGACTTGAGGGACATTTTTTATTCATAAGAGTTTTCGTTGGTTTTTTATTTTTTATTTATTTTTGAAAGGAAAATGAAGTACGCGGGCGAGAGGATTATAACTGTGGTTAAGGTTTTGCAATGCGATTTGTTGCGGCTATGGCTGTGGGCTTGGGTGTTAATAGCGCAGGGAACGTATAAATCGCATTACGGGGATGTACAGTGGTGCTTTGAATTAAATATTTAACAGCATTACCGAGGGCAGTTTGGGTGGACTTTTTTTTTTGGTTTGACGGTCTCGTGACGAAGTTCATGAAGATTGCAGAAGAGAAAATGACCATATGGATCGATCGATTGATTTTTTGTTAACATTAAAAATTCAATAGCGATTTGCAACGAAATATATTCTGAAGCTCTTCTGAATGCCCAGGACAAGATGCTCAGCTGAAGACAGTTACCCGACAAGTTACAGAGCCTTACAGTTAAGGTCGCAAAAAAGGGGACGGTTTTGGAAAGGGTAACAAAGATTTACTTGATTTGGATTAAATGTTTCGAAGTACTATCTATAGGGTCATCGTACTGTGTACTAGAAAAGTAGTGCAAGTGCAGTAAGGTTTTCTTTGTCGAATCTTTCAACATTTAAACAATTCTTTGTTAAGCAGTAGGTACCTTTGATCAAATGTTTGTCGGGTTTGATACATTGACTTTTTGGATACTGATAACCACTGAGTAACTTTAGTCAAACGGGTGGTCAATGTTGCAAGGTGAACGCTAACGACACTACAATGGCTGTCTCTAAAAAGCTACGTTTATAGATAGATCTACAGATAGTTCAGCAGCATTTATTGCACGAAGTCAAATAAATTATGGTAGATACCAGTAGCAAAAGCCTTAGAACCGTGTACCGTCTGACCAACCTATTTCCGTGTTTGGAGAGTTATACTCCCCAGTATATTTTGTATTAATATAACTCATTATTGAATAGTTTTCTTTCGTTTAATGTATGTAATATGTACATAGTACATATGTATTTGAAATACATATGAAATGCAACTTATTTGCATATGCTTGTACATATACATATGTAATGTACATATTGTATGTATGGAGAAAACTAATTTTAAATCAAACACTTACAGTGCAAGTGTGACACGTTTGAACCTAATGTGAATTAGCTTTGTGTGGATGGACCTGATCTTGATCCTCGTCAGTACATTCATCATTGAGTAGGTAACACTGCTCGCAACTTCGGAAGTTCGATTTGCTCGAGCGCTCATTAGACATCACTGCTCTTTATAATGGCATATGGGATTTGGAAACTAAGTATTATGTTTGCACTAAATTCGATTTCCCAGCACCAGCGAAAAGCAAAATGAGAATTGATATTATGCCAAGCTCGTAGTCTTCTCGGATCCTCTTGACACCGATTCTCTGTTCTTGTCCCTTTAGCTTTTTTTGGTTTCTAATACAATCGATTCAACTATGTGGCTATTGCCAAAAGATGCTTATATGGAGATTGCTTTCCAACGAATATGTCTATGCTACAGTTAATAATCCAATTCTCTTCCTTTTCAGAATTTTATTGTTTACCTAGGCATCGACCATCAAACCGTTTTGTCATTTTTGCGTTGACCTAAGTATTTTTGGCCGCGATTTGCTTGAATTGCTACTTCTGGAACTGCTACTTGCACTTCCTCTTCTTCTTCGCCAACATCCGAATTTCCCATCTCTTGAATGAGCTCCACCAAACGGATATCTTGTGGCGGCTCATAATTAGCTTGGGATCATCAGAATCGCTATCTAATGAATCTATTCCGTAATAAGAAACATTTGCAGCATCGGAAACGTCCAGAAATAATAAAGCTACAGGATGATCTCGTCCACCAACCACTTCACTCACTTCACCCGCATCATTGTTGATATCCCTGCCAAGATAATCAGTAAGCTTTTGTTTTTCTTCGTCAGTCGGCAACGAATACCGAAACAACCGAAAAAAAATATTATTATGCTATACAGTTATGTTATACCTATTATTTTATTTATGTTTTATTTTTTTCTCTATATCGATTAGCTGGGATTCAAAAATTGGTGAAATTCAAACTGATGGTGTAGGAGGAGGTGTTTTCTCAGCCAGATTAAATCTCAATCTCTCCTTCCGCCTCCCTGATCACTGCAGCGTGTTTCAAGCGGAGATTATGGCGATTTCAGAAGTACTGTCCTGATAGTCTCTCTGATAGTCAGGCGGCCTTGAAAACCCTGGAAACAGTCTCATCCACTTCTAAGACTACCTCCAGCTTTCGTTCATCTCTTAAAGATATGGCTAAGCAGTTTAACATTCACCTTTACTGGGTGCCGGAGCACAGAAGAAACAACCATCCATGTTCTACCATACAAGACAAAAACGAGCCTGTTGCTACTTACAAGCTATCACTCAAACTTGACACAGTCAATAAAAATAATTTAAGATGGGAAGGCGGAATTACTTGCCTTGGCTTGACTGGATCCAAACCGGTCTAACCACCTTCTGTCCCTAAAAAGACGACAGGATACTGCCTTATAGGAAAGCATGCGACCCGACTTGGCCTCCTTTCAAACGATTTCTGCAGAAGCTGCAGAGAGAAGAGGAAAAGAGCCCAACACATCTCTTCTGTTCATGCCCAGTTCTTTCACGTAGTTGAAAAATACACTTTGGTGAATACTTCTTCAATGATCTTCACTGACACGTTAGAAATCCACTTCGCTTTCTTCAAAGCTCTAAATGGTTATCGTGAGTGGCGGGGAAGAACCTCTCCGAAATTCTTGGTATCACAATGGGCCTCTATAGGCCTAAGTTACTGGCAGCCTCTGCAGCCTAACCTAACAGTGATAGCCCTTCGATGGAAAAGATGGCCCATAATGCTTGGATTGTTGCGGCAGAGGTAGTTGAAGACACGCTAACCACATATGGGAATTTTAAGCTTCGGCTGACTTTCAGGCCCAACTTCTCTATAAAAAAACTGTACTTGTACTTCTCACAGAAGATAACTGTTGTAAGACTAATTCTGCGAAATAATTTAACAATCTTTTTTGTAAAATCGAACGGAATTTTATTCCTCTCTTCCGAAACGAGTCTTTTTTTTTTATTTCTGACGGGCTTTGTTTTACGAATTTTGTCGTTCTAAGTGCTCCTATATAGTGGATGTATGATAGGATTAATGTCTGGGCTTTGGGGAGGTGTTTTCATGCATTTAAGGCAGTTATACAGTAGCCAAAGACGCACATCTTAAGCCTTATATTTTGGATCGTTGTCCTGGTAAAAATTAAATGTCTCCTTAATTTGTCGTTTCTCTATCGTGTTTTACAGTGGCCGAACAGTTTTTTAAAAGAAAAGCTTCGTTACTAGTGAAAAGTAACCACGTCTGATAGTGATTGGATTCACATTGATTCCGTCAAAATCTGTCAGCATTTTATACAATTCGACTGAAGTCAGCTTTAGATTTCTTACTTTTTATTTCACCTAAAATAAACTTTATGGAAGACATATGTATATATTAATTTATCTACCTATTTTTAACAAGTCCGGTTTACTTCGAAACGTACCTTGTAGTTTACCTATTTCCCCCAATGATTTTCCTACCTTTCGATGGTACTAGGGATCGTAGATCTTCTTAAAAACCTCAATTGTATTCAAAAACGCGTCTGAATCCGAATGTTTCTAGGTGAACCTATGTATATATGTGTGACATTTGAAGACAGCGTCGTACCTATTCCAAAAAGTAGTAAAAAGTAATTTGGAATGATCTTCTTTGTTTTCGGAATAAAGAGTTTCTCACAGAATAAATGTTACAAACGCTTCGCGTAACTCAACACAAAGTACTGAAAATGATGATTAATCTGCCTCGTCACCGCTAGACTACTGACTGACTACTGATTTACATCTGAGAGCGGATGTTGAAATGATCCGCGATAAAATTCAAAAGCTCACCTTAAAATTCCTAAGCAATTGCCATAACACTTTTAACCGTCTAGTGAATCAATTGAATTCATTACCATAGTCTGTTTCCATTTACCTATTTATGTACTTATTTATTAATTTTTCATTTGCGTGTACATTTAGACTTTTAAAATTGAATTATTGTATTTTTCTTGATAAAATATATATGTACATACATATATTCACATACATTTGTAAGTTTCTGTGCGCTTTCGATTTTTTTTTTTTTGGAACGGCAAAATGAAATGTGATTAAAATAACTGAGAAATTAAAACATCGGAATTCTCTTATTCATTTAGCAAATGCTCAGTTTTTGAGATCTGTCTCATTTTGTGCAAATAATTTTACTTCATAAATCGTTTTGTTTCTTTTCTTCGAAATTGAATAGAGTTCGTTATAATATAGTAAGTTAAGTCTTCATATTTCGTGGATGGATGGAATAGACGTTCGTTACACTGGACTGGACTACTAAGCCTCCAGTATATCCTGTATAAATGGCATGTTATCAGTTTCTTGGCTTTCATATCATCATCATATATGTATGTACAGTCAAACCTCCTAATTGGGACACTTCGTAATCGGGAATCGAAACAACCCATTTGCCAACCCTAAAAGTTTTCATACAATATACCCTCTGTAATCGGGACATCTCTTAATTGGGACACTCAATTTAACTTTCCTAGAAAGTCCATAATTGAGCCAAACCTCCGAATTGGGACATTTTATTAAAAACGTCAGGAAAGATGATTTCTCTAATCGGGACAGTTCGAGTTGAACCTCTCACTCAATTGGGACACTAGACCCGAAAAAAAAGCAATTGTGACTTCTCTAATCGGGACAGTAAAATTCCATTAACTAAATGTTGGCAGCTGCATCTCATTCTACAAATTTTCAAACCCGTTGTATTTTTACAGAAGAGTATCGGAGACAAAAAACAACAGAGCAACGTTTTATTTATTTTCGTTGAATATTAGATATTGGTACCGTGCAGTTGCAGTTGTTTTTTTGTGGATACAATACATTTTTTAAACTTTTTCGTATGCATACGCGTTGAATTTCGTGTAATGAGATACTACTACATAAATTTTTATAACTTTTCATAAAATAAATGTCGTTTTATTTGAATAAGGTATGATTTTGTAAACGAGATAGGGCGTTCCATACTTGTTTTAATTGAAAATAGCAGTTTTTTCTTCAGTAGTTGTGTTTTTTTATATATTTTATACAAAAATCGGGACAGGAAAGAGTCGTTCCCATCAGTGTCCCAATTAGAGAGGTTTTACTGTATATTATTTCTGTAGTATAGATACCATTTACGGCTCTCACACTTAACCAATCTTAACAAAAGAGGTGTCAAAAGAAAGAGAATTTCCTGGAGCAGTGACGAATTGAACTTTCACTTTATAAATTTTAACAAATTAAAAAATAAATCAAAACAAATATTCTATCCAAAATGAGCTCCCAAAGGAATAAACACTTCCCGTATGATTTCCTGTGACAGATGAAAATCATATGGGAAGTTTGGATTTTGGGTGTTGGATTTTCTCTTGCCAGAGTTTTCGCCCGGGCACACTAGCGGCTCTCACACTTAAAAAAAAGAGGTGTCGAAAGAAAGAGAATTTCCTGGAGCAGTTGCACTTAAACTTTATAAATTTTAACAAATGAAAAAAAAAAACTCCCAAAGGGATAAACACTTTCCGTATGATTTCCATCTGTTAACTGATGGAAATGAATTCATTTTGGTTGATATATTGGCTATATGGAAATCGTAGGGGAATTATTTGCTGTTTTAAAAGTTCACTCATTTAGGTTGATATATTTGCTATTGATGCAAGTGGTAGTGGACAAATATGTACGTATATTAACTAAAATGGTTCCTATGGGATTTCTATGAGTTGGTAGATGAAAATCATATGGGAAGCTTAAAATTTGGGGGTTGGATTTTCTCTGGCGAGATTTCTCGCCCGGGCACACTAGTATTATTTGTAAAGAGAAACTCTTGGACATCCTTAAGTGGTGAAACTCGCGTACATTTTTGATTGAAGAAATTTCCTTTCCTCACTTTTAATTCGGGATTACTTCTGCGGTGCTCTCTTTTGGATTTAAGAAGTTTTGTTCTTATATTATGGTTCCGTATCTATTATACATTCGCTTCTAAAAACATGGCGAAGCAGAATAGCCCACCCTTTTGACATCCAATTGTTGTCGTGCATTGGGTTACCATTCGTCAGGATTTGACTTGACGCGTCAGGGTTTTAAGGTCTCTGTCAGGCTCAGGTCAGGCTTCATGCTTTGTCAGGCTTTTACATTTTTTTTGACTTATTAACTTCAATACGATTTTCACGAATAAAAAATATCATAAAAATCAAATTGTTGCCGAATGCATCCAAATATAAAATGAAATAACAACGAAATATCTGTGCTGTAGGGGGCCAGCTTAGCACATCAATATTGATGAAATAAAAAAAAATACAAATGTAGTTTTTAATCATAAAATTGTAGCTTATTTTAAAGGCCAGTACGGTGCTCGCGATAAACTAAATTTCAGCCGGTCTCCAAAATTCACATGGAAACCGAAGATAATAACAGTCTTTTTTCACTGAGCCTACTGAAATTATATTTTGTGTAGCTCGAAATAGATCACTGTTATTATCCACTGAAGTCTTGATCCGATTCAGACGGTTTTGGAGCACAAAAAAACTATCTACCACTGGGGTCGTCACTTTTTGGCTGCGTGGAGCCTTTCCTTCTGCTGGTAGTCCCGGTCTCACGATAGTTTTTCAAATTCCATACCACAGTTCGTTTGGCAACATTAAATTTTTCAAAAATTTGACGTGAAAGACACAAAATATTAGATTTGCACTCCAACCTGTTTTTTCCTTTTTTTTTTTTTTAATTATTTTGGTTCATCTTGGACGGTTATCACGAGATAAATGCACCTCTCATTCAGAATTACATCGATATTTGTGCACTAATTGAATGACATTTTGCTACAAAGTTCAAAAAACATCGTAGCACAAACAGAACTCTATGTAAACTTTGCCTGTCATTGTCATACCTCAGACATCAACATCAATATATGGAAATGAAGTCTATGACTGTTAATTTGTTTTAAATAAAATGTTTTGTTAAAACAAATTAATTTGTATTTGTCAGACTTTTTGCTCCAAAATTAGGCTTTTCTCTCTTAACTGGCCGGCATTTTTTTGATGGTAATCCTAGTTGTGCATCTTAACAGTCGAACTCTGAACATTCTATACGTAGGTAAGTATGTGTACTTATGTATGAATTTTTGTCTTTTGCTACTTATCACCTTATACCGAGCTGCTGCAAAATCGATTTGTTTTTAGACGCTGTCTGTTGTTTAGTCGTGGCGGCTTAACACAAAACACAAATCCATTAAAAAAGTCTGTCTTCCTTTTCAATATCCTTGGAAAAAAAAAGCAATCCATTTCCCCTTCCATGTAAACATGTCCTCGCATGTATACTTACCAAGGAACACGAGTATCCATTTCTTCAATAGCAAGTGCTAGAAATCGCCTTTTTATTTAAATTATTGCCAATTTTAAATTGGAACAAGCCTCCTGTGTTTGTCACATGATGTTAACAACGATAAGTATGCGTGAAATTAGTCCTTATACTCGTATGTGTGTAAATTTAAGGCAATGCCGGCAATACTCGCCACGCGATAAACTCCCCCGGTGACTGTTGTTTTCAATGTGTACAATTTTTTATGGTTCCACCGTGATGGCATTAAAATTTGTAACGCATTCTCTCGTAGTTGTATCTACAACTTCAGATTCAGATCGATATAAGCGGAATTATGAGTAGGTAAGAATTTTTTTTTTTAAATTAAGTTACGAGTACTAATCGCGCTTGGAACAAAAGTTTTGAAGACAAAAAATAAAGCCACACACCTTCAGATACAACTTATATTCCATTTTGACGATAAAGATACTCTCGGTCGACCGACATCGCATTAATGCGAGTGCCATAGCATGGCGTTAGCAATCCCATAAATGTGCTCGTTACCTATAATTATTTCGCCTTTATTACCATCCCTGTTGTTTCTCGCAAGTCTGATGAGCTGTAGCAGGGAAGGACGTGGAAGGGCATCTTAAGCAGAAGTTTGTCCATTAAACATGAAACGAGCATTAGCTTTATTCTTTTATTGTCCTCCAAGGATGTCTTCATTACCAGTTCATGAGTGGACGGTTTTCTACGCGCTAAACACACATTCGCTAGTCCTGCAACACATAAGGAGGTGATTTGATTGCTAATGTGATGGCATTTCATTTCCCGCACATCCTGCACGATGCCGGGTGTCTAATTCAGTGCAGCATCTTCACGCTGCGTTGGCTGGTCACATGGAAGGAGATGAAATTCTTCGAGTGTGTTGTACAGTTATTGCTGGTTCAATACGATACACAAATGAAACCAATATCGGGCGTGTAGTCGGTATCGATTGTTTTTGGATTATCCTGATGGTCGATTCAATCGTTTAGGGACACTTACCGCACACATTACAGTTTCCTGTGCTTTCAATTCCAAATAGGAATCTCGAATGGAATAAAATAATCATCAGCTGAAAGGCTGTGCACTGTCTTAGGATCTACGAGTAGTTTGGGTAAGTGTTGGAGGATTTCTGTTTATTGAACTATTATATGTTAATTTTATTACAGTGTAGATGCTGTTTACTCGTGGGGTTGGTATTGCTATATGTATTTTAATTATTTTGGTTTCTTGTAGGGAAAGTCCGTGCGATAAGCTCTTCCAGCAGTAAATAGAATCAAACATGTATGCATACGGGGAATCTTAAGAAGTTTAGAATACCCGACTGCCTTTTGCCCAAAACATATGTATGTATGTACAAACATACATACCTATATTACTTCTCCCTACGTTCTCGGATAGGTTGTGGTCACAAAAAGATTGTGGTTAAGCGTTTCGGGCTCTGAAAAATGTTATTCCATATAAATAATGCTGCTTTAAGCAGGCATGTAATGACAAGGTCATCATTACTAAAGGGTGTGCAAGAAGTAATTTTGATAGAAAATACATTGTTATTTTATTATTGATTCATAAAGTATACAGAACAGGGTTGGTGCCGTGACATAAGGCCATGTGTCATAAGGCGCTTTCATAAAGCGACATAAAGCCATATTTCCGGGTACCTATGGCCGTATGTCGCTTTATCAAAGTGACTTAAATCCATTATGGCTTTATGTCACCTTGAAATGGATTGTTTCCCTTACCTGATCAAATTTCAGTCGGCCCATGAACCATCTTTAAAAGTTCAAAATTATTAAGACGGAGCAGGATTTTATAATAACTGTAAATATTTATTTTTAAATAAATACAATTACAGTGAAATCTCTCTTAAGTGGACAGCCACGGGACCGTGTTATGCATACGCATGTGCCGGATGTGCTGGTGCAAGGTCAACACTCGCAACAATCCATTTGATCGTTTTACATGCCTTGCAATTTCACATAGTTGCGTGCTGGAAGCAAACAAAATGATCAAATTACGGAGCGACGACCGAACTCTGAATTTGCACATCAGCATATCCGGGCGGCACTATGCATGACAGTGACCCCAACCGATAGACGTTAAGACTTTTTGTGGTAATAAAATATAAATTCATTCTGATAGTGACTTTTGCAGAGATAAGTGTGTTTTTTATTTTTGGATTATTAAACGTTCTCATTTTGGTGCATAACAAAATTGGTGGCAGCGGTGGGATTCTTTTATGAACGTATTCAAGTAATTCGGGTAACGAAAGAAAAAAAAAAAAAACGAATCAAGTTAACAAAAAGTGAAACGCGCATAAAAAGCCGAGAGTTAATCCTTATTTAAAATACTCATAGTTATTCGGTGTATTTAGCGAGTGAACGTTAGTTAACAAACAAAAAAAAAAAAGCACAAAAGCCGAGAGTTTATTCTGATATGAAAAACTCATAGTTATTCGGTAGTGAGACGATAATAAAATACGTACGAAAAGCCGAGAGTTTATTCTGATTTGAAACACTCATAGTTATTCGGTTGATTTTACGCAAAAATAACGCACAAAACACCATAGAAGCAGCAAAGTAAAAGTATCAGAAAACAGAAGTACGCAGCCGAAAGAAACGTCAGCAAGCGGTAACGAACGCAGCGGGAAAGAGCATCAGCAAGCAGAATCGAAAGTAACAACAACAAATGAAAGCAAACCTGTAAGCCTATATTAATTATCATCTAAGTATTTATTAGTGTTATAAATTTATCAAAAATATTTAATAACAAATAAAGGAAAATGGCTTCCATAGACAAAATCGAATTTACAGACGAACAATTAGTAGAAAAATTTAGATGTATAGGCAGTAAAACCGGAAACATAGTCCAAATGAGTTTAGCAGATATAGTAAATAATTTAAAAATAATTATAGGAGATAACGGTGAGGAAGATTATCTAATATTTTATGAAGACACAACTTGGTCAAGAAAGCTATTCATGGTAACAATAGAAGAAAGAAATAAAGTCAATGTAGAAAATTCCCCACTAGTTAAAGATGCTATAAAAAAAATAAAGGAAATGTGTATGCAAAGTACAAGTACTAATGCAAATTCAAACAATAACAAAATGATTCCTGAATTTAAATCCATTGACGAAAGTCATATATCAAATCCATTTCCAATACAAATTCAAAGTGTAGGTAATGTCTTTAGTGAATCAGTAAATTTGAATGACTTAATAAAGCTGATACCCCAATTTAATAGTGACCCTTCAAAGGCACACAATTTTATACAAAATTGCGAAAACGCAATGAAGTTGGCCTCTATATCACAAAAATCATTTCTATTGACGCTAATTAAAAGTAGAATTTCAGGCAATGCAGAGATCATTTTAATGAACAAAAACATTAAGACATGGCAAGAGCTAAAATACGAATTAAACAGAGTATTTAGGGATACACATTCAAGTTTACAATTACATTTGGAGATGACCAGAATTAAACAGGGCCAGAATGAAACTGTAGTTCAGTTTACTCAAAGATGCGAAACTCTCGCTCGTAGAAGAATTCAGTCTCTTTATATAGAAGATGATTCTGATGACTTAACATATTACGGTCAGAAAATTTCGATTGAAAAAGACATGCTTAACGCATTCATTTCGGGATTGCAGAATGCGATAGGAACTTTTGTGAACACACAGCGTCCTAAAACTTTAGCAGAAGCAAGTCAGTTAGCAATGGAAGAGGAGATTCGTTTAGGTTATTTCAAAAGAAGAGATCAGAATGCTATTCCATGCGAATATACTGCGAGAAATCTAGTGAAAATTAACCATATCAAAAACATTAAATGTTACTCATGCGGTCGAACGGGTCACATTTCAAAGAACTGCTTTAGAAACCAGGGAAATAGACAATCAGGAGCTAACTTAAATACATTAAATAAACAAAAAGATAATTTTAATTCTCGTAATTTCGATAAAACTAAGACTACATATGAAAATAATAACAAAAACCAATCAGTGAATAACCCTTTTCGCAAAGACGAATAGTTAGAGAGGCAACTATTTCGTCCATTTTAGCGGGAAGTCCTCACGTTAGTATGACTTATAAAAATAAGAGTTTTAAAATGTTGATAGATACAGGTTCAGAGGTATCTTTACTGAAACAAAAATGTATTTTTGAAAATGATTTGAATAGGAGTGACACCCTTATTTTAAAAGGAATCGGCAGAACAAATAGAATCTGTCTAGGAAGTGCTGAACTGGAAATTGAATTAAGTGCGAATTTCGTGAAAAAATTTAGATTTTTTATAATAACTGAGGATGTATTAAGTAATTATGATGGTATTATAGGCAACGACTTTTTGAACTACTTCGAGGTATTAATAGATTGCAAAAACAATGTTTTAAGAGTTGAAAACGGTATTGAAACAGTAAGACTAAACTGCGATAAGTCACAGTCGAATGTGCTTACAACGTCACTAGCTACTGAGGAAAAAAAGATTGAAATTCAGGAAAATCAAGTCATTAAGGACAAAGGCAAGTTTGATAATGGGCAAACGGATGAACGATTCCTGAAAGTCTTGGAAAATATAAGAATAGATCACTTAAGATCAGAAGAGGTAGTTACCCTGAAAGAATTAATTGAAGAATTTAGCGACACATTTAGTCTGGATGATGAAAATCTTACAGAAACTTCCATAGCAAAGCATCATATAAGAACTATTCATAATTCTCCAATCAATACAAAGACATACAGATACCCAAGAGTACGTGAAGAGGAAGTAAACCTTCAAATTCAAAAACTCTTAAAGGAAAATATCATTCGACATAGTAAATCACCATGGTCAAGTCCTCTTTGGGTGGTGCCAAAGAAATTAGATGCGAGTGGGAAAACCAAATGGAGAATGGTTATAGATTTCAGAAAGCTTAATGAAATCACGATAAGCGACAATTATCCAATCCCCAATATCCAAGAAATTCTTGATAGACTTGGTTGTGCCAAATTCTTCACGACTCTTGACTTAACGTCTGGGTTCCACCAAATTCCACTTACAGAGGAAAGCATAGAGAAAACAGCATTTTCAACACCTTACGGTCACTTCGAGTTCCTTCGAATGCCATTCGGTCTTAAAAATGCGCCAGCGTGCTTTCAACGCATGATGAACACGGTTCTCGATGGGCTTCAAGGAAAACACTGCTTCGTCTACCTTGATGATATCGTTATATTTGGTGAATCCCTGGAGCAGCACAATTTAAGATTACGACTAGTACTACAACGTCTGAGGAATGCAAACTTAAAAGTTCAGCTAAATAAATCCGAATTTATTAAAAAGGAAGTAGAGTACTTGGGACATCTGATAACTAGCGAGGGATTGTCACCTAATTTTAAGAAAGTAGAGGCCATAGATAGATTACAAGAACCAACTAGTCAAAAGGGTATTAAGAGCTTTCTGGGCATGATCGGTTACTATAGGAAATTTATACCGAACTTTAGCACAATAGCAGCACCACTACATGCACTATTGAAAAAAAATGTAAGCTTCAAATGGGGAAAGGAACAAAGCCTTAGTTTTGAAGAACTCAAGCGAAAGCTCAAGGACTTCACAATATTGCGTTACCCCGACTATAGCAAAGAGTTTGTAATCACAACAGACGCGAGTTGTAAAGGTATAGGAGCCGTCCTGTCACAGGAATACAATGGAAAGGATCTACCAATTCACTTCATCAGTAGGAGCTTAAATAAAGCTGAAACAAATTACAGTACGACAGAAAAAGAATGTCTCGCCGTTGTATGGGCAATAGGCCAGTTTCGACCTTATGTTTACGGGAAACATTTTAGAATCAAGACCGACCATAGGCCATTAACTTGGTTGTTCAGAGTTAAGGATCCGGGAAGTAGGTTAGTAAGGTGGCGACTTAAATTAGAAGAGTATGATTATTCTATTGAATATAAAAAGGGAGTCGACAACGTTGTTGCCGACCAATTAAGTAGGAACTTAACTTCAAATAGTGCCGCAGTGAATAAGTTAGAGGAAAATTGTGCATATCCTGTTGAAGCAGAAAAAGTTGTAAGTGATGAGGCGTTAAAAGACATAGTAGATATTTTTGGAAGAGATTTCATAGAAGAAGATGACGACACAGCGCTTAGAAAGATTTTTAAAGAAAATCATGAAAATCTAATAGGAGGACATGGTGGACAAAAAGCCACAATTTCGAGAATAAGAGAAAAATTTTACTGGAAAGGTCTTAATAGTGATGTGATAGAATATATAAGTAAATGTGCTCAATGCCAAAAGCAAAAAATTAATAGGCACCCTAGTAGAAATCCAATGAAAATAGTAACCAGCCCAAACCAAAGTTAAGAAAAGGTATCTTTAGACCTCACTGGACCGTACAAAGAAGGTAATAATAATATATTATACAGCCTCACAGTACAAGATGATTTAAGCAAATATATAAAGTACATCCCAATAAGAGACAAGAAAAGCGAAACGGTTGCCAGAGCATTTACCGAAGAATGGATTTTAAATTTTGGAATCCCAAAATATATTCTCAACGACAACGGAGGAGAATTTGTAAATCAATTGATGTCAGAATTATGTAAATTATTTCAAATGAAGCATATAAGAACAAGTAATGTTTATCCACAGTCTAATGGATCAACGGAGAGATCGCATGCTAGATTAGGTGAATACCTAAGGTTGATGATAAAAGATAAGACTAAACCTGAATACGAAAAACTTTTTCGATATGCAGCCTTTTGCCATAATACCACAAAACACTGTAGTACAGGATTTACCCCTCATGAAATGATGTTTGGAAGGAAAGCCAATACACCTAACGAAACTAAATGCTTAAAATTAAAAACTACCACAGACTATGTGCAAGAACTTCAGCTAAAACTTATCCGGCTAGAATCTGAAGTTAAACGAAACTTGCAGAATATGAGAGAGAAAGCAAAAGTAATATACGATAAAAGATTAGGTTCAAAAATTAAAGATTATAGCGTAAATGATAAGATTTTGATAGAGAATGATAGAAGAGATAAAAGTAGCGAGAAATATGTAGGTCCATATAAAATAGTGCAGGTTCATAAGGATTATGTTGTAGTGAGAATAAATAATAAGCTAATGAAGTATAACAAAAGCAAAATAAAATCCTTTAGGGCACCAGGTTAAACCTAAATGAGATAGTAAAATTATTATTCACAAAAAAAAATATAATGTAGTAAAATAAAAATATATTAATATTGGATTAAACAACTTCTAGGTTAATATTCTGTGTATTGCTACACACAACTTTAGCAAACAAAATAGAGAGAGTAAGTTCAAATGGAATATATTTTAAACGAGAAGGAGTTATAAAAGAAGTAAAAGGATGCATAGCAGTGATAAATTCTTTGGATATGGAAGAAATAGAACTGAGTGTCGACAAAATTATCAGACAATCACAAGGTCTTGGTGCAATATGCAGTACTCACAAACTGGAATGTGACGAAATTCAAGAGGAAGTTCAAAGACATACATCTCGCATAGATAGAAGGGTAAAAGACATATACGCTCTCTTAGGCATTAGGATAGGCAGAAACAAAAGGGGACTAGCCAATTTCATTGGGACCGGATTAAAAGGATTATTTGGAACTATGGATCATGAAGACAGTGAGTACTACGAAAATTCTATTAGAACACTGCAGAGTAATAACGAAAAAATTCAAAGTAGCCAGAAAACTCAGATAGTTTTAATGAAATCTTTAAACGAACAGAATAAAGCTTTACATAACAGTTACTATGCACATGAAAGCAAAATTATTGATTTAGTTGATAAAATAAACAATTTAGTTCAAACAGAAAACAACCTTACCCAGGAATTAATGATAAATAAATATTTTGAAAAAGTACATAGGCAGATCTTAGATAAAACATTAGCTTTAGATTTGGAAACCGATATTATAGAACAGGCAATCTTTCTATTGAAAACAAATATAGTTCATCCAATAATTTTGAGACCTACGAAGTTGATAGAAATCCTACAAGGGAATTCAAAGAGGAAAGACTTAATTTTTGACCCAACGATCGAAAACTATAGCTATATAATTGAGGAATCAACAATTAAATCCTACGTAGCAAAGAAAACTCTAAACATTATAGTTGAAATACCTTTACTAAAAGAAGAAAATATTGAATTATTCGAACCAATAAATTTAGCTATCATTAAAGGAAATAATATTTACATTTTGGATATTGTATTGGAAAATTTTGTGGTAACAGAAAACAAAGAGGAATATAATAATAATCTTGATCTTAGCAAATGTAAGAAAGTAAAAGGATACCATATTTGTAAAGACATAATTATGCATAGTACAATAAAACACGATGATTGCATCTTAAATGTATTTATGAGTAGATCAATCGAATACTGTAATATTAAGCAAATATTAAATAATATAGAAATATTCCATTCTCTAGGTTTAAATAAATACCTTTTTGCAATAAGAGATGATACAAAATATCAATGTAACTGTGAAAATATTAAGAATGATGATATTATACAAGGAACAGGAATATTGTATTTGGATTCAAATTGTGAATTTACAACATTGGAAACAAAAATAAATACCGATAATGTAACCTATAGTTATGTAAATAGTGATAAGTATTATTTTGGACTGGACGATTGTTTAAATACTAAATTGAGTTCTATAAAACCATTAGATGTGTCAGTAACAAAACTTAAAACTAACCTTAAAGATGTAAAAGACTTAAGTATTGAATTACAAAATGAAGAAAGCTTTGTAAACAACTTTTTAAAACCCATACCAAAGAGAGTCAAAAATGGAATTTTTACCGTATCAACTATGTTTTTAACAGTTCTGATTGTGTACTATGCTTTGAAACTTATAAGAGGTAGTAAAATAACGTTTTTAAAAACTGTTTTAATAGAAGAAACCGGAATCCCGTTGTTGAAAAAGAAAAGATTGTCCATTATTATAACAGAAGTCCAGAAATAGTTAAGAAACATAATACGTTAAGGGTCTTGAAGTTCGAAAAACCAGAAGAACAGAAATAAAATACAAAAAAAAAAGAATTATAGTAGAATAAGATTGAATTAAAAATGTAAAGTTTGAATACGTTCGTTACGTTATTATTAAATTTTAAAATGCATGTATAAACGTTTGATTTATTTTTTTTTTAACAATAATCGTCAATAAGAGAATATTGTTTGTTTTAAGGGAGGGAGATGTTATGCATACGCATGTGCCGGATGTGCTGGTGCAAGGTCAACACTCGCAACAATCCATTTGATCGTTTTACATGCCTTGCAATTTCACATAGTTGCGTGCTGGAAGCAAACAAAATGATCAAATTACGGAGCGACGACCGAACTCTGAATTTGCACATCAGCATATCCGGGCGGCACTATGCATGACAGTGACCCCAACCAATAGACGTTAAGACTTTTTGTGGTAATAAAATATAAATTCATTCTGATAGTGACTTTTGCAGAGATAAGTGTGTTTTTTATTTTTGGATTATTAAACGTTCTCATTTTGGTGCATAACAACCGGAGTTTTTTGTCCACATAAGAGAGTGTCCGCTTTAGAGGAAAAACAATACAAAATTTAGTTAAATAAAAATAAATATACGGCGTCAGCAGTCCTATATAAATTAAGTTAAAAAAACTTAAACCTGACTACGTCGTTATAATAACGGTTTTATATGCACGCATACATAGGGTAAAATGGCATGCGACTACGGCTATACCTACTCTTAACATCATCGTTTCGTTTCATCTTGTTTCGTACTTTTTAGTTAGTTTACCCACTTTCGGGCTTTAGTTCTTTTTAACTTTATTACTTTTTTAGTTTTAGAAAATATTTAGAGTGTAAGTACATAGGTGGTCGCCGTGGCCGTGGTGGTTAGTGTGTTGGACTACCACGCAATGCTGCCCGGGCTCAACTCCTGGTCGGGTCTAACACCTAAAAGAGTTTTTTCACGGTGCCACCTCTTTCGAATGTCTGACAAGCAACAAAGAGTATCATTTGTCACGATTGAGCTTCTCAACTCGCCGTTCGGAGTCGGCAAAATACTGTAGGTCCCTTCCATTCGTGCAAAAATATAACACGCACACACAAATGGTTGCGAGAAGCAGGCCCTGGTTCACCTCGAGCTGTAGCGCCAGCTAAGTAAGTAAAGTAAGTACATAGGTAAAAACTGTCGTGTTCTACTTGTCAAACCCTTTCATTTGATACCCATATTACGGAGGGGAAGTAAGGATAACGATGATCTGCCATCTTTGTGCGTCCGCCATATTGAATTTAGAATGACGTCATTGCGTCTTTTATTTCAATTGCCAAGCCCTTTCATTTGATACTACTATCAAGACGGTTGTAAAGATAAAAAAATGTAATCCGTCATCTTAATGCGTCCATAGGATATGTATTGCGACGTTACAAGATGAATCCAACGACACTTCATTTGTTGAAAGCAGTTCTATAGCTTAGGCTGTACGAACCCAGCCTGTGAAAATCAGAACCCTTAATTTTGCAATAGTCGGGTAAAAATAAAAACGGATGATGCCTTTAAATTTTTGAAATAAATCTCCATCGCAATTAGCTTTCTTTCAAATGAATGGTCCAGAAATTGGGATGCGCTTTTCGCGAGCTTTGACAAACCATTCATGTGTCCATGTATTGACCGTCTTTACACCGCTGCTATGAAACCCCCGTTTTTGTAGCTGATTTGAGACAGTAGTGCCCCATTCAGCAAGTAACGATTTTTTGTTTTTCAATATGCTGGCCACACACGGTTTTCTAACCAACACCCAATTTTGTTTCTATGGAGCGCACTCCGGATCGGCTAACGCAGAATACTGTCCGCCTTCTGCTAACAAACAAAAACTTCGTATTGATTCTCTTTTTCATTATGGAGATCTACTCCTACCAGTTAACGCTATACGAACAAAACGTTCTAGATGCCGATAATAATCAAACACAAAGTCTGTTAACTTACACATTCATAACTTTTTAGCCGAATGCGAAAATGCGAGTTTTTCCTGTACAATTTGTCTGTACACCTGTGCCCTGCTGCTAAACAAATACATATGTATGTATACAACGATCTTTCGCCAGAAGCGGAAACGCGTCGATTCGTAAAAAAAATTCTCATTTTCATACGAATGACTCATATTGTCCATTTAACGGAATGGTTTTACTCAAATATAGTGAAAAAACTGTCCATGTCCACTTAATAGAATCGTCCACTTAAGAGGAAAATAACTCATACAAAATCATGCCAGCCAACCATTAGAGTAAATCTTGTCCACTTATGGGGATTGTCCACTTAAGAGGGGTGTCCGTTAAGAGGAATTTCACTGTTTTTCAATTAAGGAGAAGGAGATTAATTAATTTTTAGCGCTTAGCAAAATATTCCATAGTTGTGGTATTTTTAACAATTTGTCAACAAATTGGGCAGAGAATGGGATTGTTGCTATTGTTGTTTCATCTAATGCTCAAAATCTAAATATCTAATTTTCAAATCTGAACTTCAGGTTTTGAGCAAAGAAAGGCATTTGTTTTCTCAAATTCTCAAGTACTAGAATTTTGCTTCTTTTCTTATTATCTATCTATGTATGTACATACATACATAGAATTTGGGACATAAAACTAATAAAATCGCGGGATTTTGAAAGTGATTCAGAAAATTTCGGCTTATGAGTATTTTTTCTGGGCGCCCTTAAATTACGCCAAAAAAAGAAAATGGAAAAAAAGCCCGAAAATCTACATACAAAGTTGTGGAATCTTTCCTAGGAAAAATCACCTAAATAGTTTGGCGTAAATGCTGAGAATTTTGGCATTTTTTCCATAATTTTTAAGACATTTTTTCCATTTATGAAATATGAAAAAATGCTGAGAATTTTGGCATTTTTTCCATAATTTTTAAGAAATTTTTTCCATTTATGAAATATGAAAAAACGCCAAAAAAAATTGTTTGGAAAAAACGCCAGAACATTTTCTGTTCTTTTTTCCAAATTAAAAATGGAAAAAACCCAAAAAAGTGGTTGGCTTTTTTTTCCAAATAGAAAAGAAAAAAAGGCGTGAGTACCAGGTACTCGTGAAATTCATGTGTTTACTCATTGTGCATGGTGTTTTGTCGCAAAATAGAGAGAACATAGAGCATTGTTTTAGAAAAATTACTGTAATTCACATGCTTTTACCCAGGGCCGGTTTTAACAGTTTTGGCGCCTGGCGCAGGAAAAAAAATAAGCGCCCCAAAAGCAACTTAAAACATGTTTGATCTTTTCCACATCTAATCCACATTTCCACAAGTAATTGACGCGTTGACTTCAACATAAAATTCAACCCTAAATCTTTCTTGATGGTCTAAAATTACCTCATTCCTATCCTCATAGGAAAACTGAACTACTTTTTTTCGGGACCGTTAAGTTGAAATTACTGGAAAAGGAACTTTAATTTCATTTGCTATAAGTCTCGCCTTATCTACAAATTAAAAAAAAAAACTTGTCATTAGTTCTTAGTTTGACTAAAAAATTTTTCATTGAACACAAAATTTCAACTGCAAGCTTAAGGCAAAAACTACTTTGTGTCTTATATTGTGTACCAAATAACGACACAACAAATAAATTTAAATTCGCTTAGCTTACTACCAAGAGATTGTGGCATATTTTAGACTCTTTGATCATAATTTTTTGAAATTTCAACAAGAGCCTATAAACATCTCCCAAGTATAGTTTTAGTGGTTTTATTGCATCTATTCTGCTTAAGGCTGCGGTTATATAGCAAGCGTGTAATACAAGCGTTTGCTCGCGCTTTAAATTAAATGCATTTTATTGGAGCATGGTGGTTGGTAACAAATTTTTACAAGCGCGAGCAAGTGCGAGATAAAATGCTCTGATAATTTAAAACGCGAGCTAAGCGCTTGTATTACACGCTTGCTACATATATAACCGCAGCCTAAGAGTCAAACTACTAAGATGTTTTTTTTTTCTAAAACGACCATCTGCCTACAGAACTTGAATAGAAAACATAGATACTCTCAACTTTATCGAAGAATGCAACTGCATCAGTAGAGCATTGAACATCATCAAAGCTCTAGGTTCCAAAACCTTAGTTCTCGTTTGCATACCACAATGTTTCCCTCTCATATAAGTACCATTATCATGCCCTTGTCCTCTACAATTCACTAATAGAATATCCAAATCAGCAAGTTCATTCAAAACTAAATCAGTTAAGCCAGACCCAGTTGTTTTTTTCACAACAATCCCAAAAAATATTCTCTAATTTTAAACTTTTTCGTATTTTGGTCCACTATTCTAACTACTAAAGTTAATTGCTCCTTTCTACTTATGTATATCAAGCGTACAAACTACTATAATCGAAGCCAAGGAGAATCAAGGCATTAAATATATTACATACTAATTTTCAATATTTTTAAAAATGTGCTATCTACCACTTAAAGTGCTAATGTTCTGAATTGAATAATTTTTTTTGTTTTCGTAACCGCAGGTTGCATTTTTTTATGTAGTCTTGTTTTGTTATCAATTAAATGTTAAATGCACAACATATAAGAAGGAAATGATTTTTTATTGGTTGAAAACACGACAATGCAAAAGGGATCCAAAAAAAAAGCAAATGTGCTATCTTTCTGTCGCGATCTGTACATATATAATGTAACAATAAATTTTACTACGTATGAACTGAGTTTGACTCTCTTTCTCTTCAGTCAAATCGAACGTTTTGATATATCGAACAAGGTTGCGAAACCAAATTTGAAGTTCGCATCGTTTTAGGTAGGCGCATTGCCTTGGCGCAAAATTTGAATCCTGCTCCACAACTTCCGACATGTTTGATGATTTGTATGGATTTTGGTAGGCGCAAATGGAGCAGTATGATAAGACTGCTCCACAGCATGTTGGCAGTGAAAATTTCGTTTTTGGCAATGGGCTGAAGGGTCGACTGGATATTTAATATGAAACAACAGAGTCTACTATGGTTGCAGCAGAGACAAATGTTTGCCTCTGGTTGTAGTTGGGTACAGATAAAAATTCTGCTAACTGGTCTGTTATACCAATTAGCAGCTATGGTGAGAAAGAGAATGAAATGTTGTGGGAACGGGAAGGGATAGAAAAAAAACATTATGTGCATATTTATATGGAAATTTGGTGATTTTAATGTGTGTGGACTTTTTAAAGTACAGTGATTGAAATGTGTGTATTGTTATTTGAGAAGTACGGTGAGAAATATTAGTTTGTGAAGAATATAAATACATATTAGCAAACGAGTAGATCTGTTTTTTGGATAGTAATTTTTTTAGTTTTTACGCCTCTTGCTTTCTGGTGCCTGGCGCGGCTGCGCCACTCGCTCCTATGTAAGGTCCGGCCCTGCTTTTACCTATAATAACTGTAGTTCACGCGTGATCAGTATAATACAATATATAAAGGTGTCCAAATTCTAAAGTACAAATTGGCAGCGCGACGGCACGCGGCCGCAGCCAGCGGCAACCTGCGGCGCGACCCCCCCGCAATTTCTTTTGGCGTAATTTCAGGGAGTCGTTTTTCTGCAATCGAATTGAGTTATCCATTGTATAAATTCTAGAAATTAAATGTATTCACAACAAATAAAAAAAAACAATTTGGTTGAATGCGGAATACTTTGACAGTTGACACTTAACAGCTAATTTCATAGGACCGAAATCACTCATACCAACTTGAAGGTAAATCGGCTGGGTTTGGCTGGCTGGGAATCGTCTAAATGAACGACTGGCTAGGCTAGCAAGATTCCAAAAAATACGGCTATTATAAGGGTATTCATAATCCGTGTCCTTGTTATAATGTATAGCGCAATCCCCCGGCGAGAACACTAACTGCATGACAAAAATCTCACAACTGGCTTATTGCACTTTTGTTACATCTCTGAATTCATATGCAACTCGATCTAAGATTTCCATCTATTGGAATAGGGGAGAGTGGGGTTAGAAGTAACAGGGGTAAGTTTTAACAGCTAAAAAATAAAGGGTTCCCCTGAAAATTAAAAGTCGCGTGAAAGAGAAAAATATTCTTCTTTATCAGAGCAAACGACGTGTCTAGTTCCGTTTTGAATTGGTCTTTAGTGGAAAAAGTTGTGAGTGGGGTCACCGAAATTGAGAGATTTGTAACTTTTATTTTTTTTCGTATTTTTGGTATTCCTATTCACAGGCAAGAGATATAGTGCCAGTTGTTTCTTGTAGATATACATTTATGTTTTGGCGACGTTTGTGTATATACAGCTGCGAGCAAAAAAATAGCAGTGCCGCTGAAGAAAAGGCATTAATAAAAAATACAACAAATTAAGCAATAGTTTTTAAAAAAATTTACCAGTAGCCTAAAAGGCGTTATTTTTATATAATATCTACATTTATTAGTTTTTGATTTAATTAAAATAAACTAACATAAATGCATTTTGTCGAAAAGAACTTTAAAAAAGGGCGAGCAAAAAAATAGCAGTGCTCTTTCTTCACCAGCTTACTTGATCAAAAAAGTAAAAAAAAAAAATACTGAATTTAAATAAATTAGTATGAGGTGTTTTTAAGGATATACTAGTCCTTAGTGGCATGGCCTTTATTAATTACTACAGCTGCGCAAAACCGTTTTACAGAGTCTAAAAGATGTTGGCACCTTTCGGGTGATATTAATCCCCAAGACTACTAAACTACCCCACACAACTCGTTAATTTTTGGTTTTTTGTGCAGTACATGTACATTATCCCTTTTATATGAGGCCTATAGATTTTCAATGGAATGGAGATCGGGATATTGAGCAGGTCACTCCATGAACTCAATCATATTATCCTGAAACCATTATTTAGCTGTTCGGCTAGTGCTTTTCGGGTCGTTGTCCTGCTGGAAAACCGGTTTTTGTAGCATTTCGTGCTCGGCATATGACAGCATGGTGTTCTGCAATATATCAACGTATGAGTGGTGGTCCATTATACTTTTATACCAATATATTGGATCAATACCATACTATGAAAAACATCCCCATATCATGGTACTAGATCCACTGAGTTTTTTAGTTTTTATTGTGAATCTTGAATCATATTTTGTATTGGGTGGATGCCTGACATACAGCCGAGATACTTTTCAGCCATACAGAAAGGTTTTGGTCTCATCAGTACACATAATATTCCTCCACTTCTCAGGAGGCACGACAAATGCTTTTTCGCAAACCTCAGCCCTTTTGATACATGCATTTTCTTGAGAAGTGGCACTTGTCGTGGACTTCGAACACTGAGATTGTGTTCCCTCAGCCGTCTTCTAAAAGTGTGAATATCACATGTCAAGTAAAACAAATCAACCATCTGGGTAACTGCTGCAGAAATATGTGTCCTAGAGTACCTTACAACACGTTTCACCATTGACGGATGCAGTATTTTGTTTCGGGCGCGAGTTTTAACCTTAATTTCATATTTTACAGCATTGCTTATCATTTTAGCGTTACACCGAAGAGTCCCATTAATCCCATTAATCGGTTTTACTACAGTTTGATAACAAATAAAAAGTAGAAGGTTTTAACTCACTTTCCTATTATTTAGATCCAAAAATCAAGTTGAAACAAAATTTGTATACCGAAATCGAATAAGCACTGCTATTATTTTGCTCACTTAAAAATGTATGAGATGCACTACCGATTGATATTTTAACGCAAATTTGAGGGCTTACCATTGCAATATGGTGTCACGTGAACGACATATTGTTGATAAGTATAGTATTAGAGTAAAAGTCGCAAAAAATATATATACAAAAAAAATATTAAGGAAAATGGTGTTTTCAAAGTAGCACTGCTATTATTTTGCTCGCCACTGTATGTGAGGTTTGTGTGGATTTCTGTTTTTTTTTTATAGTTATCTTTGTGTTTAATTTCATGGCGGGGCAAGTTGTAACATTTTTGCGGGGTAAGTTTTAACATGTTAAAATTCATCACTTCATTAAAACTGGTTGACTAATGGCAAGAAAAATTCAATCGCTTGTGCAATCTGACTAAAGTCACTCTACTCTGGGTTCCAGGACAAAGAGAGTCGACGAAATAGCGAGGCGACGGTCAGCCGTTAATAGCTCACTAGACCAAAATGTTCATATTCCTGTTACGAGCAATGTACTCTCACATTTCTTGAAACTAGCTGGTCTCAGATGGACCAGTCTTACAAACTGTGCAATATCCAGGAAGATATTGCCAAATTACAGGCTAAAATTAAATGAGCGAGAGTCAGGTAGCGCATACCTGGCAAACCCTTCTTCGATGACCTTAAAGAGATATCCGAGAAGAGGATTGGAGAATTGATCCTCTTCTTAAACTGCATAGGGTGGATATAAATTAAATATCTTAAACTACATCTAAATATGTAGTTGGTCACCTATCGTTGTGGTATTCAAACCGCACCCTCTTTGCGCAATTTTCACCGAAACCACCACCTCACCTATGTTATGTACCTACCTTATTTTATTTATTTATTTTTGTTTTTTTTTATCAAGTGTATTTTGATTTTATATGTTTTTAAGAGCTTTTATATTGTTTTAATAAGTTTTAGAAAAAAATTAATATTTTTGTTAAAAAAAACTCGTGATACAAGTTTTCATAATTTTGTTACAACTTACCCTGGCCCGTAGTTGGGGTAAGTTGTAACAACCCGTCTTTTTTTTTAAATGCGATATTTTGATATCTTCTGAGCAGACTTTGTTGGACGTTGTTGGTGGATTTTGTAGGTGAAATGTTGCTCTTCGATTTAAAATAGGTTTGGCTAACTAATTCGCAAAATCTTAGGAGCACCATAAATTTTCGTAAAAAGTGTTAGGAGGAACCCCACTCTCCCCTACTCTGAAACAGCTTTAACGTACCTGCACTCTCCCTTTAAAATTGTCTCAGATTTTTAAATAGGATCGTATATTTCTTAAAGTCAAAGTCCCTACTTAATATCCTTACTGTCACCCGATCCTTATTACGCTCTCTTTAGCCAAACCCGTTACTTCATGGCGACCCTTTGGCGAAACCCCAGTCAAGTTTTTAAACCGAAAAACTCAATTTTCCCTTACTACTTACGAGACAATTAATTCAATTAAACGAAACGAGTTCCGCTATTATCTCAAAATAATCCATTGATCTCGCACAAGGATATTCTTTCATTTCGTGAAACAAACGGAGAGAAAAATAATATTCATTTAAATCTGATGACTGACGTCCGCACATGGTCGACGCCTTTCTGCGAATTTCAATTCCGTTTCTAATCCATGATTTTCATATAAATTCCTTCATTAAGCGAAACGGAGGCTGACCACTTGTTTACTTTGGCCACCAGCAAGGGTCAATTGGTCCGCCGTCGTCGTCATCGTTTATATGTGTGGACGAGGATATTGTTGCTCGGGGTGGGTGGCTGGGTCCAGTCAATGCTGGTAAATTGGTCAAATACCCAACAGGGGATTGGTAATTATGTTTCCCCCTTTCATTCCCTTCCTCGTCATCAGTGTGTGTGCGTGTCCGTACGTCAAATCAGGCGAATTAAATACCAAATATTGTTTGGTGGCTGCTTCCTGTCCATACAAAGGATTGTGTATGGTTGTCCAAATATCCTCAAACGACAACACATCCAGCGGCAAATCAAGTGCGTGGTGCATGATACAAATGTTAAATTGGTGCGTGTATGTTTAAGGATTTCATATCCTTCAGAGCGGCTACAGTTGTTGCATTATTCATAGCATGCGGGAGATTCGTCTTTGTGTCCTTTCCATTTTCTTGTGTTCTCTCACTTTCTCCTCGCTTTCGTTTGCGACGACAAGTTAATAAGAAACTGATTGACTGAATGGAGATAACGAATTTCCGGTCTCTTCGCCTGTGCTCGGGTCGGGGGAAAGCCAAAGATCCTAATCACCACCAGAAAACTGCATCCGAGAGAAAGATTCCCCGATGAAAGTATTTCATTGTGAATGTGCGTTCGTACGCACATTGTGTAATTGAACTTTATAGTTGAATAATTTAGTAATTTGATCAATTATTCCACCTCCTTTCGGCAGCAGAAGATGGAATGTTGGGTTTTATTTCCCAGTTCCATGTGAAAAACTTGGAAAGAAAGCCCTCAAGGATGGAAATCGAAAGTGTGTGTGTGTCAATTGTGACGTATTGTTCGAACTGCAATTGACTTGAATTTTAGGTCGTGTGTGATTTCACTTGGAAAATGATACGAAATGTCAGTGCTTTTCATGAAAATTGAAGAAAGAATTACGTTAGAATTAGGGAATTAGAGAATCCATCTATCACAGTTCCGTCGTATTCAGAATTTCGTTGCGAACCCCGAAAGTACTATGTTTTGCAACGAATTTCGAAATTAGTAGAAAATGGTATCGCTAAGTCCGAATTAATAGAAATATCTACAAACTACAGTGGACTCTCCCTAAGTCGAACTCTCTCTAAGTCAAATTTCTCTATAACTTGCCATATTTTATCATTCCCTTCAATTTTCCATACCAAAACCATTCTCTAAGTCGAACTCCCTCTAAGCCGAAATTCTCTCTAACTCGAACACATTCTCTGGATTATTGGCATATTTTTTCACCCCTTAAGTCGAATTTTATTTAGCACAAAACGAAATAAAAATACATTACCCCTTCGGAATTCGTATTTGAGTATAAACTACCCAGTCGCGGATGGCATGCATTCCAAGACGAGTTCTAGAAGTACTTCTAGGGAGTCGGAACTACTTCTCAACTCATAGGACGGAAGCGATCGCCTCTCCACTCTGCAATACCCTGAAGTTGTCTCAGAAGTACTTCTCGAACACATTACAAGGAAGTAGTGCATTCATACCTAATACCTTTTTTGCGCTTTCCAATCATTTTCATAAGTTTCAAAAAAAAATTCTATATTTTGGGTAATTTTTTCTCAGTTGAAAATCTGTGAATCAGAGTTTTATAAAAAATCATTTTAGATAGCATATAGAACGTTGCAGAGCATAGTTTGAGCCGAGAACTTAGCATTTTCGAACTTAAAATCTTAAATCAAATGATTTGCATTGGTTAACAAACAAACGCAATTCTAAATGCGACAACCAGGCGACAGTAATAAACAACGCGGTGAGATCATTTTACAGAAAAGTATACTTGTTGAGTCCTTCCTTGCCGCATTACATCGCATTCGTACTGTAATGCCCTCAACATTTCTTAAACATAGACCAATTCCATTCTGCATTACTCTTCACTAGTTCGGTAATACCTTCCATTTCACTACTTTTAGGTTTAATGAACACTATTGCATTATGGAAGGACTTCTTTTATAATTGAAACATTTCTTTGCCTGTATTGCGGCCTAATTCTATGTTCACTACTTCTGGAAGTAGTTCCAGAGGTAAGGCCTTGCAAAACCGCGAGTGGGTACTAACCATCAAGTACCTACACACTATGTGTAGCATCGCGTGTGCCATCATCGTCAGCTCGTCGTGTTTCTTCCTATTCATATTCTTGGTACCTCCATAAAAAGAAAAAAGTTGCAACGGAAAACAAAAAAAAAAACATTGTTATCCTTTTCTTTGTGCTTTTGGTTGCATTCAATTGTGAATGTGTCAACCATACAAAATAGATATAAATCTTTTTTTTTAATTTATGTTTTCTTAACAAAAAAATAGCTTATATCCCTTCCGGATAGTGTAGCTTTCTATTAGTGAAAGAATTTTTGAAATCGGCTCAGTAGTTTCAGAGATAACCTCATATATACAAACTTTTCCTCTTTATAATAATAGTAAAGATAAAGATAAAGATTAACAGGCTGTTCAGTTTTTCGTCTATATGGAAGGTAGCAGTTCATAATTCACACCCGGTTTTAGTGAAATTCCGTGAGTCTCTGAGAGCAGTATCCTATCCAGTCTTTTACAAAATTGAGTTTGTCTACGATCAAGAGTTTTGCAAATCCGCTGACGAGTCTTGAAGAATCCATTGGAAGAAGATCGGCTCACCTTGCTGAACTAAATAAACTAGTTCAGATATATTTAGTTCAGTAGTTAGTTCACAATACAGATGGCGGTGACGGCTTAGTAGTTCACTATGTCTACGGCTCACCACTTCAGAACCAGATAAGAATTATAAGTATGTCCATAACCGTACACAACCGGATTTTTTTTTACACGATATTTTTTACACGAATTGTTTGGAAACGTATCCTTTGATGTTGTAGTAGTACAGTAGTAGGTATGGATACATAGATATCGCACGCAACTCACAAGGTCAACCCGAAGGATTGTTGCATCGATCCAATAGATTGGTTTTAAACAATTTTGAGTTGCATGGTCGTACGAGTCAACGTCAACCGTCCTCCAGTGTGTTGTGACTTCGGTATACACAAACTTTTTTTTTCATAAGTATTCCATTTTCCTGCAACCCTTAATTTCGTATTTCCTCTTAATCGAACTTGTGAACGAACGTATTTGAACGACTGACTGGTCTATTTCTGGATATAAACTATACCTCATGGATGAGTATGAGAGATGAGATGAATGCATATTGTGACTGTGTTCCACAACTCACTCATAAGTTCAGCTGATGGTGGTAAGTCAGAGGTAAATGGTGAAGCTGAGTCTGAACTAAAAGAACTATTGAGCTAAAAGAATTAGTGAACTAAAATACATTATTATGGACTTAGAGGCCTGTTTGACATACAACTTTTCCGTGATGCACAAATGGCAGATTTGTCTCTGGAGAGCTAAGACTTAAGACGCATTTAAAAACTTTTGCTTGTGCTATTGCTTATAAGTGTTCCACTATATCTATAGGAATTTAAATGTTTTTACCTAATCCACTTCCTGTTCCTTAAATACAATTTTCATTTGCTGCACATCTCCCGACCCCTCAAGAAATCATGATTTTAGACTACATACTTGTATTTTCGTAATAGGCTTCGGTAATTTTAACACGTTTTTATGGCAAAAATTATCAATATGACAGATGTCAATATCAAACAATTTAGATCTAGAAATTCCGATTTTTTTCGCCACTCTCATGGTGAAATACCCATTGGGCCATCCTTTATGTATGTACAAATATGAATGGAAATTGGGAACAAACGCCGTTAGTAAGGTTCACCACTTAAGCATGAAATAGTGGAAGTTATCCTGTATATTTGTCGCGCATCCAAAATATTGCGAGTAAGGCAATATTCAAACAATCGGTTCATCGCATCATCAGCATCAGCAACTTGTTTGCTCTGTCAATATGGTTTTCAATGTGGTTTCCAAAAAATAAACCACATCACAGTCCAGATTTGACCCACATTAGCAATGAAGAAGTTTATCCGTAAGACTCCCTTTGCAACATTAGGCTCTGGAGCAGTTGGAACTTGATTCTAATTGCGGTAAGAAAAAGCATCTTCTAGACTAGAGCATCCACTGCATCCTGTAAAAACAATACCGTGCTGTGTAGTGTAGATTTGAGGAAAAACTATTTACAAAGCTATATCCAGCACCAACCTGAATCAATGAAACTGATTTCCCAACGATGCGTTAGTCGCCACACATAGACTTGAAATCTCTGTTTATAACCGCGCCACTAAGATTGAATTCAACTCTTAACATCTGCAATAGTACCTATGCACGGACTAAACCTAATGCCAATAACATGCAATTGACAAGGCGTAGACATGCAATGACAATGTCATCATAATCAACATCAACATCAGGATCTGATCAGCGAGTTGGCGGCTCGTTCGATTGACAACCACTCCACACATTCCTGCCGGAGAGCGCCTGC
The DNA here is from genome assembly GCA_949775065.1 of Brachyopa scutellaris. Classification (NCBI taxonomy): domain Eukaryota; kingdom Metazoa; phylum Arthropoda; class Insecta; order Diptera; family Syrphidae; genus Brachyopa; species Brachyopa scutellaris. The sequence continues at coordinate 77,883,334 of OX459113.1, forward strand.
CGGCATTAGCCTCGAGTCGAGTGTTTAAATTTGCATAATCGACGAACAGTTCCGCCCAAGTGCTGCAAGCTTCTGCCAGCCAGTGTAGCTGGCGGCTGTTGTTGGCTTACTTAACCTCTCCAGATGAGCAACAACAAAATTATGTAAATTCGATTTTAAGAACTTCTGGTGGAAAATCGAATTTGTCGCCAAGCACCACCACCGACAAAGGACATCAAATTATGCGAAATTCTTTGTCTTTTGTTCCTTGCACTGTTCATTTGTCGACCGGGTTTGACAGGGGTGCAAATGGTTGAAAAATAAAAAATATAAAAAAACGAGGAAGGAGAGCAGAAATGAAATTATTTATAACCCCAATTTTGTGTTTTTTTTTCCTTTTATTTTTAATGAGGTCGCTTGTAAACGTTGTTATAGAGGAAATGCGATGACGACGAGGGTAGGTACTCAATGCATTTTGATTTTTAAAAATAAGACTTGTTATAAGACATCAAAAAAAAATTCAACACGGGCGCTGTTTCATGTTTTTATAGTGACAGTTACGAACATATTCGCAGCATTGTTTTTATTTTTTTTTTTATTTATTATTAATTAGTATTAACATCATTTACAGTAGACTAATGTAATCTTTAAGTTATAACTGAAGATCTAATTCGGAAATGAAAAGAAGAGAAAAACGAGAATTTAATTTACATGTGAAGTAGTAACAGTTCAGAAGGTTTTAAGCTTTAAAAAAAAAATCAAATGAAAAACAACAATTTGCTTGTATTTAAATTAATCTTATTACATACTTTAAAATAATTCAATTATGTACTTAACTAATTATCCGCCATATGCCTAAAGAGAGTGAGTTCAAAAAAGTTCGCGTAACAAGATCTTCTCATGCTGAGAGGAAGTGCATTCCAAATACGAATGGCATGAACGAAAAATTGACGCTCAGTGCAAAGATAGTAATAGCGTGGAAGAACTAGAGTTATAGCCCGATTAGACTGCGCAAAAACTAGTTTATTGGACAAATATGAAGGCTGTTTGCGGGTTATAATCCTGTGAAGACATTTAATGGTGCAAAAGTTCAGGTACTGGTCTAATGAGCATCCAAGAATATTTTTGGCATAAGCAGAAATATGATCATAGCGTTTTAAGGCAGAACCATATCGAGTAATATTGTTAAACGCAACATTTAGTCTTCTTTCGGTACTTGCTTTGATGCAGCAGCAGATTTCACATCCATAAGCTATGATTGGCACGAGGATAGACTTAGCTAGCATGAGCCTAGTTTTGAGTGGTGTATAGCTTTGAGAAACTGATAAATTTCTAAGAGACCCATATATTTTACCGATTACCGAAGTAACATGATCATCCCAACTTAACTTAGAATTGAACCAGATGCCAAGGTTTTTAGCCTTGCCAACATACTCTATTGGATTATCTCCAAGGCATATGGTGGGAAAACCGCTTACATCTGATTCAGTTCTGCTGATGACCATGCACTTCGATTTAATGGGATTCAGTTTCAAAAAGTTTTCCTGAGACCAGTCCAAAATCCTGCGAAGATCCTCGTTCAACTTGAGTATAGATTCAGATATTAACCCAGGCTTACAGCTGAGGTATATTGAACATCATCTGCATACATGTGTGCTAATGAATGTTTAATTACTGTGGGAAGATCATTAACGAAAAGCATGAAAAGAAGAGGACCAAGAATTGAACCTTGTGGAACACCTGCTAATATTTCAATGAATTCGGAAAAGGCATTATTGTAGAAAACTGCTTGCTTTCTTCCCTGAAGGTAAGAGAGAATAAATTTTGCAGCCGAATTTGAAAAACTATATAACATCTTGAGTTTATTAATTAATATGCTGTGATTGACTGTGTCGAAGGCCTTGGAAAAGTCTAGTAGCGTGAGAAATGTTATTAGATTTTCATCTAAAGCTATTCGCAAATCATCCGTGACCTTAAGCAGTGCGGTTGTACAACTGTGCATTTTCCTGAAACCAGATTGGTTTGTGCAGAGAATCTTATTCTATTGGACAAAAGCTGATAACTGATTATGAATAAGTTTCTCCATCACCTTAGTTAGATAAGGAAGAATAGCAACTGGTCTGTACTCAGCCATGGAGTTAGCTGATGCCTTCTTTTTCAGTACCGGAATAATTTTTGCTAGTTTCCATGAAGCCGGGAATGAGGAAGTTGTTATTATACTATTGAAGACATGAGTCAAAACCGGAAGGATGATTGGAAGTATAATTTTGACAAATGAAGGGTGGATACCATCAACACCAACAGCTTTGGACTTAATGTGAAGTATCGCTTTGACAACATCAGTTTGCTCGACTCTGTAAAATTCAAAGGAGCTGTTCAGGGCAGTACTGAGAGGTTGGTTTGATAAAGATGATGCTGCTTGGACATCTGCAAACTGCCTATTGAGTTGGTTGGGATCAAGGTCCTCATCCTCCCGGACTGTCTTGCGTCCGACTCCCAGCTCACGTAAATTTTTCCAAAGAGTTTTGGAGGGAAGATTTTTATCAAAATGCGTTTTATAGTATCTCCATTTAGCCTGTCTCACTTTGGAGGTAACCAGGTTTCGCAACTGGTGGAAGGCGTTATAAAACTCAGGAAGCCTGTAGCGCTTCCACCTGTTATAAGCGGCATCACGTTCGTTCCTCAGCTCATCCATCTCTTCAGTAAACTAACTATTGTGCAAACATTTTACCCGCTTTGTTACAGAAGGAACATGTTGGTTAAATATATGCATAATTGCATTTTGAAGATAATCAACTTGAGCGTCAGAATTAGATTCAAAGTATATTGGTTGCCAGTAAATTCTTTGAAGATCATGCTTCAGAAGTTCTAAGTTCAGGTTTCTAAAATCCCTATACGAATACATCAGCTCTTCCCGAGTAACTAACAGCTTAAATATTGAGAAAATCAAATCATGTTTTGAAAAAACTGGGGCAGAAACTTGATTATAAAAAACTTTTTGGCCAAAACTAGACAAGAATAAATCTAGAAGAGTGCCAGAACAAGTACTAAAGTTTTTTGGAACTGTAGCATTAACTAGACTCAAGTCACTCATTGCTCATGCTTGTGAACTTGAAATGGATATCCAATTTTGTTTATTTATTTTATTTACTCTACTCGAGATTTCCTAAAAACTGTAAGCATACCACCTTAGGCGAGGTCGTCTTCTCTGCGCTTACCATCCGGGTTGGAATCGAAATACTATGCGGGCCAGAGATTTTATGTCCATTCGCTCTACATGTCGTAACCGGTGCCGTGAAATAACACCGAGCAAAATAAGGCAGTTTTTTGACAGCTCGTATAGCTCGTGGTTGAATCTTCTCCTCCACAACCCGTCAACGCAAATGGGACCAAATATCTTACGAAAGATTTTTCTCTCGAAAGAAATTCTTCATCCGCTTTTGATAAAGTCTATGCTTCAGCTCCATATAGCAAGTCCGAGGTGATAAGGGTACTATATAGAGTCTCCTTAGTTGATCAGGTAAAGGGCAATTGCCTTCTTAGCCCAAATATTGGATGTTGAAGAAGTCGCATGACAGCGCGTCACCTTGTCTGAATACTTTTTTGACATCGAAGGTCTCGGTGAGGTCATTACCGACGAGCTTTCTCCATCGTCATCCTGCACAGACGGATGAGTTTGGCAGGGATGTCAAAACTAGACATGGCCCTATACAGTTCATCCCTCCTTATGCTGTCATAGAGACGAGGCAGCGGTATACCGACTGTCCGTGCACATAAAAGCGATATATACAGAATTTAAACTATTCTTTTTTTTTAACACTGAAATCACTCACTGTCTTTTTTTAACACCTCTATATTTTATCCATTTCCCTTATATTTTTGAACTCTGAGTGAGTAAAATGGAAGAAAATGGATTTAGTTTCATTATCACAATATATTTTGACAGGCGGCTGCGGTACAAAATTGTAACCGGAAGCGGTATACCGCCCCAGTGTGTGCACCTATATGTACCGCAATAGGATTTCATACAGTTGTACTGCTGCTGCTACCGCGTACCACTCCGGTGTGTGAGCTCCTTTACATAGTTACGAGTAATAAACACAGAATGTAATTTTAGCTAATTTAAGCCTTTAGAGACATACTTACGAGTTTTCTGTACTGGAGCGTTTGAATTTTTTTCATAAGATGGCATTAAGTGGAAGTGGAGTTACGAGGTTTAATCTAGTCATATGCTTTTGTGGAGTGCAGAAGTAATGATCATGAAAAGATCCATAAGTCTTTGTGTTTGGTGGAGCAAAGAGAAGCGGCCATGCCAAACCCCAGCAAAAAATTGCAGATTTCTTTCAAATAAATAAATTACTTGATTTACATATCGCACGTTGAAAACAAAAGTGGCACTATACAAAATTTTCCACTTTTGAGTTAGAGCGACATCTAGGTTCCGATATATACCACATATCTTTTGCAAAGACACTCGTTCTGATACTTTGTCTAATTTCCACAAGAGGTCACAAGTGTCACTTATTACTTTGACGGAAATCACTCGGTAGGTAATCGTCGTTATTCGTTTGGTGCCGGTTTTCTTCACGAAACAACAGTGATTTGATATTCAGTGAAATTAATTATATGTATTTTCTTTAACTCGAAGTTTCTAAAACTCGGATTTATTTTCTGCTCCCTTGGAGATTCGACTTAGGGAAGTTTCACTGCACTACATAGCAATGCTAAACCCCATACCTCACGTGTAACAGTACAAAAGTTCTTATGGACGGGATTGAAAATTCTTCCCCATTCACTGTACTGTTTCAGTCAGACTGAAGTCATTCAGCTACCACGAGAAAGTCTTACGAAACCAAGCAAAAGCCTAAAAAAATTAATATGTATTTAACGTTTGACGTCGGAAGAGCTTTGAAGACGCCAACGCCTTATATTTTTATTCCCATTAAACGCTAGCGTTACATATAAATGTCACGCAAGTGATACCAACAGTTAATCCCACGTTTGGATTTAAATTTATACCCGACGGATAATAAAACTTTTGAAAACCAAAGTAGGCATTGTTAGAAGCAATTTAAGTTCAAATTTATTTTTATGCTGCTGTTTTAAATGTTGGTATGTTGGTTTTTCAAATAATAATGAAAATGATTAATGAATTCACTAAAATCGGAAAAAATGGGATCACGTTAACGGTAATATGTATAGATTTTTTATTATTTCTAGTAGGTTCTATTGAATCATTTTTACGGCAGCTTATTGTTAATTTCAAGCTAAATAGTTAGCTTACATAGTTATTTAAAAAAAAAACATTTTGGCTTATTGTTGGTTAGGTTTTGCCTTAGTGTGACATATCTGTAACGCTCGCGAGTTCGTTATGTATCTTTTTCCAATATTTGTAAGTGCTTTTTTCGAACATTTCTCTGGATGAACTTCAGATTATTGTTTTTCTACTCATTGCTTTAGTACCTAACTAGTGTACTGGTGTGAGGAATCTCGCATGTAGATACCCTATACCCGTAGGTATAGGTAATAATATTTTTTTCGTAATAACTTTACTCGAATGGGTTTTTTTCAAAAGTGTTAGCATTGATGAACAAAGTTCAGGTGATGAGCTTTCGATCAGTGTAAGAATCATTGAAATCGGTGCAGGAATAAACCCTCAGGAGGAATCACAAGCTCTTGCGCTAGCGATTTAAATATAATGATGATGATGATGATGATGATGATAAGGTAATCTTTATGACTTGCACTGAATTTTTGACACTTGAACAAGTTTGTGCGGTTTTGGAAGAGCTAAGTTACAATGAAGAAAGAGAAGCTGTTTATGTAGAAGCACCAAATGCAGGTGCTTTATCAGGAGAAGATTCTGGCACTATAAAAAATTTGCCACACATGCAACTCGTAGAACCTTGTGAAATGATCATCAGAAGAAAACCGAAACCAGAAGAGCCCCATGATGATAGTCAAATACACATCTACAGCGAAGGCACGAAAAAAAGCCAGGTTACCACCTTTTACTTGGGTTGAAGATGACGTTCCAAGTTCGAGTAGGCATTTTCCTGAGGGTAACTATAGGTATTGAACCCCATCAACAATTTCAAAAGTTTTTTGATGACGAATTATTGAAAATTTTATGCGATGAGTCTAAAGCCCCTTATTCCTAGAACAAAAATCGTTGCGAGAAAAATAATCGTAAATTTCAGATTTCGTTTCTTATGAAGTGGAAGTATGATTGTTCTTTTTGGAGTTTTCCGGAACAGTCGTAGTTTCAAAAATTCGTTTAAAAAGGCAAGTTCCGAACGAAACCCATGAATCAATAAAACAACACGATATTTAAATACACCGAGTTGATAATAAATATTTTATAAGCTTCTGTATTTCTAAACTGGAAAAAAAAAGCTGTAACTGAATTTTTTGCCTATTCTTGGAAAAAATTTAGCAGTGATATTGGAATGGAGGAGGGAGGAGGATGCTATTTCTAAACAGTCAAAAGAAAATATTGTAAAACAAAAGTACACAAAATCCAAACATATAACAACATTGTCCCCAGCTAATTGTTCTTCATGGCCCATCAGGTTTTCATTCCTTTACTCAAGTTTCAAAACTTTGTCCACACATCCTCTCAAGCTCACCGTGAAGCGTGAACATTCGCTCCTAATGAAATTCTTCACGTTCAAAGATTTAAATAACAAAGGTGAGGTTGGTCAGGGATGGTAGCGGTATTCCGCGAACTTACACAACACAGCGAAGAAGGTGGATAAAAAAAGAAGAAGCTAAATGAAACGCGGATTCTTAATGCGAGTTACAATTTAAAATCCAATTAAAACTAAAAACGAAATCAAATTAAGTGGAAGTGGGATTCGAAGTGGAGAGAGCCCCTTTGCCCGGAGAGTGTGTTACCGATACTTACTCCCCAGACATGATCCACATTGACTCTGATGCTACGGCTTCTGCTGCGGTGGTAGCGTTGGTGTTTGCCGCAATATTGTTTACAAGGTTACAAGTTTTTGACATTAAAAATGCTAATTAGACTCCGTTTGGAAAATTCCCCTTCGCGGAAAACGACCACTGTGTGTCTGGGTCCACGGAATCCACGAGCAATGAAGGTAATTTGCATACGAAATGGAGGATAACATTAACCGCCAATTAGGTGAATTGTAACACTCTAGCGCGGCGTGGTGTTTTACAAAAAACAAGCAGCGAGCAAGGAAGGGAGGGACTGACACCTACTTAGTGAATATCTCTGCGAATCTTAGGAATCGTGTTCATCGCTGGAACTGTTCAGCTTCGCAAAGAGGAATTGGTTGTTCCATTAAATCCGTATGTCATATATCTACATGGTTAGGGTTATGTTACCGGATTACTGATTGAAGATGGTGGGTTTTGTGTACGCGTAGATGCCGAAGGTTATGGTATTTAGATAAGAAGTGCGATCATTTGCAATTAAATTGTTGGAACTACCTACCTACTAACAGTGGGGCAAGTAGGACAATTTGACTTTTTTTTTTGTAAAATCTGATATAGTTGGTAATAAAGTAGAGGTGAATCTTGCGCTACGTTATTTAAGTGTATTTGTATATACCTTACGTCTTGATGTCGCTTGTGAAACATGGGCACCTTTAAGGTTAGGTTAGGTTATGGGGTGGCGGCTTAGCCTCACATAGACCAAAGTTGGTCCGTAGTGATACCACAACTCCTCAGAGTAATCAGTTAATTTCTGTTGCTTTGTTTAAACAAAATCAGTTTGTCTGTTGAGCAAATTTAATGAGAAGGTGAAGTTTTGTGTCTGCCACTTCTACGAGTGAGTTGAATTAGAATTTTCCCATTAGTCTGTGCCTTCTTTTTGCCAGTGCAGGACAAGCGCACAGGAGGTGCTCTAATGTTTCTACGATCCCCGGTTCATTGCAGTTTCTGCCTGCGAGTGCGATAACCTATAAGGTACTGCCCTGTGATGACGCCTAGTAGTAAATTGCATTCCACTCTTGATAGCGAGAGGATGTACTTAGTTCTATGGCCACTGCACTGCGGCCAGAATATTTTCGTTACTCTGCAAGGAGTGGATTGATTCCACTTGTTCTCAGCTATGCTTTGTAACTTAGCATCAATTTTCGAGAAGTAGTGCTGGATCGGTGCTACAATGATTTAGGGTTCTGAACTAAGTAGAACTCCCTGTTTAGCCTGTTCATCCGCTTTTTCATTGCATATGATACCTTGACGACCAGGAACCCAATTTAAGCAGACTGTGTTGCTTTTGCTGAGATCCTGAAGTAAAGCATAGCAGTTTAGAACTGTTTTCGATTTTGTCACATTACTTTTCAGTGCTTTGAGCGCAGCTTGACTGGCAACATAAATGTTGATGTAGGAGCCTTCTTCGCAGTTCATTAGATGCTCTGTGGTTTTTTGAATTGTCAAAAGTTCAGCCTAAAAGAACTATCTGGCAGTTTGAAGCATTGTTTGTTAGTTAGATTTTGGATTGAAGTACCTTTAAAGTTTTGTGCGACTCACTTTCCTTGCACATGGATAGATTAAGCTCTTGATAACGAAAGTATTTTGGCGGTGTTACGTAATGTGTCATCAAACCGCGGTCGCTTTAGTCGCCGTACTGCAACCCCTTACATTTCTGATCGATTATCTTTAGATGCTGACACTTTTCGTTCCACAAAAGTATTAAGCTTGCATTTAATTTTAAACGCAACCAATGTTGCACACTACTGATCAACTATAAAGCTCCCGATTACTATATCATTGCAGGCTCCTCAAATTGGTAAAAACCTTTTATTATAGGTCATGATATTTAATAGGATTGCAGAATAGTTGAACGCTTACACGGTTGCATAAGGGCAGAGTGAAGTGATAGAAATAACGAAATAGCCATCCCGGCTATTCACAGCCTTCACAGGATGTTTCTGAAGACTTTCCAACGCTAAGCTTGATGTACTGAAGGGATCTAACAAAATAACTTTATACGTGAGTGTATTGACTTTTGCCTTCTGGTATCGGTCCCGTTTGCATTGACGGGTTTCGGAGGAGAAGATTCAATCACGAACTGCACGAGCTATACAGCGACATCGACTTGGTCCAAAAACTGCGCATTGAGCGTTTTATATGGCATGTAGAGCATTCTATTCTAGCCCTGATGGTTACCGTAGCAGAGCGACCTGGTGCCGCCACCAGAGTAGAAGTAAGTAGAACTAGACTTCAACCAACTTGGAGTGCGCAACTGGAGGCATTTAGCTAAGGACTGGGCTTTGGTATGCGATACGGCTATACTCTGAAAATCATCGTTTCGTTTCATCGTGTTTCATACTTTAAAGTTAGTTTTTCCCCTTGTCGGGTTTTAGTTTTTATAACTTAATTTTTTATTGTAACTACCATCTACTAAACAGCGGTTCCCAACTGGTGGAAGCCGTCATCAAGGACCGCGGGTATCTTATTCCATTTTCATCTCATTTAAAATGTTAATCAAAAATGAACGAGGAAAGAAGTTTACCGACGACAAAGTTTTGAAGAAATAAGAATTCTACAGAGTTCTGTGCATGCGCCAGTTGAAACACCAGTTGAAACTTGAAACCTTAACTTTCAAATGCATAATAATTAGAAATCCTTAATCAAAATGACTTCGAATTTACTGCTAACTCAGTTTTTTAAAATGTGGAATACATCATTTGGCATTTAATTTAATTTATTGATTACCAGAGCATTCTTGTGCATTAGAAAACTATTCAGATGAAGTGAATTACGGTAAATCACTGAAGTTGCAGTTGAGACAGATCGACTTGATAAGCCCACACTGTGAGCCCTACTTTCAATCTTCTTGCAGTAAGTAATATTGCAAAATGTGCTATTTTGCAAACGATTAATTAAATTTTTCTCAAAATTCTGATAGCGCTTATGAAGGCTACATCAAATATGGCTTTACTGAAATCGAAGCCCATGGTTATTGAAAGCCCCAGTGCGTATTATGTACACTCCTTCTCACTCATGAATGACTATGAGGCGATGCAACCTTCGAAATTGGAACGCCATTTGAAGTGTACATCCAATATCCAAAACTTGTCGATAAGCCAAAAGAGTTCTTCGAATCGAAATTAGAAGGTTTGAAGAAAATGAAGCTAGGACCAAGATAGGTGCAAGATGGCGAAAAAAACATTGTCTGCATCATTCGAAATCTCAAAATTGATTGCAAAATCGAAAAAACCACATCCGATTCGTGAGACGTTGACAAAGCCATGCTTGCTGAAAGTAGCTGAGAATGTTTTAAATGACGATGCTTAGCGAAAAATTCTGGAAAAGTATCTTTCGAATAACACTGTCAAGTCGCGAATTGACAAAATGTCGGAGAAGTTTGAAGAACAGCTTCTGGATAAGTTAAAACATTCTCCACATTTTGGTTTGCAATGCGATGAATCCACTGATGTGTCGCCGTTTTGTCAGCTACTGATCTTCGTGGGACATTTGGATAAGAGTTGTGATCAAAGAAGAGCTGTTATTTTTATGAGATCAAGAGACAACTGCCAAGGCAAAGGACGTCATTAACGTAATCAGTGAATAATTTAAAACTAATCAAAGTTCATGGCAAATATGTCTGACTTCTGTAGTGATGGGGCACCGTCTATGATTGGCTGACGAACTTGTGAAGCAAAAAAATCCAGAAATTGTGACAACTTATTGCGCAATACATCTCTAGCATCAAAGACTCTGCCAGCAGTTTTGAATTCTACTTTGAAAATAGCAATTAATTTGGTCAATGTACCTGTTGATAAAAAGCGAAGACTATCACAATCTCGTATCTCGTAATCTCGTAATGTTTTCCACAACATATCTATGTGAATAAGGCTTTTCGGGCATGTTGCTGATTAAAAAACAAGCAATTGGACTGCGAAAATTACATGGTACTAGCATTGAGATCAATTGACCACGAATTCAAGATCTTGTGAAATCAATGCGGGCTCAAAAATCGTCCTCAAAATAAAAGTATAGGTAATCTGGAAAAAAATCAATAGGTTAACACTTTCTTTTAACAAGGGAAAATTTGGGGAGGGGGTCGTGGTCATTTTAGAAATCAGCTGAGTGGGCCGCGAGCCTGACTGAGTTGGGAACCACTGCACTAAAAGAAGAAAATCTCACTCCATAAGTCCACTCATAGCATTTAGATATTAAAAACGATAAAGATATCTACCAAAAAAGTAGATAACATTTTGTAGAATTCGATACATACCCTACTCAGAACATTAGGCTCAACAGATACTCGTAGTTTGACTTTATTCGCCTAATGCAATTATTTTTCCCATCATTTCCAAGGAACACGGAAGCCTTATATACAATTTATATGTACGTCATACATACCTACATATATCTATGTATATTGTCAGAACTAACGTTTTCCATCTGACAACGCAATAACTTGCTTATTTTAATAAATGACGTGATGGTGCCTTCAATTATGTACGAGTATATGTACCCATACCCGTATCTGCGCAGATAAAATCCCACCTCCAACAACACTTTTAGATAATGAAATTTTGTCTTTTCGCACACCTCCATTCCAAGGCATCGCCATAAAAGCATCCGTCGTCTGCTGAACAAGTCCTTTCCAACCGGTAACGAAGTTTTTCCGCTTAAACATTCCGGTCACGTTATCTATCAGCTAGGAATCAATACCGAAAACCTAATCAACACATCCTAAAGGAGGACATGCAGAACTTTCTCTGTTTGCGCGCATCTACCCTGTACCCTGAACCCTGCATCTGCCATCATCCTTCTCTCCTTTTTTTTTGTGTAAGTAAAAAAGTTTCATAGGAACTTTGCTCATCTGGCGCTGACTTCCACTTCCACCTGGCAGCGCAATGGGAAAGCGAATGTTTGCCAAAACGCAAAACTACCCTCCCCCATGTGGGAGAATCGCAATGAGAACAAGACACCTACGGCATTCACATTGCCCCCGAAACATGATTGTTTCCTTGGGAGCACTCACCTCTGTGTCATGAACTAACCGAAAATCATGATGCATGCTACGTAGGTAGCCAAGCCATGTGTCTGGCCAAAAAATGATAAACAAAAACAACAAGGTAAACAAAAGGCACAAAACGAGCGAAATAATAAAAATGTTTGAGACCTGTCGCCAGCTCAATATAATAAATTCGTGATTACATGACAAAGTACAAAAGTCCTTTGAGTTGGAAGTTGCCCCAAACCCACCATAGGCACAGACGGGAGCGGGCTGCAACTGCAACGATACCGTGGTAGGTCAACATATAAAAACCAAAGATGACAAATGCTACGGCCAACGTGACTCTGTCCGTTCACATGGCTCTGCCTCTCCCGGTCCCCTGGTGGCTGTCGTTTGTTACTCCTTTCGACGATATTTGCACATATTAAATCGTGCTCCCAAAAACCCGTCGACCTGACCGAAGCAGGAGACTCCGATTGTTGGCAGCCAGAAGTTCCTCTGTAGGTAGGAGTGTATTCAAATCCCAAGGCGGCAGCAACATTTGCAGTAGTTTATGACTTTATTAGGCATACGATGGGTAATCGAGATGTGTGGAGACTTTTCGGACAAAATTCACAGATTCTCTGCGCTGATTCATGTGGGATTGCGATTGGGATTGTGTCGTGAGTGTGTGTTAGTTTCGTGATGTATTGATCTCTCAATTTAGTTTTGTTGGGGTGAGGATTTTGGATCCTTTGTGCCATGACTCATGGATCCATGAAAAAGTCATAGCAGCTTTCTTAAGCTCTCAAGGCTATCGAGATACACACAAACACATTGTAAATGTCAAGTGTAAGATGTTTCCATTTGGGAGGAGTAATATACGGAGTTGATTTTCTAGCTTCAGAGCTTCATCCAAAGAACAATTTAAAGCCTTGCGCTGCTTCAATGAGGGATCTACCCATCGAAGACACTAAAGAAAGCTAAGTTGCAAAGTCCTGCCAAATTGACCATACATACATGTACTCACATATGCAAGCAAGGATTGAAATAAATTCAACATTCTGAGATATTGCTTTTGTAACGTTTACCCTGATTTTGTTTCAGCGAAAGCTTAAGTTTGGTATATCACCTTGTTTTGATTTCGATTTCCTGACCGACTTTTGACGTCGAATATGAGTGACCTGGCTGCCTAAACTCCTCCCACTGTCTCTACACTGTGGTAGTGAGACCGAAACCAATGCTGCTAAATACCACTAGAAAAGGTGAGGTTCGGTTAGGTAAGGTTTAAAAGGGTTATGAGGCTGAGCTGGTTATCGCTATTGCATGGGAACATCTTATGATAGTACCTAAACCGAAACACTTCCATTTTAACATTTAATTGCATTTAATTGCATTTTGTGTTTGGCCAGCTTCTTCCAGTGTGTCAAAGAAGCAATTCCCTAAAAATTTCTTACGAGCAATGGCCTGACTTTCACAAAGGATATGTTCAATATCCTCTGTTGTACTTATGTCATTGCAGTAAATGCATTCGTCCGTGCTTGAAAGTTCAATTCTTTTGGAATGCTTTCTTAGGAGACATTGTCCGTTAAATATGGTAAAGTTATTCAAAGGATTGCTTTTGTCCTTTTTTGGTTCAAGTCCAGCTGAAAAGCCTTGGATACCCTATGTCCCTCTATTCTTTGTCATGACGACCCCCCCCCCCCCTCCCCTTTTCTTGCTAATTCATCCGCAAGTTTATTTCTGTCCACACCAGTGTGTCCTGGTAACCAACATAGTTGGCCCTATTCTGTCTGCTTAGTATTTTGAGCATAGAGCGATATCTTTCTACAATTGCCAATTTAACGATACACGATCCCAGAAGTGGGAGGATGTCATCCGTTCTTTTGAAGTTGCCAGTTTTAAGTTCATTAAGAATGGCGAGAGATAAAGAAAAGTGTCCAGTGCAGCCGTGGGTGTTGTGCGCAGGACTCCCGTTTTGGCAGCAGCGGCTGTTCTCTGAACCCTCGTCGATAATCTTTCTAATATATTTTTCTTGAGAGCTGTGTTCCATCAGACAGATTCCCCTTACGTAAGTATGGGTCTGACTGTCATTGCCGGTTTGTGCCCCAAAGTTTTTCCCACTGATCTTTTGCAGATTTAGAGGGCGTTATACGCCCTTCTGATTCTATCCTGTGCGTTAAGATTCCAATTAAGCTTTTTATCTAGAATGATACCAAGACACTTTGCATGATCTGATAGACATAGTTCAGCACCATCAAGCTTGGGAAGCTTGAAAGTTGGTTATTTGTATTTTCGGGTTTGCGGAAACCAAAATCTCAAATAACGAAATCGGGCGAATTAATAAATATTTTATTTCAATGAGAGATTCTAGTTTTCGAGATTTTGGTTTACGAGATTTTAATATTGCGAGTTTTAGATATACGAGATGCGAGATTATGTTAATGCAAGATTTTGTTATGCGAGATTTTGAAAACGAGACTTTAAAATGCGGTCAATCGTATCCATCCCCTGCGTAGCATATTGGGAAGTCAGTTTTAATAGTAAGCTTAGATTTTCATATTGAGAGCGTCTCAAATTCGATCGTAAATAACAAAGTTAAAAAAATCGTATAACGGAGCACAACAAAAATGTATTTATATGAATATAATTTACAGTGTACAATATCTATTTATATGAATATAATTTACAGTGTACAATATCTATAAGTCCTGCATTGCAGAATTGTTAGTATTCCAGCACTGCAGGAATGTCTTCCATTTCATCACCACTTTCTTCGTCAGTAGAGAAGTTTATAATCCTCTCAATATCTTCTTTTGACAAACCTTTCTCTTGCGGTCTCATATCTACACACATTAATTCAAATGTACACAATTGCCCAAGGTTGCTCACAAGCAACATTACAACTTTAGAATTTACTCACCTGGTTATTATTCAAAACTACTCAAATTAAACTTTTACACCGTTAAGTTCAATCTTTCCTGAAAACTATTTCATTTATATATTTTAATTTTTTTAAATTAATATAAGAATAAATCACTTTAATAACTCTTCCGAATTTCACAAAAATATTTTCTACTACGCGAGTCCAGTCTATTGCAAATAACTTCGCTAAATGAACTTCAATTTTTGTTGCCCACATTTCGAGTACACACATAAAACTACTGTAATCATTGAGAATCAGCAGACAAACACAAGAGGGACGCTTACCGCTAGCCATAATGCAACAGAAATTGCTCTCAGGCAACGCTGGGGTCGAAAGGGTTAATTTGTTGCCAACGTTTCCATATGGCAACGCCAGGAGCGATAGGGTTTTTTGCTAAAGGTGATTTCTTTTGCTGAAAAATGTGTTTGTTTGACTTTTTTTTTTTAAGTCATATGGTTTTTCGAGAAAATTGACGCTGCAAGAAGATCTTGGTTACTTAAAAGAGCTATGTTCAGAAGATAAAAATGGTATTTTAAGCAACCTCCACGCCTTGTATATTCAACCATCATTTTAGTGGAGAAGACGATGCTGATGAACAAGAAGGTGATATTCCAGACTATGTTTACCTAGCGCAGTTGAGATCAGGTTGTGAAATTGGGTTTTGTAAATGGGCAACGTATTGAAGACTTTGAGGTGCCCGCAGAGAATTTTGATGAGGTTCTCGAATATAGTGTTTTACAGGATGTTCTGGATAACTCATCTTTAAATTTGTCTGGTTCACTAGTAACTAAAGTAATAAGCGTATCTCACGAGCCACTTTCATTCCAGTTGCGTTGTGTTCAGTAACCTACATCCAGCTATCTTTTGGCAGCATCCAATAAGAATACTACGTTCACTTGGTCAGAAGATGAATCTTGCGCAATGATACCGATTTTTCCACAACCCAATTACGAGGACTGTCATCATTTGAAACCACACGAGCAGCTCGAAAAAATTATAAATGATGACTAGCTTCAGCGCATTTACGATTGTTCGGAAGTATATGCCACTTACCAAGATAGTAAATTTCCGAAGATTACTGTTAACGGCTGGTGGTAATGTCCTTTTCGCTCCATAGTACAGCTTAGAACTTATATTTCGTTTCAGAGCTTCTCGTTGTTATTGGTACTTTGCTTGTCAGTGGCTGAACTGGGCAAGGCAGTTACAGATTCATGTGGAGTAATTTGTCCGAACTGCTTGCTCAAAGTGTGATAAAGGTCTTTTCTTGAGATGTTTCAATCCTAATCATACTGCAGATTTATAATTACGCACCCGTACAAAACTTGTATCACCAATTGGACATGGAATCAATAAAATGTAAAAAAAAAACTAACATAAATTTTCTCCGTTTTATTCAGTAAGCTCATAAAAGGTATGAAAACCTCGATTTTATGTATGGATACAGACCTGTACCCTATCGCTCCTGGCGTTGCCATATGGCAAGAGGACATTTTGAGGATACAAGGACATTTATTAAAAATCTACTGATACAGTTTATCTATCTTTCCTCTAATAAGAGTGTAACTACAATTTTTTTTCCAAAAATTCGAAAAATTAACGTTAGTTTTAGGGTTAACTATGTTATACGTTTTTTTTTTTTTGTAAATTTTTTGTCAATGAGGATTGTCTAGTTGAGTCCCGCTGAGTCTAACAACTTAAGCTTGGTCCTAGATGGGTCATCAGCTACGACTTCACTGCTATCACCCCGAAGGTCGACAAATAAGATGGCGGGAAAATAGAGCTCAGTGCCTTTACATCTAGGGGAAGCCGGGGCATAACGGGCCCCTTAAGGATTTCTTGGACTTGGTGGATTCAGCCTCAAGCTCGGCTTTGTAAGGAGAGCTTGTGATTATAGCAGTTTTCCCGCTTAGAAATTCTTTTTTATGCTGGTGCTTTAGGAACAGCTACAATATGAGATGGAGGAAACTTTTGAATAGGCATGGGCATTTGTATAAACGGGCCGTAGGGATGATATCAATGAATCCATTGGTCTCAGATTAACGGTGGCACCAAATATGAAACGACAAGAGTGGTTTCATCTAAAAGCGGAGACTTCTCCTCATTTGCCATGTCCGTGGTTTGACATGGCAAAAAGTAATGCTCCTTGAATACATTTGGATTAACCGGCCGTATTCCAGTCTTTTAAAAACAGTTTATGGCAACTGGCATTGTTCGCTCAAAAAGACTTTGCGAACTACGTGAAAAAATTTCAAATTGATGCTGATAGAATTATACAAACAAATAAAAAGAGTGAAAAGTGAATGGGGCATAATGGACACCCATGCCCATTATGACTCGTCCATTCTGCCCCATAACGTATTCTGCACAAAATCTATAAAAAAAATTTGTTAAACATAATCGGAAAAGAGAAGGCAATGGATTTATACAAACTTTATTTACTTACTTTGATATTAAATAATGAAAATCCAATTTAAAATTGCCCTTTGATTAAAAAAATAACTTCAACTCAATGAAAAACCTTCTTTTAGCAAAAACATAGCACACGTTTCACCTTTATTCAAAAAAGGGGTTTCCCCTAAAAGCCACATATAAATTAAAGAAGACAGATTTACTTTCGGAGTTGCTACTATGGTCAACTGAAAAATTCGGAGGGGGCCCATTATGCCCGGGGTGCCTATTATGCCCCTGGTTCCACTACTTCGGAGTTACCGTGTCTAATTTACAGAAGGCAAAGGAAAGCAACCATTCATATGCAGATTCAACTATTTTAAAGATGGTAACTATATAACTAATCCATCCTACTTTTCTGGAGATAGACGAAGCATGGAAGTGCATATACATTTATAGACCCTATGCCAGACTTTCTTCGGACTAATTATAGCAACATCACCGCCCCTCCAAACTAGTCTCCACTGCCTTTCTTCTGCCTCCACAACAACAAGATTTCGTCTTTATGCAAGATGCTTAATAAGTAACAGCAACAGGTAATGTACATTAGGGTGGGTCACTTTTGTATGAAAAAAAAAATTTCTTATTTTGTTTTGGAATAGTGATAAAAGATTGACTGTAAGAAAACATTTCTTCGTACCTTCCTTCTGCCCGCGCATTGATTTTGAAAATTTCGATATTTTTCGTAAAATGCCATTTTAATTTCGCTCTAAAAAAAAGTTTTGAATTTTTTTAGGAAGATAAGAAATAAGAATAACAATGAACAAACCTTTTTTTTTTATTAAAATAACGCATAAGTCTCAATAAAAATATTAAAAAATGAGTTAGTGAGAACTTTAAAATCTATCTTGCTCACAAATGTTAGCATAAATCTTCTTGAAGTCATTTTTGCTTTGGTGAGTCCTTCTCTGGAGTTTTTCTTTTGCAAAACTGCATCGAAGACTTTGTTACCGTTTTAACAGAACGTTCTACAGCCGGAGTGTGACATGAAAGTCTTAGGAAAGGTATTATGTCACACCTCCTGATTCCACTAGGGAAATCAGTTTTCATCTATAATATCTGGAAGAACAGGAAGCCGTTGATACTCTTGTTGCCAGGCTATGACTTTGCATTAACATGTTTGTCTAGGATCAAAATCATTCTTTAGCCTTGCCTTTAAAATTCTCCTGCCAGAAAGTACTCGAATGTGTTTCTGAGGATCTAAATAACTAATAGAAAAATATCTTCAGAATGTGTAAAGAAACGATTGCGCTTGATAACTGGATCTATTACTTTCTTTAGATGAGCTGGAAGATATCGAGAACTAGAAACTTTCTCATCTAACGACCGTGTGGCATTTTTCCTGGAGATCTGTTTGCTAGGTAGGAAGAGCATTCGCCATTTATGACAGCCGATGCTATCTGATAAAGGTAGCTTTGATCTCTCTTAAAGTGTTTCCTATTTTTTTTTTTCCCCGATGGTAGGTGAAAATCTTCCATAGACACTATGAGAATAGCAAGCGCGTGCTCATAGTAGTGTCAGATTCTTACTGACCAAAAACACCACCCTTCGATATAAATTTGTTAGATACTGCAACTAAGTTATACTACTTATCAAGCAATTTTTCTGTCACGAAATATAAACGTTTGGCAGGTTACTTTCCAATGAAAGATCCTGCATATTCTGCAATTTAGATGCGGTTAATCCTTATCTCACCAAATCGAAAGGTTTTGTCCTTTGTAGTCGGCGCAATAAATTGCTTTCATCCAAAATAAGTAGGACTGTATTATTAACATGTCGGATTAGTCGGTTTCTATGTTTTCGCGCGAAGCTTCTAGCTTCAGCTTCGATTGTCGGAATTCCGAGATCCCTGTGGATATCGTCGTTTTTAGCATACCACGGTGCTTGGACAATTTCTCTAAGCACTTTATTTTGAAAGGTCTGTAAAATATTGGCATTTGTTTTCTTGGTACAACCCCAAAGTTGTACACCGTAGGTCCACACCGGCTTTAGCACTTGCTTGTATAATAGCAGTTTGTTCTCGGTACTGAGGTGGGAATGTTTCCCGATCAACCAGTACATTTCTCTATATTTGATATCTAGTTCTTTACGTTTCATTTTCACGTGTGAATTCCACTTCAGCCTTGCGTCGAGTGTCATTCCCAGGTATTTGGCTTCATTTGCAAAGGGTATTCGGGCCAAATTTATAAAAATTGGCAAGTCATTAATTTTTCTATAAGTGAAATTCACGTGAACAGATTTAGTTCCGTTAAGGGCGATCCGCCAGTCCCTCGTCCATTCATATACTTTATTCAATGCGTTTTGCAGTTTGGCAGTCGTTTCCTCGATTGTTTTACCTACTGCTAGGATAGCAGTGTCGTCGGCAAACGTAGCAAGGATAGTGCCATCTTCTTTCGGTATATCACGAGTATATAACAGATAAAGAAGCGGCCTCAGAACGCTTCCTTGCGGTACGCCGGCCGAAATTTCTTTGAGTTCTGAGTATTCGTTTTCATTTCTATTACGGAAGAGTCTATTCCCGAGATATGAATCCAGAATCTCGTATAGGTACACGGGGAGTACTTGTCGTAATTTGCATTTCAAGCCATCGTGCCACACCTTATCAGAGCCTTGCGAGACGTCAAGAAATACGGTTGAGCATATCTTTTTTTCTTCTAGTGCTTTTTCGATTACGTTAGTAATTCTATGCACCTGTTTCCTATATGTCCTATCCCTTACCATATAAAATAGTATTTGCTTATTTCTCAAACAACAACTGTTTGGGATTTTCTTGGAGTAGAGGGTTAAGTCTTTGATGTCAACAGCATTCTAACTTTTCAAACTGCACAATAGGTTTTCTTTCACCGTCTTCAAGAAGGTTTCCAATACTCCCTGCATAAAAATTTGGTCCAGTATTTTTACCATCTAAGTGTAGAAACAGGTGGCAGGTGGTTCATTCATACATATGTAGCAAATATATAATCCATTGTAGGGGTTGACTTAAACGTTGTTTCACAAGTCTTATTATACTGCCTTTCTTTTCAGTATTTATCGCTGTTCCATCGCAGTTCACAGCTTTTGTGTACCTATTTCAAGTAAATATTTTGAGAAGAAAGCAATGGTAATATAGCGAGTTCGATGGGCTGAGACGTCTCGTCAATCGCGTAGCTAATATAAATTGAACGTGGTTCATTGCTGCCCTTTGACGTTAGCTTGGCGGTATCTTTCTGCACCTTTTTCAAAAGTCTATAATGTGTTGTTCTTCCTGCCATCAAAATAAAATGCTGGAATATTTAGACAACTGCCCTTAACACAGAGTGCGTTGCGAAGATTTGCTCTTTCAGGACGTTATATTTATTCAATAGCTGACTGTGACTGGGAGTCATAAGGTGCAGCTGATGCAATCGCTGCACCAGCTCTATCAGATACGCAGTATCGGTCACACGTTTTGGACAAGGTTGGTAGTCTTAGAATTGCTGTTTTCTGACACTAATATTAATGTTGATTGCAAATACTTGTCACTTTGATTACTTTCTGAGTCATCAAATGAAATGGAGTATTGTTCTGATAAGTCAACTTTATCTTTCTTGTAAGCCCTATTTTTATTACGAAATACTTGAAGTTTTTTCTTCCCACTACCGTGTTTTTGCTAAACTAATGGGTATATGCTACCTATTATCAATTTTGTCTCCGAGCTCTAGTTAATCCGAAAATTATTTCTTCTTTGCTCGAAAGAGTCGTAAACACTATAAATGCTTCTATTTTTAATATAACGTTCCCAATTATTTATTTGGAAACCAAATTACGAGTAATGATAAAATTAACACTTTTTTTGGCATATTTTACAAAATATCACTTATTTCAAATGAAATGCGCGGGTAGAGCGACTAGACATAAAAAATTAAAAAAATATGTACACGCATATTAGATGTTGGGGTCACATTTTGGTTGCTATTCCAAAACGATCGGACGAAATTTAGTTTTTCGACCCACCCTTATGTACATATGCCTTGCCTTTTCGTCAAAAAGAGTTCCAAAGTAGCCAATATTCATAAAAAAGTAAAATATTTACGCGAATAAAATAAATGAGAGCCTGGTGGACCGATTGTATGAAAAGTGACTCAACACCAACGCTGCTTCTAGCAGCTCGATAGGGAATAAAGTACTTAACCTCCCGAGTGAGGTTTATTCAGTTTAGAATCCGCAGGTAAAGCTGGTAATGACAAAAATATTCTGATTTAAATGCCAATTTTGGCAGTTTTTCTGAGTATATGGAAACTGTGTTGAGATTTATCTACAAAGAACCAAACAGATGACGAATATATAAAATTACATAAGATTAATTATTACTGATTTTATCTGCAGAAACATATGCCAAGCTTGTAGGATCTTCGAGCGCTACTGCCATGTTGCAGTGGATAGACGTTAGCGCCGGTGGCCTCGTTTTTGATTAAATGAGAACCTACTAACTTGAGGTGGTGCTTTTGCCCGAAGCGGATATTCGCCTCTTACCAGCTCGATCTTTAGCTAGCTGACTGTAATTTCTGACGTGAAGTTGGTTGAGGTCTATTAATTTCCAATTATACTCTACTGCACCGTCCCTCGGTGGTACTTTACGGGTTTATTCTCAAAACAGCCAAGAGCAACCTCATCCACTTTTTACTAAGGCCATGTCACTGTGCCATAAAGTGTCACTTTAATTGTTCGAGACAGGCATTTGCTATGCAATTGCCTCTTAGCTTAAAGATGCAGCGATTGGCGAGAGTTAGTCTTGGTTAGATCCCAATTAATAGCAGAGTCTATAGCTGGACAAAGTCTCCAACGGTGAAGTTCTGTCCTAGGCGTGCGTCGTCGGTGTTGGGTGTCCTCTCTTGTGGACAGCATTTATACCAATACTCACAGAAACGACACTGCGTTCAATGTAGCCAGCATATACTAGTAACCGAGCGGCTATTTAAAAGATTGTTTCTTTTAGTGTTGGCGCGTGAGTTAAGATTGATGGTAAAGAAGTCACATTACGGCGCTTAACCTTGTCTGAATCCTTTTTTGAAACTAAAGCTCATGGAAATGACCCATCGGTGAATACCGTTGTATCAAATTTCATCGCTCGCAATGCGGCCTAATTCTATGTTCAGTATAGATCCAGAGGTAAGGCCTTGCAAAACCGCGACTGGGCTGTTGATGCATACTCTGCTTATGGTTGCTGCTTGCATCAATCACTCAACAACACAAATCTAAGAGTAAAGCATTGGGAGAAAGTAAAGGACAGATAACACTTGCAAAAACAGCTAAAATCAACCACAAATGTCCAATTGCCAATTCCAACTGTCAGCATCTCTCCCTCGTATTGCCACTCCAGCCGCCAATAACCCCACCACCACCAGCCACTAATACCACGTCGCATAACAATAAATCGAGAAACCAACTTTGAGTAATTCATCGATCCATCGATGAGTGAGACCATCTGAATTTATCTTGGCCATCGTTCCTCACTCCATCTGCTATGGATGAGTAATGAGTGATTGCCATCGAACTGACTGATGGATGGGAAACAGAACGGATCAGCATCCCATTGCAACAATTGGTTGCACTCGCACCCAAAGCTGTTCTGAGCCAAAAGCATTCAATACTACCAATGGCCTCTTCTCTTACGGCAACACACATACTGATTACTGAGTGCCTGGTGGGAGAACTGGTGTGATGAGGCTCCCATTCACAGCACCACACCGATACCATGCTGGGATCCTTGAGTTGAGTTCAGATGTTTGCAGAGCATCTTGACTATGCTGGGAGTTCTGCTCACCGATGCGATGCGATGGTAATGATAATGATGATGATGATGATGACGATGTTGCTTGGTAGTGGTGTTGGAGGGAATATTTTTCATCTCGTTCATTCTGTGCAGCTCCTATTGGAGCCTGGCGGCGGCGGTGCTGTGTGCTGCTACCTGGATGAACAACTTTTCCCGAGTTGTGTGTTGTGACGGCGGCTTCCAAATACACACAAATCACTTCTCGGTGTGCTTCGTGATTTTTGTGCAACCTTTATGGCAGCTTTTGCTACCCCACTCCCATTCGGGGACCGGTCTCCCTGATAGTTTATCGCAGATGTCCATTCGGTGAAGTACGGAACGGAACTCGGAACGCGTGTGCAGATAAAATAATCTCGCACAAAAGAGAGCGCACAAACGAAAGAAAAGAGATATTATTATTGCATCTAAAAAGGATATTCGCCATGCGGTCGTAGGTATACGGGCACTCGTACATATTCGAAGCGATACCGAAGTGTGTGTGAATAAAATTACTAAAATTTCCTAAAATACGGAAAAGTGCCAAAATAAAAGAAAAAGAAAATCCTCAAAATGGCAATCGATGTGAATAAATTAGTACAAGATAAGTGAAAAGTGTTTCCAGTGATTAAACAAAAAAAATAAAATTTAGAAAAAGAAAACAAATCACATACACATTTGTCATCATATGGATCATCATGGGAGTGGATTCGCTGCCTCGCCCTGGGCGGCTGTTTTGGGCCACCATGCAATGGCATCTGGAGCCGAGCATGCTGGTTTTGCCGCCGCTGCAGCGGCGCATGTCCATAGCGCCGCCGCTGCTCACCATTCACATCATCATCCACACCATCATCATCCCCATCACACGCACCACGGGATGCCAATGGATTTACACGTCCCTCAAGGATTTCCCTATTATAGGTACCTGCCTTTTGATTTTTTTTTTATTTTTTTCCTTGTATTTCTTCCTTAAGCCTCATTGTGCTTACCAATCGCGTGTGTAAATTGTAAATGGAGTAAAGTAGCAGCAAAACTTTGTCTTTGTGTGTGCAGAAATGTGGGTGGTTGAGTTTAAATGTCCTGTTGTGCGAATGAGAGAAGGTGCTACCTACCAACACTTTGCATGTCTCCTGGAGGTTGTGGCCATTATTTACTACACAGTCATGAGTTTGGCTGTTAATGGCGTTCAAGTTGGGAGTTGTTTTTCCTAACAAGAGCGCAGTTATTCATCATTTAAATGCATATTTGGGGAAGGAAATATTTATTAAGGAGTGGAAGGATCCCTCAAGTGATTTAATTCAATTTTCTACTTGATGTGCTGTAGTTTATTACGGAGACAATCTCGATTGTAATTGTGATAACGTGAAAATTATCGAATCAAAAATCATCGATGTTTTCAGGAATGAATGTTTTTTTAAAAAAAAAACTTAATCAACTGGAAATTGAAAGGATAATCCTTATTTTAGATGTGATTTCCATAAATTGGAATATTGTTCCGCTTTAAAAGAAAACTATTAGATGAAGTTATTCATTTTATCTAACTGTTACATATAATTTAATTTTAGTATCGAAACACAAATTTGGTGGTCGTATCGCTAAACCTGAAAACTGTCGCCGAATATTACACAGCTTTCCAAATGCTTGAATGCTTGTTTATGTTTAGAAATTTTATTATTAGAAATTCTTCCACTCTTCGGGCATATAATGCATATTTAAAGTTTATAATACCAACAAGTGAAGATGGAAAGGAGAGGTCATAGCGCGGCGGAAAACATGGCCGCGAATTTACAGAAATTGTGATGTATTCAGTTTTGTCAAGTTCTCCTTCACTTCTGTGCCGAAATCATCAATTTTTTTGCTTAACCCTGGTATTACGAAAGGGATTTTGTTTATCCGCTGCAAAATCCGCCGAAAAATTCCAATTTGTTTAATTTTTTTTTATTCCCACAGATCAAAGACACATGCAGGAGAAATGTAAATTTTGTATTTTTTTTTTGAAACCATGTAATGTTGTTTTAAATGTCTTTATTTTTTCTTAAAAATAGCCGTGTTTGCAAATTTAAATGTAAAATACAACAAAAGTAAACTAAGCGACGATAGTATCCCCGCTTAGGTAAGCGGATATAAAAACAGTGATACCAAATCCAAAATTCTTCTTTGGCGATAAATTCCCATGAAAAAATGCATTCCTTTGACAACCGGAGAAACTCAAACAAAGAACAATCGAAATTAATTCTTCCATCTGTTATTTATTCTTTGCCGACGATTTGCCAAGTCAACAATGTTGTTCCTCTACGTGTCAACTTTAATTGTCTACTTTCTAGGTCGTATTCATAAAGAAAAGGACATGCTTACACTTGCAAAATATGAAGGAAATCCTTCTGTTTGTATTCATAATAATTTCGAGCAGAACCTTATACTTTTCGAGTAAAAGCATATCCTTTTATTCACATAAAAGTAAATGAGTATGCATAAACTTGACCTTTTACTTTAAATAAAAAGCAAATCCTTTAAAAATTCTGAGTTAGGTCAGCAGCAGACTCATCTCGTTAGTAAACGGTTGTGTTATCTAATTTTCAGCGCGATGGCAGATGTTGTGCATGTGAGGGATGCTAAATATTTTAAGACCCGCTTATCTACACTTGTTCGGAATTTTAGGGATATATACCGTTTTGAAGAGAGAAATTTACAGTGGCTCGCGGACCGATTTTTAGGTACGGATGAGTGCGATATCTCAGTGATCCTGGATATCAGAATGGTATCGGTGAAGAACTTGGTATTAGTCAAGCTACGGTACCTCGGACTGTGAATGCAGTAGTTGACAGCATAGTTGCACATGCAACTGATTGGATTAAGTTTCCAACTACGAATATTGAAATAACGGGAGCGAAAGAGTTATGGCAAAGGAAGTTTAAGTTGACGTTAGTTGGCCTGGATCCGTACATGACTCGAGAATATGAAAAAATACACAAGTGTGTCTAAAGTTAAGAAATCAACTGACAATTACTAACTTCTTCACTGCTAAAGTAATGCATACTTAGTGCACTAAAGTATACTCACTAAAAGAAAACCTTTTGATTTTGATGTGATCCGTAAGATAACAGAAGTAGTACCGAGCGAAGAGAAGGGAAGGGAGCTGGCACAACAAAAAAATTAAAATATATTCTAACATCTAGCATGTCATTCAGCGTTCTGGCGAGTCTACCTTTTACGTGTTCTTGAAGGATATCCTCGCAAGAATAAGGTAATCATTATGAATACGAAAAAAAGGAAATGATTATACTTCAACCTTAAACTTTAAACTTTAAAGCATTACCTTATACTTCTACCTTATACTTTGGAGGATATCATTCGTTTTTATGAATACGGCTCAATGTCAATAATGTCATTAATTTTTGATGAGCAAGCTTTTTGATCCAGTTTGCAAATTGATGAATAGATGTCAGCAGTCGATTAATCTACAGGAGAAGTCGTTGATCTCTGGTTAGTGGCCATAGCGTAGTGGTAGTCGTCGTCGCTTGCCATGCGGAAAGTTCCCGGTTCGAATCCAGATGTCTTCGAAGCATTTATTTCTCACGAAATAAAAATAAGTTGATCAGTTTCAGAAGTTAATTACCGAAAACCTACTGCGAAGGCATAACACTGGCAGTAGGATGGTGGGTACGGCTGAAGAAATTGATCGCACAAAAACTATAATAATAAGAAACATCTGGAAAAAACTCCTGTGAATCATAAGCAAGTACAAAAATAATACACAACTCTCCAGTTATCCTGGACACCACCCATAGAGTTAGTTGAAACTGAAACCTATCATCTGAGTTTCCTACCACTATGTCGATCTGTCTGTCTGTCTCTCTAGCGTGTGTAGATTAAAAAAAAGAGGAGATTTGTATGCCATTGTGCAATAATCCCAAACAATGAACTTGTGTCAACCTGTTTGAATGGAAAGATGCATATTGTATCGTGCTTACATTTTTGATTTTTATTTTTTCACTTTGCAGCAGAAAGAGAAACTGTTCAAAATAAACAAATATTTTATTAATTTTAAAACTAAACAAGCCTACCTGGACCTACTACAATGTACATATTAGAAGATTAAAGTAAAAGCTAAAACTTATTACTGATTATATCTTTTAAGGTAACTTATGTAACAGCGATGCAAATTACACCCTAAGTGTTATTTCAGGACATAGTTGATATTTTTGCCAAATTTCTAATATATAATAGATTAAGAAGAAATGAAATAACCTGCGGGCGCCACCTATTGTACGTTAACTGTACTAGGTACTTAAGTAACCATCCCCATCCCTTTAGGGTTCCGTACCCATATAGGAATACAGAACCATTATAAGTACATGGTGGCGAAATGTAAACTTGTGTCTGTGTGTCACAAGTTCCAAGAACCAAACAATACAAGCTAGAGACGGTATTTTGCAGATTTAAGGGTGTTATGGCCCAAGGCAGTGGTTAAGAATATGGTAAATAATGAATGGTAAAGGTTACCAAAAATTCAAAATATTCAAATGAAACCTAGTGGTCCATAGAAAACAATCATATTTCTCAAAACAAAGTATTTGGTTAAGTTTGTTTAACAGAAAATATTAAAAACTATGAAAATTGCTTATCCCACCCCATTTATTCCTAAAATATTAATCGTAAAAATCTGAAATAAATTAAGCAAGTCTTTCAAATCGTAAAAAAGTATACGCAAACATTTATTTATTCATTTCCTTTTTATTAACATTTTTATGTGAAGCTACACTCTTTGTTTTCATAAAAAAGTGCATTTCAAAGCCTGGCAACATTATCAATTTTAGTATTTCGATGAATTTAAAGATTAACTGCTGATATACTGCTTACACGGAATCCAGGGGCCCCTTTTTTTTGTTGGATTTATAATACCATAAACCTAAAAGTTTACCCATTAATAATTACCGCAATTCTTGAAATCCTTAAATTTAAGCAAAAAATCAAAAATCAAATAATACAGGGTGTTTAAAAAATGTCATTGAAGTAGGTACCAACAGTTAGACTAGTACAACTTCTAGTGTATTAAACTTAGAGCAACCAAGGTGAGATTGTTTCATAGAAAATTGATTAGTGCTCATCACAGCTAACAATTATTATCATCCTTAATTTCGATTTCGAGATATTGGTCTTCAAACACAGATTTTTATACTTTTTTTTAACCAATTTTAGTGAAAATCGTATTTTTCTCGGAAAAGGGTGCTTATAATTCTTTTATTCATATTATTTTCATGTGTCATACCGTCACCTACAAATTCACCATACATAGTTTTTACCTGGGGCTTATAGTTTTCCTGGTATTAACCCTTTCATGCCCACTGTTGCCTATAGGCAACATTGACCTTTCAGTTTCTAAGTTCCGTAATTTTTAATTTTTTTATTTACTGTTTTTTTCACACGACATGTTGATATGTTTAGAGTACATTATAAAATAACTTTCATGACACTAGCATTGCGAGTGGTCAGATTCTAGCTGTTTTTCGTTGTAACTACAAAAAAAAATTAAAGTGTAAAAAAAATTTCCAAAAAGTGATTGCGCAAAAAATTGAAAAAAAGACTCAAAACAAAAATTTTTAATAACAAGTGAATATTATTTTCCAAATATGTCAGACAACAAGATGAAAAAATAAAAGTAAAAAAAAAAAATTTAGTTTGAGCTCAGTAACATAATTATTGATTAGGGTTAACACCCCCTAGCGGTCAAACCAGGAAACATATAAACTTGAATTTGATATCAGTTCATATTTAAGGATGGACCAACAACTTAATGTTATCAAAACAGTGTTAACACCGCCCAAATTAGTGCGGGCACGAAAGGGTTAAGTTAATTTAGTCACAAGAACCTGTAAAAGGAATGTACTCTGTACTAGAATTAGCATCATTTTCATGGAACAGGTCTTAAAAAAAAAAAACATTAGCGGAAGGTTTCAAAAAGTAAACTTTTTACTTTATAGTACATATAAGAGATTCAAAAAATCCCGAAATTTCTAAATCCATTCACTATAGCTGGGTTCCGAGGTATAAACCTAATTGCACTGGACTAATTTGTTTTTTTTAAATTATCATTGAGAATTTTTCGAAAAAAAAAAACATAAAAAATTATACACTCTGAAATCAGAGTGAATAAAATTCTTCCCTGTGTACACGAAATTTGTCAAAAAAACTCACTCAACTCACTCAAAAATCAAAACAAGGCACTGAAGTACACATTTTTTCGTGTACATAGCAAAACTCACGTTTGCGGAATTGGGCCCCAGCAAACATTTGCACTTTTTTTTTTATCATAAAATACCATAAAAGTGCATATTGGTGCGGAGCACTCATTGCGCGAGACTTCTATTTTAATTACATACACATTATGTATATAGAGTAAGAGTTCTTAGAAGCGGACTCTCATGGACTCCCAATTTTTGCCCGGTTATGTGAACTGTCCGTCCGTTTAAAAGAACGCATTTTGTATGGGAAAGTAGAAATTGGTTCCCGAAAATGTATCCATTTAGGAGAATTAGTCGCTTTAGTGTACGAGTATATTCAATTGTGTCAGAATAACAATAATATGTAATAAGTTATCCTTTACAATGGGACAATTATTAAGAATAAAATTCTGGAATCATGGTTGCAAAATCATAGGTCAGGGGTATTAAGATACAAACGCATTTATAAAATTCTTTTACTTACACAGATATTTGAGCATCATTCCGTTCATTGCGTATTCTGACAGTCGATAACTGTGCAAATGAAAGGAATCAAAGGATAATACAAGCAATATGATTGAACATGGACATATTCCAATCTGGACAACATTGACCGAAACAATTATTCGAGATCCTTGATGCTATCATTCAATAATGGGACTACAAACTTTACGTTTGGATAGTTTAACTTTGGTTATCCATTCAAAGATTGGACTGAAGTGATTCATTTCTATTTTTTGCAGAGTGTATTATACACCAAAGAATACCTTAATATCCCCAATGATAAAGTGAACGAAAGCGATTAGTAGACATGATTTCGTCTTTTAACATGATAATGCTCCAATTCACAATGTCAAATTATCGAAATACATAAGAATCGGAAACGTAAATAAACATAAATGTATTTAAATGGTCTTCGCCAAGCTCTTGTTGCCAATTAAAAATACTTGCGTAATGTTAAAATACTTGGACACCCTAAAATGTACACATTCTAAGAGGATGCTTGGAAGTTACCATGAAAGATCGACTTGCCAAAATGTCATGATTAAATTGTGGTTATTGCGGCTACTACTACTACGGCTACTTTTATGGTTTAAAAATATGAATTAATTGGCACTGTAGATAGACCATGATTTTTAATATGCTGGTGTTTGTTTTACCATTTAACTAGGAGACACTCACAAACTCTATGTCTTTACTAATTTTTTAATTGAAAAATACCTTATAGACCGCAAAAATCACAATAAAAAAGAAGCCTGAGAACGGTTCACCCCCTTTGCTATCTCTGTTGTTTTTTGTCTTAGAGTCCAACTAATTTTGTGTTCATGTAATTTTCTATGTATGTACTTACTACTGTTCAAATGTCGTTCGCTGATGATGGTTCCGCAGTTGAGAACCGAAATGCATTCGCTGTAATATAATTCAATTTTTCAAATTAAAAGCCTTTTCTGTTATTTGTTTGATTGGTTTTTTTATTCTGATTTTTGCGGTCTATAAGGTGTTTTTCAATTCAAAAATTAGTGATCTAGACCACAAACTTGGCTATCGATGTGCGATTAAAATTGCATATTTCAAATCTATGTCTTTATGCTTTACCCCTCAAGAACATCAAGAACGCAGGAAAATGTTTTATGGAACAATTCATGGGAATTAAGACCACAATTGCCCAGCGCCAACTCTGTAAACCGTTCGATGTCTTTCTAAAAAGTCCTTTACCACACGATAGAGCAAGATGAATCTGGTCGAATGTTTTATATAAAAACGTATGTACATACATACATACATTATGTGGTTAAGGTTAAGTAGATGTGGCTCTCGCTATTGCGGGTACCTGTACACTTTCTTGTAGACCTGTAGAGGCCCATTGTGATACCAACAATCTTGGGGATGTGTATCCTCGATACTCATGAGAGCTTTGTATAAAGCTAGATAGACTTCCAACGTCTTTTTGTTCTAGTTCACTGAGAATGTTGAAGATTTATTCTCCTTGGTGTAGTTTTCTACTATGGGAAAGAGCTGGACATGGAAAGTTGAGATATATCGGCTTCTCTTCCTCTTCCTGTGGCAACTTCTACAGAAGTCGTTTGAAAGGACACCAAGTCTAGTTGCATGCTTGCCTATAAGGCAGTTACCTGTGATGACACCAACAATAATCGTCTTTTTTTAGGTATAGGAGGTAGTTAGGCCGATTGAGATTCAGTTTAGTCCAGATCTGTCTGGTAACATGGCAAGTGGATACACTTTCCCATCCCATAACATTGGTTTTGTTGACTTTGTCAAGTTTAAGTGATAGCTTGTAAGTAGCATGGTTCGTACCTACATATGTATATTCTTTTTGTCCGGTAGAATAGGTATTGTTGTTCCTAGCTTAGCGAGTTCATTAAATTTGCAATTCCCTGGAGTGTCTCTGTGCCCCGCCACCTAGTACAGGTGAATGTTAAACTGCTTAGTCATCTCTATAAGAAATGAACGACAGTTGGAGGTGGTCTTTGCAGCAGTGCTGCCAGACTTTATCAAGAAAAATACCACATGATGGATGAAAATTTACCATTTCCACCAAAAAAAGTAACTTTCAAAGTGGCTAGACGATCATTTCCATTCCGATTCTTTTCAGTGAAACAGGTACATTTTATGTGAGTTAAAACGAGAAGGGTTGATTTCACCAAAATAACTTTTCAACGCCTATTATTGCCATGACAATGTGGCCACCGTCAGAGAGTACCACAAAAGCACGTAACGGAATGAAAATAAGACCACAGAACTAACGAAACAACAACATTTTATATCAACTCTTATTATAAAAAAAAGACTGCTAAGTAATGTAAAATACATTTATTATCCTTCCGAAAATTCAGAATATGTATTAACACTGATAACAAAATAAACAAAAATTAGTTACTTCAATACGTACAATATATGTACTGTACATATCTAAATAAATCATGAATATCACCAACATAGAAATAAAAAAGGAATAGTTTCAGCTAACCCTTAAACACAATTTCCGACCAGCTCGATTGGAATTGTTTCTTCTTGTTGTCCTCAATTCCTTTTGACATATTTGCCAATGCAGAAATAATAGATCGCTACGCATACAATCACCAATTACATGAGATCGGTGATAGACCCCTTTCAAGTTATCTGATGAATTCATTACTGACTATTGCAGTGAAAATGAGTGAGGAGACGAATTTGTCAATAGAATTTCCCTTTTTTTTGTATGGAAACGGAAAATATTACCTTTTTACCATATCATAAAAATTGTAGTTGAAATCTACCACGAAAAGGTAAATTTACCACGATCTGGCAGCACTGATTTGCAGTAGATGAGACAAGAGAAAACAACCCCTCCTATACGTCGTTTTTCTTATAGCCATCGGTGTAGAAGTATGCAGACATATCTGTCTGTGGGAATAGTGGAAGTTTTTTTTTTCGAAATTGGGCTTCGGTACTGTATAGTGCATGGGTGGCCAAACCGTAGACCGCGGTCGACTCGTCGAACGCGAAGGCATTTACAGTCGACCCCGAAGCATATGCTATTCACGTCTATCACAGAATCCGTCGTATTCGGAATTCTGTTACGAACCCCGAAAGAACTATCACAGAATCCTTCGTAGTGGAAATTTTTGCTACGAATTTCGAATTTCGTAGAAAGTGTTAGGTTGTTAAGTGCGGCAATGCACATTCGGATTCCACTACGACGGATTCTGTGATAGTTCTTTCGGGGTTCGTAGCAAAATTCCGAGTACGACGGATTCCGTGATAGATGTGATTAATTAATACGCAATACATAAAAATCATTTTTAAAAAATGTAACAACACTGCACTGCACTCCATCCCAGAAAGGGTATGGAATACTACGTATGGAATGGAATACTACGTATGGAATGGAATACTACTACGTCATCGTCCCGATTTGAGCAAAAACGCGAGCTATCTTGCCCAAAACGGTGTAGATATTTCCGATACCCACCGTGACCAGATAGTAACTGAGTAAGGTGGTAGTTACAGTTTCCGTACTTTCGGTTTGTCCAAACGTCTATGGTTGCGATCAATCTGTAGGTCCATCTACCCTTCGTAGTGGTGTCCCAACAAGCACCTGGTCATTGAAGTCACTCTTTCTTCTTCCTTTATCCTTTTGATGAGCGTCGCTTCTTGGTTACTAGAAGTTCTCTTATTATAGACTCTTTGCATCTTGTCCGCAACGATGTCAATGGAAACCATCCCAGCCACTGAAGCCACCGATTACCCTCAGTACGCTAAGTCGATATGTTGACGATAACTTCCTTCTTGTTTCCTTTGTCGTTACGGCCCCAAACAAATGGGGGCAGTGTATAACAGGTCTGAGCTTACTACCTTAGGTTTTAAGTTTCTTCCAGCATATCCGAGTCCTCCGATGTTTTGGAGTATTTCAGAAAGTGCTGCCTGAAGCTTTGATGTCTTTTTGCCTGAGTAGTAGATGTGGTATTTTACATTATTTCAATCTGATGGTTAGACTAACTACCCTTATGTCCACGTATTCAATATTTTCCTGGCTGATTATTAGGAAAGCTGACGTTGATTGCTTCATTCGAAGCTGACTGCAAATATTCTTTGCAACAGTAACAACGGCGATATCCTTAGCGAATCCGATTGTTTTTACTCCTG
This sequence comes from Brachyopa scutellaris, assembly GCA_949775065.1. Classification (NCBI taxonomy): domain Eukaryota; kingdom Metazoa; phylum Arthropoda; class Insecta; order Diptera; family Syrphidae; genus Brachyopa; species Brachyopa scutellaris. The sequence goes on from OX459113.1 coordinate 77,917,248, forward strand.
GTGGCAGTATTAATTGCAGAACTCCGTCGTGCATGATAGTTCAAAGTAGGAGGCCCAGTAGCAATCCTTGTGGGACTCCCGCGGATACCTTATAGTACCTACCTTATAGGACCTTCTATTGGTGAAATAATTGTATAAAATCTTTTGCAAGCAGTTCGGCGTAAGCATTCTGGCTAGTGACCTTCTTATAGTGCATACATATTTATATGTATTTTCTTTTAAGTAAAAATAATCAGTTGGTAGCACGCGTAACCAATTTCAGTGAAAAGTCGAACACATAACCTGAAAGTTTGGCCACCACTGGATAGTGTATAGTCTATGTTTTCGGGGAGAATTTGATGACAGGTTAATTTTTATACTTTCCGCTGGCTTCGTACAGCTTTATCTAGGACGTTTCACCAGATAATTATGCCATAAACCACAATCAGTCTGATAACAGAAACATAGAGCCAATGGGTTATGCAGAGTTGAAAATGAAATCCACAATGACATACAATTCAAAAGTCTTTCAAAAAGATATACATAACATTGCGTTTATTTAATGTAAACAAAAGAGTGCAATTCCCAAATAAATGTAACTGGTAATAAAAACGACTAGACATTTGAGATAAGACTTGCCTCATCATTTCATTAGGTACAGCAACACATGGATGGACGCATGGATACACCAATTTAAGTTCTGGATAAATTGTGCCATAATAAAAAAAAAAACGTATTTCAGTCATATAGCAAAACAGCAAAGCACAGTTCCTAAAAAATAACGTTTCTTTTATATTTATCATCGTACGTGAAAAGTCCACCAAACACGATTTACATACGAATCTACTGACAACTGCACCTGGATCTCCCCGAATGCATATACATACATATAGATGCATGTGTATGTAGATACACAGATGAAGTTTCGATTGATGGGTACTCTTCAAAGACACACCGGCATTGGCGGTCATTCTTCATCTTTGATTGGCCCATGTTCATCATATCTGTGTCTGAGAAGTGAGTACAGGTACCTGCGCCCGGGATGGACTCCAGGGGAAGCCCTTGCAAAGCGCAATCAGTATCTATCAGAATTTCAATTACATCGATAGCGTTACCCATCGCATAATTACTATAATCACCTGAATTATTACCTGAAAATACAAGAAAAGAAACAAAAAACACAATTCTTCAATTCTTGCATTCGGCGCGGTACAGTGTTGAAACACTTGCCATTTTGTTGCGTACCAACACCCCCCATCCTCGACGTATCCATGATGAATGATGAAAAGGGTGAAATAAGGAAAAACAAAGCAGATACAACAAAAAAAAAAAAAAAATGGCCGCCTCTTTCCGACGATCACGTTCGAAAATAAATTGTTGAAATTATGTACAGGTACTACCTTATGCCCGGTGCGATGGGGTGCGCGGGGATCCTTGAAGTGCCGCATGGGAAATATTGCTGTGGCTGCGGCTGACGAAGGTGCCCTTTTGGTTTGACCGTCATCGGAGGGCCGAGGGAAACGCACCAGCATCCCAAGATTACGGGAATTTTCTTCTTAATGTGCTAGAAGATATTATTCCGCAGTTTTTGCAAATTATTGTTGTTTCTTTATTTTTCTTTTGCTTTTCTATACTTTCGGTTGAAAGAACGACGATTTGCAAAATGGATGGATGCGAGGCTAAGGTGTAATTTCGACAAATAAATTTGTACTTAATTCAGCTGGCAATTTAGTCTTGGACTACGGTAAATTAATTGAAATAGGGACATTTGAATTTATTATCACACAGCCGGTTCTTAGAGCGGCATCTCAATAAATATTTGCACTACAAAGGAGGTTCATCGGTATGAACATTATGTATATGTATACGAATGGTCCGATATTCTGCCACCTGTCAAAAAATGAGCTGTCAAAACTACGCAATTAATAATGGAACGATATACGCTTCAACGACGCGACCCGACGAATAGTGCCAATTTGGTGTTGGAAATGCATAAAACTGATCAAGAATTTCTAACATCATTCTGAGCGGCGAGACATATTTTCAGCTTCAAGGCTTTATTGATAAGCAGAATTGCCGCATTTAAGGCTAAGAAAACCTAATATTGATTGTCGAGCAGCCTCTCTAGCCTATTTCGTGTGGTTTTCGGGCAGGAGGCATCATTGGGCCTTATTTCTTCGAAAATGAAGCTGCTGTTATGGTGAATAGATTGCACTTTTAAACCATGGTCAAGTAATTTTTATGTCCGGCACTTGAAGGTTTAGATGTAGGCAATGTTTACTCTCAACAAGGCGGACACTAAGTGGCAAAACCATTACTCTTTTTACTGACCGAGCCTTATCTCGAAAGACCATACGATCTAACACCGTGCGATTTCTTTCCCTAAGGGCATGTGAAAGAGAAGGCTTATGCCAACGCTCCCAAATCAATTTAAGCACTTAAAGTCAATATAACATACGTCCCGCTATCGATAAAATAGACCCGCAAATGTTATGAAATGACATATGTATGTATGTAAGTCGTGGAGGTAATTTGGCGATAGTGATTTGATTGAAGTTAAACAGTGGAGCAAAAAGTTACTTGACCAACAATTTAAATTAAAGAAAATCTGATTTCCTGCAAACTTTTGTCAGCATCCAGGGCAATGACTAATAAACTTATAACTTCTGGAGAGTATTGTGCTTTGACATCTTTTTTGGTTCTGAGGCTGCATGAATGTTGAAAAGGTCTTCCTTCGGCCGCATCCTTGAAACCCTGTAGATATTTTGATATCTACTTACATACAGTCTGTCAAGAAAGTGTTTTTACATAATTTTTTTTTTTAAAGTGAAGGTCAAGAAACAAAATAAGGTAGTTAATATTTTGTATGGCCACCATTAGTGTTTATCACGGCTTGTAGCCATATGCACCTTATGTTTAGGATAATTATCTTAGTAAAATTTGAATTGCGGTTTATTGTCACCATTGAACCCAAATTTCTTTGCGCTATTTAACAAATGACTCCTTAAAATATTTAGATATTGTTGTGCGTCCATGGTGTTCTCCATGAAGGCCAAATCTCCAACTCCTTTACTATAAGAGGGCTCAAGGAAGTATTTTAATTAAGTTCAGGTTATTAATTATATCCTTGAATACATTTCGTTTATTTTTACAAATAATATAAACATTTATTAAAGTAACATGATTTCAGAACAATATAAGTAGTGAGGAACTAATAAATGAATATGTATGTATAAGCAAGTATAAATAATAGTATGCAAGTTCAAATATCTAACCGGGCTATAAGTCCGAGTTGTTTAATCATTCTGGCTGATGAAACAAAGGATGTTTCCGGCACTGAGCAACTTACAATATGTGTTCGATATATTGACTCCTTTACAGACTCAAAAAGAAGTATGCTTCGGGGAGATTTTGTAGGTTTTATTCGTGTTGATGACCAAATTTCTGAAAACCTGACAAAAACCATACTGCAGCGATGTGAGCAACGCATCTAGATATGGATAAGTGTGTTGGCCAAGGTTATGACGGAGCAGCATATATGTCAGGCCACTTAAGTAAAGTACAGAGTAGGATAAGGCAACAGTATACACCACGCTTGATATGTTCACTGAACATGGCTCTGCCTAATGCAATGTCAACACCCTCGATTCGCAATTGTCTTGGTGTAGCAAGCGAAATAGCCAATTTCTTCCTAAACCATTCAAATGCAAATAAGACTTTCCAAAACGCCATACAAAAACACGCACCAGAGCAGAAAAAAACGACTTTTGCGCCTTTGTGAAACAAAGTTTATTGAAAGGCATGACAGCATTATCTCATTTGTAGAGCTCTTCAAATGTATTGCGATTAGTCTTGACGAAATATCCACCAAGACGTGGGCGATGTCTTCAAAAGCATCAACTCTCTTGGCAGCAATTTATAGAATTGATTTCTTGGTAAACCTCATTGAATGCGAAAAACAATCCTCGTACTTTAACCTGGTCTTACTTACTTAGGTGGCGCTACAGTCCGGGGTGGACCAAGGCCTCAACCAACAACCTCATCCAGTTAGCCCGGTCCTTAGCTAACCGCTTCCAGTTGCGCACTCCAAGTTGGTTGAGGTCTTGTTTTACTTGGTCGCGCCACCTTAGGCGAGGTCGTCCTCTGCTGCGCTGACCCTCCGGGTTAGAGTTGAATATTCTCCGAGCCGGAGCGCTGATGTCCATGCGCTCTACATGTCCTAGCCATCTTAAACGCCCAATGTGCAGTTTTTTGACCAGGCTGATGTCGCTGTATAGCTCGTATAGTTCGTCGTTGAATCTTCTCCTCCAAAACCCGTCAACGCAAACGGGACCGAATATCCTACGAAGGATTTTTTTCTCAAAGCGACCAAGGAGATCTTACTCCGCTTTCGATAAAGTCCATGCTTCAGCTCCATATAGCAAGACTGGGATGATAAGGGTCTTATATAGAGTCCCCTTAGTCGATCGGGAAAGGACTTTACTGCTCAATTGCCTTCTTAGCCCAAAGAAACAGCGGTTGGCAAGAGAATCCTTCGATTGATTTCCGACGAGATGTCATTTTTTGATGTTATGGCAGATCCGAGGTAGACAAAGTCCTTTACTACCTCAAAGTTGTAGCTGTCTATTGTGACGTTCTGTCCAATTCGTCGATGTTGGTTGTCCCTGTTTGTTGACAGCATATACTTAGTTTTGCCCTCGTTTACCGCTAAACCCATTTTGGCCGCTTCCATTTCTATACTCGCGAACGCGCCGGTGACAGCTCGCTGTGTTCTACAAATGATGTCAATATAGTCGGCGTATGCAAGTAGTTGAACGGACTTTTGAAAGATCGTTCCTTGTGTGTTGGCTTGTGAGTTTCGAATAATTCTTTCAAGTATGATGTTGAAGAAGTCGGAGCAGCGAGCTTTCTCCATCGTCATCCTGCACAGACGGATGAGTTTGGCAGGGATGTCAAAACTAGACATGGCTCTATACAGTTCATCCCTCCAGATGCTATCATAGGCGGCCTTGAAATCGATGAACAGGTGGTGGGTATCGATTTGGACTTCTTGGGTTTTTTCCAGGATCTGCCTGAGTGTGAAAATTTGGTCTATGGTGGACTTTCCTGGCCTGAAACCGCACTGATAGGGGCCAATCAGGTTGTTGACGAAAGGCTTCAAGCGTTCACACAATATGGCAGATAGGATCTTGTAGGCGATGTTCAGGAGACTGATGCCGCTGTAATTGGAGCAGTTGAGAGGGTCTCCTTTCTTATGAACCGGGCAAACGATGCTGAGATTCCATTCATCTGGCATACTTTCATCTGACCAAATCTTAGAGATGAGTTGGTGTATGCTCACTACCAAGTCATCTCCAGCTGCTTTAAATAGCTCTGCGGGTAAACCGTCAGGTCCAGCAGCCTTGTTGGACTTAAGCTTGGATATTGCTATCCGCACTTCGTTTTGATCAGGTGGATGGGAGTTTTGGCTATCATCATCTGAGTTGAATGGTTCATTCTGCCTGACAGCGGAATTTTGGTCGTCATCGCCATTGTAAAGTCTGCAGAAGTAGTCTTTCCAAATTCTCAGCACCGACTGTGTTTCTACTACGATGTTTCCATCCGCGTCTCTACAGGTTTCTGTACGGGATTTGTTTTGCTGGCACATTCTTTTTACCCTCTGGTAAAACTTCCGTACATTGTTCCTGGAGTAGCATCTCTCAATATCCTCGAATGCACGCTTCTCGTGCTCTTTCTTTTTCCTTCTAAGAAGCCGATGTTCTTCCCGTCTCTTTTGCTCGTAGAGCATGCGAGCAGATCTAGTCCTTCTTTGCAGCGCCGCTTTATACGCTTGTTGTTTTTCCGCGTTAGCTAGTCTGCACTCTTCATCAAACCAGGGGTTTCGTGGTGGTGGTCGTGTGAAACCCAGCACATCATTCGCGGCACTTATGATGGCTTGCTGGCAGTGTTGCCACTGGTCTTCTGTACTAGCTGTTGCTGCGGTAGGATTCGTAGCAAGAGATCGGGATATGCGTTCTCTGTAGGCTCTGGCGGTGTCTTGCGATTATAGCTTTTCGACATTGTACTTTCTCACAGTATTTCGTTGTTGTGGCGCTGTGGATATCCGCATTCGTACCTTGGCTACAACAAGGTAGTGGTCCGAGCCAATGTTGGCCGCCCGGAAGGTTCGGACATCCATAATACTGGAGGCATGTCTGGTGTCGATCGCAATGTGGTCGATTTGGTTGACGGTTATTCGATCCGGAGACCGCCATGTCCCCTTATGGATATTGGGATGTGGAAACTGTGTGCTTGCTATACTGACACTTCGCCCCACAGCAAAGTCAATCAGCCTTAGTCCGTTTTCGGACGTGGTGTCGTGTAGGCTGTGCCTTCCAACCGTCCTACCAAAGATGTCCTCTCTTCCTATCTTGGCGTTAAAGTCGCCTAGTACGATTTTAACGTCATGTCTAGGGCATTGCTCGTATGTTTGGTCGAGGAGCTCGTAGAAACTATCTTTGGTAGCGTCGTCTTTTTCTTCTGTGGGGGCGTGAGCACATATAAGGCTTATGTTGGCGAATTTTGGCTTGACACGGATTGTCATAAGACGCTCGCTCACGTGCCGAAAGCTCAAGACTTCTTGCCTAAGTCTGCCGCGTATGACAAATCCGCATCCGAATAAGCGCTGTTTATTTTCTGTATAGCAGTCACCGTAGTAGATATCACAGTTTTCCATCCTTTTTCTGCCTGGCCCATTCCATCGCACTTCCTGGATGGCGGTTATATCTGCCTTGTAGCAGTTTAGGGCCTCTGCCAGTTGTTCAGATGCACCGTCATTGAACGAACATTCCAGGTACATATCCGAACGTCGTTGTCCTTATTTCGTTTAGCGTGGTTGTCAAAAGTAGATCCGTCCTTTTCCGAGGCTTTTGGTTGTTTCAGAACTCACACTCACTCACTCTCACTCACGCACAACCCCCAACCTGGAGGGCCAGATCCTTGTATACTCCTAGGACAAGGGGCCGGGTACACCGGTGTCAGTAACCAACTACGGGGGTGTGAGCGCTGCCGTTGGCCCACTAGGGGCTCATTCGCCACCAACTCTTTTCCAAGACCCTGACTAGTACTTGGAAATCCTTATCGAACTGAGCTCCGAATATGTCGGAGTAGCTCAGATAAGGTTTTGTTTCCGTTCTGGAAATTTTAGCGCCACCGTTGGTTCCATTGATGGAATTCATCCGCTGACGTGAATTATAGTGCTGCTATTTTCCCTTGCTCAGCACTCGCGCTTATAAGTTTAGTAAGTCGTGCCCGGATGGGCAGCGACCAGTACCCGATGGTTACCACTTGGAGGTAAAATAAGCACAATTGATGAGTAGTAACAGTTACAACACTGGGCTTAGCCAAATTAAAGCCAATCAGTGCCTACCCTATTTCTACAACATCCAACCATCACCTGGTCTGGTCCAATGGAATTCACAGCAAAACGTGAATCCTCCCCCCATTTATATGAAATTCACTTATAAATATTCAGCTGTGATTAATTGTTAATGAAAAAGGCGCAAAATACCGCAACTCCCACCGATAACAAACTACAAACTAACAACAAAAAAAGCAAACGATGACTAATAATAGTCGGTCGTAATATGTACACCGCGAAACAGATTGACTGCAATTTTAGCCCGACACCGGCATATAAAGTGGTGTTGCATAATACCGCCTGTCGCAAGGGCGCGTCTATAAAGAGCCCACTGCTTCTGGCACTCGGCTACTTGCGTCCGTCCATGTGAGACGGCATAGTCACAAGTCACAACCAGCTCGGCAATGCACTCTGCATATCAATTATTATGCGACACAACCACGACCAACCGACAACGACGTCACTGCACGCACGCACGTCTCATACACCAACAGCGTGTGCGCATATCCTTCACCATCCTCCGCCTCTAGGCTGCGCAAGAATTGAAAAAAATAAATAAATAAAAAACAAAGTTGCGTCCAAAGGCGGAAGAACTGGCAAAGATGCATGCTCCACGAGCGTACAGATAACTCTTTGCCGCTGCCAACCTTTGGACAGCGGCTTATGAGGATGGAATTCTAAATCGCAGGAAGCGGCGCACAAAGTCGAAGTTGACTCTTGTGAGGTGGCAGGATAGAGGTTCCAGGATGAGCACCAGCACTCAGTGAACTGTTGATTATGCATTCAACGCAGTGCCTTGTAGTTGTGCACTTTTAGTATGTGCGACTGAAATTAGCCCACAGCCGCCGCCGTCACTTTTGCTAATGCAGTTGAACCGTGATTGCTCCTTGTTTCAATTAAATTTGCACCGTTCTGCTATCTGCACACGGGCAGTGCACTGTAGTCCTGCGGGAAGAAGCCATCTGTTCGTTCGGGTGGACTATTAAAGTGCTCGTGAGCGAGAGCTGCGAAATGAGATTGTGGCTTCGGGGTGTGTGAACATGGAGATTGCCACTTATGTATGTGGGTGGATATTTGGCGGCACTGATTAAAGTGTAAGCTTTTGATGTTGCAGATAGGGAGGGATCCATGTATACAAAATTGCATTGCTCCTCTTTTTGTATTCTTTTTCTAATCTGATTCTGTTCGTTTTGTTAAATACCTGATGTTCGTATTAACATATTCGACGCTTTAATGAAAGCCCACACAATGTAGCTGCTGGGAATGAAACATGGAGCACCTGCCACCGGTTATTATAGCAACCACACCATTTGCTTACTTAATACTATTTTCTTAAGCGCAATATTGTAGACAACAGGGAATGTCGAGACCATAATTGAACTTTATTCCTTTGGAGCGTCCTTGCATGATCCTGGAATCAAAAACGGCAGAGGAGATCTCTTTGCTTTGGGAATACCTACAGTCATACTCAGATGAATGTGCGAATTTATTATTTCATTACAAATCGATACTCTCATGATGGTTTTGTGGGTTACGACTGTGCAGAGTGCAAAGGGACGAGTGAGGGGCATTCGGCGTTTTTAGGATTCCGTGGAGTACTAGGAACCTTGTAGTTTCGTTCAGTCCGTGGATCTGTCTGTCCATTTTTCACAACCTTCTCACTTTTATGTGTATGGGTCATTTCACGATGAATCACCGAGCCGATATAGGGCGCTCTGAACGACCCCCCATTTGGGGGTAGAATTTCTCACTGGAGTTGTGCAAATCATAAGGCATGTTATTATTAGTATTATTGAAGGGTGAGATGCACCGCGACCTTAAGATCTATTGTGCCCCCTACAAGTCCTAAACGAAGGACCATCTCTCTCGTCATTATTCCTATTGGAATCGCTTAGAGAGAGTTTTGCTCACACCTAGCCCAGGTGAGAATTCCATAGGTCACAGCACCTCATCCAGAACAATTTCCCTGAGAAATCGCAGCAGGAGATTGGGTGCTATGAGTGGTAGATCCTTCGCTATAATTTGGTGCCCCACATTCCACCAGTATGTGTTCTGGAGTTTCACTGGACTCATTGCAAAATCTGCATGAGTATTCATCTGATAGACCTAGCTTCCTGAGTTTACAATGCCCTGTCAGAAACGCAGTCAGGATGCGGAGTTTATTTTTGTCAAGGCTGGTGCAAGCTTTGAATCTCTTCAGGTTGTAATTACCCAGCAGTTTCTTTGCCTGTCTTAGACCCTGAGTTTCTCCTCCTCCAGTGATCGGAGCTCCTCTTTCATTGTGTGTTCTCCTATGCCGCAGAAGGGTTCAGGGCCTACAAATGGTGTGAGAGCCCCTTTTCTGGAAAGTTTGTCCGCCTCTTCATTACCTTCTATCCCCAGGTGTCCTGGTACCCAGTATATGGTGACGTTGTTTCGTTCGCCCAGTCTATTAAGTTTATCCAGGCATTCCCAGACAATTCTAGACTTGATGATCTGAGCCCCTTTTGCCTTGATAGCTGCTTGGCTATCTGACATAATTGCTATGTCGCATCTGTTGTAACGCTTATCAAGATTGAGTTAGGCACATCTGTCGATAGCACAGATTTAAGCTTGAAAAATGCTGGTGTAGCTGCCTATGGATTCGAATAGCTTAGTTCCGGGCCCAAACACTCCTGCCCCTGTTCCTTCCTCAGTTCTTGAACCATCCGTGTACTATTTAATGGTATTAGGACTCAGCCTGTAGATTCTAGATTCGTTGCTCCAGTCCTTCTTGTTACTGAGTTTAATGTCGAAATCCTTTGACCAGTTATAAGGTATATAAGGGATAAGGCGAAGTTTTGCAGATTTCGGTACAGTTTGCGTAAAACGGGGCTTCAAAAATTGGGAAAAAATCGAAATTCAATGTATTTTCTATATTTCAAAAAATCATATCTTAGGATATAGTTATCAGAATTTAGTAAAATATAAGTTGTTGTATTCAGGTAAACGTGGACTTTAAAGATTGCAACAAAGTTTTTATCTTCAAGGACAAAGGATATTCGAGAATGACATTTTTATACTTACTTTACTTAAGGTGGCGCTGTAGCTCGGGGTGAACCTGGGCCTGCTTCTCACAACCATTTGAGTGTGCGTGTTATATTTTTGCACGAATGGAAGGGACCTACAGTTTTTTGCCGACTCTAAACGGCAAATTAAGAAGCTCATCGTGACATAATCTTGAGTGCTTGTCAGACATTCGAAAGAGGTGGCATTCCGTAGTAGTCCAACGCACCAACCACTATCACTACACCACGGTGCTCACTTTTTACACGTATCCTTGAATAACTCAAAAAAAAAAATTTCAAAAAATTGTTTTTTTCTTTTTTTTGATATTTCAAAAGTATACTGTTAAATTTTCGTATTAATATTTCCAGTATTTTGATTTCTACAGCCTATTTAGCAGGTCAGCGCAGAAGCAGGTGAAAGGAGCAGGTAAAATTTAAACTCATTTATCTCGAAACTATATTTTTCTACACGGTGTGAGACAAAAATGAAAAACTACCCGACCGATTCGTCTCAAATTTTACTATGTTATTCAATAAACCAGTGCTTATCGTTGGAACTAAAAAACGTTTTACGTTGAATACTTATATAATATAAACGGTCTTTTTTCGAAACATAAATTTCAACAACGCGCCATTTTGTCAATTTTTATTTTTTTTTATTCATTCTAGTTCCTGCGATAACTACACTTATACTGATTAAAATGTTTTTCGTTTTTTTTGTTTTCGATTAGTGGAAGATTCAAAAAATGACACACCAGCAAGAACCATTTATTTTTTGAAGAGGGCTACTGTAACACTAATTTTTGTTTAATTAAAAGAATTTTTCTTTTAATATTTTTGGATATTGTTAATGTTGTAAAATATATCTACAAAGTTTAAATACTCATTATTTTCATTAAAAAAAAAATCTTAAAAACTCGTCAAATTCAATTGCGCTAGACTAAAAGGTCCCCTTGCTTAAACTAATCAAACGAGTGGTTTTTTAACAATGCAAATACATTAACAATTTAGTAAGTTAAGTATTCCCATCAAAATTTATTTTTAAACTGATTGTGCTTACCGATTAACCACAATTATTTGCACCTCTTTAGGTCCAGCGGTTTGGTCTGTGCGTTGTGTGTCAATCAGTAAGTGAACTGTTTTATATATAGAGTAGAGCTAATACATACGAAGTAATAATTTTGTGTTTTGTTCATTTCGAATGCCATATTGTAAAGAAAATAATTCGTATGCATTAAAGGGTTAAAAAATAAAATTAATATCATAATATGCTTATTGTGTTTCTTTTTAAATGATGCCAATTTATTTAATTTTATTTTCTTATAACCGGAAGACTTTCTCGGTACCGTCAGTGTCCGGTTATGAGAGAGTTCACTGTAATTACACTTCACCAACCTGAGCTACAACCTTGACTTCGATCTTTCTGTGGCAATCAATTAAAGTAATACATACAATATAAATGCTACTGGGATGGTATTCAGATTGTTTAAAAACTCTATTTATAAAAATGCATGTTATAACGTTAACTACATTCAAAGTAAAGTGCAAAAATAATGAAAAGTGCGCAAGTTACCTTCTTTCCTTATTCGTCACACTAAAATATATTCCTTGCAGGTTAACAAACGTCGAAGCTCGACGCAGTTAAGCTTTCACTTTTCTAAAATGTTAAGTTTTTACTCCCAAAACATTGCCTAAAATTCCCCGCCATAGATGGCATTACAATTCGGAATTTTGAGCGAACAGTCCTTTGGTTCATCATTTGACAAAAATTTGCAACATATTTCTAGGAGCGACCATTAAATTTGTATGAAATAGCTTTTAGGGACTATTATTGGCATCATGGAGCACTTATGTAGATAGATATGCATTTCATTTTTCACTGTTCTCACTGTTCGTACTTTTTGCACTAACTTATGTAACTTTGTCCATCAAACTAAGATAAACCATAAAGCTACATTATGTATGTATTATTCGTATTATTCGGAGTTATATTCCTCATTTCCTGATAACTGTCGAAGACGATGCTGATGGGCAATGTTATATTTCTTGTAATTCAATCCTGAAAACGAATTTAAAATATAAAAGTTGTTTTTCACTTTTTCACCAAAATGTTGCAGGAAATAATTGAATTGGAGCTCTTTAAAAAAGATACCATTTTGTGTATTTTTTATTTTTAAATGGCAATAAATTTTGACGATAATTAGAGGTCTGCCAATCGTTCATCAACGAATTGCGCTACGGAGCGTACCTTCATTTGGTGCGAAGTGAAATACTTGAACAACAACATCATCGGAGTGTAAACCTTTCCATCAGATAGAACTGCAATCGCGGCTAAGAGGAGCATAAGAAGACATACATATAACCAAACCAGTCGATGTCGATAATAACACCGCACACTGAGTTAGATTGATCTTCGAACGTAAACGTAAACGTATTCGTGTTCGTACACACTAACATTGGCACCCAGCCGGTTTTTTTTTTTTTTTTTGTATTTTTTAAGGAATTTATTTCAAAAATGTTAACGGATAGTGATTATTTTAGTTATGCAGGTACAGACAGCATGGATGACATAGAATTCAGCGAAGTTTTAGGATTTTTCACATCCTTGAGCAGTGTGCTTTTCCTGGTGGAAGAGAATAGTTAGTCAAGCTGATATTCATATAACCCGAAAGCAGTCAAGTTGATTGCACTGCTGCTTTCAGATATTAGGGAGCATACCGAACACATTCTTTACTTTCTGGCTTAGCTCTCAGCCTATTTGCCGTCTGAACGTAGCCTTGAGCTTTTTACGACAGCAAACAGATCTGTTAACTTCAAATTTAAAATTTGAAATTTAATGAGAGTATTAAAAACCTTTTAATCAAATCCATCGGTGACTTGAAGCAAAGTGATGTACAATAAAAGCCCGAATATCTCCATTTGCTTCATGAAATTCCAAATTACGATGATCCTTGAGTGGATAGATCATTCAAAGTTTTCGCTGCGAGTGGGCGCGTTAGCTTTGACAAAATTTCTTACAAAATCTGCACACGGTAAGAAATGACATCTAAAACCAACCTAAATTGCCACCCAACGAACTGTAGACTTTGGATAGCCATAACTTTACTGTTTGTTGAGTTAGGCCCAATACACACGGAGCAACTGAAAAAAAACTGATTAGCGATTCGAGTTGGGAACTAGTTTGCTTTGAGTCGTAACCTGTGTAATCAAATGGGACGCCGCACACGAGGCAACTGGTTGCAAACTCGTTTACGATTCACAAAAACCAGTTTGTAACCAGTCGGCTATTGATCTGCCTGTCAAGTTGCTTATTGATTTCAGTTGCTAGTTTGTCGAATATGAGCGAACAACAGACCAGCCCAGTGTTGTCAGATGGTTGCTTCAAAAAAACCCGACTTCAGCAGAAAAAAACCCAAATTTACCCACGCACTTTATCAAAAAAACCCACGAAAAAACCCTAAATAAAAACAATGTTCCTTTCATTTTTATAACAATGTTTTTTTAATTAATTAAATAACATAAATAAATTAAGTCTTGATATGCATATATTTATGCATATTGGTAGCTAATTATTACAAAACAAAAAACAAATAAATAAAGTTTCCTTATGTTAGGTAAGGTTATGTATGCCTAGGTATAAACGTCAAGACTAATAATAATCCTTAACCTTACATGAATTCAACAGAGATATGGTAAAAAAAAATTATTACCATCCAAATGAGTATAGGTTTAATTCTAAGTACATATCATGTACTATAATGATTACATAATGTATATTGCCACTGAAATTATTTTAAATAAAAAAGTTTTAGTACAGATTTTCAGATCAACATACATAATTTGAAATGATTGTCAGTGCATTCAAATAACACCGAATCTATTTCTTTATTCTGAAAGACTGATTTAATCACGCAAACTGCATTTAAACTAAGTTCTCCAATTCTGTTTCTTTCTTTTTGTTTTCACGTCTATGACTATCGAAAAAATCCTTTCGGCCACAGCGTTAGAATGTGGTAGCGAAACTTTAAAAAGATTCGGAAACATAATGTCTCCATTGATTGCGTGTTTGGAGGCAACTATCTTCCAAAAATCAAACACATCACCAGATGAAAGGACAGTTTTTTCAGTTCCATTAAGCGAAATGGAAGATCATTCCATTCATCGTTTAATGCAAAAATGTCGACATTTATAAGTATGTATATTCCGCAACAGCATTTAAATTTTTGGAAAATATTCGTTTTTCTATACAAAGTCCTACCTGAGGATCCAGAAATTCGAGTGATTTAAAAAATAAATCATTTATAGGAAATTATATGTGCAAAATGATTATATGTGCAAATGTTTATATTATTCATATCTATATTGCATAAATAATTGCTCATCGTTTATATATATGTATGTAATACTGAATAAAAACGAGCGACCTCTTAGTTTCAGTTCACGAATGCACGTAGAACGTCTATTTCTACCACAAATTGTACAGGAAATAAACTATAAACATCATGTTTTGTTTACATTGCACTAAAAATTACTATTTTTGAAAGAAATGGGTAACTGCAAATATGTATGTATGTTCACTTAATTTTCACATTTATTTAGCAATTCGTTAACGCCACAATCTTTGAATAAACATATGCCAACTTACGCATACATTTATATACAATATATGGACCAGCAATCAAAGAGAAATTACAGCAAACCGATCAATACAAGTTAAACAAAAGTTCTACGCAACGAAGAAGTATAAAAACTGCGGATTTTTGATAGCAAACAACGAAAACCAAGCCACAAATGGATTCTAAGAAACCGTTGTGTTCGTAGCTGTCAAAAACAAGAATATATAAAAAGATCTGTTGGATGTGACATGAAAGAGATGAACAGATAAGGTGGAAATGCAATGTAATTAATATAATTTAAACATTGTAATGTCCATATATTTTTTTAAATTGAAATTTTTCGATTTTTATTAATAGGTTTTAAAAAACCCACGATTTTATTCATAAGCCCACGCGCCCATTTAGGGGTCGAAAAACCCATAAAATGGGCGAAATCCCACGATCTGACAACACTGGACCAGCCTGTTGCTGGTGGGAGAGGTTTTCACGCCCGGTATCCATGACGACACTGAACAAACTAGAGATTTTGATTGCTAATGAGTTTCCTCGTGTGTGGAGTCGAGTCGCCGCTGAGTCCGTAACTGATTTGCAACTCGAGTTGCCAACCAGTTTAGTTGTTTTTCAGTTGCTCCGTGTGTATTGGTCCTTATTGTATGATAAACGTTTGTGTATCGCTTATTATTTATACAACTTTTTGTTAATATTATTTAATATTTAACGTGGGACCCAAAGAAAGTATAATTATAGGCAGCTTTAAAAAACAGAATGATAATACAGTAACATCTCCCTTAGACGGACAGTGACAACATTTTCGTCCAGCTATGGGAATTGTTCATCCAACGGATGAACACATTTTTCTTAAATAATTTATCTTAATTTATCAAATATATATAAAAAAAAAACTATTTAAATCGATTATTAAAACAAAACAACAAAGATTGAAAATCTTCGCTGGGATAAACATAAATTGGTTTTAAGTTCCAAGACTAAGCTTATGAGCTTTTCGAAGCATATAGAAACTTTGAGGAATTATTTTCGTTGCACACTAAGGCACTTTTTCTTTCTTCATAATATCTGTTCCACTATGCTGTTAAAAACTATTTTTCATTCAAAGTTGCAATATGGTATAGTCTGCTGGGGTGGTGCATATAAGAGTAAATTACAACCTCTATTAATTATACAAAAATATATCATACGAAAATTATGCCGGAAACCTCGGAGACATCCCAGTTACCCTTTGTTTTTTGATTTAAAAATTCTTCCAGTCCGTCATTGTATTGCTTCAAAGTGCTGAGGACCTTCTTTATGCAGTCTGGTAATCGGAATTTCCGATTGATCTCAAACTATAGTTTACTTGGAAACTTTTCGTTCTCTGTATCTGTTCCTTACTTCCATACTACCCCATATCGTTATTTTTATTATATATCATCGCATCGTTTTTTTAATAAACTTCCTCAATCGATTTTTTTTTTTTTTTAAGCGTTGCCTTAGTGGCACTCAATACTTATATTATTTTTTTTGTGTATGATAATGTTTTTTATAATTTATTATATGTATGTTATGTGTTTTTCTTTTTAAATATTAATTTTTTATTTGATTTAAGGAAAATTTGTGTAAAACCTTTCAATGTATTTTTTATATTTTTTTATAAAATTTATAACTAAGAACTTAAATCTAACTAATACTAAATAAAACTAATTAAAACTAACTTACATCTAAAAGTCTAAGGACCAGGCCCTACCATGCGATCCCTATTCTGTCGCTCAAACATTAATTTAACGCATAATCGACAGATCAAAAATCGCATGGTAGGGCCTGGTTTGGCCTTATTATATGCTAGCCTAAGCCCAATCAAGCCACCAGTATTTCTCCCGATTGAGTCTATCATAATTATTTTTATCTTTTTCAGGTATGCTTACGCAGTATCTTAAGATAGCATTGCCATCCCCCAAGCTTGTAGGTACATACTTAATTCTTTTATCAGTTGCTCGTCTGGCAACATGGTATATTATCGTTACGTTCGTTAAGTCTGATAGATAGCCATGAGCATCCAGAAACAAGAATGCTTCAGGTGGTATGTATCCACTTTCTAATGTATTTCCGAAATACTCAGGGTTGGGATAGAACAAGCCCGAAATGAGTTCGTTTTCCATAACATTCGCCGACCGGGCAAAATGATTCCTCACAAGGCCCAGAATCACATTGTCAATTCTGGACACACCGGAAGCATCCAATAGCTTTTTGTTTGAAACGTAATGCCGAAAGTCGGAATGTTCGCTCCTGTACATCTGCATGCAAGCTCTCAGGCATTTTCTTTCAAAGATTCTTATTTTTTCCATGTACGAAGGATTAATGTTCCACCATACTGGGCTCGCGTAAGTCAGAATTGGACGAACAAATGCTTGGTAGCAAATGATCTTCACATCGGATCTCAGATAGTTGGAGTAGAAAAGCTTCTTGAGAGACATAAATGCCGCCCTAGCCTTTTGCAACTGTATATTTATGTGTTCATTATAGTACAAAAATTTGTCCAAATGAACCCCTAAATATTTCACAACAGTCTTTGACTCGATCTGAAGACCATTTGAACTCATTCTTTTGAGGTTTCTCCAATTATGTCTCAAATCTGAATTTCCGCGTCTTATTGGGGTGCGGAACAGTATGGTTTCACATTTTGAAAAATTTATATTAAGTTTCCATTCAGTACAAAACCTATGGAAACCGTTGAATTTGCCTTGAAGCCTTGTTTGAATTTCATCAATTCTCGACCCGCTTGCATACAGTATAACGTCGTCAGCAAATGCTATAGAATCATCCAGTTCCCTGAGTACATCGGAAATATAAATATTAAATAGCTGCGGTGCAGTTACTGTGCCCTGCAGAAGACCATTTTTGACATCAAAAACTCTAGTCGTTGTGTATTTTCTATCTGTTACAACAATTTTTTTATCATATATCATTGCCATGACCATCTTTATAAGATGTGGAGGGAATTCATATCGTATAAGTTTATATATTATCCCGTCGATCCAAACCGTGTCGAAGGCTTTTTCGATATCCACTAGGCAGGCAGCTGTACTTCTTTTAGCGTTTAAATTCCAATTGATATCTGAAACCAATTTTGTAACAGCATGCACTGCCGAGTGGTTTCTTTTGAACCCAAACTGGTTCCGCGGTATGGTCTGCTTTCTATCGCATTCGTATAAAATTGACTTACTAATAACTACTTCGAAGATCTTCCCGATATTAGGCAGAAGACTAATGGGCCTATAGCTTGAAGGATCAGAAGGATCTTTCTGTTTTTTGATTATTGGATATACCTTCGATATTTTCCAGTAACTCGGGAAGTAGTAGTTGTTTAAAAGATTATTGAAAATAATACAGTACGACCGTATGATATCAATCGGGATATGCTTAAGAACGATGTGAGGAATATTATCTAAACCGCTTGACTGCTTATTGTTGAGTTTTCTAAATATGTATGTCAGTTCGTCTAAAGTTGTGAAACAATTGTTAGTCTGTTCCGCTGTTAGTTCATCGGCTTTTAATCTCTCATTAAATCTTAAGAGAGTTGGCACTTCGTTATTGCGAAATGTCAACAATCCATTACGTACTTCAGCTAGAGAAATCCCTAGCATGAATCGCCTCAAAATGGGAGCCTATAAGATTAAGTTTATCCATTCCACTATCTATCACAAACTGGTTATCGTGGATGGGGCAGTCTTGGATATTAATCCCAGCCTTCCTCAATCGATCAGGTCAATCACTTTACCTGGAATGTTTCTTAAACTTGTAAGAAATTGGCTTTCTGACTAACTGGTATAACGTATGTAAGTCTTAATTAATGCTTTATGTTGCTTTCTTTTCTTTTTGATTAATCAAATGTTTTTTTTTTAATTTTTCCGAATTTTTTTTTTAATTGTTTTATAAAAATCTTAATAAAATTTATAAATAAGTATTGTATTGTTTTGAATTAGTTTTAAGGGTCACCCCACCCAAAAATAAATTTTATAATATCTTGAATAATTGTACATACATAGTAGTGGCATTTAGCACTATTTTTATTACTTTTGTATAAAAAATAAAGAATGCCAAATTAATTTCTTATATAATTTAAGTGCTAATGTACCAACCATATTAAATTTATATGTAACTAGCTGATCGCCCGGCTTCGCCCGGCTTCGCCCGGCTTCGCCCGGCTTCGCCCGTGTACACAAACAGTCTCTTCTCGGTTTAACGTTTTAATTTCAACTGATTTAGTGAATGATCTCTCGTCCCACCGCCCACCTATTTATACAGAAAATTTGACAAAATTCTATGTACCCATGTACCTATGTAGTATGTAATGTACATATATCTAGTAGGTATGCATAGAAGTTCCAAAGTGTGCGTTTATGAGTAGCCGCTTCCGTCTAGTATATTTAGTTTTTTTGTGAAATGATGAAGCAAAAAGGACACCTGTCAACTTACGCAATGTTTATTTATTCAATGAATGGATACACATTAAGAATATACTTCTTATAAATTAGTGCTAAGGTAAAATTAAGCAAAATTAAACATTGGAAATCACTACTTCAATGCAAAATCAGTTGGTTTTGTACACCTTTCTTTTATTCAAGTGTCAAATGGACTAATGTCGCCATCTCTATCTATCTGTCTGTCTGTCTGTCTGTGTACCTGTCTGTCTATCTGTCTGTCTGTGTACCTATCTGTCTGTCTATCTATCTGTCCATCTGACTGTCTGTCTGTCCATCTGACTGTCTGTCTGTCTATCTGTCTGTCTATCTATCTGCCTGTCTATCTATCTCTCCGTCTGTCTGTCTGTCTGTCTATCTATCTGTATATCTGTCTGTCTATCTGTCTGTATATCTGTCTATCTATCTGTCTGTCTATCTGTCTGTGTACCTGTCTGTCTATCTGTCTATCTGTGTACCTGTCTGTCCATTTGTCTATCTGTCCATCTGTCTGTCTGTCTGTCTGTCTGTCTACCTGTCTGTCTATCTGTCTATCTATCTGTCTGTCTATCTATCTGTATATCTGTCTGTCTGTATGTCTGTCTGTGTACCTGTTTGTCTGTCTGTCCATCTGTCTGTCTGTCGGTCTGTGTGTCTCTCTGTCTGTCTGTCTATCTGTCTATCTATCTGTCTGTCTCTCTGTCTGTCTGTCTATCTATCTATCTGTCTATCTGTCTGTCTGTCTATCTGACTTTCTGTCTGTCTGCCTGTCTATCTATTTATCTATCTGTCTATCTGTCTGCCTGTCTGTCTATCTATCTATCTATCTGTCTATCTTTTTTTCTAACTATCTGTCTATCTGTCTCTCTGTCTATCTGTCTATCTATCTTACTGTCTGTGTATATGTCTATCTATCTGCCTGTCTGTCTGTCATATATTGTGAATATAAGTAATTTTGGTAAATTAATATAGATTTTGTTAATAACTCGACTCCAGCGCCACCTATCGGGTTCAGATATAGTAGTTTTCTCTTTTGGCACTACACCAACATATTTTGTGAATATGAGTAATTTTGGTCCATTTATATAGATTTTGTTAATAACTCGACTCCAGCGCCACCTATCGGGTCCAGATATAGTAGTATTCTCTTTTGGCACTACACTAACATATATTGTGAATATGAGTAATTTTGGTACATTTATATAGATTTTGTTAATAACTCGACTCCAGCGCCACCTATTGGGTCCAAATATAGTAGTTTTCTCTTTTGGCACTACACCAACATATATTGTGAATATCAGTAACTTTGGTCCATTTATATAGATTTTGTTAATAAATCGACTCCAGCGCCACCTATCGGGTCCAGATTTTCAAAATTTCGTTGTGGTGTTACCTGATTCAATACGAATCCAACAGAAAAATTTCCATGCAAATCGGATGCTTTTCAGCCGAGTTATGTTGATACAAACAGACACCAATTCATTTTTATATAAATACAGATTTATAAGAAATAAAATAAAATAAAAACAAAAAATATAAGAATAATCTATATACAATATACTATATACACAATACATAATTACATATGTATATATGTATATAGAAAATGTATATGTGCAAAATGCGTATGTTTCCCTCGACCGCCCGTAATTTTCAACCAATTTAGTTGGTTTTTTTTAAGTGTAGATAATTATAGTACAAAGGTGATAGGCAAAAAACTAATTAAATTATTAATAGTTAAAAAAAGTTTTTTTTTGTTGCCTGGCGAAGCAGGCGAGGCCAGCACTTCATAGACCTTCAAGATATTTTCTCAACGAATGTCAATAAAATACGGAAATGTATCCAACTTTCATAATGGTTCCAAAATCACCAATAAGAATCAGCCCACGTGGCAACATTATGGACATACTCTGGCCTAAGCGAACTACTGAGTACTTGCCACCGTACCTAACCTAAATACAGAGGCTGTATTCACGATATGTATTTGAAAATTTCTTATTTCTGCAACGTGCTTCGGTATGAAGCTACGGAAGATTGTTTTTTATTCTGTCCGTCTAATGGAATTAAATAAAATAATTTCTAATAGATATGCTTGTCCGCGTCCGATCAAGGGAGTGTCTGGTTACTGGAACGTAAAATTTACGTAATATAAAATATAAAAACTTGGTAATGAAAATTTGTCCATCTGTCCGTCGAATAGAGCTGTCCGTAATGGGATATTTAACTGTAAAAGGTTTTCATAATATTTTTTGATAAATATTAATTATAAAATAAAGCGATTATAAAAAAAGTAAATAAATATGTTAAATTGAATGTTTTTTTTGTTTTTAAATGCAAAAAAAAAATATTAATATTGTATAATATAATTTATTAACACTAATTTTACTCCAGTCAAACAATTATTTTTTTTTGATTTAAGATTTAAGGATAAGCTGTATTAAATAAAAAAAAATAGGTACCTAAAATAGGTGGATTAGAAAATAAATAAATAAGCTCAATTTCGCTAAAAAAAAAATGATATGAAAGCATTAAGCATTAAGAACCACATTTTTCATGGTTAAATTAATAGTATTAATGTATTATTGTAATAAGACCAATGTGCTATAAGAAAAACGTGGAAGATATGTGTAAACCAGAGATGCGTTTGTTACATTTCGTATAATTTCGTGAACTGCTTGTGTGTTGTTTAGTTTCGCATCGTACATTTTCTATCGTTCTGTACCGACTTTCGTACCGGAATGATATTCAAGTTTCTTATGTTTGTTTCTTATTTATTAGTGTACATATGAAAATAATCAAATTATTTAGAAGGACCAGCACTTGGGCAAAGCGATGAAAATCGAGAGAAATTTCCAAAGACACACATTCAACTTAACAATGGTTTATTTAAATATAATGACGATACTTAGCTTGTGGTCTGGGTCGATCGAAATCCAAGTGGAAGAGAGATCGATCTCGCCAATTGAACAAACATAATTCTAACAATGATTAGCTAAAGTTCATAAATAAAAAATGCAATAGAGCATGAGCAAGTGGAAAAACCAGTAGATTAGATTAGATTAGATTTTATTAATTCATCTTATTTTCCATTACATTTTAACAAAAATCAATAAGAGCATGGCATTAAGCCGTCTGCCATGCTGAAAAACCAGTAGCGAAGCCGGGCGGGACAGCTAGTATTATAAATGCGAAAGTAACACTGTTTGTCTGTCTGTTTGTCTGTCTATTACCTTTTCACGCCTAAGCCGCTGAACCAATTGTAATGTTATTTGGTATAGAGATAGTCTGGAACCTGAAGAAGGACATAGGTGGAAAAACCGCTGGCTAGGGGGCGCTGGAGTTAAGTACTTAACAAAACCATTCCACGCCTTAACCGCTGAGCCAAGCATAATGAAATTTGGTACAGAGATATTCCGGGACCTGGGGAAGGACATAGGCAGAAATACCACTCGCTAGAGTGCGCTGGAGTCAAGTTATAAACAAAACCTAATCACGCCTAAATCGCTGAACCAAACATAATGTAATTTGGTATCGAGATAGTCTGGGGTCTGGGGAAAAACCGCTCGCTAGAGTACGCTGGAGTCAAGTTATAAACAAAACCTTTTCACGCCTAAATCGCTGAACCAAACATAATGTAATTTGGTATCGAGATAGTCTGGGGTCTGGGGAAAAACCGCTCGCTAGGGGGCGCTGAAATCAAGCCTAAGCCACTGTAGATACCAATCATAATGAAATCTGGTACAGAGATAGTCTGGGATCTGGGAAAGGACTTAGGTAGAAATACCGCTCGCTAGGTGGCGCGAGTCATTTTATTAACAACTTCCATATGAGTTGACCAAAATGACTCATATTCACAATTTATGTTGGTATAGTGCCTGAACAGAAAACTACACAATCTGGGCCCGATAGCTGTCGCTGAAGTCGATTTATTAACAAATTTTATATTTAGGAAAACAACAAACAAACAAAAAAAAACTGGATCTAACGGACATGTTTCTTTCATGTTGAATGGTAAGGAGTTTTATCAAATTCTCAACTGCAAGGCGGATAATAACCTGTGGTGAAAAGTGGAGTGGGTATGGACCTGAGCAGTGGTTGTGAATTTACATATTATATGTAAAACTAAAACACATCCCTAATTCCACTCTTTACCTAAAAAAGTTTATGGTGACAGGCTGATGGACTTTTCGTTTTATTAACCACTAGCAACGATAAACGCCTTACAATTTTCTGAGCGAATCGACATAAACAGTGCATGTAATGGCATGGTACGATACTATTACATGGCAATGCTCAATCTCATATCTCACGTGTAGCAGTACAAAAATTCTTTGTTTTTGGGATTGGAAATTCTTTCCCACCAACAGTACCGCCCTGATATTTTAGTCAGTCTGAAGTCATTTAGCCACCAAATAATCTTCCGATACCAAGCAAAATTCCAAAAAAACCTTTAAAGATATCTTTGCGTTGAAAATTTAGAAATTCTTAAAAAATTAATACCTCAGGTTTGACGTCGGAAGAGCGTTGTAGATGCTCACGCCGCATATTTTGATTAAAGATAAATGTATAAAAAGTATTATTAGCTTTCAAATGCTTGCTATTAAATCAAACATTTCATGTGGTACAACCAAATAACAGTAGAAAAATGATGCTGCTGTGGGCGAAGCCGCGGGCAGCTAGTATTCTCTATATCACGGCCTAGGTTAGGTTAGATTAGGTGGCTATCCATTGTACTCGGTAGGATTCACTTAAACCAATGTAGGTCTATTGTGTTGCCACGTGCGCTGATTCTTCTCCCAGAATCATTTTTCAAGGAGGAGAGTGCTGGGCAGTTGCACAGGAGATTATTTTTCCTCTTTATCCATGCAGCTAGCAGGCTGTACATTTTGCGCCGATTAAGCAGAGGCCAGTACATAGGGTTTACTTATCATGGCTTTCCCTACATGAATGGTTTGCATTAAATATTAATTTTATTCCTTTAAACAAAACTCTGTCAATTTTTCTATTACAGAGCGACCACATCTTTCTTTTGATTGTTCAAGATTTAAGGGACTTCCATTTGTTTTAGGCTTCTAATATTCTATGAAATCTTTTTTATTTCCACTTTAGAACGCATAGAGCATCAATCGTGTTCTGGACGATAGGAGTATTGATTTATTATTCCAGGATCGAAAGGCACCTGACATGAACATCAAACGGTTAACCAAGAACCATAGAGTTGACCTTTTCTAGGTCCTTGAGCACCAAGGTCGAACTTTAAATTGCGTATCATACCACGCACCATACTCGGTCTCTTCTGAATAAATAGCCTCCTTCCTAATTTTTTTTTTTTTTTTTGTAAAAAAAAAAAACTGCGCGTTAATCGTAATGATATTTAATTGAACCCTTCTGTTTGAGTGGACAATTATTTGTCCACATTAATCGATACATCGTCTGTAATCGATGCCATGTAGACGCACTTGTTTTTATGAAAACATTCACGGTGCCAAATGCTCCACAAGTTGCCACTAGATCTGTGCAAGTCTCCCAATGGGACACGGATCTTTGAATTTAATCGATTCGTTTGGGGATATTAAGGAGTGCATTTAATGCTCCTTCCTTTTGTCCATCACCGAGTTTTTGTTCCACCCAATCGCAACATTATGTGCTCGAGCTAAACCCATGTCTACGGTGTTTTATAACCTGTTAAGAAAAATTTCATGAAATTCGCTGAAAAAAAAAACACCTCTGTCATCTTAATGGGACTCCGCGCGTCCACAAATGCGTACACTACTGCTGCGGCCGTAAACAACTTACAGCCAGCAGGAACCTGACGACAATCGGACGAGCCGAATGCAGGCCACAAAAACTTCATAACAACACGCTACAGCGGATCCGTACAAAAAGAAAAAAACAAGAAGAAGAAAACACGGCAAAACCTCCGAACACATGGAAAATTATGTAGACACATGTTCCAACTGCGCTGCTGCTCCACTGCAGACCTCCGCCCGTTCCGAGCTCATCTATGATAGCCAAGTGATGTACGCATATGTATCTATACGAAATCCGTATGGATTCGCAATTGATCTGCTCCTCAGACCCTCGCCCCGCGACGCAATCAGCATCACCGCATCATCAACATCAGTATCTCCGTCATCACTGTCCATCAGGAGACCAAACATACCGGGAGCAACTACAGATAGATACAAGTGTCTGAGCCTGTAGCTACACATAGATTCGCATACCGGCGGACATGCGACAGCGCGCGGTGCCGACACAGTCCTGCTGGCTGCAAGAAGCCTGCTCACTGGTTATTTATGGATTTGTGCAACTTTTTACGCAGTCGCGCTATGCGACTAATTGGGTATGAACGCTGAAATAACCCAGCATTGTTCTACATAATTACCTTGGACGCGAACGAGACGTGGAACGCACTGCAATCCGCGATTGATAGTTAATAATATTTTTGTTGTCGTCCTTTGTTTTGCTGTTACTTCAACAAATTATTAGGTTGACGTTTTGTCTAGTTTCGACGTCATCACTGACGGACGACGACAACGACAACGGCTGACTGTGAAGTGTAATGGCCGTGCGTGTACTTTTTGTACGCAATTTGATGCCTAAACGGGGATCTGTTTGACTCAATACGTTGTGGATTACAATGCGAACGGCTACCACAGTTTTTGCATTGCACCGCATGGTATGCCGATGACCGATCGCCATCGTGACAGTATGTTGCCGGCCAATTGTCAATCATAAGTATGATTGTGTGCAGAGAGTCAGAAATGCAAACACTTGTGATCTGTTTTTGTGCGATCGTACGGATCGGCCGGATGACATTTCCATGTCTTAGATACACAATTTCCCCCAGAGGCCACTGAACCAGTGAAATTGATCTGTGGCGCGACGGAAGTTTGATCACTTGCGTCAAAGCAACTGTCATGGTTGTCGCGCGTATCTATGAGTGGAGGATGGATGATTAACTTTGGATTGTCGCGACAAACCTTCTTTGGTCATGGCTGACCAATTGGACTGGAAAATCTACAAAACGGCTATAGATTGACTGGTGATCATTCCTGTGAACTACATACTTATACATATAATTGATTGGAAGTGCATCAAGGTATTGTTATCGTTCGTGTATTTTATATCGTAGAACGGATTAAATGACCATTTTTCTGCATATGCAGGTCAAGGTGCACTGGAAAGATGTTGAAGACGTTTTTTGGTTAAGTTTCCAGGTTTGTCTTTTTTTGCCCTCTATCGTCTTCTGTCACAGCCGAAACTGTCTTATTTGACAGCTGTAAATATCAAAGAAGTAACTCTCTCAGAGAATGGTAAAGTTACGAAAGAGTAAATGAAATACGAAAACTTTCCAACTTTTTCGACGTCAAACGCTCAATCGACTCATAAGAGGTGTGATACCCGATTTCACAACTTTTATAAATATGCACAAAGGAATTTCTTGAGCTCAAATTCGGTGCATGGGGAAATTTCTTTCTCTCTCGTAACTAACCCCAAAGGTCACTCGACAATTGCTACAGAATGGCTCATTGGCCTAGCGCCACTCAACCTTTTCATAAAAAATATGGCAACGACTACTGCAAGCATGAGAGATTAACTTCACAGACCAAGTAATTCTGTCCGAAATCCCAGAGCTCGACATGATCTGCGGGGTAAATGACCACCCACTTAAACCTTTTTGCTGTGGCAAAGGAGGTTCGAGTTCGATACAGTGATCCCAAGTCATGAAGCATGGAACTATAAAACTCCAACCTCAGGGCTAAATGGTAACAAGTGGTATACGTATGGATTAAAGATGGACACCAGGGTCAGGGTGGTTGCTGGTATATTCGGACTAATAATGGTATATTCGGATACCAATAGTAAAAAGGTTCAGTGTATTTTAGGCAGAAATTCATGCCATTCAAGTGTGGGCCAACGTCATCCTCGAATCAGGAATCTCATTCTCATTCATTCTCTTTGATTGCTTGTCAGACATTCGAAAGAGGTGGCACCGTGAAAAAACTTTTAGGTATTGGACCCGGGCTGGGATTGAACCTGGGCAGCATTGCATAGTACTCCAACCCTCTAGCCACTACACCACGTTGCTCACTGAGGGTATTGACGGAAAAGAGAAAAAGCCGACAAACTGGCTTAAAAAGGTTTGTCTGACTTCTTTACCGGTCCTGGGCCATTTTGCAATATTCCCAACTCGGTTATAAACTTAAAAATCAAAACTTGGGAGAACGAAATGTGTGTCTCCCGTTGGGAAAAAACCCAGGGTTTTCGCCAGACTAAAAGAGCCATAAAACCCTGACATAATAAATCCATGAAACTCTGACTCCTCAGTAGGAATGATATAAAGAGATTTGTGGGATTTCTAACAGGACATCTTCGATATACGCCTAAACGAAATATATCTCATTCCGGAAACTGAATGTCGTCTCTGCATATGGAAGACGAAGAATCTGCGGAACATATTCTATGTGACTGCATGGTACTATGTGCCCTTACGGGACAAAATTTCCACGGAGAAAGAAATCCTAATTTCCGGGGAAATATTTAAAGTCTCCACCAGCGAAATCCTCAATTTCATCAAAAGAACTGAACCTCTTTAGGTTCCCTTAACTTACTTTGTGGTACAAAAGGTCTTTAATTTCGCAGTGCCCTCCTCAACTGAGAGGTCAGAACCGTCTGAAAAGAAATATCGCAAAAATTTGCTATTTTGAGAGGGTACGGGGATCGAACCAAAGGGAACGGATTTGGGCTGACAGCATCATCTGGCCGTATTTTTATTTCGAAAACGAAGCCATTGACATTATTGCAGTCAACAGATTACGCTAATTTTTGGCGTTGGCTGACTTTTTGGAGACATGGACCGATACCATGTTTGTTTTTTGATAGTTTATACTTCGTGGAATATTTAACCGATAGACTTCTTACTTTAGAGTCATTTGAAGATTAATGCTTTATATGGCCACTACGTTTCTTGCCTCAGTTGAAAACTAGAAGACACACGCAAGACGAATGACGAACCCAAAACAGTTAGCAAGTGCTTCATACTATTTCATACAACATGGAGATATCTTATGACTTTTCTTACTTTTTTTCCAAAAAATAAATAAAATTTTGTAATTCTGAAAACCACGTGTTTCATTAATTTCGGAAAGCTATCAAAATAACTAGTGCTTTGATGTTTTTACGATGTTGAGTTATGAAGTGTTAAATGCGTTGTTCCAAGGAAGTCTCTCACAGAAGTAGTGTCTGGGAGTTATAGCTTACGAGCTCAGACTATCTGGCCGAACACAATGAACACAAAGAAGCTGCAGTTGAAGTATGCAGCGCTGTCAAAGTTAAAATACACGTAAACCCTATAACGCGAACACAATGCGAAGTTACAGCTGTAGAATGAATATGCATGCTGAAGCGCAAATTGAGCCAAATTCAGCTTTCGAACGTGCTGCTGCTGCTTTCCATTGTGGGTAGTAATGCTGCTTAAGTTATATCTTCGGGACATTTCAGTGCAGGAAGTCACAGTATCAGTGGGTTACAGTAGGAAGAGCTTCCCCTAAATCCAGCTGAAAACTCAATCGGCGTTAACTTGGCAAACTGAAGCAGGATAGGCTAATACATTGCTAGTTAGTCCGGTTGGAATAAATACTTTAAGTGCTACTTGGTTGTCCTCTGGTGATCTCAGCTTAAAACATCCATTTCCGCCTTTAGTAAGGTACACCAGTGGCCTATTTCATCAAAATACAAATTACAATCACAAAACTGTACCTGTGAATCACAACCAAAAATGTGTAATCTAGGTTTTCGTTTCCCAAATTACAAATATATGATCCAAAAATTTGTGATTAGAAGCAAAAAAATTGTGGAAAAAAAATTGTAGATCACAAGTGTTCAAAGTTCCTGTGGCACCGGATTTATTATGGCCATGTAATCTGCAAGTGTTTTATCACAAGTTTGTTGAATATCGCAGTGGTGGCGAAAACTTTATGGTATGGAAATGAACAAACTAAATAAGATATTGCGTCTCTAGTTAGAGGTAAAAAAGACATTTTGTTTGCAAAGTGTTAAAATTTTTTAACCTACGATATAAAATTGAATATTTTAAACTCCCTAACGTCCCAAGGTATTTTAAGTAAGAAAGGCTTGAAATACCTTCTAGTCATTGAGTTGCAAAATTTGAAGCAGGGAACCGTGAAACATACTAAAAAAGAGTTTCAGCCTTTAGCTATAGTTGTATCTAGTGATTTATTGTTTTTGCGTTGTTAACTTGTAACTATTACATTTTTAAAGGCAAAAATTGATAATTCGCAGAAAACTGGTTCTGCAAGTGGTACAAACTGCATGTTTACAGATCTCGATAACTATTGAAATTATCGGTAAAGAATCGCTGACCATTAGAAAATCACCCGTAACCTACATAGATCTGCAAATATAGAGCATAATGAAAACAAAGAAAGGTAATACATTTTCAAAAAGTAAATTAGTATGTAATAGTTGTATAAATTCTGTAAACAGATTTGCATACGGTGGACTTAAATATTCCGTGCATGAACTTATCTTCATTTCCAAGCCAGTTTCTTAAAACGAAATTTGTTTCTTAAAATTAAATCACAATCTTCACTTGCGCTACTGCCGCTACTACTATGCCTTAAGCTAGGATTACACGATTGACGCAAAAGCGTAAATCTAGCGTCAATAGATTTACGCCCGATTGATGTAGTTTTGATAGAAGCGTAAATAGATGTTTCCCTCCATTTACACGATTGACTTAAAAGCGTCAATTTGATCAACGTCAACCAAAATATCGATTGACGCAATTTAAAAAAAGGGTCAACCGTCAACCGTACAATCGGACCGTTTACACGATTGACTCTTTTTTAATTCAATCGAATTGACTATTGGTTGACGCTCAGTGTCATTAGTGCCAAATGAATTAAATAAATTTATATATTTCTTTCTTCGATTAGAATCTTAAAGAAAATGACGTCACAAAGTGAAAAAAAAACAAACAGCAGCTGCTTTGTACGTGTTTGCAGAATTTTACACTGGTCCCTGGCTTTGCGCGGGGTTAGGGGAATGAAAAGTCTCGTGAAATACGAAATCGCGCAAAGCGAGTCCGCGCAAAGCGAAGTATGAATTTCATGTATTTAGGGTGTTGGACGAAGTACCATATTTCAGCCGTTCAAATCGAATTTTGGTAGGCAAATGCATTTCGCGCAAAAGTCGAAAAAAGCAGAAAATTCTCGCGTTGTACGAATAGCCTGGATGTTTGAATGGCTGAAAACCCGGACAATATGTGCAGCACACAACAGTTTGTTGAAGGAATTCCGTGATAATGAGAATCAGAGACATTTTTCTTAAAACTTTCTGCGGATGAATGAAACTACTCCCGATGAATTGTTGCATATGGTAACACCGCTAATTCAGAAACAAGACACAAATATGAGAAGGTCAACTTACGCATCTTGGCGTTTGGCCGTAACTTTGAGATTTTTAGCTACTGGCGACAGCTTCAAATCGCTCTCAATACTGTTTCGAATGGTACCATGTACAATATCAATCATAGTACCTACCAGAAGTCTGCTAAGCAATATATTCATCATTTTCAGACGGCCATGAAATTGCAACTTTGGGCATTGCTTTGGAATTCGATTTTTTACTTTCTGTTCTGTTGTTTCTTGAACTGTTGTTTCATTGTCTTGCATCATCACACCAGAAAATTGAATGCATAATATCGTCGAATAAAAATTTCTCACTCACTAGAAAATAAATATTTAAAAAAAAAACTACATGTTCTTTGAAACGAAAATAAACGAGATATGTCAATTTGCCTACGAAATTGATCCAAAATTGACGCCTGTGGTTGACGCTCGAGTCGTCAACCACTGGTTGACGCAATTGAGCTGTTGGTTGATGTTAATGTTTCAATTCATTCGTTTACACGATTGACGGAATCGAGTAAATTTTGGTTGACGGAAATTGGGGGCAATCTGGGGGTCAACCAAATTGGCGTAGATTGACTTAAAAAAATTGTGTCTTTACACGATTGATGTCGATTGGAGTTCAGAAAAGCGTAAATATTGACGCAAAGCGTCAATTGTGTAATCCTAGCTTACGTCGCAGACATTTTTTTGATTACTTTCAATAAGAAACTAAACTTATAGCAGAAATTACACGTCAAATTTCAGTTGTAAAATATACTCACAAACTGAACAAAATTGTTAAGTTAATTTTCTTTGGTGAAACGTAAACTCACAAATAAGTCACATTTACACAAATTTGCAACTTGTAAATTACAACTACAAATAACTATTGGTGAAACGAACAGTGAAGTATTCCCACAAATTTCCCTTTTCTAGAATACAACTAAAATTTGTAATATCCAGAGTTTAGTGAATCGACATAAATCAAAATAATCACAACTTTGGTTAAAAAATCCTTGTAAATACAAATGTGTGAGTTGGTGAAATAGGCCACAGGTGTTTTTGGTACCAAGACTTTCCTGCTGCGTAACTTACTTACTTAGTTGGCGCTACAGCTCGAGGTGAACCTGGGCCTGCTTCTCGCAACCATTTGTGTGTGCGTGTTATATTTTTGCACGAATGGAAGGGACCTACAGTTTTTTGCCGACTCCGAACGGCGAGTTGAGAAGCTCAATCGTGACAAATGATACTCTTTGATGCTTGTCAGACATTCGAAAGAGGTGGGCACTGTGAAAAACTTTTAGGTGTTTGCGGCGGGATTCGAACCCAAGACCGCTTGCACAGTAGTCCGACGCACTAACCACTTGCGCTACGGTGCCCCCTGCTGCGTAAAGAGACTATCAAACCTTTATGAATAATGGTGTCTAGACAGCTCCATATCTGATGTTTTGTAATTTCCAGTGCTGGGTCCAAGAGACCCGGCTAGTACCCATATTCTTAATAAAGTGTTCTAGTAGTTGGTGTATGTATAGTAAAACTCTTTCGGACTTTCAGTTGCGAGCTACTTAGTTAGGTCGAGCAACCAATGATAAATCGATTTCCTAGGTTGTACGATTAACAAATTATTGCCGCTAGTAGTTCCATCTGTTATGCAACAGTGACATGGGCTGCTTCGTTGTGGGTGAGCTCACGGTTGCTCGTTATTTAAAGCTGTTCTATTCATTTGTTTTTTTTTTGTTTTTTTTTTTTTTTTAATACTTCCTTCATCTTTATAGGAAACACATTTATGGCAAAAACAGTTTCCTATTACTTTGGCTGTTTTTTTCCCCTATTTGACAGTAGCGAAAGCGATGCACACTTTTTACTAAGACCAAACGAGCCCCAAATTCCAACGCACAAGTGAACCGACATTTCTGCATTATCTTAAAGTTCCATTCTCGAACAATAATACACCGGGAGGATAAAAAAAAACAGAATGCAACACGACAAGAACCTATCCAAGAAGTCAACGGATCGGGATCGATCACAGAGATTCAGACCACAGAAAAACCTCCAAACCTTTGAAACCCACCAGACTCAGTCATAACATGAGAATACATACAAAAAAAAGGCCCAAGTCGCACCAGTGCGGGACACAATTTGCTGACCAGGTAGCATGTTGTGTACCGCTCTCAAATTCCACAAGGTCGACAATGGCTTACGTCGCGGTCAATTGTACCATCCACGTCTCCGCAGTCCCGTCCATCATTCTTCGTGCAGAAGTGAAGCAGCTTTTGATTTTGTTTTCACAAATTTCGCTCGATTCATCGATGAAATAATTGAGATAAAAACAAAAACGAAAGAACCGCCACAACCAGCTTATAAATATGTATGTAAGGCTTATCGAAATTGAAACTCCCAGCTGTTGGCCGGTCGTTGGATGCGGGCCGTTGATCACGAGAGAGGGGAAAATGATCAAATCGACCACTCAAAGGTGACCATCATCGACCATCGAGTCGTCAGGACGAGAACCATCATCAAAAGGAAGAAAAGCAAAAAAAAAATTAAAAACGAATACAATCTGCAACAAGGAGCAACCGAACCAAGCAGCCTTTGCGGTTGGCAGTCGAATGGTGTTGGCTCATCAGATTTCAGATCGATATTTTGTTGATCGAAAACTGAGTGAGGAAAAAAGTGGACAAGACCGAAAGTGACCGACACAAGAGAACGCACAAAATTCTAAAGATCAATCTCAGAACGAGAAATTCGACTTTCACCGTCGTCGACGTCGCCGTCGTCGCGGAGCGGCCTCCGGTAATTATCTTTCGGCAGAGGACGCAATTAAACCTCCACCGACTAGTTTTCCCCCCACCCAACGCATAGGATTGATGTCGACGCGAATTGGGCAGATATCGATTCACTAAAGCACTTTCCAGAGCTTAATCGAAAAGAAATGTGCTGATTACGACACACGAATTCGGATACAAAAATTAGATAAATTCGGAACCGTATTTGAGTCCCTCGGTTCTGGATCGTAGGAGAACTTCGGTTTGCTGAAAATGTAGGGAATCACAATCGAAAATATGCGGTTTATTGATGAAGTGATTTAAGTGATTATCTACCGAGGTCCTTCCTTCTCAACTCCTCGTCGGAGAAAACTGAATACCGCATGCCACTTAACGATATGCTGTCCAAGCTTAGGTTAGGTAAGGATTCACTTATACCAAGCCAGGTTCATTATTTTGCCACATGAGCCGAGTTTAACCAATTAGATTTATGTATAAAAAAAAATAAAAAAAAAATTTGGTTTCAGCAGTCCTAGGCAGAACCAAGCCTAGCTTCCCGCAACCGTTTGTGTGTGCGCGTTATATTTTTGCACGAATGGAAGGGACCTACATTTTTTTGCCGTCTCCGAACGGCGAGTTGAGAAGCTTTTCATGACAAATGATACTCTTGAATGCTTGTCAGGCATTCGGAAGAGGTGGGCACTGTGAACAACTTTTTTTTTAGGTGTTTGCGGCGGGATTCGAACCCAAGACCGCCGGCTCAGTAGTCCGACCCACTAACCACTTGCGCTACGGTGCCCACTTTATGTATAAATTTGCATAATTTTTGATATCCGTTTCAGAAATATTTTGTGACTCATTGAAGAAGAACCCGTTATTTGTTTTCTCGAAGAGAAGAGAAGACTCGATTGTTCTTCCTCTTGATCCATACAACTGCGACAAAAGCCATTGTTGAGGATTAACAGCCTATTGGCATGTCTATCTATTACTCTATTACTCAGCTCTGCTGATTTTTAGCAGGCTACTTGTATTGCTTAGGCCATATCTGTCCCGCGTGGTAAGGGTTGCCAGAAATATTTGAAAGAAACTAGTTACTGAGCTTGAAATTGCCGGACTTTCCTGGACAAAATAGGACCCAAAAACTAGAACCAAAACGCATGTTCTAGAAAAAAGTCCAAAGGCGTTTAGTCTTATGATAGGGGCGAAATTAAAACGAAAATGCCAAGTTACTCTCCTAAACTTTTCTTCATCGCTATTATCAAGTTTAGGGCTAAAATAAAACACCGAGGTCCTATTACTGTGCAATATATTGTGCAATATTATTTGCTTCGTGCCTTAGACGATACAATATTTTTCCCAATAATTTAGTTGAGTGATACTGAAGTTTGTTGTGTGGCCATTGTACTGGCCGAGTGCTTAATACAAAGAAAAATCGCAGATGGATGAAAGAGTGGTATCCTCCTTCATCTATTGTTTGGATACTGTTTTGAGACGTGCACAGTTCCTCTTGGTTTTTGAGAAACTGCATCGCCTCAAAGAACCACAATGTTGGCTCTACTACCTCGTCTCCACTCTTTTCAGAGTCAGAAATTCTTTTCAATTCCTTTCTGAAATCAGTGCGCAGAGAGTTCAGTTTTTGAACTATTATATAGGGATATATGTCCCTATATTTAGAGAGCATTTTTTCGAACTGGTCATTCTTTTTATCCCTGTTGCTGTATTCCTTGCTCCTTATTTGCCACATTTCGAATAATTAATGAAAGATTATACCTACAGACGATACAATTTTTTTTTATTGCACAATAAATATCAAACCGATTTTGATTTTGCGCAATATATTGTACAACCTCGAAATATAATATACAGATGGTCAATAATATTGCGCAATATTTATTATTGTACAATAATATTGAGCGTCTAGGGGTCGCTTAATACTATAAACCCGACAGCGAGAGTGATTGAATATAGTCGGTACCCACACTTGAGTGGGTTAAGGAATAAACCGTTTTTACAGCACCAGGTACTGAAGTTATCAATGTCTGATTGCAGAAGTCTACAGATCTTCATATCGTCGGGAAATATAAAGATGTTGCTATGTTTTATGATTATATAATTTCAACTAATTTTTGGCGCATCACATTAAAACCCAGATATGCCCATGGCTTGAGTTCCATTGAAAGGAATGTGGGGTTTATGATATAAGTAGTATCTAAGGTCCTAAATAGGGAAAATTATGAAAGAAAAAATTTAAAATTTTGATTCTTTTCTACTTTTTACAAGCGTCCTACCAGTAGGACACTGGGCAAATGCGCTGTGATTAGAAAAAAAAAAATATTATATATAGATTATATTTTATATCGCCATATGGGATTTGCCCAGTGTCCTATATATAGGACACGAAATTGAATTAATAAAAAAATTGCTTTGTTTTAATTTATATTGAATTTTGAACAGTTTTTATAACTAAAGATTTATTTCTAAGCACAGTAAACTTTTAAATAATTATAATACTTAAACAATTATTACACTTATCTTACCTTTTATGTGCCATAGTTCAACTTTTTTTTATTTCAATTTCACAAATTCTTGCAATCACTATAACTCAAACGTTTAAAACGAAACAAAAGAGAAAAGTACTTAGCTCAATAACGGGAAATATTTCTTGCGGCTTTTCAATAAAAGCACGCTTACTCTTATTCAAATTTTAAATTTTTATGGTAAAATCCAAGTGTCCTACGTATAGGACTCTGGGCATATCTGGGTTAACGACTTTCAAGATTTTTTTTTTATCTACACCGAATAAATTTCATTTTATTTTTCTATGTATATTTGTGCTATTGAAAGTACATTTTATTATTAATAGTAATAAAAAACAATCAATTTATTGAACTGTTTTCCACCTCTATCACCATTTTACGAGTACTAGTATCGCCAGTGGTCGAAATTCGACCATGCGAGATAAACGCACCTGGTTTTAACTTGGCTTAGACACTACATGTTGGAAACAAAATTACATACTACACTGCCCCTCTTTATAGCCTTTTCAACAAAAAAAAACAGCGAAGCGAATATGTTGTGTTTAGGGCAGTTAAAAAGGGGTTGAACTGGTTTGCCTTCGCCTATTTATATAATGATGTGTCCTGTGATTGCAACTGACTTTTGGAGGGCACTGTAAAAATTTCATAAATAAATTGGCAAATTCTATAATTTTGCTTTAGGTACCCTTTCGATAATTTTTCGGTACTTCACTCAGGTGGCGCTACAGTCCGGGGTGAACCAAGGCCTCAACCAACAACCTCTTCCAGCTAGCCCGGTCCTTAGCTAGCCGCCTCCAGTTGCGCACGTCAAGTTGACTGAGGTCTTGTTCTACTTGTGCGCGCCACCTCCGGGTAAGAGTGGAATATTTTCCGGAGCTTTGATGTCCATACGCTCTACATGTGCAGTTTTTTGACCAGGTTTATGTCGCTGTACAGCTCGTATAGTTCGTACAGAATCTTCTCCTCCAGAACCCGTCAACGCAAACGGGACCGAATATCTTACGAAGGATTTTTCTCTCGAAGCGACCAAGGATATCTTCATCCGCTTTTAATAAAGTCCATGCTTCAGCTCCATATAGCAAGACTGGGATGATAAGGGTCTTATATAGAGTCTCCTTAGTTGATCGAGAAAAAACTTTACTGCTCAATTGCCTTCTTAGCTCAAAGAAACAGCGGTTGGCAAGAGTAATCCTTCGTTTGATTTCCGACGAGATCATTTTTTTAAGTTTTTTCATTTTTCGGTACACGAAAGTAATTTCTATCAACCACCAGCAATAGACAAAAAAGTGACAACAAGTGTTAACCTATTCCACAATCAAGATTCACCTATACCTGTGCTGAGACGAAATTCCACTAAAAGTTCAAACACCAGCCAATGTGTTGTATAAATTTCACGAATCATTCAAAATTTTTGATTGATTTGACGGATTGTACCATGTTCCCTCGATTCCAAGCCAACCTCCTCCATTTACTTTAAGTTCACATACTCGTCGTAAAGGCAATATTCGCTGGTAAAAACGCAAAGGGAACACACAAAAAAATAAAAATACCAATTTCACTGATTACCTTACGCAACTCGTCCCCAAGAACGACGCGACGCTTCGCGTCACAACGCCAAGATTACAGAATTGGTAGTGTGCACACAGTTTAAGTCTGAGCATCCAGAACAACAGCGACGATGGCGATGCGGGACATTCGATTCCCGAAAAATCTCAAAACACAATTTTAATAATTGGTTCATTGTCTGGCATCTGGTCATAATGATACGTTTCCGATCAGAACATCCTCCGATCGACAACACAACAGCGGACAACCTAAAACCGAATGAATGTCCCTCCGCAACGGAGTCAACCCGTACCTTACCCGAGCGAGCTGATCAAGTAGAGAATATTGTGCTCGCTCCAAAATAGGGGATTGCAAATTATTTCCACTTTACAAAACGGGCTTCAGATTCGGATTCGGTTTCGGATCGGAATTGCCACTTGCCACTTTCCACAGACATAGTATGTATAACAGGTCGATCGATACTGTGCCCAATTTTCAGTTGTCAGTTAGCCACGATCACTTTTAGACAAAAATAAATAGCTGTTTTTTTTCGTTTACAGTTATTAACAAAAGTTCTCTTCTCTTCCTTTGCAGGTACCGGGAGGATGCGCTATGCTGGGATAGGTAAGTTGACGACAGGAAGAGTGACGACGAAAAGCTTTTCCGCGATCAAATTAATGAAATTCTTGTCGCATTCCGTGAGCCGCGATCGCGATCGGGATCGGGATCTCGAGTTTGTAATTTCCTTTCGGGGCACTTGTTTGACTCACCATACAGATGCAGGCACTGTTCGAGTGCTAGATGCAGAAATAAAACATCTTTTTTGCTTTGCTGTCGCGTAGTTATGGCGAACTCAGCGGCCGTTTATGGCGGGTTCGACGTGCGGACAGCGTGTGCCGTTGCCATGCGTTATCGAAGTTAGAGATGGCGCGGTGTCCAATTTTGCACACAGGTGCTATTGAAAGGAAGTTTTGCTAAATATGCACTTCACTATGGCATAAATTATTGCAATTTAGAAAAAGATCTATTCGAAATGTGGAATATGTTAGCATAACGTGCACTAGCGGGGAACCGCTGGACAGGGGCTGCTACGGACACGTTAGTGCGCGGTCGGTGTACCTATAATTAAGCTATTATGTGGCGAGTACCTTCCAGATTGGCCACTCTAATATTTCTCAGCGCAAATCTGTAAGAGATGTCAATTGAGTGCGGATTGACAAAGATAATTAATCAAAACATTCATTCAGCTGAAGTATAATCACACTTCTGTGGCTTTAGGTCGTTGCTGCGTTGATACGTATCTTATGTTGCGTGATTACGTGGTTAGCAACTCAAATTATGTGAATTAAATTTGTTTACATTATGAGTGTGTTTATTGCGGCGCCAGTTGATAATAAATGTTTTGCTGGTATGATCTTAAATTTAATTATAGCAGATTTTATGGTAATTTGAGTTTTCTTGTACAAATTTATTTTATTAAACGCAGAGCTGTTGGAATTCTAAATTTATGATTACATTCAATCAAAGTTTAATGTAATGAGTAAGAACTTAAAGGACTAGTCTTTCCGATGATATTTTATTCAACCTAGGGTAGGTACTGTACAAAAGCTTTCCCTTAGTCTCAGTAGATTGAGAAAGGTGCAAAGGACTGAGCGTTCGAGAAAATCTCAAATTGGTATGTGAAGCACTTATTACATTTAAAATAAAACGACCTTCTTCTTGTAACTAATAATAATTTATTCTTTTCTCGTTTATGACTGTTATACAAGGATAAGTGTTGCCACTGTTGCATTTATAATGCAGGTATAATATTTTTTTAAAATATTGACTACATATGCAAAACCTCTGTCGCAGTTTGTGGCTCAGCCTCTCCTTTGTTTGCTTAACAATTGGAAGACGCTCAAGATTTTTCAACAGTACTTCCCCGGCTGCGATTGTATTGTTTTGTATTTTAAAAGGGGTTATCCCGTAGAGATAACAAGCACGTAGACCTGTAGGCCCATTGTACTTTGGTGAAGTACCACCCCATTCGCTGAATTAGCGATTTGTTGCTGAGCTATATGTCGATCTAAATCTGCCCGTCGCTTTCGCAAAGCGAAGCAATAGGGCAGGATTGAGCTCCAGTAGATCAACGTCTGATCCGAGCAAAGGCCGAACACTCGCTAATGAAGTGCTCAGCTGTCTTTTCTTTTTCCAGGCACATCTCGCAAAGGCCCGAGCTTCTGATTCCAATTTTGTTCAGGTGAACCGAGTGTGAGGATTTTGAGGTCATTTCTACTTAGGTGTAACAGAAACTTAGTTCTGTATGCCCTGGGCGCGTCTACTAATATTTTCGCCTGTCGGCATGACCTAAACTCGTGCCAATGGTTATAGTGTTGTAGTCGCAGTAGTTCAAAAAGCTTGTTTTTAACATAAGCTGAACTGCAGGCAATAACAGGCTCAGGACCGATAAAAGGGGTCGCTGATCCAGCTCTAGCCGGAGCATCAGCTTTCTCGTTTCTCGGGATATCAGAATGTCCCGGGACCCAGACCAGTGTGATCTTATTACATCGCCCAAGCTGGTTGATTTTATTGACAGCTTCCTCAACCATTTTTGAGTTGATCAACGCTGCTGAAGAGGCTTTAATAGCTGCTTGGCTATCGGAGCAGATGTAGATGGACTTGCCTTTCCATCTCTTGTAAAGTGCAATGTGCGCTGTACTAGTGATGGCATACACCTCTGCCTGAAAGACAGTTGTAAATTTACCCAGTGGGATAGATTGTTCAACGTGGCATTCTTTCAGTTTCTTGTGTGTCCTTTTTACGAAATAAATAAATAGCCCAAAGAGATTATTTATAAAACAAAAATTAAAGAAATAGAAAATTATGATAACAGCTACCGGTATAGTCGTTCGGGGCAAGAGTGCGCATTTTTGACTTTGGGCTTAAATTCTGACAAATTTTCAATAGATAATAAATAAAAGAGCCTATTAGTTGGTAGCTCTATATTTTAGGAACAAATTAATATATATATATTTATATGTTTTATATTTTTTTTTAATATTTCATATGTTCTGATCAAAAAACCAAAGCAAGTCAAGTGCGCAGAGGTATGGCGTATGAGTAAGAATGCGCAACCATTTTCTTTTTCCAATCCTACGTACTTCTATATACAATTTATTTTTCAAGATGCATATATTCAAAATTTCAAGTAAATCGGTTGAAAATTGTCTGAGTTATGTTTCCGGCCGTGGACCCTTAAAAAAACGGAGACGTCATCGAAACCCGCTGCACAGCCGTCATTTTGAAATTAATCGCTTCAAAAAAAATTGTGTATACAGTCATTGTCATTGATATGATATAAAAAAATCAAAAAAAAAACCTATTTTTTCGACCTCTAGGGTGGCCTAACCCCTTAAGTAACCTTCCTGTGCTCAGTGGTTTTTCTCGGACATACACCACTCGCTCTGGGATCACTACTTCCGGTTCTCTTGATGGATGGTGTAATGGACTCCAGACTTAGAACTATTAACTGGGAGATATATTTTGCACTGTAGCGCATTTTAAGCGTATATGATCTATGATGGGCACTAATGAGGTATAGCGTCATTGCTTAGGAAGTATGTCATATCTGTTATATTACCAATTTAAATAGGTAAAATCCATAAAATCCTTGGAGTCAGTATTGTTAACCTCAAAGGTCGAATATAATTGCTGCCATCCCTCATAAGCCTCTGCTGGATGCCGGGATACAGAGACATTCCAGAAAACTCTAAAGCCGACACGGTTTTTAGGAAAAATCTCACGTTATCATTGATACCTATCAGATTCTCAAATTTTGTAAAAAAAACCATAACTTTCCAGAACATAATAAAAAAAAATATCCAAAAACCGGGAATCCATCGCCTAAATAGTGACTAATGATCTCAGATGCTTCAAAAAGCTGACCTTTGGTACTTTAACTGATTTGTAGTACCAAGATACAGCAAAGAAAGTACATATGTATGTATGTATTTAGTTCTATTTATAAATTACCGTTTCGGAATATTGTCAGTATTCGCTCCCTACTTATCGCAGGACCAGCTTGATCGGAGTTTAGATTAGGTAAGTGACCTAGAATAGTCACCACGCACTTAGACCAATGTGTGGGTCATGGGTCCATTGTGCCTATTGGGATTTATATCTGAAACCTGTAAAGATACCGCTGATTTAGAATCACCCAGATAAAGATATGAATCTCAGATCAGGTCATCGAAGAAGTAATTACCAAGAGTCTACAATCACATCGCAGGTCACGAGCTTCTTCGGTCGCAGAAGTCAATGTGAGAGATCCCGATACGATCCACATGATTACCAATGACCAGTGCCCAGTAATGAGACCACACACGGGATGCTCATCACTGCGGCTGATCTTAGTTAGAGAGACGAATTTCTTCTTGTCTCAGACTGGCAACAAGGTGATCCGGGGTCTAACACTGATCAGAGTTTTGTTCCAAGAACTTACAAGAACTGATTTTATTTTAACGCGGAACAGTCAAAATCTCAGCCTGAAACAACACAGCTGTAGTCTGCAGTTCGGTTTGATTCAAATAGGTCGACCGTATCGCTCCATATCCATTTTGGAGTGATTGGTACAGATGGAGGTGGTTCAAGTTAATCTTAGATTGGTTTCCCATAGCAAAGAAAATTAATAAAGCGTTTGTGAGATTTAGATTATTCGCCCATTTCGCGCCAAAAAAAGATTTCTAATCTTCGGGCGGCTTACTTAGGATATCTGATCAGATAGGAATGGAAGCAAATTTATATTGCCACCGTTAGTAGATGGTATCAAGAATGTTATTAAATTTTATTATACTAAGGATACGAAGTCTGCAGACAAAAGATAAATTAGAAGATACGCGTCTACCGCATCTACGCCATTTTATATCAAATGCAACACTTCCTCATTGAAAACAACCTGCCGTTCACAGTTATTGGACAAATTATGAGCATAGCTAGAGGTACTAAGCTCAAATATATTGTAATGTATTTCAATACGCCCTACCTACCATCTTCGTTCTGCAATTGCTGCCGTGAATCTGATTCGCACTTTCTAAAAAGAAAATTCCTCGGCTAATTGAATTTATCGTTTTTTTCTTCTTTATTTATTATTATTCCGTTTTTTTTTTCTTTTTGTTATTTTTGTTGTTATTATTTTCTGTTTTCGCTTACCTTTTCCCTCGTGTCTCTTTACAGAAAATCCATGGATGAGATGGGAGCTGCCCAGTCATCAGTGAATGCGCGGTAAGTGCTAATGGTGTACCGACGATTTCTTTGCCGCATGAATTAGTTACCATATTTTAAGTTTTCTGTCATCGACATGGCCAACTCTTGCTTCGTTCATCTGACGACGTTCCCGGTGCCATGCCGACAAGAAAATGAAAGAACAACAATACAAATGTATAGCTAATTGGAT
Organism: Brachyopa scutellaris; assembly: GCA_949775065.1. NCBI lineage: Eukaryota > Metazoa > Arthropoda > Insecta > Diptera > Syrphidae > Brachyopa > Brachyopa scutellaris. The sequence goes on from OX459113.1 coordinate 77,960,420, forward strand.
TTGTTAATTATTATATAGTACGAGTATTTTTTTGTTTCGTTTGTCTATACTTTTCTGCTTCGAACTCTGTGACATTCGGTGTATACTGTATGCTGTCGTCTTAGGCCAGTGTTGCCATATTTTGGAAAATTATAAAGTTGGACTCTGCCACCTTCGTAAACTACGTTTATTCTATGCATTGGCCAATAGATTGCTTAAAGAAAATGGCTTTTCTCGTTTAACCATTCTGAAATAGACGTATTTTTAACAGCAATGATTTAATTTATATTTTGAAATTGTATGTACATGATTGAATCTTTTCTTTCCTTTTTAAGAATCCCATTGTTTGTTTTCCCTATCATTTATATAACTGATTGGTACATTCGTCTCTTGTCATTCATTAGACAATGGATTGTACTAAGCTATTTCTTTCAAAAAACTTAAAAGTTCATTAATTATTTAATTTGAACTTGATTGTACTGTATATTTAAGTTTCTTAATATGAAATAAAGACAAACAAAAGAATGAAAGACATCGTTTAAGCGATCAGCAATTTCAAAAATAAATATTTTCAACGGAAACCCTAGATCTGTTAAAAAAGAAAAAAGGAAAACAAATACAGGTCTGTTCCAGTTTCTAACCGAAAAATAAAGTTGACGAAAATAGTTTAAGTTATGTTCCCTTGCTTAGAGCCTAGAGCAGGTATGGCGGACCTTTTAAGAGGCTCGTGCCATTTAAAAAAAAAATAATAATTTGAAGTGCTTTTATACAGTCTTGATCTAGTTTTCTAGTGACTAGTGAAATTAACAGTTTTTAATTAATTTTAATCAAATTTCAGATTAACAAAAAACGGAGAAAGAAACAATAACAAAAAACAATGAACGAACTATTTGTGATGTTGCAAACTCGAGGCCAAGTAGTTTATATCAGGGCTGTATTTCGTCACTTTAAGCAGAATGCAGGCTGAACTGGAATCATCTGACAAACGGTTTCTAAACGAATCTTTTATATTATTCATTTCTGAAAATAAAGACTCACACGCATAGGTAGACGAAAATATTGCCAAGATAGCAAACGCCAACTTTTTCAAGCTGCCGCTCAAAGGTGCAATTGGATTTCTCAATTGGTGACGTGTCCATAATATTTCGTCGCGTGCCACCAATAGCACGCGTGCCCTTGGTTCGCCATCTCTGGCCTAGAGAGTTGATGACAGACTAAGAATTTTTTGTTGACCAAAGTCACAAGTAGGGTAAATTTCTTAGTCCGTTAATAGGTCTGTGCCTTTATAATCTAAAATAGACTGGCTCTGGTGACGATAATGGAAAAGTAAACGATCAAAACTTGAGCTATTTAGTACAAAGCCCACGTGAAAAACGAAAATTTTCTACAGTCGATTGCTTGGACTGATTTGCTTGTATTATGAAAGAGCGTTAGGTAAAAGTATGTACGTGCTACTTCGTGCAAATCCTTGCAGTATTGGAAATGACAGATCTGACAAATGCACCCTTATTTTGGACTACGGAAAAAGTAAACGATCACAGTTCATACAGTTTGGTGGACACGAGAGATTTCACGTGCGGGTTAAGGAACAAGACCTACAGATTACAGAATAGCTGTCACTTTTGGTCACTTTATATGGTAGTTCAAATTGTACTAACTTCATTGATGTCTAAATTTGAGGATCCGCTCTTTTTTACTGTCGCAGTAGTAGACGTACATAAATACATAGTTCTTTATTTTATTAAAAAAATTAAGTATTATTATTCAACAATATTCAGCTTCTAATTTAATAACATTCGGAAACATACAGTAGAATCCGCTTAAGACGCTATCCCGCTTTTAACGCTCTTTTTCTCCGGTCCCTTCATTCTGACTAGAGTTCGTATAAAAACAATAAATAAATAAATAAATATTTGGCTTCAGCAGTCCTAGGTAGAACCAAAGTTATTAAAAATTCCTGATTTCAAATGGCCTCCGCGCTCGGTGAGGCATGTGCGAAATCATGAGATTGTTATTCATTAATCATTACTGCCTAACCCTACAGGCGGGAATTGCTAAAATCATTGTTTGAATAGATTGCTTTACATCATTAGAATTTGTGGGTTTAGTTTTTCAGACTACCAGTTTATAATAACCCCACAAAACAAGAAAAGATGCAGTCAAGTCAGGAGACCTTGGTGGCCAGCAGAATGTGAAGTTTTAGGAAATCAGTTTAATTCGGAATTTTCACTGCAATTCTGTCATAACAGGCCTGCCTATGTGTGAAGTTGCACCATCTTAAACTGCAAACCACACTGTGGCTTGAGCTGGATCTGTATCCATTTCATGGAATTAAAATTAGAATTATTTGGAAAAAAATGTCGCCTGGAGAATAGCTTTATACTTTTTCTTAACTCGAAGATACTTCCGCTCAAACATTTTTATAAAGTGCTGAGCATTTTCTTTATGAGAAGTGGTTATTCCCTCAAAAGTGATACTGACGTATATACACTTCAAAGTACTTATAGTTCCTTAGCTACCGTTCCACCGCATAACACTCACCACTATTTCTATACATCTGTAGCACCAAGGCTTTTCAATAAATTGCCGCTTCAAATACGATGTACCGTAAAATGAGGTGACTATCAACTGCGGGGTGACTAGCAACAATTCCCAGTAAAAAAACAAACAGTACTCTATGCTCTACATTATTCCACACTGGCACGAATTTGTTGGTCAAATCAAAAAAAGATACATTCTTTTTGCATATCGGTAACTCCAACATTAAGTATCAGTCCTACTTTCGCGCCAAATTGGCTTTGAATGTTGAATATATTTTGAAGTGATTTTGGTTGGTTCTGAAAACTCTTTAAATTTCGGTGTGAAACAGTGAAGATTTATTCTTTATTTTGTATTGGCGGCAGAGCCTATTTGATTATTAAGCAGATTAATTAAAAAAAGTAAGTAATTCACTGAAGAAAACATATTGTTCAATCTTTGAAACGTTTGAAACCATACGTTTTTTGACAAAAACGGGGTGACAAGCGACGAGAAGGGGGTGACTAGCGACGGGAAAGGGGTGACTAGCAACTACACTAGGGTGAAGAACGCAATCATCATTTATTTAATTTGATTTTTTTTTTTTTGTTTTTAGAACTATTCAAAACTATTAAAGTTGCACTTTTATGAACGAAAATATATTTGCTTTGCATTATTTGTATTATTTGTTGAATTTTTTTCAGATTGCAGCTTAAAGTGGAATTTAAAACTTTTAAACTTGAATTTTAATAAGTTTGTGGTTTTTTTCACTCCAGTGTAGTTGCTTGTCACCCCTTTACTATCGCGAGTCACCCCCTTCGCATCGCTATTCACCCCAACGGCCGGGTGACTCGCAACAAGGCATATTTTGCCCAAAATTAAATAGAAAGGCTTGTTGTACAGCATCAGGGTGACTGCCAATGAAAATAGGAGCCGTGACTCATGTTTTGGTATACTCACATTGAGAGTCAAAACGCAAAAAAAAAATGTTGCTTGTCACCCCATTTAACGGTACCTACTGGTAACTCTTTTTCATTCAATCGGCACGTTAAAAAATGGCTTTTTAGTTTTGATTTAAATACAATTAAAAATTTAATCAGAATAATAATTTAAATGATATCTTAACTCTTATCTGTACTTTAGTATGCTTTTTTTGTTAAGTTATGTTATGTAACATCTGCATAACGACCTAACTTTATTCCTTGTTTGCTTAAACATTCCACCTTTTTTGTGAACTTTGTTTTGTTAATTTTATTTTTGTTTGTACTCGATGCATTCGTCACTAGTTCTTGTACATAATTCATCTATTTATTCTTCACCTAATATATTTAGATTGAAAAACATTTTATTCGATTCTAGTTAGTATTTTTTTCTTTTAAATTGGCTTATTTCTTTCTAATTTTGTCTCAAATTACTTAGCAATATCCTATATATTATAAATAGCCATCTACTTATACTATGTTAATAATATTGTTTACACTTATAATTAATGACTCGAAGAATAAATAAAAATTGAAAAAAATTGAATAGAGTATCTCTGGGTTTGAGTGGCTCTATATTCGATAATTTTGCTTGCCAGACATAAAAATTAAGTTTAACATGTTGTTATCTTCGTCCACCATTTAAATGATCTTCGGACAAAATTCCAAGCGAATCGGCAAGTTTGCTGGGTTCAATTTGCTTGTTATTTGAACTTTGTTGTGAAATAAGCTCAAATCTTAAGGCATAATTGTCTGCTTATTCCCATTTGAGCAGATAATTTCCGAGTCGAAACGCTAGGATTGGTTTGTATGGCAGCAACTACAGCAGCAATCGTATCCTGTGATCTAACTGAAGGATCTCGGTGATAGACCTTCTTGTGACTGTCCCACGCTCGACAAAAGAGTTAACTAACCTCATCAAAGCCCATTGGTTCGTAGGAACCGCCCGCCTAAGCTCCCGTTGGACTAAAATCACAGACTTCAAAGCATGATAGCGACGCACTATCCAAATCCTAGTGTTATCGTCCCAATCATCCATTTTTGTTAAATCTAAATTCTAATCTATAAAAAAAATGAAGCCGATAGATTACAGAAAACAAAAGTTATGACGTTTTCTCTTAGTAGCACGTTTTATCAGCCATCCTGTATTTAGCAATAATTTTTATTTAGCTTTAAAATTGTAGTTTTTCGAATGCTAGTGTTTTTTTTTTCTGACAAAACTTTCACTTATACGTTTTAGCTCACATTTTTTGCTTGAAATCGCTGAATGATTTTGTTTTGCACTTTCAAATGCAAAATATAGGTAAATATTTTCCTACTACGGAGTTTTTTTTTATTTAAGAGGCCCACAAAAAAAATTTGCTTCAGGGCCTACCAAAACGTTAAAGGGGCACTACCATATACGCATTCAAAAATGAAGCCAATGTTACATCATCATTATTTGGATAGTTGCATTCTTATTGCATTTTTATTGCAAACTGTTTTGCTTTCTCCAAAACTTAACTGGAAACTATTGCTCCATTTGGGTAAGCCCAACTGTAATCGCTCGGGCAACTTCAGGACAGGCTCCACTTTTGAAATATTGTTTATTTGGGCGTATTCTAAATATATGTCATTTCAATTTGACAATTCACTTGACAACTCTCTTCCATGTTTTTATTTTGTGTGTTTATTTAACCGGAATATTTCCTACATATAAAATTTTACGAAAAGCTTAACATTTTTTAGCCCAATTAACCAGGTATAAATTAGTTACCTGTTACTGTACGTCGATTTTCGCATGACGATATCGTTTCGACGATAGTCTTGCATCACGTAATTCAAAAATCGATGAAACGATATCGTCAAGATGAAATCGATTGCGCGATAGCTAATGTTTAACCATGAATTTGCAAGCGACTCTCATTTGACTTATTTTTTGTGTTGGCTGTACTTTTTCTCAATACCTTAAGATAATGAATATATGCAGGTAATGTATACGGAACGAAATAAATAGAATTTGTCAGTGCCTGCATTTAAAATTGAGGCTAACTGCCCGAATACAATGTCGAAGCTATAGTGGAAGTAGGCAGCGCGTAAACCCTATAGCGCGAACACAATGCGAAGCTTCTGCTGTAGTATGAATAGTATGGTGAAGCGAAAAGTTCAGCCAACTTCACATTCTATTTCCACTGCAGCTTTACCATTGTGTTCGGCCAGTAAATCGCTCACATTTCAATATTAATGATTTTAATAAATCAAATAAGCGATGTTGGCATTGCCTTTATTTAAAACATAATTGTATGCACAATCTAGAACTCCAATTTTCGACCACTTTTCGAACAGCTGGGGCCGTATATTAGCAATAACTCGGCGAACATTTGCTTCCATCATCTTTGTTCTGACGTGAAATGGCAAATAAAACTGAGCACAAAATAGCTGTCAGCTGTCAAATTAATTGTCGCCAGAAAATTTGCATTTTGTTAATAATTGATTCACCTATTTTAAAAAGAGAAACATAAAATTATTACACAAATGTTATTTATTTAGATGACGTTTAGTGCTTTTTTAACCTACTGTTTAAAAGATTCTGAAAGATACTTAAAGTTTCCAAAGTTTGTGTAAAATAAATGACGCGATAGCAATACAGTTTGTACATGAAGCAAATTGATGACGCGATGGGTTTAAATCCAAGGCACATTTACTTAGAGACTAAAAATGGTATCATCGCAGATTATGTATAGTTAAAAACTACATTAATTTTTACAAACCACCCGCTTAGCCAATAAGTTTTAAAGTCCAATTTTGGCGCCGCTATTCTGTTAAAAGCTTGTTCATCTAGAATGAGAAATGTACCCTCTCGCCCTATACTGAACGATTTAAAGAGAGAATAAAAATAAAAAGGTACCAATTTGACTGCCTTGAGGAATGCCAAGAACTACAGAAATGGACTGGGTGACAGAGGGTGCGGTCTGTGCCTTAATCCAGTAAATTCAGAGACCGTTTGGTAGGTTGATGGGTTTGTGAGAGTGAGGAGAGATCTCTCCTTTTTACGTTGGCCGCGAGTCGGACCCGGTGTGTTCCCCTCAGGAACTGTGGTGAGAAACAAGGGTTTGGGGGTTTGTGTGAGTGAAGGGTTCGTAAGGGGGAATGGAAAATTAAGAAGGAATACATATGTGAATTCATGAAAAATGCTCTGTATATCGTGTGAAAGTGTTTTCAAAAAATCTATAGATCCAAGCGATGTCAGCCCAGGTAGAATAGCTCTTGCAAGGTATTTGTTCTTTCTTGTGCATAAAGCAGGACAGTGGAAGATGAAGAGCTTGATGATTTCGTCCTCTTCTTCACAACCCTGCCAGGTGCTATTTTGCACTAGTCCCAGTCTGTTTGAATGTCAGTTGATGTGATACGGGCCCGTAAATATGTGCTCTACCTCGATCTCTACGCATAGCTTCCACCTTTGTGCTCTTAAATATAAAAACAGTTTGAAAAGCTGAAGTTCATCTTCATTACTTGATAGGGCACCCTACACCTTACTTCCAATGCACACAAAAAAAAAAACAATATATGGCAACCTTCTCTTAGAGCAGTTCTTTACAAAGGACATCAGCCGCACCATCGATAAATGTACTGAATTAATTAAATCAGAATAGAAATTCCAAGTATCTGAAGTTCCGTGGAAAACCTGGTTATTAATTATATTAATCTCTGTGTCCTGCTGCATTCGATATTTGCGGCAGACACTGTGCAATGGTGCTGCTTGAACGCCAGTGAATGGAACGCTACTAAGCGGACGCAATTAATTGAGATCAGAGAGTGGAGACGTCGGAACTCATTTAAACGTAGAAGCATCATCTCTGCTGGGATGCTTGCATTGGTTGCACGACAAATTAGATGGCTGCCAATGCTGCCGTGCAGATATTTTTATTTCCCATATAGCGACTAGTTTCGTGCCACTGACAGCAAGGTGCCAGAATATTAATTAATATTTTGCTGCAGTTTGTACTGCACTGCAGGTATGTACGACTATAAGTACATTGTGGTTGTCAAAACAATAATTACTCCCCTTCGACATCGACCATTGCGAAATGTTTTACTGGACACTGGAATTCGGTTTCCACATTCGTTGGTAATTTAATGGCGGGCATTTAAATGGTTTTGTTGGAGTAGGTACTGTACGGTTTTGCGTTTCTTTCTGTACGGGGTATGTCGTCCTTAAGGATGTGGTGGTGATGATCAGCTTTGATTCTGAATTTCAATGGAAATGAAGTTTCTTATTTTCTTTCTCCCCTTCATTGTTGTAAGATGACATACCCAGTTGAAATAATCCAACTTATCGCACACTCCATCGGTTTAAGAAAAATCACGAAAGCGATGTACTTTTTTTTAATCGTGATAGGTATAGCTGACGCCAGTTGAGGATTGAGGTAAAGGCTAGGTTAATTTAGGTTTTTAGGTTGACACTGAAGAGGGCTCCTCAGCGCCACACTTATAGATTAGTGTTGATCCACTGTGATGGCCGTCTGTTGTTATGTTCCTTGTTGGCGTGGATGATTCGTCTAAAGATTCTTAAACTAGCCCTAAGGTTTTATGTAGCTAGCTACAGATGTCTTTTACTGGTTTTCCGGTTAGAAATACCCAGATTTGTATCGGGAGTGAGGTACAGAGCAGGAACATAACAAAGGAAGTGGGGTGTATTTTTATGAACTTCATCAACACCTCAGGCTCTGCGCCATTAATTTTTGTTTCATTTTAGTTGTATGGTATGATACCGCAGCGGGCTGTGCTCGGTGATTAGACCTATTAAGACTGATAAAGAGTCCCTATTTTGAGATGCACTACGCCCTAAAGGTCTATTGTGCCTACCACGAGTCCAGAACGAAGGAACATCCCTATCGCCATTATTCCTATAGAATTGAAACTGATTAGACAAAGCTTATCTCACGCCTATCTCAGGTGAGAACATAGCTCATAGCACCTCATTTAGACTAATTTTTTGGAGAAGTCGCAGTAGGAAATTATTTGCTATGAGTGGCAGATTCTCTGTTGTAAGTTGGTATTTACCCAAACACCAGTTTGTGCTCTGAAGCTTCACTGGATTCATTACAAGTTCTGCATGAATTTTCATCTGAGATGCAGCTTACTGAGATGTCCCTTACAATGCGCCGTAAGGACCGCAGGCCAGATACGGAGCTTGTTTTTGTCAAGGCTAATGCAATAAATCTCTTCAAGTTAAAGTTACGCAAATGTTTTTTTGGTATTTGTGTTTTTTCCAGGATTTAGTCCTGTTAGTCCTCTCCAGTACTCAGAGCCCCTCTTTAATTGTGAGTTTCCCTATACTGCAAAAGGGTTCATGACCCACGAATGGTGTAGCAACCTCTTTCCCGGCAAGTTTGTCTGCCACTTCGGTACCTTCTGTCCCCAGCTGTCCAGATAACCAATAGATGGTTTCGTTGTTTCGGGTTGGGTACGATATCCCGCTTTTTATAATCGCGTTTTTTTAAAATTCCGACTTTAAAATCCCGCTTTTTATAACTCAACAAATTTTTTAAATAAAACAAATATTTCTGATTGCAAAAGCGAGATTATAAAAAAAACATAGAAATAAGTGAGATAAAAACAGTTATTATTATGCACTAACCTTAAAAAGATTCAAGTGCTTGGGTAAATACCAAATTACAGCAGAGGATCTACCACTCATAGCACCCAATCTCCTGCTGCGATTTCACAGGGAAATTGGTCTGGATGAGGTGCTGTGACCTATGGAACTCTCACCTGGGCTAGGTTCTAACCGATTCCAATAGGAATAATGACGAGAGAGGGATGTTCCTTCGTCTAGGACTTGTAGGGGGCACAATAGATCTTAAGGTCGCGGTGCATCTCACCCTTCAACAAATAATAATAATAATGCACTAACCTTTTATTAATAACTCGTATTATTTGCAACAAACGAAAAATAGAATATAATAACAAATATGTATAATAATTCAACGAATATACAAATAAATTAATAATATTCATTTAAGTACTCAAAAAATAAATGAAATAAAACTCAGAAGTTGTATATTAAATATGTACATACATACATTGAAATATTAATGGAACAACCAAATTTATTCTATGTAATTAGTTCAATTGCATATTGTGAGCGGTACGACGCATAAGACCTGATTTAAACATATTTTTCATAATTTTCCGTTTATTTTTTCGTTTAGGAACTTCTCTTATTCCTTTCCTAGAAAATGGAGCAAGCAATATTAAATTTTGAACGATGAATATGATGAAATACAGAAGTGGGATTCTGGGAAACGGGCAAAGTAGAATTAAACGGGATTTTAAAAAGCTTGAAAGATGATTTCGTAGCTGTCAGAACTATAAAACATTAGCAGCGAGAATTACAAAGCAAAATAAGTGAATAGAGGACGTCGTTTTATTATATCAACAACCCAAGTGATCTGTTTCTAAGGATCTATGAATATCAAGTGGCGGAAGGTGCAATGGAGAGCGTCGGACATTTTCAGTGCATCTATGGTACCTATAAATTTGCGTTTCTTGGACCTTTATGGTTTTGTCGATATTTTACATACTTTTTGATGAAAGTGTGCTAAAAGATTGTAGACAAGGGGTAAGACATGTACCAATTGTGTATACTTCCTAAGGCTAATCTGGGATTGAAGGCCCCACTTTACTGTCTTATTTGATGTATTCGAACTTGGTGATTATGTCTTAGATTGTATGAATCAGAAGAGTCAAAAGAATGGCAAGCATAGCCATCTTATATTCTAACTGTGCTAAAACACCTTCTGCCACTTGACATTCACATCAAAAGCACATCGCTGTGCAGTGCACAGTCCGACTCAAAGAATTTGCATCTTTCTGAACAGAGAGGAATGGAAGCGGGAAGAGTGGTGGCAGATTTCGATACAATGGTATTCACCGATGGGTAGCCACGGACATTTTCTCGGAAAAACTCGAAATATCAGAATCTTATCGTCTACTGAATTTCGCTAGCGTCTTTCAGGCGGAACAACTAGCGATCCCCGAAGCTTGTCACAACTTAGTAAACGACCCAACACACAAACACAATATCTATTATTAGAGATAGCCGAGCCGCAATAAAAGCCATAAATTCACCGCGTCGAAACTGGTTGATCAAACTTAATCGCTTGTAAAATCAGGCTAGAATAACTTCTTTGGGTTCCAGGTAGCATTGGAGGAAATGAGAGACCCGATGAAGTACACAGGGGAAGGTCAGGCCTTAACAGCTCACTAGCGATAAATATTTATATTTCTGTAGGTGCTGTCAAGGGTTCTAAGCTCCTCACTCTTCTCAAAACTAGCCGGTTTCAGGTAGACCGTCAATCATATCATATCACGAAATATACGGCCAAATATCACTTGGTCAAAAACAAATGAGATATTACGAGAGAAGTCGCAATTAGTGCAGTGCCAATAGGGTACTATGCTATGCAGCCAAATTAGGGAGTTCTCCCAACAATTTTTATTGAAGCTGCAATGCCGAAAATGAAAATGAGTCGCTTATTCATTTTCTATGCAAATGTCCGGTTCTCGCGAGAGCCAAGCAACGCATACTGACACTGAGTAAACATTTTTTCGGGGACCTTAAAGTGATACACGAGAAAAAGATTGGAGAACTGATCACCTTCTTAAGCTCCGCAGGGTGGATGTAAATAGCTCATCTCAACCTCTATTCATCCGAATAAACGGGTTACTTGAGGATGTGGTATCAAAATGGCGCTTTATTACTTTACTTCACACCGAAACCACCACTTCTACCTACATACCTAGGGCTGTCCTTGAATCACGAAACACTATCACTATCTCTATCTATCACTTTGGATGATAGATGGGTTTTACAGGATGTAAAATCTCAATGAATATCCCAGTTCACTATTTTTAGCTTCAACTTTAAGCTTTACTCGTTTAGTCAGGAATTGAATAACCAAATTCGTCCTTGAAAATAAAAAATTGAGAGCCCGCCTTAGACTTTATTTTGATGTGGGTTCGTCCACACGTGGCACCACCAAGTAAATGCACACAGACACACAGGCAAACGCACTCGATCAGAAGTTTCTTCTTCGAATTGCGGATACGAGAGGAAACTATAAAAATCGTAGGGAAAGCAATAAAAGTGATTGTGGAAGTGATAAAGTAACAGAATAACATAATCATCATCCTCTATTGGTTTCCTTCTTTAAATTGCATCCACAATGTCATTGTTGTAAGTTGCTCCATGCTCCGTGTTATCATAACCACCAAATCAGATCATAAGTTTCCCGATGACGGACGATATGGGTTATTCCGCTGCAGTAGACAGCCAACAGGACGCGCACTGCCCTGGATGTGCGGACAGGTCGTAAATATCAAGAATTTCGGGCAGCACGACAAGCAGCAGCGGGCCAGGTAACACCCGATCCAGTAGTGAGTTTCGATGGAAATCCAGTGTCCACTTGACTGGCTCACGGAAATGGAATGACAGTGTAACCGAACGGATGATCACCGGCACGGAGATAGAATTATAAGTGGAATTATGAGCCCAGAGTCAGTGGCAGTAATAAAACTGATGCCCGGTGCTGCACAAGCAATAAATAATTTTCCATTTGTTTTCTTTTCCTTCGAATACTGTTTTGCCGTCGATGTAAGTGGTTACAATGACAACAGTTTTTATTACTGTAGGCTTCAAGAAGTCAATTTGATTGCTTTGAAGAGTAAATGACAAAATAGGTAAAAGCTTACTCTAGCAACTGATTTAAATAATCATTATGTAGTAGCTGTGCTCTAGAGGCAGCGGAGATACATACGTATATACATACTTTACCGAATTTTGAGAATGGATTGTAACTGTGGTTTTAATAGGAACTGGCTGCATTAAAGTTGACGCCATTTTCCACAAGTGTCACTTTAATAGTTTATAATAAAAGTGTATATAAAAGTGGGCATCAATGCCCAGTAAGCTAAACTCTGTTCCACAAAAATTGTCAGTACAGGCCTTATGAGGGAGCTTTTTTTCAAACACTGGTGCCTGTACATGTCTTCACGGCACTCAATTAGAGAAATCGCCACTGAAATAAAGTCCAAAGCACTGACTTACACAGGTTTTGTTTTTGTATTTTACCAAAAATTCGCATACATCCCACCACAGCATGTCAGACCATCTCCACAGTCGGTGGCTGAAATCTGAATGATTATTTGTGGCTGCGAATCACTGTGTGTATATAGAAACAGAAAGTATCAACATCAAACAGTGTTACCATTATTAAGTTAATGCTAATCGTTAATGCTTTTTCTGTGGTTTTTGTCAAAGAGCCTTGGGATTTTGTGCTTTTGAGAACCAATAAAATTAATTTGAGTATGTGAGGGTATTGCCACATGGCTTTTGTTTTTTCAGCTTTCTTGATTTTCTGGTCAAACCGTTAAAATGAATTTTAAGGCTTTTTCGATTTATGTGATTTATAATGAAGGTTATTTGCGCGAGATGAGTTTTGGGCGTGGAAGCGAATAGTGACATTTTTTGTTTTAAGCCTTTATCTCGTAAGCTAATCGTTTCTGATATATAACATTTATACACCAAAATACTCGAACACTTGCCCTTTACAACATACCAACATTTCATAAGAATCGAGCTGGTGTTCACTTTGTACATAATTATCTTTTTTTCGTTCAACAAATTGTGTTGTTTTCAAATCATCAGTTGGTAGCCCTATCGGTATTGCTCTCCGATTTGTGGCGATTTTTCATGCATACTATGGTAACCCAGTGAGAGCTTAAAAGAGGGACATATTTATGAAAGCTGTCGCAACCAGAATGAGAGGCAAACGTCCTATCTTCCCTGTACTGACAACTTTTGTGGAACAGAGTATATTCAGTTATATACTATATTTTTTAAATTCAAATTTAATATTAAAGTCTTCACCAAACAGTTTTCCGCAGCGGTCAGTGACAGCTTTCAGTGTTCCAGTAATTGAAGTTACTTTCTTCTTTCCCCTTCTATGGGATTTTGAAGTAAATTAACTTTTGCTAATCGTGGAAGGTATGGGATGCAAGGTAATCGCATACGATGACACGACGTCGCTAAGGCTATCTTTACCATCTTCACACGATTGCAGAGCTCATGCAAAATGCACTAAGCAATAACTGAAACGCAAAATTTGGCTTGTGGGTCAGCACTTAAAAAACTTATCTGGTTCCTTTTACTAGGAAATACAAAATCCGTAATATCGACCCTTAAACTTAGCTGGAAAATCAATATACAGGAAAGAGCAAAGAAAGCTACTATAACCCATTGGCAGCAAATGGGGATTTCAACCCCACATAGCCCATTGGCTCTATGTGTCTGTTATCAGACCTACTCTGAAAATATGGTGCAATCGTTTCATGGGCCGACCTAGGTAAAGGTATGTACATCGCGCCAGCCGAGCCTGGAGGAAGTACAAAGACTAGTTTGCCTGCACATAGGTGGAACAAAGTCAACAAAGTCCTCCGCAGCACTAGACATCCTACTTTTTCTCACACCCCTATATATATAACGAGCAAACAAATAGCAGCCAGTGCACCCATAAGGCTCAAAGCCAAGTAACTACACCGGTCACTCAATGATATCAGATCACTCTCTCCACGAGAACATAGACTACACGGTGCCTAAGCCCAATTTCAATAAAAACTTTAAGGTCGCTATTCCCGACGGTTCCTTTTGTAATAACTTAGGAGCTGAAACAGGTAAGTACACACTTCTACACTGATGGTTCTAAGACTACCGATGGTGTAGGAGGGTGTGTGCAGTGTGCTTCAAGCGGATATTAACGCGATTTCGGAAGAACTGTCCTGGTTAAAGTGAAATGTAATATCTTCTAACGGTATTAACATTTTCTCTGAAAGTCAGGCGGTTTTGATATTCCTGTAATAAGTCTTATCTACTTCTTAAATCACCTTCAACTGTCGTGTATCTCTGATATAGATGTCTGAGTAGTTTAATATTAAGCTCCATTGCCGGGGCAAGGACCGAGCGCTCTGACATCCGCAATAGCTTCGTCCGTAAAAAGGTGGTTTGTCAATTCGCTAGATTCAGCTTAGCCTATCTAGTCGATCTACATCAGCATATTGATACTACTCATAAAGTTCGCGGTTGTATCTTCTGCTCTAAATACCTGACGCAGAGTTTTTCTCTCGAATGTGTTTAAAATATGTATGCTTGGCTTTTCTGCTTATCGTTCAGCACTGAACACTGTACAGCAGAACTGCCAGGAATGTCAATGTCAATGTTTTGTATAGCTTGTACCATATTTCGTCTTCCGAATCATACATTTTGAATACAGTGGTTTCCTATGGTAAGTCTTCGTCGAATCTCTACTAAAGTGTAATTCAGGGATGATTTTACACGCGATATTTAGCAGCATGCACCCTACATCACGACCGCTACTTGAAAAGCTCTGCTGGTATTCCATCAAGGAAATACTCCTTAAAAACATCTATTATTTTATTATTATTTGTTGCGGTAAAAATACGATCACGGGCGACCTTTCGTTTAGAAGGAATGAAAGTTTTATTAAAAAAACTTCAATTTATACATGTTCTTATGTATAATTTTATTCTTATGTAAATAAGCTAACAGAGGTGAAAAAATAGTGTGGATGACAGTTATTCGTTGGCTATGTTGCTTCAGTTACCAGGTTTCTTTCACTATTTCGTAGAGCCTGCGTTTCGGACATGAAGCCAGCTGCTAGTAGCGCTTTTCTATAAAACATTCGGATGCTGATTCCATTGCGGGACTCTTCGATATAATTGAGCTGAATTAAATGAGTGATTAGCAAAATCAAAACAATACTGTGTATCAGGTGTCAAAGTCAACAAATTACAGTTCATAAAGTTCCCAAGTAGCCAAAAGTCCCGTATATTTATGTAGGTTCACCCAAAGCAGTCGCTGTAAACAATTTAGATACAAAAAAGGAGTCGCACCCGTCTATACGTCATGCGTTATAGTGTACATATGTAGCTGTTTTAATAAATGTGTATCTAAATAAACATTTCTGCCGATTATTTAAATCATTTTAATGGATTTCATGTGTATTATTATTCAAAACATGTATATAATAAAATTTATTGAACCTAGATTTCAGAGCAGAGTCGTTTGGGGTAAGAGTGCGCAGCGGGTAAGAGTACGCTGCGCAGTGCCATTTTTCCGTCTGTGAAAGAAATAGCAGAAATCTCTAAATGAGAAAATATTTGTTTCACTAACCGCCAATGAAGAAAAACTTCTACGAAAGTTTTCCAATTGACAGTACACAGAAAAAACAACAAGAAAGTAAACCGGACTTTATTAAAAAAAAAAGTAAATTTCCAAAAGTGTGTCAGGAAAGCGTGGCAACTCGATACCCCATAAGTAGTATGTAGGCATAAACAGTGTGTTTGATTTAGGATACAATTTTAGTGGCTTATATTATTCGTTCTTAGATTTTAAATACCTACAATGAAAAAAAGTAGCGCCTAGGCTCTAGGGAAAGAGTGCGCAGTCGTTCTGTGTGCGCAGTGCTTTCTTACCCAGTATTTAATTTCTTATATGCTAATTAGAATACAATTAGGATAATAACAATTTTTGGGCTACTACTTTCTGTCATAAGATGCAACGAGCACATCATAGTCGTAGGTGGTAGGTTGTAGCTCTATATTTTTGTTTTTGTTTGTCCTGAAAAATGCCTCGTATCTACTAAAGACAAACGGAAAGGAAATTGATAACCCAAAAGCAAATCTGCGAGGCTAGGGAGCTGATTTAAAATGAAAGCAGCCCATGGAAGGTTGCCGAAGAACTTGGTTTAAGTGGAAGCACAGTTTCAAATCATTTAAACTACGAAAACTGTGACTTAAAATGGTTGCGCACTCTTACGATGACTTCGGGACAAGAGTGCGAAACTTGACTTACTTTGCGCGAAAATGCGTATTAATTAAGAATGACTTCTAAAATGAAAAACAATTTTTATGCACTCGATGATGGCTTCACAAAGAATGATTTTTATTCTCAATTCATATAAGTTAAGATATTGTACATGAGTATTAAACTTTTGAGAATTGTCAGTGCAGATGTGTTAGATTAGTTGTACTAGAACAGTAAAAGAATAATAAATAAATAATGGAAAATGGAAATTCAAATTATTTAATTGATATTGATTTAATGTAAATATTGGTTTGAAATGTAAAAAGAAAAAATATAAAAGTTATTAAGAAGAAGACTTAATAACCAGGAATAATTCTAAATAATATCCCCTTCTCACATTTCTGTTTCATTTCAAATTTCGATTTAATTTGAGCACATAACATCGAATTTACAAACATGAAAGGAACCTACATGAAAGGAACCTATGTATGTATTTAACATAACAAGAGAAAAAAAAAAAATTTATTGATACGCGGACCACTAATTGGCTACCGCTGCAATTACTAAATTACTCTTACGTACGTCGAAATAATTCTCCAAAGTGTCCAAATGTTGCTTACGTCTGTCCTATAACTTTCGAATTAATTTCGAATTCAGAAGAAATTTGCATCTGCGAATTGCATATAATTATAATGAAAAAAGCCGAAGAAGGATAAACAACAATTTTTCGGGCGACACTTTGTATAATTTAAAAGTTTATTTCAAACTGCCGCACTCGCGAAAATCCCGCATCAATATTCGAGACATTTCTAATGTCGCATGTTAAATTCATGAAAGTAACAAGATTTCTTTATGAACTTTTTGGGTTTTTTTGTTTTTAATATTTTTTTGTGGTAATCCCAGTGTAATTTTATGACGCCATTAAGACTGACTGAATTAAATGCGGGACCATCAAATTAATTGGATGTCCTTTTATTATAGGTATATCATTCGAAATAATTGCCTTGAGCAATAATATATAATCAAGACCACTTCTGTTATATGTACTGTTCGGCTATTCCTGATTCAGTATTCTGTTAGTCTATTGTCTTGACCCTGTTTTAACCAACAGAGGCCGTATTTGTTATCCAAAACACGACTGATGTTGTCTTCTAAAACTTTGATCGATACGCTGGAGCAAATGTTTAACTTGCACCCAGTGTCGAAGTTAGGGTCATGAGCGCCCCTGGCAAGATTTGAATTTTGCGCCTCCAAGACTTATTTTTTAGCAAGAGAGACAACACAATAACTTTGAAAGTGTAATTTAAATTATGTATACATTTAAGGGCACCGTAGCGCAAGTGGTTAGTGCGTCGGACTACTGAGCCAGCGGTTTGGGTTCGAATCCCGCCGCAAACACCTAAAAAGTTTTTCACAGTGCCCACCTCTTTCGAATGTCTGACAAGCATCAAAGAGTATCATTTGTCACGATTGAGCTTCTCAACTCGCCGTTCGGAGTCGGCAAAAAACTGTAGGTCCCTTCCATTCGTGAAAAAATATAACACGCACACACAAATGGTTGCGAGAAGCAGGCCCAGGTTCACCTCGAGCTGTAGCGCCAACTAAGTAAGTATACATTTAAGCATAAAATTACTACTATGTAGGAAGGGAAACAATACAATACGAGTTCGTTCATTTATGCATTATAAAATCTCGTAAAACTTACTGTCAGGCTTTTTCTTGGGCCAATCTGTCAATAATATGGTCTATCAATCGCTTAACACAACTATACATGTGTGTAGTTGGCTTCCAAATCATATTTGTATTTTAATGCTAGACGTGTAACAAAAGTCCTATCTCCTATTAGGAAACCAAAATCAGAAGCTACGGCAGCTAGACTTTGAAATCTCCGTCCCATTTGCTGAATAAGTGTGTCTATATCTAGTGCAGCGTTTCCCAAGAGGTGGTCCGCGGAAGCCTGAGGTTCCATGGACGAGTCAAAGGGGTTCCGAGTTCCATTCGAAAATTAACTAAAACGTTCCTCGAAAACAGCCATAATCATAAGTCTTCTACACACGGAAGTGAGATAGCATTCGAGAGGAAAAGTTTTATCCAGGTTATTTGAATTGCGCAACGAACTTAAGATATTATTCGCCGAACAGCATCCGTTAGTACGCTTGTTGAACTATTGCACGATGAGCAATGGTTAATGAAATTGGCTTATTTGGCCGATATTTTCCATAACCACGTTTACAGTAAGAGATAAAATATCCTCACTTAAAAACAGACTTGGCTTTTGGATCGAATGCGTTGAACTTGAAAGTTAGAAAAGTTTTACTCTTTTAAATGGCTGTGTGGAAGAAAATCAAAAATTCTGAACCTCTGGTCTAGTAAAGCTGAATTTTAAACTTTTGAAGTCCTTAGCCCTTTCGTCATTTTTTAACATTTCGTTTACGCTTTTCAAAAATTACGGTTCTATCGACAGCTCGTTTATACGATTCTTTGCTAAATCAATACACAGCTCTATTTGATTTTTTTCTGAAATCATTCAAAAATCCACAAGGCAAGTGATGATGAGGTCTGTTCTCATACCTGGCCAAAACTGTTAAAACTACGAAATTCTATCGAAATCAGTCAAACCCTGTTCCCGTACGAAGATTTATCGTAGTTCGTTACAGAAGAGATATCTAACAAGAGAGTAAGAAATGTCCACATGCTGCAAATTTTAGCCCAAGAAATTTAATTTTTCTATTTTTTTGTGCAATGCGTTTCTGTACTTTTCCACACTTTTACCTCTCTGTGAGAGATTTTTGCCCCCAATCCTTGAAATTTGAGAATCTGTGAATTTTGGGGCAAAAAATACGAGAAGACACCAATGCCACGGTATGTCGGAGATTGGAAAAACGACGCAATTTTGGTCTGTGTGTAAAGTTTTTTTTTTATCTTTTCTTAAGTGTTCGGTACAAATTGTATGTTTTAAGTAAGGGGCGCCATTCCTAATCTGTAGGGGCGCCTATTATAATCAAGTTTAATTTTTTTTTTATGTGAGTTAGCCTAGCATATTGTTTTAATTTTGTGTGCTTGTGGCTCTGTAAAGTCCGCCCCACTGAGGGCTGCGCCCTTGGCAGCCGCCCCCCTGGCCAGCCCCTAGCTACGACGCTGCCTGCACCCAACGAAATAAGTCTAGACGTGTTGGATTACTCCATCGCGTTTATTTCTGGATCTAATTGCCGTCATCATATTCAATCAGAACATACATATATGGCATGTTTGGCATTTTGCTCTACATATCCTACAGATCAAAGTCTCATTCTATCCAATGATCCCCATGTAATCCTTGCTATGCGGTACGTTTTGAATATAAGAGCAGCGCTTCAATCATGTCTGGCTTTTCTTCACGTAGTGTTCTAGGAACCTTTTAGCACAGACAATAGATATAGATTTATTATCTGTGCTTATAGTTTCGCTCAGTCCGCCTGTTCGTATGCCACAGCACTCTCACTCTCATTTGTATAACTATTGAGATGAAATTGACGTGACTTCTAATTCTGTCCGTTTCTTATGATTCACAGTACTTTTTTCAGATTTTTCATATTTACTGTGTGTGACCGTATGACCATCCAGACTTTTGCTTTTAGTTTTCCAAGCGAAAGTATAAGCGACGGAGAGTGGTAAACGATTTTGGTACATCAGTATACAACGATATACTTCGAAAACCTCAAAATATCGAAATCCTGTCGCCTAAAGAATTTCGCTAGTGTTTTTTAGGCGGACGTAGGTACGACCCAACTCCCAAACATACCATCGCTTCAGAACGATATAGTGGTACCTGGAAGACCCTTTTGCCCAATGAGTCGGAAACAATTGCATTGAAATCGGTTCATAAAATTAGAAGCACCTTAAAAATGAATGAACAAAATAATGTTTTTTGGTTTCTTTTTATGAAAATTTATTTTTTATTTTGAATTCATACTCCACTTACACCCTTTAATACTGAATAAAATCATCTTTCTTTAAAATAACCTCAATCTTTGAGGTAGTTAAACAATGAGACCAAATGGTTGAGTGAAGTCTGATTCCAGGCAAGTTTAACGGCTTCGATAAACGCTTCCTTATAATTGTTTGCTTTCCACTTTCGTATACTTTTCGTATGAGCCAGCCCTAGATAATTTCTATAGTGTTAATGTCTGGCGAACATTGTGGCCAGGGAACAACATTTTTGACTGGCAACAAACGATTTAACAATACGAGCTATGTGTATAAGAGCGCTGTCGTGTTGAAATATCCATGAAAGTGGTCCGAAGAGATCTTCGGAAAAGCAGATTTCATCACCACTGTGTAGCTGTGGTGCCATAATAAGATACTATACCTCAGACCATTACGCCCCTTCTCTGCTATGATGGCGGTTTAAAGAGCTTCTATTTTCTTCGATCATGGAAGTAACAGTTATAGCCGGTTCATCTAAATTAAGTTTTGCTTCGTCAGAAAAGACCTCCTTTTTCCAGCTATTCGAACTTGCTCCTTATTGCACATCGCGGGTCACGTGGTCATTCGCGAATTGTAAGCTTTGGCTTTTTCGAGAAGCATTAATTGGTGGTTTTTCTTTCATAATAACCAACAGCATGATTACTCCGATTGATCCTGCCAATGATAGCATGCTTGGAAAAGCCTTCCGAATGGTAGTCGTCTATTTTCGCCATCTTTGACAATGTCAAACATTTTTTAACCGTTTTTGAAGAAATTATAAAGCCAACCCTTTCTTATTTTTATTTTATACATTTTTACTTAACTTTTTATACAAAAAAATAATAATAATAATAATAATAATAAAAATAATAAAATAAATAAAATACAAATAATGATAGTGATTTGACTGCTTCTAATTTTATGAACCAATTTAATTGTATGCGAATCTGAATGTCTCAAAAGTGCAGTTAGCCTGTTTTCTAAAAATTTTAGAAGTCACTATAAACCACTCTTTATTTCACCATCCTTTTTTGTTCTGGAACTGCCATATATCGGAGGATAGATCATTTTCATTTCCTTAAATTGCCTGATTCTAATCTAGTGAACCGCAGTGTATCTAGGAAGACAACGTTTGAACACTTAACTTTTATTGTCAATCAATTTAGTGGTTAAACGACTTAAGACTTATTCAGGTTGTGGTCCTAAGCTTTGTCTTGCAGACTTGCAATGAACTTACCTTTAAATATGTATATGGCGTCAGCAGTCCTATACAGAACCAAGCCTAGCTTCTCGCAACCATTTGTGTGTGCGTGTTATTTTTTCCACGAAATGGAGAGGACCTACAGTTTTTGGCCGATTCCGAACGGCGAGTTGAGAAGCTTCTCATGACAAATGATACTCTTTGATTGCTTGTCAGACATTCGAAAGAGGTGGCACCGTGGAAAAAACTTTTAGGTGTTTTTGCTGGGATTGAACCCGGGCAGCATGCGTAGTAGTCCAACGCACTAACCACCACGGCCACGGCGACCACTTTACAAAGTAAAAATTCGCTCAAAAGTAATTTTACTGGATAATTAACGTTATCGCATATTTACAAACGATCGTCGTTTTGTTGTACACCACTTTTAACGGTATTGCGGCATTTCAAAAACTTGTTTTTCTAGAGCAAAAAGCATAGAAAAACGAAAACAACAAACACTATAGAAAGCTGAAGTTAAAATATTTCAGATATTCTCTCGATTCGATTTCTCATTTCTTCGAATTCGAATTCCAATTCGGGCAAAGTCTCAACAACCGTTAAATGTCCCATTTCGGAACAGAACGTAGGTACACGCAATCCCATTGCGGAATATGCAAATACACATAAATCAGCAAAGTGCCTATACAAAGTACGAGAACACGCAGCCAGCGCGAGACGAAACGAAACGAAACGAAACGAATCCCGAATACAAATTGTGTCGACATAAATCCATCATGACCACCGACACCACCTACCTGGCTGTGCACAGCTCCGAAGCGACAGCGTATCTGAGCTGAATAGAAATGTCGATCATCACCTGCTCCACATTATATCCCAGAGGAGGGGGCTGGCTGGCGCTACGTTATATGGACATGCATTGCGGAGTCGATGGACGATTATTCGCACGCATCACGTAACGTAACGTTTCATTAGCCTCTCGTCGTAAGGTGAATGTGCCCCTGTTTGTGAGACAACTTGACCCAGATGCGAATACTTGGGAGTCTCATTAGAGCACCCACCCTTAGGGGTATGCTGTATGTGTGTGGCATTGGCATGCAACTAACCCATCACCCTCCATAAAGAGAGGCCGACGCGTCCAGATGGAACGTGATGGACACGCTGGTATAACTGGCAGTGTGCACGAACGTGATCTCTCAGACCGATTCCATTCATAAATTGACGCGGCAGCGGTGGCGGAGCGCTTGCTGCTGCAAAATTCGTGATTTGCAAGAAGAACAGGGCGCGTACACATCCGCTCATCGTCGTCCGTCCAATGGGCGGCAAGGTCCATGGTGAACGCAAAAAACGTGTTTTTTGTTGTTGTTTTTTTTCCTCTTGGACTTTTTATTTAGCCCCTTATCACGTGCGAGGTAGTGCCCATTTAAACCCTCTAAACTGGGATAGGACCATTGTCCTTTCTCTACGTGAGCTATCGTGGTGGCATTCGGCTTTTGGGGTGAATGCGGATTCCTCAAATTTGTTCGATAGCATTGAAAAGTTATTTCCTTAGCATCTGCAATTCCTACGCTCTCACAACCTTAGACACACACACCCAATCAATGATGGGGAACTCTCATTTAAAACGCAAATCCTGTCGTCGTCGGAGTACATTCAAGCGTACTGCTTTATGGGGTACGTGGCTGCATGTACTCAAGGAATTCGGAATTAATTTCCATTCCTTGAGAAGGAATACGCTGCACTGTATTGAATAATTGGAATCCTTTGAAGGGCTCCGTTATTATGTCTTGCTGTAAATTATTTGGTTTGTGGTTTTGCGAGTGTCTTTGCGCGCAGGTGCGAACCGGGATAAATAGAGTTTTGCACGTGTTGCCATTTCAACTGGAGGTTGTTTGCTTCTGGTCGATATTTTGATGGATGTGACTGTGTGTATGTGTTCTGCATAGCGAATTATTTGAAATATCCTTCAATACTTTTGAGGGTTTATCTTCCCAGCAGCAATTCAATGCAAATATGGGATATTGACAGAGGAAGCCAAGTGTGTTTATTTTCAGTTTTAAGCAAACAATGGATTTTGTATTCAGTTGTCATGTTAGGAGAGGACCCACTGTCTGGAGCGTGGGGTAACATTAAAGGGTAGGTGAAAATACGATTTGGCCAATAGGAGTGGATTTTCTTGAAGCAAATGTCAGGCAACCATTTCGAATGGTATCTCCTTAAGATACTGCTTAAGATAAACAACACTGAGCACTTTGAGTGAAAAAATTAAGCTTCGTGAACGTACATATTTGGAAATACGGAACCATTAAAAGCTCGCTGTAACTCTAAAATGTCTGTCACGATAACAACCTCCAGAACTATTTTACCTATAGGAACTTGATATGTACTTCAAGGTAACAATCTCAAAAACCGTTCTGCCTATAAACTTGAAATTTGGCACACTTATACATACATACACTAGCGCTGACCTGTGCTCGTGCTCGCCTTGCTTCGCCCACCTGCAACTAGGGAAAACAAATTTTTTGACATTAATATGTCTAACCGCTTGATATTTGTACTGAAAATGTGCGCTTCAAAAGTGTTACCAGGAAAATATATACACTGGTCCCTAGCTTTGCGCTGTTAGGGGAATGAAAAGTCTCGCGCAATGCGAAATCGCGCAAAGTGAAGTAGGAATTTAATTTAATTTAGGGGGTTGCGTTCCTGAAAAATGAAATGTTAGCGCGGCGCAAATCGAATTTTGGTAGACAAATGCATTTCGCGCAAAGGTGAAACCGCGCAAAAAGAAGCCGCGCAAAGCGAGGGACCAGTGTACCAAATTGGATATTCATTTTTTAAGACAGACAGTAGCTCAGTGAATGATATGTCGGCTTCTCATCTTATAGGTTCCCGGTTCGTTTCCTGGCGGGGGGACTTTTTTTTTTGTTTCTTTTTGTTCTATTTTCAATCGTGGTGATAGCAAAAAAAGTTGTTTCCTTTGTTTTTTTGTGTCTTCTCTATTTATTCCTTAAGTTTAGTTGTTGTTTTTGCTTACTTAATATTTTTTTATCGTGGAGATAGGACTTACTGTTCTGATAACAACTATAAAAGTGAGTTTGCAACGGTTCTAATTTTTGTTTTAGTTGTTGTTGTTTGCTAGTTTACTATTTTTCAATAGTGACGACAGAACTTACTGGTAACAAAAAAATAAATTTTACCTACTGTTTGTCAAATAAAAAACTCGAAAATTAAAAAAAAAAAATGTAAGGTGTCTGCAGCTATCTTTTGTCACGGACACAGACACACACTGCAAAATTAGCTAAACACATTTTTTGTCACTGTCACTGTTTAGTTAGACCTCGTCATCGTCAATAAGCCAAATTCCACCTCAAGCCTGAGTGCCCCAAGCTTTAATTTATAGTCACACATTGGTGACTCGGAAAAAAATTATTTTTTTTACTTTTTGGTTCATTAAAGCTTGTTTTTAAAAGATTATTTTTTTATCTTTATATTTATTTTCTAGTTTTTAGTATCTGAATTTCTTTTACAAATTTACGTCGATACGTTTTGGGTGGGTTGGATATGAGAAAGATTACTCAGAATGTTTGAGAATCTACTCGCCCTTTCATTTGATACCCATGCCATGGTGGTTGTAAAGAAAAAGGTAATTCGCCATCTTGGGGCGCCCACCATATTGAATTTAGAATGACGTCACTTGGCTAGTCTAATTCTGCTTGTCAATCCCTTTAAGCTGATACCCATATTAAGGAGGTCGTGAAGATAACGGTAATCCACCATACTATGGCGTCCGCCATATTAGATTTACAACGTCATAAAATATGCTATATATATTCGTCAAACCTTTCTATTTGATATCCATGTCATGCGGGTTGTGGAGAAAAAAAGTAATCCGCCATCTTATGGCATCCACCATATTGAATTTAGAATCACGTCACTCAGCTATTCGTATTCTACTTGTCAAATCCTTTCATTTGATATCTACCCATATTTAGAAGGTCATGAAGATAATGGTAAACCACCATCTTTAAGCGTCCGCCATATTAGATTTACAAGTTGTTGAGTTGTTACCGGATACGCAAAATTTCCGCATAATCGGATATCTGGAAGTGGGTGTAAAATCGATTCCTAGATTCCGCCCTCAAAGAAAGTGAAGTTAAAAGCTTGTAAAAATTATTTATTCAAATGAAAAAACAATCGACTCTTTTTTTCGTTCAAACTATAAATAGTAATGAATGATTTTTCGATAGCTATGGAATGAATGAATATTTTGCAACACTCGAATAAGTCGATTGTTTTTATTCGATAGTTCCCATCATATACGCAGAAATCCTGGATAATTGTTGGCAATGATTTCATGAATTGTTTTGTGAGTGGCCGTGGCGTAGTGGTAGTTGTCGTCGCTTGTCACGCTGAAGGTTCACGGTTCGAATCCGGATGTCGCCGAAACATTTATTTCTCACGAAATAAAAATAAGTTGATCAGTTTCAGAAGTTAATGTCAAAAACCTACTGTGAAGGCATAACACTGGCAGTACTAGTATGGTATGGCTAAAGAAATTGATCGCACAAACTATAATATGAAACATCTGGAAAAACTTCTGTGAATCATAAGCAAAGGCAAAACTTTTAATGATACACGAAAAACTCTCCAGTTATCCTGGACACCACCCAGAGAGCTAGTTGAAACCTAACATCTGAGTTTCCTATCATTACGCCGATCTGTCTGTCTCTCGTACTTGTTCTTCATGTGTTCGCGCTGTGTGTAAACATTATAAGGGTATTCATATCCCCTTTAGCGTGTGTAGATTAAAAAAAAAAAATTGTTTTGAGCATAGCTCAGCTCAAATGAATCTTAACCCTTTGACTCGTGGTGACCACAATTGCGTACATGCTCTTTAACATTGAAATACTCATGACATTAGCATTCCGAGTGATTAGATTCTAGCTGTTTTTCGTTGTAACTACAAAAAAAATAAAAGTGTAAAAAAAATTTGAAAATTAAAAAAAATACTCAAAACAAAGCAAATTTTTAGTAACAAGTGAATTTTATTTTCAAAATATGTCAGACAATGAGATGAGAAAATATAAGTAAAGAAAAAACTTTTAGTTTGAACTCAGGAAGACAATTGTTGCCTGCAGTCAACACCTTCTAGCGGCCAAGCCAGGAAGCATACAACCTTGAATTTGATATCAGTTCATATCAGGCTCAATCAACAACTGAATGTTATCAAAAACATTTTAATACCGCGCAAAATAATTCGGGGACACGGGATTAGAGGAATTAACTACAATTATTTCTTTTTTCTTTTCAAATCCAATAAGCCATTATTGAGTTAGGGCTGTGTAATGACAGAAAATTTGATTTTCTACCACTTCGAACTCAAATTCTCAGCTCGTATAAGTAATGGAGTAGTCTGAGTACACCCATAAAATCCGCCAGGAAATGCAGATCATACTAGTGAAAACCGCATCTAAATCCGTTTAGTGGTTCTCAAGATTAGCCTGTACATACAGAAAGACACATTTTGGGGACTACCTTTTATACTATGTATAGATAAATTATGGTGGTTCTTATATTTGAGGCACAAAAAGATTATGAAATCTAAACTCAAAAAAAAAAAATTCTGAAAAATATATCATTCCAAAGGGATAGAAGCAATGATTGTAAAACTATTTTTGCGGGAAGAAACTTTGGGGATAGAGAGTATATAAAAAAATAAAAAATATGAAAAAAAAACATGCTTTGTAGATGTTAAGCTATAAATACTTCGTTTATTTTTCCTTTTCTGACATACGTGGGTGGTCCGATAAGTACTTAGCCTCACAGCCCGATGGTGCCAGTATCGCAAGAGAGAATTACTATCATCTAGTACATTCTCTTAGACGGCTACTGTCGAAGCCGAATCGGACTCTTAGTTTTGTTTTGACCACGTGTCACGTGACAGCTTGTTTGCGAATTTTAGTATGAGGAGGTAATTTTAGTGTGAGGAGGTACTTTGCAGACCTCGAGAAAACCTATTTTTTGGATGGGTTAAAAAAGTTGGAGCATCGCTGGATCAAGTGTATCGAGCTAAAAGGACACTATGTTGAGAAATACATCGCCACTTTTCCAAAAGGTTTGTTTTTCCTTTGTAGGCTAAGTACTTATCGGACCGCCCTCGTATATGGGTGCGAAATTATCGGAAACTTGATTTAGAATATTTAGAAATAACTATTAAGCGAATCTCGAAAACAAAAAAAGCGACGAAAACTATAGTGACGGTCATAAGTTGCATAGTTTTTTAGAAATTCAAGTCAAACAATTTAATTTTACGAC
The DNA here is from genome assembly GCA_949775065.1 of Brachyopa scutellaris. NCBI lineage: Eukaryota > Metazoa > Arthropoda > Insecta > Diptera > Syrphidae > Brachyopa > Brachyopa scutellaris. Next base: position 77,988,219 of record OX459113.1, read on the forward strand.
TGATTAACTAGTAAGCTACTGGGAGGATTTTAATGAAGTTATCACTATTCGATCAATAATTCCTTAAGGAGTATTATAGGCTATCCCAAATTGAGCTACAATAAAAAAAAGTAGACTCTAACCTTCTCAGTCGATAAGGGAACTACAACTACAACACAACCTACAAATTTGTGGCAAAATACTACCAGACATGGATGTATACATGTATATTTATACATGTTATATATATTTTTTTAATTTTTTTTATTTATTTGGTTTCCATCTTATACAAATTTCGTGCCCATTTTTTGAACTCAAGAAAGAACTGGATCCTGGAAAAAAAGAGGTTCTTATGTGCGACATAAAAAAAAAACAGATTTTCTTTTAGTTTAACTGATTTTATTAATTTTTCACAAAAACTTATTTCTTAAGTAACATCGTCTTGATACAATTAATGTAAGGTAGGACTTGTAAAATATGAAGCATCGAGTATGCTAAATTTTTACGTCCTTCAGCATCTCCGAAACGAGCTGTTGGAGTAATCACACTACTAAGCAAGCTGGAAGCTATCTGCAAATAATACCTAAATGTCAAAAGACAAAACTTATACGTTTAATTGTACACGGAGCTACATACCTTTGTTTGAAATTTGCTTACAAGATGCAAATTGTTCCCTCGATTTCGCGTCTTTTATGTTCTGGCCGTAATATTCACAAATTTTATTAGTTGCACTTGTTAGTTGTTTAGTGTATATTTGAAACTGAATAAAGCAATAACAAATTATGGTACTTTTACGAGTCATGTTACATTCAAACATTCATGTTTTTTCAAACATGATCTTATTTGAGTCAAACATAGTCCTATTTTAAATGATCATGTTTTCGTTTTTGAAACGAAATTTTGCTTAACTTGATTATGGTTAGATCAAATAGAAATCCGTTTGAATATTTCAATACAAACTGATTTTAATAGAATTGTATTTAAAGTAAACTCTTTCATATTGTATGGATAATATCAAACATGAACTAATTTAAGTTAACAAATATGTATTTAAAATATTTGTTAAGATAACACCAAACATGTATTTATTTGATTAAACCAGAATTTAGTTTACATTTTTCATTAAAGCGACATGTTTAAACACGGAAAACTTAAACATGCTTCTATTTGATTTTTTTATTGTAAATTTCTCTCAGTGCAGATATATACTCTTAGCTATTATGAATAAATTTGTATAAGATCTAGTAAGGCCCGTCTCACTCGCGTTTGACCGAAAATTTTCCGAAAATACTCTTAAAATGGTTCTGGTTGTAATCAAGTGGTGGTCGTACTTAGACTTGCTTATATTCGAAAGTAGTAATGTGATAAGCTATTCAAATGATTACCCTAGGCCTCTGATCGAAATTGTTCAAAGTTGATAGATATTATTATTATTATTTTTTGTTTCCCGTTTACATTACATTTTCAAGATCCTAGTCTAAGATAGAACGATACTAATTTTCAAACTATACTAAAGTCTAGTATTACTGATTTGTATGCTTTTACAATAAAATTTTCATTGATTTTGAGAACTCGAAGGTGTTTTGTGAGAATTTTTTCTACAAGTTCTGTTACACTGATTATACTAAGTAAAGTCTTGCGATTTAATTTCATTGATTTGTTTATATCCATTGCTAAGTCCTGGTATTAATCTCCAAGCAAGCCAAACTCTTTCTCTCTTTTCTTTTAAGTTGCGCTTTAGTTCGCGGTAAAACAGACCTGCTTTTTGTAACCATTTGTGTGTGCGTGTTATATTTTTGAGCGAATGAAAGGAAGCCAAATACTTAAGAGTAATCTTCGCAACTATGGACAAAACACGTCGTGCCAAATACATTTAAAGCAATGTCAATCTTCTGGCAATGCAAGAAAGCTTTTAGGTTATCTTCCAGGAAAGTATAAAGCATCTAAAAAAAATAAAATAAATATTTGGCTTCAGCAGTCCTAGGTAGAACCAAGCCTAGCTTCCTGCCACCATTTGTGTGTAGGGCTGCCGAAGTGGGCACTAAGGGAGTATTCGTACTACCCTCTCAAACGCTGTACTCCTGTGCTCCCCTCGTCATCATTGTACTCCCCTATGAAATATTTTCACTTTGTAAAACTAATAATTTTCCATTAAATAGTACCTACCTTGTTAAAATACTATATCACGATAACGAAATATAGTGGCCAAAATAAGTATAAAAGCAGACATTCTCAAACTATTCAAAAATCCTGATCCTGACGATAAAATTACGACTTAACGATGATGACATATGCAGGGGATGCGGTGATAAAAATGCTCATGAGGACACGGCCCATTTCCTCTGTCACTATCACTACCCAAACCTCTGTCAACTTAGAATCAGAACCCTGGGTAAATTTTTCTTTGAACATATCGATGAACTATATATCTGATCGGTCAACATCAGGTCTTCTTAAGTTTGCCAGAAGGTCCGGATGGTTGGAACCAAGACACTGATACCACGGGTGGGAGCACATAATGGGTACCACAATGGATTCACATGAACCTAAAAGTGATGGAGATATAATCAGTCTCGTCAGCCCGTTTACCTAACCTAACCTAATCCTGATCTGAATACAATCGAGAACATGTGGATCACGGCTAGAAAATGTTTTATGGAAGGGCAGTACAGGAAAATAGCCCAGTCATAGATCGAGATCAATGGAGAAGTTCTGCAGAATTTGGCATAGAATTTGCCTAATAGACTTTTCGAAGTTGTTGAGAGCCGATAAGATTGTACAAAGTACTGAGTTACAGTCTGATAGGTAAAACCCAAAACTTTGTCGTTTTAATGCTCGAAATACTTAATGTCTTTCAACGGTACCTAATTTTGCAGGAAAAATGTATGTTTTTGTATACATAGGAAACCAATAGAACTGTACACACGAGCACCCGCGACCAAAAAGGCGTCATGTGTACATTTTTCTATATATGTACACTTTGCGCGGAAAAAGGAGCTCGTGTGGCATTGGTCTAAAAGTTTTAACAGGCTAATACTTGATGTTGATGTTTGATTTGTATCGTTTCTTTTTTATACTCCTCGCAGACGCAAAATACTCCTCCATAAACGTCTAAAATACTCCCATTAGAATTTTCAAAACGGCAGAGACCAGTCTGTCTCGCCTGCTTGGGGCTTTCTCAAGTATGCCTGGCTCTGCTCTTAACGCGTTCATAATCCTATCTCTATCACTCAGAACAATCTGCCGTGTAAAAAGAAGTAGTTGCTGGCACAATAGGTACGCACTGGAGTTTTGATGGCATTGCGTGACAAATATCCGACGTCTATGTCTAATGGATATACCGTCTAATGGAATGGCACAGCTGCTGTGCTTACTTACCGGATATTCAGTATTGGTTTCAATCCAAATCTGAGCCTGGACGGCAACGTGGTCGTATCTTAACTAAACTGGAAATTCATGGAATGCGACAACATCAGACTTCACTACTCACTAGGTAAATTTGTATCTGTATTCCAAACGAACATTTTTGTTATCCTAATGGATATGGATTGTTTATTAAAGAACAGGTGGAAGAGGCGAAGTATTAACTATTGTTGATCTCCAAAATTTGAGGAATATACTGTAGGCGAAATCAAAATAGTTTGTCCGGTTTTGTTTTTTCGACACCACTGTTGAAAGTACATGCAGTACATATGTACAAGTAGAACTGACCAAGCAATGTTATGCATATAATGAAAAAAAGAAGACCACCGCCAGCCTGACCGATCGTACGATTAACCCGAAAACTCTAATTTTTTTAATTCATTTTTATTTATCAATTCAATTAAATCTTAAATGCTAGACTAGCTTAACTAACTTAACTATCTTACTCTAAGTTACTGGCCCCACACGGGCACTCTAAGCTAAACTTAATACTTATACTATGTCTTTCGACGTAACCTAACTTATAATATAGAATTTTAATTAAAGTTATAATTTTAGAGCTAAGAAAAGTTTGAAAAAAAAAAAACTTAGCAACAGGACATGTTTTTTGCTTAAAACTACCTTAAATAAAACTTACAACTACTTAACCTATCTTAACTCTAGCTACGTAATTAAATACGTTTTTTTTTTTTTGTTTTTTGTGCTGTGTTATTTTATAATTTTTTTGTGGTTTTTTATTTGTTTTTATATTTTTTTTTGTTGGCAAAGTGCTGTGCGCTTTTTTTTATTTTTTTTTTTATTTTTTATTTTTTTATAAAACTTATAAATACCTACACTACCTAAACCTATGTAAGCCGGCCACGGCATGTCTACATAATAAACATAAAAGGCGGCCAACTATGCCTTGGGGTCTACCCCGGATCAAACGGAATCGACGAGGGAATTCCATCTCTTTCCAGCAGCCACCAGAATTTCTGATGCTGCTGCTCAACATCGTGCCCATCGCGCCCCGAAACCGACATACTAAATCGGAGGCGCTCCATTTGGCTCTGTGCGACGTCTCTGTCGTAGTTGAGCTGCCTATCCACAGTCGTGCGAGCAACATGGAAGATTAGCGGCACCGCTAATCTATCCTGGATCAGACCCTGTTGGTCAAAATAGAGGAACGCTTCTGGTGGAACGAAGCCGTTAAGGCGCACTCTTTCGTGGTACGTGAAATTGGGGTAATAAGCCCCGAAGGTCAGGCTATTCATCGAACTCATTGCTCTTGCAATGTGCCTTCGAGTCATCTTGATCAGGAAATTATCCACTCTTATTAAGTTAGCCCGGATGTATAGGACCTCATTGGAATAGAATTTTTTGTACTCAGACTCTGGTGTTCTGTATAAACGAAGGCAAGCCCGAGGACAAGCCCTCTCAAACACCCGAATCCTTTCCATTGAACTTGGTCTGACGTTGAACCACACGGGACAACCATATGCTATCATTGGCCGTATAAGGGCCGTGTAGCAGATAATCTTTACCCTCGCATCGAGTTGGCTGACTCTCCACTTGTACACATGCACCGTTTACTGTTTATGAGTTAACGATTAAGAACATTTTGTAATAAGAGTCAGTCATTAAACGCCCATTGAATTAGCAACCAAGGATCTTTCGTTTTCTTTCTCCTACAATACCTACCTAATAGAAAGCAAGACTCTAATGCAAACAAGACTTCGGAAATGAGCTTATGAAATGACCTATGAAGACGAGTAGGTACCGAATTCAAGCTTACTTACTTACTTAGTTGGCGCTACAGCTCGAACCTGGGCCTGCCATTTGTGTGTGCGTGTTATATTTTTGCACGAATGGAAGGGACCTACAGTTTTTTTTTTGCCGACTCCAAACGGCGAGTTGAGAAGCACAATCGTGACAAATGATACTCTTTGATGATTGTTAGACATTCGAAAGAGGTGGCATCGTGAAAAAACTCTTTTAGGTGTTAGACCCGGCTAGGAGTTGAACCCGGGCAGCATTGCGTAGTAGTCCAACGCACTAACTACCACGGCCACGGCGACCACCACCGAATTCAAGCGGAACCAATAAAACGTTGCAAGTTATCAAGGCAAAAAACATGGCAGTGGCATTATATGAGAGGGTTCTGATTTCAATGATACAATCACAGTCGGAGCCGCAAATAAAAATCCAAAGAATGAAACTATTGATAAGGACAGGCCACAATCAATATGGCTTCCAATGTTAACACGTCTGTATCCAGCACACTTCAAAACTATTTCTTCTACCCCAATCTACCTTATCAGCACAAGAAATGCTAATGATTCTTGTCGATCTCCAAACTCCAAATGTTAATAAACTAATATGAAAAGCAGAAAAACAAAAAGAACAAGAAGCTATTGCTGTCCATTTCAGCAAAAAGACTATTAAAACAGAGGAGTTCTTTAAATAGCCAAAGAAAAATCCCTTAGAAAACGATCTAATACAAAGACGTCATTAGCTAAACAGGTCTTCAAGAATTACTTCCTTAGAGAATCAATCATGTAAATACATATGTATTGTACATATGTACAAACATATTATGAACAATGTACCTACCTCTTAAACCAAAAATATCCGAAATTGTTGCAAAATTTAAAAATATCGCACTGAAATTTCGTTGCTAAAACACCTTTCCTAACCACTACCTAGGTAGGTGCATAAAAAAATAATAGTCCTTTATTCATTCTCCAACTCTTTTTGAGCTTTTCCACATTTAAAAAAATTACTACGGCAACACCAAAACTACAGTATTTAGTACGCATTCCTACTACCAGACCAGTGTGTAGTAAATAAAATAAATAACCACCACCCCCGCTTTAAAACAAAAAGCGAAAGAAGAAAAAAACCCTTATTTCTTCTTCTTCTTCTTTCACATTTCAGTCACATAGCACGACTCACACATAAAACAAGGCAAAAAAAAACATGCACACCACTCCATGAACGTGAAGCTATGTGCTTGACACTGCACAACACAAGAAAAAAGCCCAAACAAACCGTCCTCCCGCATTCACACCATCCGCTAACCGCAAAGGAGCGAACGAGACGCCCGATCGCTCCTAATTGTCGCACATGACTTGTTGAGTCGAGGCGTGGTTGAGAGAGCTCTCTCGGAATAACAAAATCTGGGCCTGTCGAACCAACTACCGCACACTAACACACTCTCACGCGCGCGCCATTATATATTCGACGGTGATTCGACAAATCCGCTGGCAGTCACGTCCCGCCCATTTACGAAACCCGAACCTGAGCGGCTTCTGTGCGTGACGCTGCTTAAAATGCCACTGGTGCGCCCTGTACATGACTAGCGCGGCGGTCAGGTTCCAGTTCCAGGTCTCGTACACACAGTTATACTCGTGCACCTCCTGTGCGCTAATATTGGTGGCCATCGTCGTTGTTCATTCGTTCGGTCGGTGGTGTGGTGGTGCATGTGTGTGTGTGCTGTGTCGCTGTATACAACCAAACACATCCACCCTTACCGGGTTGGTCTGACACTGAACAGAGGATTCTGGTGGCTGCACGAAGCAAACCACTGTAGTCGACCGAAGCCTTTAGTTTCGATTGTGACGTGAGTTATTCTGCACGTCCGCAGCAGAAACAGTTCGAGCAATTCACCTCACATTCAGATTCAGTGGACAAATGTAAAACTACTGCCTTCTCGCTCTAGCTGTCAAAGAAAAAGCCTGTGCCTGCTGAAAGTTGGACGTTTTGTGTCTGTTGGCCGCCTCATTCCGCAGCCGTTACTGCACGGCGTAGGTGGTGTTGTATTTCGTTTCGTTTCGCATTATAGTCGCTACGTGTCGATTGTGTGTGATTGGGTCTGACTGGTGTGTGATGTACTGCCATTGCATGCCGATGGTGTCTTCTTCCTTTTCCGGACGTCAATTGGTGCACACGAGTGAGTGAGCCCTCGGCTATTACGTGCGGTCGTGTTGTGTATGCGTGTGCTTGTTCTTGTGCTTTACTGCTCCTTGCAGTCATTTGTATGTGAAACGCGCGGCTACGGCTACTGACTGACGAGGATAGTGTTCACCTCCTACGTGTTCGGGATTTTATTTCGTTGGGCCTCGTCACTGAACTCCACCATTATCTCGACCCAATGGAGGGTGTCGTCCGGTGTCCGTGTGTTCGATAAAAAAAAAAATAATAATAAACAACCAAAAGTGAACTGTTGACCATTTAGGGAAACGGAAAGAAAGTGTAGTTACTTGCTGCCATAAAAGTAAACTGCAAGCAATGAGTGTGTTCAGACAAAAGTGCAATAATTGAGTGTGTTTTGCAAAAAAAAAAAAAAAATAATAAAAGATAGATACTTCCGGTGTTTTATATCAAAAAGAAAAAAACTTAATTTTAAAAGCGAAAAAAAAAACAATCTCACTATGTTACCCTATCAAGCTGTGGCGATGGATTACGCTGGTTATCAGAGACAAAGTTCGAGTGTTCCAACGGGCCCCATGCCGATGGGCTCCCTTGGAATGGGGGGCTCGCCATTTACACACTCTTGGCTGGTACCCACCCAGGACCTATGCGCTGTACCCTACAAGCAAATGCCGAACCAGCACCAGAATTCAAATATGCACCCCAATCAGCAATCACTTGAACCTGGGCATGTTACATTTCTTTTTTTTATACACATATTTTCATTTGAACCTTTGAACCGAAATGGCTTCAAGTCGGATAACCTACGTAAATTTAACAACATTTGTAGCCATTTCGGTTCAAAGGTTTATCCTAAGGTAGACTTAGAGTGTCTTACTAAATTAAGTTTTTATTCGTCGCCGTGGAGTTTTATAAACGTTTATTCAACTTTAAGTTGAAACAGGAATACGTAAACACTTTTTACTCGAAACATCTACTCTACCCTCACTTTCGAACGAAAAGGCTATCAAATTGTCAGCGTTTTTATACTCTTTATTTTAAGGACATTAAAATATTTTTAAGAAATATTTCAAAATTAATTTAAAAGTTATAAATGCTTAAAGTCACATTCTGACAACGACACAGCTATACAGAGGTGCAGGAAAATAACTTCACGGGCAATAACTTCACATGGTAAATAACTTCACTTCGAGTGGGAAATAAATGCACATTTTTGGTGTGAAGTTATTTCTCACTGAATGTGGGCAATAAAATAACCAGAAATTTTGTGAAATTATTTCCCACTTATTATTTTTTCGAAGAACACAGGGGTACCGTGGAATAAAGCCGAGCGAAATAAGGCTGAATTTGGCATTATCGCTATTTTGAAATGGAAATAAGGCCAAATGAAGAAAAATTTGGCATTCGGCATTATCTATTTAAAAAAAATTTGCGCTAATTTTTCAATATTAGGTACACTATCAGTAGGTATGCTCAAAAACTAAAAATTTTAAAAATTGGATATTCTATTTTTTAGCTTGCATGGCCAAGACAAATTTTAAATTTAAATATCTAATTTTGAAAAGGAATACATGTTTAGTTTTTGAGCATAAGAGTAATAGTAAAAATTTCGCGCGAATTTTTAAATAATCATTAAATGTGCAGCTATTTCCCACCTTCTGTGAGAAATAACTTCACATATTAGGAGAAATTATTTCCCACAAAAAAGTGAAGCTATTGCCCACCTTCAGTGAGAAATAACTTCACATCAAAAATGTGCATTTATTTCCCACTAGAGGTGAAGGTATTTCCCATGTGAAGTTATTGCCCGTGAAGTTATTTCCCTGCACCTATATAGATTGATCTTTCGATTTTTTACAATGCAAACAGGAGAAACAATGATTTTTTTCACGTGACGGTTACTTCAAAAAAAGATAAACTGCCTTAAACCTTTCTCAAATCAAATCCACCAAAATTAAGGCAGCAATTTAAGAAAATTGATAAAAGCGTTTGTATTCAAGTTTTTCGTTGGAAATGGGGGCTAATGAGACATTTCTTCCAAATCGAAAAGCGTTTCAAATGAACCAAATTTTGGCTTTTTCATGTTAACTGTTTTGAAATGCGGTTAATTGAATTGGTTGATTTTTTAATTAAAGAATATTTTAAATTTATTTAAGAATATTAAAAAAAAAAAAAAAACAAGAAAAAATGAAAGAAGAAATTAAATAATTTTCTGCTGTCAGCTGAATTTGTGAAAAGATTTGTTCGATTTGGGAAATTGCCAACTTCATATTTATTTATATAGTGCTTTACTAATGTGTAGGTAACACCAGTTTTGCCACTCAAAAATATCCAATTTAGTCAAATTGGACTTAATGACTAAATTTTATATTTTCGAATTAAGTCAACAAAATAAGTCAAAAATATATAAGACTTTTTTAAGTCAAACCGTGACATTAAAAACCAAAACGAGTAAATAAGAAAAACATTGCTATTTAATTACAAAAAAATAGCATAAATCACTAATTAAATTGCATTGCTACCTATTCAGAAAGGGTTTTGAAATAACAATTAATTCAGCATAAAAAGTGCTTTTAAACAGCAAGTCGGTTGTTAGTGCAACATACTAAAAAAAATAAACAGCAATTGAGTAAGCAATCCCCCCACATACGCGAAGGATACGTTCCGAAAAACCACAGCGTATGTCGAATTCGCGTATGTTGAAACTAGAAACTATGAAAATGTGTATGTACTACATACGAGCATGTACCTACATGCAAGCAATTTTTTGAATGTTTGTTTGAAAGATGGTGATGATCAATTTGATGTAGACATCATAAAAATGTTGCAATAGCGACTTCTATTTTCAAAAATTATGTGGTCAAAGATATAAGAACGAACGCGAATTTTTGATGAATCGTGTAAAAGCACCGTGTATGTTGAGGGAAAATCGGAAAATTATTTGATGTCATATTGGAAAATGTTTGCAGCTTTGCGTAACCGAAGCTAATTCCTAATAATTAGTGCGGAGATTGTTGTATTAAATTGCAATCTAGTTCGAACATTTGTTTTGACCACTGTTGCCGTTTTGGTGACTTTGTCACTATATCTAGTGGAATTTTCACGCGTTTAGTGACAAAACAAATTTCCATGTCACCAGATTTCTAGTGCTTCTTCTAGTTACTTCTCAAGCAAGCATTTTTGTGGCATGCAAAAACATATTTTCCTTAATATTCCATATCTTTTCAACTTACTTCTTACAATCCCATTAACATGCAGCCCTCCATTTTTGTCACTGAGCTGAATAACATTTTATTTTTCCTACAATTTTTTTTCCTGGTGACTTTTCTTCAAAATTTCAGTAAATCTAGTGACTTTTGGAGGTTGGCCTAGTGACTTTTTGTTTCAGCTTGCGGCAACACTGGTTTTGACCAAAATATTCGTAAGTCGACTGAATTTTTTTTCGAATAGTCTAGTTCCATTTATGAATCCCTCCAATATCTCCAAACGACTAGTAAGTGGAACTAGCTCCTCATTTAGGAAACGGATATTTTTATGCATTTGTTGAAAATATTTTCAGAATGTGTAGGATAAAGTAACCATACATCCCGTTTTTAGCGGGATCGTCCCGATATTGAGATCTCTGTCCAGCGCCCACATACTTATATACGTCTCGCCAAATGTCCCGCTTTCCATTGCCTCAAATGCCCTCAAATGTTCTGTTTTACAAAGTAAATACCAACATTAAGTAGATTAAGACGTTATATATAACGAGGTACCTTTAATCAGGAACGAGCCCAAAAAGAAATTATAATGTCCGTATTAGTAATTCTTCATATCAAAAGAAAAAGAAATAAGTCCAAAATAGTCGGATCCATTTCGAAGTAAGTGTTAGCATATTCATCCTCATTTTAAATTGAGAATTTTCAATCCTTAAAAAGTATAGAAAAAATAAATAATTTTTTTTTTTACATAAATTTGAAAATCTGTCCCGCTTAAGCCACCAATTAATCCGGTCACTTTACTGTAGGATTAACTTTGAATGCTGTTGGTATTTGATTTAGCGATTCTTTATGGCAAATACATTTTTTGACTTAATTTTTATTTTTTTTTTTTTAAATTTGACTTAATTCCAATATGTCAGCACTAAGACAAACTAAAAAAATTAATTCAAATTTGGCTTACATACATTAAATCAAAATGACAACGCTGGGTATAACTGTGTACATTTAGCAGAAATTTCGAAATTGCCCGTACATTCTCTAATCACGGAATTTCAAAAATTCGGCTGAAATGCGCATTTCTGTTCGTTAGAAAAATGTTGTAGGTAGGTACCATTGTATAAATAATTTCGAGCAGTCTTTCTAACAAGAACATAAAAATCACAAAATCGCTTTATTTTTTGTCTTTTACAAATTCCTGGACACAAATCGCATAGAATAAACAAAATTGAATACAAATCAAGGATATTAACTAAAATTTCATTTGACATTTATACTCACCATCGGCATGCCGAAGAAGCTTGTTTCCCACGGAATACGGAATACGGAGAAATAAATTCCCAATTTGTGAATTTCCATCGGAATTAATTTCCTCGGAATTTTTCGAAATTGAATCCGATTGATTTCAAGAAAGTCAATTGCTTTGTTTTGGTTGTGTAATCATTTTATTAAGTTGTAAAAAAAACGTTTATATTATATAAGGGTTTTCGTCGGGAGGGTTTGCTACTTTGCTTGATCGCCATTTTGGTAACCATGAATTTTAACAGTTTTTATTTGGCAGCCGTATATTAGACTTGACCAAATTATTCAGTTGACACAGGGGCTTCTTTCAAAAGACCATTTACGACGCTAATAGGATGTGTTGCTCCAACGGCGATTCAAATTGCACCTATCCGATTCCCCAAAAAAAATATCGAATTATCTGGCCCAATCGAGTTCTACGAAAAATAAAACGAGTAGACGACCTCTCGATGGGAATTCAATTTTATTTTCTAAAACACATGATGAAACTAAATTTAATCGCAACTGTACAAAGGCAAAAACTTACATTGATCGGGATTGTGCTGTATGTATATACCGAACCACTTGCCAGGGCAACTTCACAAAACCATTCTAAGTGCTTCTACTCTATTTACAATAAAGTTACATAAATTCAGGTTTCTAATGCGATAAAAAAGAAAATTTACCTGTAGTTTAAAACAACCGCCACCTTAGAATCTCTTTTCTTAATTGAACATCAAACTATATTTGAGGTTATGGCAGGCTTTGAATTGAAAACGAGGAAAAAGTTAGCTTTAAGCGATGATATTATATGTAAATATGTATACTGAAAAAACAATTCGCCACACTTAAAGGACGGAGTTGCCAATACAGCACAAACCCGACTCGTTACTTTTTGAGTGAGAAATTAGTGAATAAACTAAAATAATGAAAATTGAAAACTTTAAATATTAGTACAGCTCGATGACAGGATGTTACAGTTTATTCATAATAACAGTAATTTTTATAAACAAATCGTAACAAGTGATTTTAATTTTAAATGACTACGTTAATACACAAAGTGATGGGTTTTGGGTAAAAGAAAATCATCAGTATCCTTGGGATTGATTTAAGTGACAGTATTGTGCGCTATGTGATCTGAAGGACTCATTAGACCTTAATTTGTTCACAATGAAAGTGGCGTTATCCGTTATGCTAACTGTTACTAAACAAAACATTATCGTAAGCGTAACGTGAATAACTTTTTAAAACCTAAATTTTATGTTTTAGACTTGATTAACATGTGGTTCCAACAAGACGGTGCAACTTCTGAGAGATGTGGTTCTAGGACAAAATATCTCAAGAAGTGCTTTCACGGTCGCCGGATTTAACAACTCCGGACTTCTTTTTGTACGGGTATTTAAAGAGCAAGGATTATCCCAACAACCACTTGACCAACTTAATCAAAACATTCGGGACGAAATTAATGAAATACCGGTTGAAATGTATGAAAATGTGATAAAAAGTGATTTACAGAGCCCGCATTTGTGAGGCTAACAAAGCTGACATTGTCTTTCATTCGTTATTTCCAAAATTCATTTTTTATATATCTACAAGTTATACCCGGCGGATACCACTGCATTATGGCTACCTATGTACATATTATACCAACACCACCTGCAAACCTTTTTTTAACTCTTATCAAAATGAAAAGAACTCTAGATTTCAGCTCGTAACTCTGTGCTTTTGTATTTTTTTTTTAATTTAGTCCTCTGACGACTTTGATAAAATAGCAATAGCTGCTTTCTTCCTTTGACAGTGTTATCAGTTCAAAGGCAGGATCTTAATTTCAAGAATTATGTAACACTGCCGAAAGATTGGCTCCGAAATACACGAGTAAATCACGAAAACAATATCAGCCAAATGACCTCCACGACCTCTGTTGCAGATTTAGGCTCTTTTGATAAATTTTCAATTCAATTTGCAAACAAGGACATGGATGTTGGCTCTCTTTCACTTTCTTCTTTGATTACCATTTTGAGAAATGACTCGGTCAGGAAACTTTTCTCGCAAAAGAGCAATGTTTTCACCATTTGTGTGGCACGTAGCACCGTCTTAATGGAAATTAACAGCGCCCACATCCATGTCTTCACGTTCCGGCCATTAAAATTAATTTATCATGGTTCCATAGCGCAATCCGTTCATCGTGGCAGTCGTCCCGGACTCATTTTAAATAAGGCCCAATGATGCTTATTGCCCAAACGCGTTCCAAACTGTTTACCCTTTGGATAGAGAGGCTTGTAGGCAATCAATCTGGTATTTTCTGAGCGCCAAATGCGTCAATTTTGCTTTCTAATTCTGAAAGTACAATGGACGAATCGACGACTTGAAGATGGAACTGCCTCATGATACTGCGACCTAAAAGATCTATATTCTATTGTATCATAGGATACTAATAAGTCCAAGTGGCAAATCACCTTTCTAATAAAGGCGAGTAAGTCCTTGGTTGACGCATTTTTTAATTCATACGGGCTAAGGAGTTCTTTGTGTAGGGTACGTCGTCTGACCCCGAAAAGTGCCGGGCAATCACAAAGGACGTGGTCGGTTGTTTTGACCTCTTCTAAACAGAGTCGACAATCGGTCTCGCTAGACAGCACTTACTTGTTCAGGTAGTGGAAAGGAAATTTGTAAGATACCTAATATCCTTCTTATTGTTCTTATTGATTTCATACAAATCCAAAACCTAAATGACAGAGTAACGATGCTGCTGATGGTCCACAGGCTCAAGTTCGTGTGTCAACTGAACCTTATACATATGCTTTATGACCTAGGCCTCTATGCAAAGTATATGGAGTGTTCTTTGTGATATGCTCAATTCCTGAGTTCCACAAACCTGAGTTTCGACCACACTTCGAGCTAAAGAAGCAATATTCCCAGTTGCTCGATTTCGGTTCTTCACGTCGCAAACTTGCCCCCACTAGATGCATGAGCCTATTAACCGCATGAGTAAAATCTATAACTAAATATAAACTTTCTTGACTTTAATCGTAACAATATTACACTAAAAAATGTATTGCGTAATGTAGTTCCTCGCACATAAATACTAATAATGTATATGTATTTTTCTTATTTTGTGTTTATTTATTGCTTGTGGTAGTGTTGTCAAGTAGCGTAGCCTAACCACTAACACCAACACTAAATGATGATGCATCAACAGGGATGCATATTTTGCCCCGGCAAATCTCTGCTTGTGGTTGTTGCTTGTATTAAGCACACCACGACAAAGATCTGATAGTGTATAAAAAAAAAAAAAAAAAACATCACAAAGGATCTAAAATTATGCGTTAAAATTTACCTACATATAGGGGATAGAAAAATAACTTAGTCAATTGACTCTTTCGAACAGCAGTGCCGTAATATTTTATATATCTTTTTATAAAGAGTATTCTAGGGGAATATTAAGTTGCGTTTAGTTTTTCCAAAATTACATGATGATTCGGAATTTTGAGCGAAAAGTCCTTTTTTCTTAACAAAAATTTGCAACATATTTTTACGTGTCACCATTCAATGTTTGCTCTCTCACACACGCGTGATTGTACTGTTTTGTTTTTGTTTTTTAGATTTGAATGCTGCCGTTACATAAGGCCATATTTCAAAATATTTCAATATATTGCTTTATGTCGATTTATGAAAGTGACTTAAGGCCATAATGGCTGTATGTCACCTTGAAATCGATTGTTTCCCTTACCAAGTGTTTCCCAAAGTGGGGTACGCGTACCCCATGGGGGACGGAAAGGGTTCGGTGGGGGTACGCGTTGCATCGGGATTTGGCTGTGCCTGATGCAAGAAGCAGCGGACTTTTTTTGAATTTAGAAAAATAATAAAAAACTTCATTACTTGTTAATATTGCGTATTCCCCCACTTCATGGCCCCAACAACAGTGTCACACAGAAAACTTCAGTACATATCGATGGCCCCGTGCAAGAAGATAATAAGTGCATTTATGCTATTTTTTAGGAGAAGCTTTTAAAGTTTTTTGATTATAACTTTTTTTCTTATTAACGGATTTTCAAGCCGAATGCTTTATTGCTCTCATAATTTTTATACAGACAAATGAAAGTTTCGTACACCTCTTGAAACCTGTGTTTCACTAAATTCTTTAAAGCAGTTGGACACCTTTAGAGCCCATTTTCTGCGATGATTTCATCGCGAATGTAGCACTTGGCTTTATGTGAGGCTTTTTCAACAACATTCGGCGAAGATAAAATTATACCTACTTCTCGAGGTTGAACCCGCTACAGTTATTTTTTTTTTTTTGTCAAAAAGTCCCACTGCCTTGTTCTGCATTCGATTTTGTAAAACTTTGTAAAAATTTCATACCTTGCCTCATCCAAAACCTTGCTTTCACATTTCATCCTTCCTTTTGGGGAGACGTAATGATTTCCTAAATTTTTCGAATGGCTTGATTTCGTTTCCAAATCGTTCATATATACATATCTTGATTGTTATCGAAATACCTATGTAGTATGTATGCATTTTTTATTTAAATTTTTGACGAGAGGTACTCAGTGCTATGAAAATTATAAAAGGGGTACATAGATGTCAACGTTTGGGAAACACTGCCTGATTGAATTTCAATCAGCCCATGAGCCATCTTTAAAAGTTCAAAATTATTAAGACGGAGCATGATTTTATAACAACTGTTAATATTTATTTTTAATGGATACAATTATGTAAATTTAGGAGAAAGAAATTAATTAATCTTTAGCGCTTAATAAAATATACCATACTTGTGGTATTTTTAACAATTTGTCAACAAATTGAGCTGAGAATGGGATTGTTCCTCTTGTTGTTTCATCTAATGCTTTAAATCTATGTATCTAATTTTCAAATCCAAACTTCAGGTTTTGAGCATAAGATAAAGCCTAGTGAGAAATTCGCGTCAATTTTATTTATAAAATTTCTTTTCTCAAATTCTCAAGTAGGTAGTAGAATTTCGCTTCTTTTCTCATTACTATCTAGCTATATACGTAGATTATGAAAAATTAAAATTTGGGAAAAGGAACGTATAAAATTTTAGTTTTTGAGAATTGGAGAAAATAAAACTAACAAAATCGCGCAATTTGTTTAGTTTTATTTACTCCAATTCTCAGAAACTAAAATTTTATAAGTTCCTTTTCTCAAATTCTCAAAAACTAGAATTGTTTAGTTTATTTTCTTATTAGCTATGTAGATTATGAAAAACTAGTGTGCCCGTGCGAGAACTCTCGCAAGAGAAATTCCAATCCCCAAAAAAACAAACTTCCCGTTCCCATCCAACATCCAAACTTCCCATATTATTTTCATCTGTCAACTCATGGAAATCATACGGGAAGTGTTTATTCTTTTGGGAGTTAATTTTGGGTAGAATATTTGTTTTGATAGAATTTTTAATTTGTTAAAAATTTATATATGTGAAAGTGCAATTCGTCAGTGCTCCAGGAAAATCCCTTTCTTTTGACACCTCATTCGATATGATTGGTTAAGTGTGAGAGCCGCAATATATATGATTAAAATTTGAGACAAGAAACTTATAAAATTTTAATTTTGGAGAATTTTGAGAAAAAACTTAAATTTTAAGTACCAGTTCTCAAGTACTAGAATGGATGAAAAGGATTTGGCTGCCTAATGTAAAACCGGATTTTTTTTTTTTAAATCGTATCTTTCCGAACATTTTGGACTTTAATCCCATCTTCGAAAAAAAAAAAAAATTCCCACCCCGTCGGGACATACATAAGTCCCTAATTCAATTTGGGTCTTAATGTCCCACTTAAGTCGGACTTATGTCGCTGCTCCGATAAAGAAATAGTGGGAAACCATATGGTCTTATGTCTCAAATCTATATGGTCTTATGTAGCCTTTGAATAGTGACATAAAGCCATACCCTGAAATATGGTCTTAAGTCGCATTGTGAAAGCGTCATAATGCCATATTTTGAAGTATTGCCTTATGTCGCATGGTCTTATGTCACGGCACCGATTTGAATTCTTCACTTGCGTTTTCGTGTAGCTCTTTACTTTTCGCACTTTTTGTAGTTTGGAATTCACTTTGAATGTTGTAAAACCTTAAGTAATCTGGAAAACTCTACTAAACTCAATTGTTCCCTTTCAGTACGATTCACTCCTCTTTCATCCTCTCTAACTTTCCCGATGATCCGTGTTGTCCAAAACATTTTAAAGTTATTTATATGTACATTATCTCCTTTAGCACGCGTGTAATCTGTTTTCATTAAAATTCTCAGCTGAAAATAATTCGTCACAATATTTTAAATTAAATTATGCATTCCTAGAATCTAGACAATGCAGACTGCGCACCGTTTAGTTGTCTTTGGAAGGAGAACATCTGCATGCAGGCACGTAGACATTTTTATTTGCTTTATTTATTTATTTTCCGTTTATATTTGCCAACTTAAGTTTCTACTCATGTTTTAATTTCCGTCTGCCCCCATGTTTATATTCTTGCTTGTAGGCTTATAGCCTCTCTTTGTTTCTTATGCTATTCAGCAAGTGTAGCAAAACCTGATGTTTCTAGCCTCAGACTGTGATGGATGTAGATCTTCAGAGAAGACACGTACAGTCAACCTTTAAGTTGGCTTTGTACTTGTACATAAACATTTAATTGTAGCAAAAGCAATGCAATGTTTTCATGAGTCGAATTCATTTAAAACAAACTAAACAAATGATTTATTTTTAATATAAAATGTGATGAGCCATGACATAATTCAGTACCTACCTGACTTGAAATATACTTCATAATGCTCGTAGGTATAGTTGTCACATTTATCAGGACTCCATGCTGGTGAAATGAAAAACAAAACAAACAAACAAAAAACACTAAACAAGACACTCACAATTGTACAGTTAAAGGACATGACATAAATTTCTCAATAGGACAAAAAACTGCACCTTCTTATCTTACAATCAAAAATCAATCGTTGGAGTTTTTCTCGCAAAACCCATACGAAGGGTGCGTTCGTTTCGTAGTATAAAGCAGAAGCAATTGTATGTTAAGTCGACATTAATAAATATTGTATTATGGCGAAATATTGTTTAATGTAAACATACTGATCTGTAATACGATATCAGCTTCAGAGTGATGGGAAATGATTTTTTCAGATTATACATTTCCCAATTTGAAATCGTAACTTTTACGACTGAATTGTAATTATTTTTAACCCGCCGTCACTCGCGCGGGGTGTTATTTGCTCCCCACTACTTTTAATTTTTTTTTTTAATTGTTTTTGAACCGCACCGTTCTAATAGCTGATTGTACTGTATCGTTACATCAACAGACGCGCGCTCCTTAGTTTTGCTCGTATCGTTGCGGTAAACGGGTAAACGAACGTTTGCAAACATGAAATAACCTTTTCTGAAAAAAATTAAATATTCCAATTTTTGGACCCGTTTTTGTCGTATAGAATTTATAAATAAAATATTAACTTTTGTAAAGTGTATTTGTTTTAAATAAAATAAAATAAAAAAAAGTATTGCTGAGCGGCACTAAGCTGTACGTTTATAATAATGTAATTTAAGAGAGATAATAAATAGAAACAAACATAAAAAGGACGTGTATTTTAAATCAAAATATAATCAAAGATAAAGATAAAATACTATTTATAGACCATTTGCACTTTCTATAAAAGAAATTGTTTTAATTATTAGGTAATTATAAGGTAAGGTTTATGTGTCCAATACCTTGACCATAGGCCTGTTTGAGCCCTTTAATTGAAGAAAACTAAGCTTTTAGCTTGGGGTGTTAGTGACACCCCGCGAGTAACGGCGCACAGTGGTTCAGCAGAGGATAAAAGTAATTTTTATGAAGGTTAAATAAGTGGCTGTTTTTCATTTGGATTTTATAAAAGATTAGGTGGAGCATCAGAATCAATAAAAAAATAAACTTAGAAAATAAACAACCTACGATTTTGGGTTAAAAACAAGCCAGAATTCAAATAGGATTTAGAGCATAAAAATTATCTTTTTTTGCAAAAAATCCCGTTAGGTGAGATGATGTAATACATTTGATGCATTGAGTCTTCAGCTTTACAGGCAAATAGAAATTGGCCTACTACCTTCTTGTGACGGCACGCGTTTAACGTAAAGTGTACTACCTATATTTTTTTTTTGCAATTTCGCTGATATTGAAAAGTTAGTTAAGTATTCATATTGGGTTAAATTGAAAATTCATGTCTATTTATAGTTAGAGTAAGTTATAAATATATTATTCTGACTCGCACTGGGCCTGTTTTATTGATTTAAGTTCATAGGTAGTTTCGGAGATAAGGGCGGGGAATGGAGTTTTTCACACATTTTCGACAATAACTCCCAAAGTTTCTTACAGAAAAAATTGGAACAAAAATATTAAAATCTTTGCTTAGAGCCCTTTCGAATAATATAGCACAGGATATATTTTTCAGAAATTTTTTTTTCGAGTTTAAATTTTGCCCATACAGGGTTGGTTGTTTCAAATATGTGGACCACCGTAATGTATGAGTGTGCTCAATTTAAAGTTTCTAAGTAGAACGGTCCTTGATGCTTTTATCGTGACAGATATTTTAGAGTTAGAGCGAACTTATAATATTTCCGTATTACCATATGGATACGGAACCTTTAAAAATTATAAAAATACGGTAAATACATTTGAGTTTATTTTTATTAAAAATCATTAATATTTATTCGTCAGATACCAGTTTTAAGCCGATTTTTAATAATCCAAATACTTTGGTGAAAAAATCATCAAATCGGTTCAGTACTTTTAGAGATATTGAATTATTTTCGCACTTCCATACAACCTGAACCACTCTGTGGCGTCCATGAACAGGTGCGCGAGTAACGGCGGGTTAAGAACTCTGATAATATCATACAAAACATAACAATATTTAAAATAATAGGTATAGCAGTCTTATATCATCAATATTTGTAAAAAAAACATAAGGTATCATACTAATAGTACATTACCATCAATATCAGTTATTAAAAGCTCTTTATCAATTTTGAAAATATGACACTCTTCTTATTTTCAATTAAAGTTGAACAAGTATCAACCTCTAGCCTATTTCTGCCATTGGTTTTTATTAAAATTTTGATACGAAATATTTATTTCCACACAGGCCGAAGAATGTGGTATTGAAAGTAAACCTTGAACTATTCTACATTATATGTTTTTAAACATAAAACCACTAAATTCATTTTTAATAATAAAAAAATTGAAATTGGAGCATTTTTGATTTGAAGTACCTATGTATTTGGTTAGTTTTAACTTTTTCGAATCAATTGTAACTGTATAACTTTGATTTCTTTCAATATCAAGAATGTAACCAATTTTACATCACTCTCCTAAGTTGTCTGCTCGTGAAGAGTGTCATACCGCAGCATTCTGTGGTTCGTTGGACAAAGAAGCTTCAAGTCGAAAATCGCTGTAAAATTGTCGGCCAATTCACAATGAACGCGTCCGTTAATTTTTTTGACAGCGAGTTTTGATTGTGTAAAAGCAAAAATCGAAAGAACAATTAAGGAGTTAAAACATTTCAATTAATAGAAAAAATTAGAACAAAAGAAAAAGCGGAAAAAAAATCAGCAGAAGAAGGAAATTGGTTGGATCCAGCTGTAAATGATGAAGTGAGTGCGCGGTTTGTATGAAAAGGAAGGCGAAAGGTTTGCTTAAGCTGTCAGGATGAGTCCTCAAATATTCGATATACAGAACCATTTAAAAAAAAACCGATAACAAACGTCACTTGTGTCATCTCGTAGAAAATTTTCGATTTTGAAATCAAGCGTTGTGAGTGAACGAGTCTCACGCTATTCTATTTTTCTTCAGACATTTCCTTTGTTTGTCAATTTGTAAATTTCCTTTGTAAATCAATTTTAGAACTCCAGTTCGACTAGTGTAAGACCTCGCTCTCGAAGTTTGGATTTCATTCCTTATCAGTCTATGGGTCTTTGATATCGCAAGTCGTCATTGAAAAGCATTAAATCTGTGGCCACAAGGAAAAACGACATAAGTCGACTTATGTCGAAATTGAGTTTTTTACACCAACGGATGCGCAATATTTGATTCTATTTGCCATATTTTTTTTTTTATTTTTATCTCTAGCGGTTGCTGAGTTATAGACCACCAAAAAACAACATGAGTAATGTTCCCGCAAATTTTCTTATGGAAAAACAACATAAGTAAAGATTTTCCGGAAGCTTTTGACATATGTTCTTATACTCGAACAGCTATCGAAACTAACGCAACCCATAAGTAATTGTATAAAAAAAATTTTTTCTCATCTTTATTTCTGTATTAACAACTTTCTTATACGATGCATAGTTTTCTGTAAGATAACGTCAAATCTTTCAACTGCTCTCCTGAAAAGTTGTAAAAATCGACTTATGCTGTTTTTCCTTGTTGCCACAGAAATATACTCGTACCTCGTCTACGGTCTTGCCTATCGCCCATCATTTGTTGACATCATAACAGAAAAGAACCAAAGATGGTGAATTTGTAAGGCCTAATATTTGTAGAGTTGAAACCCAGCTTCTCCGAGTCCACTGACTGTGCTATGTTCTAGAATCCATATTAACTTCGTAGCTTATTAAGCTGTGCATTATGCTATCGGCACTTGCTTCGATATTATCCAACTGATATCTTTTTTGAAAATGCAATGGCAATGCTGACCAATGAATAACTTGATTTAAAGTAAGCTACGGTTTCAGTTAATAGATATGGAAATATCTTAAGCCTTTCGTGTCAGATTGTGGAAGCTAACCCAAACTTTAGGATTTTCAACCACTATGAGAGACAAAAGGATTCTACTTGTAATCGTAAGCAGCATTGTTCCGGAGAAATGTTGGAGTTGAGCCATTTTCCGAGCCATTCCACACCAGGTTGAGCCAAGTTAGTAAAATTACTGAAAATCTGAATATGAATGAGCGGGGGGGCAAACAAAATTGCTACTTATGAACACGAACACAGCAACAGCATAACACCAATCTTATGTTAAAATGCTTCAGGACAACTGCGTTAATTTGGTATTATGACTTACGAATCGAAAAAATCACACTCGCTTTTAAAGTCACAAATTTGGCGAAATGTGATATCAACTTATTACGGTTCGCGAAAATTCAAACATTCTATTCGGATGTGCAAACCGTAATAAAACTCTAAGAAAGTATCACAAAATATTGAGGCATAAAACAAATAACATTAAACAATAGCATATAAATAAAGACAATAACAAATAACTGAGAACAGAAACAACACGGCTAACACTTCCTTATTTCATCTTTAGGTTGTTAAAATGCCCACATGTTTTTGTTTATCCCTTTTAGGGCTCTTTAAAACTTATTTATTTATTAAGTGATATAATTATTTCATACTTTAAGCGATTGTGATTATTTTTGTCTCAATGTTATTTGAAGATTGAATATTCTTATTTCCTGATAGCGATTCATTGTTTTTTAATATTTTTTTTTAAGAGAATGAAGTTTTGAGTCCAATGAGCCAAATGTGAGCCATTTCTTTGTGACTCGGAGCATTGAGCCGAAACATAAATTCTTGAGCCGAATTACCCAATTGAGTACTTCAGCACAACGCTGATCGTAAGATTCTACTTGTCGCTCAAATCGAGAAGAAGGAGCATGTTATTATAATATTTTTATCATCCGAATTTTGTTTGGCCTATTTTTCAAGCTTACAAATGCCAAAAAAGATCTTTGCAATCTGAGACGCAAGATATGAGTATTTTCAGTTGATTCAAATTAATTATAAAACACTACACTGTTATATTACTTAAAGGATCTTTTTTTAGCTTGATCAGGATTTCGGAACCGAATTTCGAGATATTCGGAAGACGGTATGATGTGACGGACGCTTACGTTTCCAGCTGTGTTATATTTGCAATCATAAGGTCAGACTTTTGAACTCTGAGCCATCACTTTAGATGCTGTTGTGACGTTTGTAAAGGAACATGTGTCAACGGAACTTGACGTTAGTATTTACCATTAGTCGGCTCCAATTCCAACACTTCCAAACCCAACGAAGAAATCTTCTTGGCACATTATATTAACTTTCCGTTCAAATTTACTTGTTGAAACTGTTCCAATATTCGATTGGATGTCATCCCTGTTTGCTAATCGCCGCTAACGTTTTTTTTTTCTTCGCACTTCAATGACTTTCTTTTGTCATTTTGTGGATATTCTTTCGATTTGATATCAACATTCGATCAAAGCGCGCAGATCAAAAGATCAGTGAAAATATTTACTACCGCAAGTCCTTTGTTCGGCGTCTCTTAATCTGCACGGATTCTCGGGATTAGGATGTGTGCCCGATGCCAACAGCAATGATTTCTCATAACATAATGGGAAGATTATGTACGATTATTTCGCTTGGCGTAAAACTTTCAACGTTGACAGCACTGAAATTAAGAAAAAAAAAATGACATTTTCCATCAGGGTGGTTTCATTACGTCGACGTCCTCGCCTTTGGTGAGCTACTTCCTTTTCTGTATGCTGCCATATGGGAGAGCCGAAATACAATTCACCCCAAAACAGAGAGAAAAACCCTGCCAAATTGGCTTGTAAACACGTAATTATGGGGTTGCCTAACACAATTATTTAAGGGTGGTAATTAGGAGCGATTAGCTTGTGTTCTATACGAGCACACCCATCTGATGTCAATACGACATGGAAATGTGTACTCGTAGTTTTGATTGAGTGTCCATGCCAGTGCCAAGGGGAGAAACTGCCACTGCACCGATACGTCACCTGTCAATTGACAGAAATATTGGTCCAGCAATTTGTACAAGGCGCAAAAAATGAAAATACTTCAAAGCATCTTTTCCCTCAGCCAAGAAGAGAAAAGCAAAAAAAAAAAAAGACGATAAGACAAATTGAACGAAACAAATGAAGCATGAAATGCAACTCACGAAAGTAATAAAAAGAATTTCTTTGCGCACCTTTTTTCAATCACACGTTCTGGGGTGATGAGGAATTGATTAAACGGATTTTTTTCTCCGATATTGAACAACTCAGCTCAGACATCATTTGTCAAAGTGCGAAACGCTATTGCTCCAGTTTGCAGTGGAAATTGATTCTTGATTGATGGCTACCGAATATGCATATCCTGTCTGCTTGAGTTGAACTAATTTCTGTCAATTTGTACGACGCACGAGTACGTACGAGCAATTAATTTACTTTTCATTGCTATTCCCCGAATCGGGAACCTGGTTCGTGGATCACGTTTCGTTTGTTTTCTTACTCTCCGAAGAGATTCAGATCTTTATCTCTTTGGACCAAAATTTAAGTCAACAATTTCGAAAACTGGCCACTTTGGCCCGTGGCAAACGCAAGACCTATTTTAATTATAAACAAAAAAAAACCAAACGGCTTATATGCGCAGACATAAAAACAAACCAACTGTCTACGCACACATTTCCATATGGCAGTCGCAGATATGATCTGCTTTTGACAGTCTCAAACCGCGCCGTGCTGCTGTCAGAAGTGGCAGCGAGCGCGGAGGAGAATCATATTTGCTGGACCAGTTGGCGGTGGTGTCGGCAAAAGCGGAACACAGTGGATGGCCATCTTGATAGAGTGTTGAATGTGAACAGTTTATTGCGCTTGATTCAAAGAGTGATGCCGCGACGATGAATGAAATGACGTTTTTATTTAGTTTTTTTTTTATTTGCTTTTGTTTGGGGATTTCTTTAGAGATCTCCTCAGTGTGATCGAGTCTTCGTGTGTGTGTGTGTGATAAGTCGGCTAATTTGTAACGAGAGTATCTTTTCACGGGCATACAAAGCTAAGCTATACGACCGCAACGGAACAAAAATAAAGTGCTTAGCACAGGTAGATGCCTATATTTCATCATTTCGTCATATTCGTTTTGTTGGTCTTTTCATTTCGGCGTTTTGACGGAAATAAATTACCCGCAATTACTTATGCGATGATGACATAGTTAATGTTATTCTTCGGTGACAGTTGCTGTCATGTAGCATGAAAATGATGGTGTACATACATACATATATGATGCAATGGCATTGCATGAAAGGAAGATTGGATTAAGGATGTAATTTGTTTGGCAACTGTGGAATGTCAATCGAAATAGTATTCTCACTAAATTGGATATTGAGATTGTTGGAAATGTCAGAAGATTAAATGTCATTTAAACAGTAGTACCTCGGTAATGTGAATTTCTCTAAAATATGAACTAGCAAAACTCTACAGTTTCATCTCTGTAATAAGAATTTTGGTAATTTTCCTGTTTATTGTTCTTTTTGCATGCTAACCGTTACCTATTTGTCTTCCAGTAAAAAACTTAAATCCCAAAAGGCCTTGTCT
Organism: Brachyopa scutellaris; assembly: GCA_949775065.1. Lineage (NCBI taxonomy): Eukaryota > Metazoa > Arthropoda > Insecta > Diptera > Syrphidae > Brachyopa > Brachyopa scutellaris. The sequence goes on from OX459113.1 coordinate 78,014,350, forward strand.
TAATTAGTTCACTTTATCGAAGTACCACTGTGTTCGAAAACTGACTTTTATTAGACGAACAAAACTCTATGCTCAGAGCGGCAACGCAATGCAAATAAAAGATACCTACTAAATTTTTATGACGGTTAACTGATATTTGCTTTCGATAGGCACCGCAGCTAAATGTAGTTGTTTATCTGACTACAGTGCAATTCGTTTTGACTGTCAGCCATTTCCATGTGGAACTTCATAGTCTTCAGTTAAACTTCCGATGAATATTTAAGTTATACATTTTGAATGCCCTGCTCATCGAAAATAAAGTAATCGGAATAATCGATTCTGTAGTTTGTTCCGGTCGGCAGTCGGCACTCTTTAAGAAAATTGTTTAACGTAAATTTCAATTAATGAAAAGGAATATAGTCGAAACTGGTTAAGTGGAACATACATAGGTGGAATACCTCTTTTAGCAGGCCAAATTGTACCATCAGTTACAGTTTTACTTAAAAAGCTCTTTAACACGTTGACTGCCAACTACGAGTGTACTCGTAGTGAGGCGCCTGCTTCAGTACGCCACCTACGAGTATGCTCGCACTTGGTAGATGATTTTTCATTTGTAATTTTGTCTGTAGCCTACAGAGCTAGACTCTCTAACCCCAATTGGGAAATAAGCATCTACAATTCCGATTTTTCACCTTTTTTTGAATTTGAAATTGCAATAAGGTAATAGTGCAAAACAACCAAAGTTATGAGTGAATCTTATTTTAAAATGAAATAAAAGTCAAAATATTTTATAGTATTTTTTTAATTCAATTACGATTTACATTAATCTGCAAACGAAAGAAAACAAGGAAACAAAAACAAAACGGGACAACGGTACCTCAGATACCATTTTTGTTTAATACGAGCTAACTCGTAGCTGGCAACGATAACACCATGTCTGTTTCCATTGCCAGCTACGAGTATACTCGTACATATTTATTTATATATACAGTGACTCCAAAAACTATTCGCTCATCCACCTATGTGACGAAAAAAAGGCTGTAGAATAAAAACTAGTAGGACCACAAAAATGGGGTTTATATATATTTATTGTACACCAAAACACTTAAGAAAAAAAACAAAATCAACTGGGGAATCCATGAATCTCACAATTATACATCCAAAAAGTATTCGCTCACTTATAAAGAACTCAGTTTTTTTGCCAGCTAGTACTTTGTTGGTCCACCCTTATTTCTTATAATGTGTGCCAATCTTGTAGGCATAGAGTTTACTAGGTTTTGGGTTATTTAAGGAGTAATTTTATCCCATTCTGTTATTAGTGCAGCTTTCAAATCAGCTTTGTTCCGGATTGTATGTTGTTTGATGTTTTGCTCCAATATATTCCAGACATTTTCAATTGGATTGATATCCGGAGATTGTGGAGGACTTACAATCCATTTTGGTGTGTTGTAAAGCAGCCACATCTTAGTGTTCCAAGCTGTATGCTTAAGGTCATTGTCCTGACTAAAAATGTAGTTGTTATAAAGACCCATTTTATTTGCACTATATTGGAGATGTGTTTAAAGAATGTTGATATACTCTTTGTGGTCCATTATACCATCAATAAAGTGCAAACTACCAACACCTCTGGCACTCATACAACCCCACACTAAGACAGATCCACCCCCATGCTTAAATGTCGGTTTAAGGTTCTTTTCCCCTAGTTCGGTATTTTTCTGTCTCCATACCAAGCATCTGCCATCTGAGCCACAAATATTATATTTACTTTCATTGGTAAATATAAATTTGTTCCAAAAATCTTGTGATTCATTCCTATGTTCTTTTGCGAATGAAAGCCTCTTCTTTTTGTTGATGCTGCTGATGTATGGCTTTTTCCTAGCCACCCTCCCATGATAACCGGCATCATATAGGGCATTTCTCACGGTGTTAACACTCGATTGGACTCCAAATTCATTTTGCATTTCTGCGTGAATTTGCGTAGCACTTTTTTTTGGGTTGTGTTTTACTTTTTTAATTACCGCTCGCTTTTCTCTTTCACTTAAAATGCATGGTCGGCCAGATCGCGGAGCACTAGATAAATTGTTTCTGCCGGAATACCTATCGATTATACTTTTTACCGTGGAAAATGGCCGATTAACGGTTTTAACAATAGATCTAATCGATTTACCGGATTCACGCAGATCTAATATAATTTTTCGTACTTCCACTGATGTTTCCTTTCCTTTTCTACCCATATTCAGTAAAAATCACCACTGATCACAAAAAATTTAGAACGAACTGCTCCGTTGTTACATTCTGAATAACAAATATTGAGCCATGCGTCTGTTTTCCCTACTTTTTCTGTTGGAAGTCCCGTTACTTAGAGATAAACTACAGTGGCCATTGACTGAGCGAATACTTTTTGGATGTATAATTGGGAGATTCATGAAATCTTTCTTAATTTTTTTTGTTAAACTATGTGATATCCCAGTTGATTTTGTTTTTTTTTTCTAAAGTGTTTTAGTGTACAATAAATATATATAGACCCCATTTTTGTGGTCCTACTAGTTTTTATTCTACAGCCTTTTTTTCGTCACATAGGTGGATGAGTGAATAGTTTTTGGAGTCACTGTATACACTACGTTTCACTTGAATAAAGGCAACACTAAAATTTCACTAAACAGTGAGTTATGGCCAGGAAAATCGATACACAACTATAATTATTGATTGTAAACAAAGTTTCAGAATCTCTCCAGAGAACACCCTTACAAAAATTACTTTCCCTTACAAAGTAACGGGATTTTTCCCAAAGTTTGTAAAAAGATTCGGAAAAGTATGCAGTGAAATCGGTTCACATGAATAAAGGCAAAGGCAATAATTAAGGAAAATTTGCGCATTTTGATTTTATTTATTATTATTTTTTTGGTTATTACCATAATTCATAATTCAACAAAGAAGTTAATAATGCGTTTAGCCACCGTTTTCTGAAATCACTTCAAATATGCGGTCTGGAAGTGAGTCGTATAGAGATATTATGTAATTAAGCGATATTTCGGCCCAAGCTGACTTAATACCCCGGAGAAGTGGTTCTTTATTGTCGCACTGCTTCCCCCCTTCGTATTCTTTGCGTGCTAGCCATCCCCAAACATTTTAAGTCAGGTGAATATTGCGGCCAATTCATCATTTTCACTTTCTGGCTTACAATAAACGACTTTACTACGCGCGCAGTATGGATTGGTGCGTTATCCTGTTACAAAGTCCAAGGCGAAGGTCCAAACAACTCGTTCAACTTAGGGAAAGCTGACTCCAATATTCCTTTGTAAGTAATTCCCATCATTTTAGTGCTCTGAACATTCAGGTAAAGGCGCGTTATCATAGCGGAGAGCGCGGATGATGCAAAGAAGTGTATGATAACGCGAAAAAACGGCTGTTCTTTGCGTAAATCGTGAAAATAGAAACTATAGCCATACGGTCCATCTAAATTAAACTTCTTTTCTTCGGTGAAGGACGCGTTATCATAGCCGAGAGGGCGGAGTAGCGATCAACTTTTATGGAGCACTTCAGCTAAATGTTCAAAGCACTAAAATTATGAGAATTATTTCATAGAGAAACAGAGTTGGCATACGGCGTACGACGTGTTAAGTGAAATTGTCTGACCTCTGTAAGCTGAACTCATATATACAAAAAAAGACTTCTATTAGTGGGATGATGACCTCTATCTGTTTGACGTGGGAGCCCCAAATGGGGATGAGTTGACATAGCTCTTGAAATCGGTCGATAGTGTTAGTAACATACGAGTTTTATTCATTCCTTGCACTTTTTTAAATGTACACATGGTATAAATACGAGTATACAGTTTTATGTAACTCCTTGATTTCCGGAGCCTTCTTGACTCCTATAAGTGCTCCTATAAGTACAGAAAAGTTACCTCGATAAGTGCAACTTCCTTCTTACGCCAATGCCAAGGTGTATTTCTTATTTTTATCTAGTTTTTATTTGCATATTCTCATTCTAGATCATAATTTCAAAGTTACTTTCTTGGATTCCTTAAAAAACATTTAAGTATCTGCACATATTACCCCTTTAGTGCAACATCCTCGGTTATTACTACTAGTTTCACTTCTATCAGTTGCGTAAGTCGAGTTCGTACTGTACTTTCTTCTTCTTAATACTTATTTCTACAAATATCTTGCACGAAGGTGGTCCAATTTAAATAAGATTAAAACTTAGACATGTACATTCCGACACAAAAAAGCAGTGAACTACGTACTGCTTGGCTGAAATTGATTACTCGATTTTAGTTTGTAGAGTCATATTGTATGTGAGATAGAACAGCGTACCAGCGCAGCCTTAACGCGTCCCTAAATGGTTGCCAAAATAAAACTAATAAACTCATTTAAATGCATTTTAGTTTTTAAGAAAAGCCGAACTCGAAGATGGCATTTGTTTTATGAAAGGTTGTTCAAAGTGGTCAGTTGCAGATTAAAGACGTCCAGTGATTACCATTCACAGTGGAGAGGGGCGTGTAATAAATTGTTCAGTCACATTCACATGCTTGCGGGGCTGTTGCCTCAATAAGATGTACATGCCTGAGCTAAGGTTTGAAACAACCTTCTTGGCTTTTTTAAAGATGTCTGAATGTAGTCGTAGTTCTTATTTGGCCTTTCTTTATTCCTAGCTCTTTACTATGTTAGAATTGATAGATGTATCTCTATATGAGACAGAACTTCTTAGTATGTACAAACAAATACATTTATGTGTGTTTGCTTACATGTACTGTACTCCTATATATACGCGCAAAACATATCCATCTCCTGACCATCTCCTGACAGAAAATATCACATTATCCCTGTTGACCATTATGGGCAATTTTCTGTCCACTCAGCATCGGAGATGACATTCCATTTAAAAGATACCATAAAACAATCTCCGGGGATTCGTCATCCTCGCAAAAATATTTTCATCACTCGCAAGCACTTTTTCTTGGGGGTGGGTTGAGATAGCACGGAGACGGTCGATGAGAGTACCTAGGATAAATGAATTTAACCCACACTGACAGTGACGATGGGTAGTGCTGATGGCTACAATTACCTTGAAAGCAAGATTCTCCTTTCAATGGCCTGAACGTGTCAAACATGCTTTTGCGATACTACTTGTAGATATAGAAAATGTTATCCTTGTTTATTTTTAAAGTCATATTCTAACAGTTTCTTTTTCTTATTTCCTTTACAGCATTTTAGAATTACGTAAAGAAAAATCACGAGATGCTGCCAGATCGAGACGTGGTAAAGAGAATTACGAATTTTATGAATTAGCCAAAATGCTTCCATTGCCTGCCGCCATTACTAGCCAGTTGGACAAGGCATCGATAATAAGACTGACAATAAGTTATCTAAAGTTAAGGGATTTCTCAAGTCACGGTGATCCACCATGGACGAGGGATAACTCAACAAATAGTAAAGTTTTAAAAAGTAAGTACCATAGACAAGTAACAATACAATTAAATTGAAGGTCGGTGTGCATAATATTTCAGTTTTATTCGTTCTCCATTATTGGCGTGTTTTATTTGAAACCTATATAATATGTGGACTAAACATGTGTCAGCAGCATTTTTTTTCATGTAGAATACAACAAAACCTTTAGACTGGATAATTATCCGTGTTTTGTTTGCTAGCCTACATAGGATTAAAAAAAAAAGCTTTCAATGTAAAATACAACAAAACCTTAGCCTGGATAATTATTTTGTTGTATTTTATATGGAAAATATGATGCTGAAACATGTTTAGTCGATGTAGGTTCGAAAAAAAAACACGCCTTAGTTACAAAATTCAAATGACAAATGTGCCCATTGCATACTTTTATGCGGCGTGTATCTACATTATATGAACCGATGAGATGGTTTGTGTATTTGATATGCGCTGATTTATCAGCTATCAGGATAACGTTTAAAATGTACATACATATTTACTTTAGACTTTAAAATATATCCAATTTGGTGGGAAATTGATTTGTTTTTATCATAAGAATGTTAATATTCGTTTGCTTTGGTCTGCCAGCTCGTATGCGCACCGAAATTTTTGCGACATTCTAACACTCTAGTGCTAAATTCTGACAAATTCAACAGTGCTTAGATGATATTAAATAAAAAAAATGTATGAAGTTTCTTTTATAAAATCAAATCAGTAATAAATTATTGAGCCGCCTTTGTGGTTTAGTGCAGACCAGTTGTTTTCTGCTCAATTCCCACCTTAGGGCTCGATTACTTTGGGGGAATAACCTGAGAACAATGGACCGTATCCTCGGGATGGTAAACACCCCATCACAACAGCACAATAACAACGATAGATTGTTGAGTAGGTTAGACACACACTTTGTTTACAGCACATTTCTGACACAACATCTTCAACCCCAATTAAATGTTTGCAAAGCCTTGATTCCGTCTGTATGCAAACGAGCAGAGGTAAAACGTAATATGACAAGTAATATATAATATGAAAAATTTTACAAACTTATTTACATGAAACAGTCCTCCTTAGCCAGACAGCTTAGGTGGCAATAATCAGGTAGTTCTTAAACCTTTTCATTCATTGTTTTGGAAAAGAAAACATTATGACGCAAGAATCAGCCTTAAGATATTCTTTAAAATCTTTCAGCGTATGTCGTTGGTAAATATTTTGAACCTTTTGATTTTCCCTTATCTACCAACAGAAAAGTATATGAATTATAGTTACAATATATTCAACTACCTATATATAAGTATACGTTATAGTTTACTTTTAACTTAGGTTAGGTTAGGTTAGGTTAGGAGGGTCGTTTTCTGTAGGTGCAATTTCACCCAATGGCCATAAAGGTCCATTGTGATGACCCTAGTTGTGCATGTTGGAAACTTGCATTTAACTAAACTATTTGGATCTTATGATAAATCTTTTTAGGTTTATAAGTGGTTTCTTAGCCAGGTCATCCAGGCAGTCGAAAAACCGTACTCTCATACAAGATAGGCACCATTCTTGAAGAGATTTTATTTTATCCTCATCAATGCAGCTTCTACGGAAGTCATTCTTTAGGATGCCATTTCTTCTGGCCATGTTTCCTATTGTACAGTGCCTTCTTTCCATTGAAAGTAGGGATGATGGACTGCTGGTCACTTGCTGTGGACTAGGCCACAATCCCTAGTATTACGCCATTGGTCTTCGAGTAAATTAGTGTTGTTGCGGTCTAGTTTGTTTTTAGCTGTGTTGAAAACAGGTATGACCTTTCTGTCAGCTAGTGTTATATCGATGTCAGAGCCGTTCCTGGCCAGTTCGTCTGCTGTTTCGTTCTAATTTATTCCTACATGTCCAGGTACTGATCAGAGTAAAACTCGATGATGTCTAAGTGCCGTGAGGTAGAGTCCTTTACGAATTTTGAGTCCACTGAATTGGAATCTAGTACTTTAATTGCAACTTGATGGGCAGATCTCCTTTCAGAGTAATTTACTTGCGAGGGCGATTTATGCTGCGCAAGCACAATAGCGTATATCTTTGATTGGAAGACGTAGATCTTCCTTTATCTGCCATCTGTAAAGATGGATGTAAAGATGGATGTCTGCCCGGTATGGAGACCTTGAAGCTCGTGGTGAAGGCAAGCTAAAGTTTATCGTAATCTGTACTTCTAACTTACTTTTTAACAAATCAAAAAAATAATCTAGCCAGGGTATACTTTTCCTCAGTTTGTTGTCACTTCTTCTTCTCTCCATTTAATCGACGAGGTTATGATCAGTTTGTTGTCACTGATAGCGTTTAAGCTGCCATACAGAAAATTCATGCAATCACAATCAATCAGTACGTTAAAGAGAAGAATTGGCCGCGAGTGCTCATATGGAAATTCAGTATCTAGGCTAGATAAAATTCATCCATGCTTTATAAAACTAATATTGCCATACATTCTTCCACTTTTAACCCATATTTATAATACGGTCTTAACTACAGCGTCCTTTCCAAGTGTTCGGAAGTTAGCTAAAATGATCCCAATCTTGAAAATAAATCGTCCGCTAACTCGTCCGCTGAGTGCTGACCAATTGCTATACTTCCATTCTCATCCAAGGTATTTGAAAAATAAGTTCATCGTCAAAAGTCAATTTTTCTTTTACACAAAAAGTTACTTTGTCCCAATCAGTCTGGGTTAAGACACAATCATAGCTGCACAACGACACTACTCAAAGTAACTGATGATATAAGGGTAACTTTGAATGATGACATGGGTACTTTTCTGACTCTTCTTGACTTTTCTAAAGCGTTTGATACTATGGACCACAAACAATGTATTTTTTCTCTCCCTCAGCCTCAAATTAAATGTTTAACTATCTCCATGGCAGAAAACAAGCGGTTGTAATTAAAAACATGACTTTCGAACAAATAGAATCCACTGCAGCGGTTCCTTAAGGTTCTATTTTAGGGCCGTTACTTTTCTCCCTATTTATCAACGACCTTCCAAGCATATTTCATAATCCAACAGTGCACCTGTACGCTGATGATGTACAATTGTATCATAGCTGCAAAACGTTTTCAGTCGAACATGGTATGCAAAATTAATGATGACCTCCAAAGAATTTTTAACTAAATGCTGAACTCTAGAAAATCTAATTGTATGATAAAACATATACCTGGTGTCCCAGTTTAGAGGTAGAATCTATTAACTGAGATTCCTGAAGTTCTAGCGAACAAAAAATCGTATGGCAGGGGAGAGTCTATTTTCACCACCCTCCAAGTTACAGCCCGTCGAAGTAAAGGACCTCCAATTTGGTGGTAAGACCACTTTAAATGATATAACTTCTGTACTACTATACTACAGAAATAGAGTTATACATTTTGAAGATACAATCAGAAGCGCATAAAAAATATTGAAGAGTTCATGTAATTCTATGCAGTCACAAAAAAGTTATGGCTCCTTAAACTCAAAATTATGAAAATTCGTTGTTGCAATTTTTTACTTAAAATGCATTTTTCTCAAAACTTTTACTTAAAAAAAACATTTTTTTTTAAAAACTTTTATCTCTGACCAATTCTCTAAAAATTGCTTACCTATGGTTCGGTTGCTCACTAGATCACAATACTCATAGGGTACCTTCGGGCATTATGGCGCACTTTTTTTGTTTCTCAAATAATTTCAACATGAAAAGCTTTTTTTATTAAAAAACAAAAACAGTTAGAAAATATAAGAAATCCAGCAAAAAAATACGTTAAATAATTCAATGATTTAAAGTTTTACAAAAAACCATAATGCCCTATGCATAGGGCAATCTGGCGTGATGTTCAAATTGCACTTTGATTTGTCACAAATATCAAAAGTGTTTTTGAATGAAGTACATGAGTCGTGAGACCACCTACGACTAATTATAATTGTGACTTGGCCTGTATTTGTCTGCCTGTTCAAAGCCGATTTAAAAAAGCTCCACCAAAGGACAACTAATACGATTCACTTCAATTCACTGTGTACACTTACCCCGTGCGTTTTATATTTAAGGAGCTACACCCAAATGAAAAAGAGCCAAAAATATATGTAGATGACAAAAGTGGGGAATTTTTTTGTTTATAATTTTTTCACCTTGTAAAGAAAATCGCAACACCGTTACAACTTAACATGGCACTCTATCAAGGAAGACTCAAGTTTTCCCATCGCTTTATTTTCTATAAGTAAACAGAAAATGTGATATTTACAAGGTGCGCCATAATGCCCCCTGCGCCATAACGCCCAAAGTTACCCTACATCTCCACAGTAATAGCCAAAATTTATGGATCTCTCAGAAATCTAAATTTATCGCAGAATTTCACTCCTCTGATTAAAAGGTTGATGCTAGTGAGATCTCTACTAATTCCCAACATAACATATGGCTGCTAAATTTACTATGGCACTAATGCAGCTTTCAAAAGAAAATTAAATGCTACATTCAATAATATAACCAGATACGTCTATGCTATGGTTGATCTCATCTCGGCATTTCGGAAAAAGATACTCGGATGTACATTAGATAAGTATATGGACTTTTGTAGACTAAAGCTTCTGCACAAAACTATAACCACCAAACAACCATCTTACTTACGAGTATTTAACAATCTAATTTCTTCGCTGTCAAATCGGTCCTTAAGCTTGATACCTTCACGTGTTTCATACACGTATCTATCTTGTTTCGGAGCGACAGTTTTTTGTCCGTGCTATTCGTCTCTGGAATTCACTCCCTTATCACTTTACAGGTAGTAGTACAGGCATCTAGGTATGAAGGCTTATTCTAAAATTGTATTTTTTTTTGTATGTATGTACTGTTTACTTTTATTTTTATTTTCATTTATTTTAATTTCTAAATACTGAATTGCATTAACTGTAGATTCATCTCACAATTATGGAATAAAGACATAGTTCTTAGTATCTATTATAAATGTTGTAAAACTGAATTAATAAATATAGGTACTAAATATACTAAATGTAGTGTCGTAGTGTTTAAGTAGTCTCCATTAGTTTTTTTATTATCTTGAAGTTTAAATTGATTGGAATTAAGATGAACGTGTGTCAATTTAATTTGGCTGAACATATCTCATATCTTCCAGGCAGAGTCACTCTATAGATCAAATGCCCTATAGCTGAGAGAGTCAAATAAATAAATAAATAAATATTAGGCATCAGCAGTCCTATACAGAACCGAGCCTAGCTGTTGACTACTGCTATCACAGATCCTAACGCGCAATACATTTGGAGTTATGCACTTTAAAGAATTCAGTGTCAACATTAGTTCCAATGAAAGTAGCACTAAACATTCCATATGCCAATCACGATCGTTGAAATTTCGAAAGCTTAAAATTTATTTAAGCCACTGGGAGTGACTCACGCCAGCCATTTTCAAATCAAAAGCAGCAAACTGTCATTCGACCAATACAAGATATATGGTGACATTAAAAACAACAAAAAAAAACGTCATTATCATTTACTTTGCATTTAGGTAGCCACCCATAATTAATCGTACCGCCATTAAATTCTTTATGGCTTCGTGTCGATTCCGTCGATGACGATTTCAGATTTCTCCGAATTTTTATTCACGAAAAATATTTACAAGTAAAAAAAATCCGTTTCTCCAGTCCAATGATCGCAAAGGTGTGTGCTGTTAGATACTTTGTAAGTTTGACAATCGAAAAGTCAAGTGCGATTGGTATGCAAATGGCCACATCACATCACATAGGCATTTCCTCCTTCTCGTTGTTGTCACAGCTCACAGCATAATTTGTCCACTTTATGCACACAGGAAAGGTAAAAACTGACAGAGGCCATTTTCGAAAGAGGTTCACTGTCTCTCACTGTCCCATCTACCGGGCTGCGTTCTGGAGACGTTAACGTTCACTGTACTCAAAGCATAAGGGACAATGTGGGTCGTTCGTATTGTACATAGTTTGTTGTAGGTGCCGACTTCACGCACTGTGCTTCTAAAAAAGATATTTGTTTGTTTGTTCCTTCTTAGATACTCGTACCAACTCTTTGGATACAACGAACACAAATTTCTTTGCGCACTCAGGCTTGGTGGGGCACTGTCGCCGCTTCTAAATGCGCCACATTTTTACATATTTAATAAACATTATTCCATTTATTTATTTATCTCTTCGTCTTCATTTTGTTTTCCCTTCCAATTCGCTTTGTGGGTTGGTGAAGCATTCCGTTGGACGCTGGCTGAATTTCAAATAGATGCCTTGTTGTGTGTACATTCTATCGGCCATTTTGGTTTCTATTTACAGATACAAACGTACCTACTTATATGGAATTTAATTCAATCTTTTATCATACATATTCGTTGTTGTTTTTTTTTTTTTTTTTTTAATTTATTTTTTTCATTTTTGACAATGCGTGACTAACGGTCGAGTCTCAACTCAAGTAATGGAGGTCTTCGAATCGATTGATATACGTGTACGCAATGATATTGTGAGACAGTGGCAATTTGCATAGGGTATTGAAATTAAGCGAAGGTCCGATGTCAACAGAAATATACAATATTATGCCTTGAAACATATATTTTGTGTTTTGAATTTTTCTCAGAATTTAATTGCGTTGACATCAGCATTAATGTTGGGGAATTTTTCATTTGCTTAATCGTAATTGGCAATTTATGTATCTAGATAGTTATCATCAATTGAAATAGATATGAGTCAGGTGCTATTGACAGTTTAATTGTCATGTTTGTTTATCACGATTCATCATGCAGGCTGTTAACTTGGTTAGTTCACCAGGATACTGATGAAAAAATCCCCATCTTTTAGAAATCATAACAAAAAACTTAAACCTAAGAAAGAAAAACCCCTAAATCTTTATGTAAATGAGATACTTTTCAGGTGAAACTTTTGTAATAACATTTGAGCTCTTAAAAACTTTCGTATACTTTTTGAACACAGTAAATCTCTTATTCCGCCTCCCTGATCACTGCAGCATCTTTCAAGCGGATACTATGGCGATTTCAGAAGCACTATTATGGATCAAGAGGAATGTAATATCATCTAACGATATTAGCATTTTCTCGGATAGGTAGACGGCCTTGAAATCCCTGTACTCAGTCTCATCCACTTCTAACACCACCTTCAACTGTTGTGCATCTTGTATAGAGATGGCTAAGCAGTTTAACATTCACCTTTACTGGGTGCCGGGGCACAGAGGCATTCAAGTGAATTGTAAAGCTGACAAACCTGCTAAATAACAATACCTATTCTACCAGATAAAACAAAAATAGGTATGTCCCTTCGTACTTACAAGATACTACTTAACCCTCCGATTGGGGAGAAGGTCCCTAGGTACCTTTCGATTTTTTTAAGTTACGCACTTTATAAAACCAAATATACAAAACTATTTAGGCAAAACTAGCATAATGGTAATACAGTACCTACATTTATTGAAAAATTGTACACAAATGCGTCTAGGTCCCTAGGGACCTTACAGCTTGTATATTGCTATCAGGACTGTCGCTAATCGGAGGGTTAAACTTGATAAAACCAATGCTAGATGGTAAGGTGGATCTACTTGCCTTTCTACCGACAGATCTGGCTTAGACTGGATCCAAACCACTTTAACTACCTTTTGTCCTTAAAAGACTACACATAAGCAAGCATACAATTAGAGCTAGAATTGTCGTCCTTTTGAACGACTTCTGTAGTAGTCACCAGAGACGAGGAAGAGAAAGAGAACCTTACATATCTCCTCTGTTAATGACCAACCCTTTCCTGTTATAGAAAACTACACCTAGGAGAATGCGTCTTCAACGATCTCAGTGACCTAGCACAACAAGTCGTTGACAGTCTATCTCGCTTTATACAATGCTTCAAAAGATGAGTAGCAGAAATATTGCTATAATGTCTTAGGTTGATTTATACGCACTTTAGAAATACATTTTTGGTAAAGCTTTTCTTCCTTTGTAAGCATTTTGGCAGGGTAGTGCCTCGTTTTTTTTTTAAATTCAGTCAATGAATGTATGCATCTACCTACTTCAACAAACCTTTTCATCAGGTACATAATTTAACATGAACGAGTAGTTTGAGTCTAGGCACGAGTTAGCGCAGTGCAATTCATTTTGCAATTCTGTAGGTTTACATATGCATACTATAGTACTAATTTAAAAGGTGACTAGTCTTACTAGTTTAATAATGTTAATACATATTTTAAATAAATGAATTTTACATATGTATATATATTTAAATATGTATTAACATTATTAAACTAGTAAGACTAGTCACCTTTTAAATTAGTACTATAGTATGCATATGTAAACCTACAGATCAATTTGGTACTCATATGTAAATATCTTAGATCAATATTAATTAAAACTAATATTTTTTTTTGTACAAATTTATTCCCAAAAATATGTTATTTATTTAATGATACGCAATGCAAGATATCTTTTAGCATCCTTTTCGATGCTACCCCTACCGTTCAATCTCCTAACACTGGAGGGAAGTGAGTTACACAGTCCTATGGCGTAGACCAAAGACATATATTAAAAACTTAGTAGAATAAAAACCCTATTTCTGACTGAATGAGCACTTTGTAGCCTCTAAAAGGTATATCGGAGACTTTTCTTTAATTTTAAGTCGAATAAAAACATAAGGATTTTAAAGTCAAGGTCAAGGTTTACATATAGACAGATAGCGTAGTGATAGGAAACTCACACATTAGGTTTCAACAAATTCTATGAGTTGTATCCAGGATAACTGGAGAGTTATGTACTACTGAAAGTTTTGTCGTTGCTTATAATTCACAGAAGTTGTTTCCAGGTGTTTCTAGTTATTTATTGTTTGTGCGATCAATTTCTTCGGCCATACCACTGACTGTGTATTTCAAGAAATTATCATATCGTCGCAGGTTATAGACAAATCGTACGGCATTTTGAAATGCAACATTGAACTTATACTTATTGTCACTACCAAGATCACAAAAAACAACTGACTCCACACCCTAAGAATGACATCCTCAGTTGAGATTCCCTTCCTTAAATCAAACTGATTACCACTAAAAAAGTTGCTTTTATCTAAAAAAGATACAATGCGTGACTTATGAAGTTTTTCAATAGTCCTAGAGAAGGTTGGTAGTAAGGAAATGTTATAAGTAAGGTATAATCTCAGCGCATTTAAAGTGTTGAGGAAAACAGTCGCTTAGTACACTAAGATTGAACAGATAACATAACACGTCAACCACATATAAACAATTTTTCTTTAATAACACGCGTGAGATACCATCACTTGTACAAGAATTTTTATGTTTTAAAGAAAATATAGCTCTGTAGATTTCACCTGAAGAAAATGACTGAAAAACAAAGCTATTCGAGTGCATACTTACTCAAGATAAGTATGAGGATGTGAAGAAATTGCAGCTAACAGAATGTTGAACCTTTTTCAACCTGGCTTTAGTTTTTCTGAAATTTCGGTGAAGGATTTATGTATTAAACTCATTTGCGATGCTACTTGTATCAGTGAAACTCACGCCATCCATTTCTAGACTATCAATTTCTAAAAGCCCAGAATGATGTCAACCACTCTCTCGTACATTACCCCTAGCTCGTTCAAATTAATCCGTGTAAAACTTATTACGCGTTTCTGCATTTACTATAGATTTTTATAATTTTTGTGTTAGGAATTTATATTATTTCAAAAGATGTCAGTGTAAAAGCAATGAAGAAAATAAAAACACCTGTTTTAAAGAAAATTTTTTTTTATACTTTTGTATTAAAATGTATGTATGCATCCATAAATCATAATCGCGTTCAGTATTTAAAAGACACATAAATGTAGGTTGGTCAAAAAGTGCCACATACCATAAAAAATTCGCACAATTTACAAAAAAATTATGCAATTTAATTTTTTTTTCAAAGTAAGACAAAAAATACACTGTTATGGCCACATTATGATTCAAATAAAAAATGGAGTATAAGTATAGCCCAGTGGCCGCTATGTTAATAAATAAATTTGTATGGTTGTTGAACATAAGAATTTTGTTTTATTCACTTTCAAACTTCAAACGTTGTTTTCTCGAAACTAGATTTTTGTCGTTTAGATCACTCCAATATGTACTGAGGTGACGATATGTATCTGAAAGTAAAAGTCAATTAGAGGTACCTGTGACTTTGACAGTTCTCAAGAGTGTTTTAAAACACCACTGTTGTAAAAATGTGAATCATGCGATTCATCCTTCCAGATATCAAAACAGCACTAATTGCCCAAACAGAAAAGATACAAAAGTTATATTTTTCAAAATTTTCTTTCAAAACAGAAAACAAAACAAAAACCTTAATAATTCTTATACATACTACTTTTATTCACCAACATTAATTGGATGATTTTTGGAACTCCCAACCAGATAGAACAGTCGAAAAAAATTGCACTGAAATTGGAAAGCATTAAACGTTGTTTTAATATTTGCGGCCAGAAAAACCGCCTGAGGCTTATTTATTTATTTATTTATCACTCCCACAAAAAGAATAAAAACACTCGAATCCGCTAATATTCAATGAATCCAACCAGCCAGCATCCCTTCGAATCCACTTTGAGTTATGTTTTAATGTTAATTCAATCGCCCCACGGACATTTTCACACTGCCCAAGTACTCAAATGGACATTCGATCGAACTTACACCCTTCGGGGCAAATGAAAATATAACTCACCACAATAACAATATTTTCTCAGCTGACCCGAACCGTTCGAACCGTTGTTGGGCATCCCTTAATTCAATTACCCACTTTTACGATTATTATGACCGACCTCAATCATACGAGTGCGCACATTAACGTCACACTGGACGTCGGGGGGTGTTGGCCGATGTGTATTGGACTTGCGGCCCAAATGGACATGCATATGGTCGTATTGGATTTTTGGTTTTTTGTTTTTTAGGGGATGCGAATGTTTTATCATCAATATTTTTTATGACGCTACACTGTTGATTTATTTTTTTTATCACTCTTGAGCTGCTCAAAAGTTCCTCCACAGCAAAACGCCCTTGAGCTGCATCATGTATGTATTCGTATGTCGCTGATGGGCAAGTTGGCTGCAAAGTGTGTTTGGCATCTGCTTTTTCTAAATGACTTTGTAGCCTGGTATTGAATTATAGAAGTCATATCAGTTAAAGATTTGCTGATTTCTTTGAGCACCGTGGCGTACTGGTTAGTGCTTTGGACCGGGTTCAATCCCAGTAAACACCTAAAACGGGTTTTAAATGGTGCCACCTCTTTCGAATGTCTGACAAGAATTCAAATATTATCATTGGTTGCGAATAGTTGCGAGAAGCAGGCCCTGGTTTTCAAAAAAAAAAAAAAACCAAGGAACCATTTTTTACGTTTATTTTTTTAAGATAATTATTTCTTTCAAATTTAGGCCGTTACTGCCGCTAACATGGTGCTTTCTAAAGTTCCAATTTTCGATGATGCGTTCAAGCATTTCGGGTGATATGACAACTGCGGCAGTGGGGGTTGAAAGGGATACCTAGCCTTTAGTCACAAGTACCGAGTGGCGATTTAGCAATCACCTGTACTGATTGCTACAATTGTGGCGGTCTTAGCTATCGATCTGTTGATCAGGTCGTGTGATCTATTTCCGCTTACAGCACAGTTATTAAGGTTCCTCCACCCACCTAAAGTTAGCTTCAACTAGAAAATATTTTAAGATTTTACCCTTGATGAGTCCTAATGGAGGATGTACTACCACCGCAAGGGAGTGAGCAAAGGCTGAACGACGCGACGTCTGGCGAGCTCATCGGAACCCAGAGGAGAGTGATTTTAAACCAATGGCTTGCATGGATTATTTCCTCCATTGTTCTACCAATTTAGAGGAGCTGTTGGTTGAGTGAAGGGCTTTAGTGTCGGACTGACTAAGACTATCCACCAAAAATGTTACCTCCATCAAGATTGTAAGGCTTAGACTAAGTTCCTTGCATGCTTCTTTGAAAGCTAGTACTTCTGCCTTGAACACAAGAGTAGTCTGGGAGGCGAAGGGACTTAGCAATTCATAGTTCAGCTAAAAAAATACCCGATTCGACACCGCAATCGATCTTGGATCCATCGATGAAACCGTTGTTTTGCCTGGATGTAATGGCAGTTCTTAAATTTCTCGGGATGCTCTTTAGCCCGAATATGGCAATTTTGCTTATTGGCGTAGCCATTAATCCAGAAATAAGCCTAATCGCTAAACAAAATTTTGGTCGAAAATAGTGGATCAAATCATTTCAAGAGCCCAAAGACTGAAACGGTAGCATTTCGGAAGGACGGCCGCTTTGAATTCTTGCACGATTTGAATTTTGTATGCAAGATGCTTACGTTAAATACGCCAAGTTGTTGCATACGACAAGTCAAGTTGTTTAGAACGGCATCGAATCGATTTATCACAGTCATCGCGTACAATATCAGCTACCGCGCCAGCCGCTATATTCTCTTCAGTACGTGTGCTGGACCTGGATGTTGTCTATTTGCATTTCAATTTTTTGGATGGTATAGCGAATTGTGCGTTCGGTATTCCGATTATATGGACCATAAATTGCTTTAAGCGCATGAGACACATTCCTCGTAGGACGCTGATTTTCGTAATACGGCTGAATAATTTGTAGACGTTGAGCTCGGCTAAGTCTTTCCATGATGAAATGTCAAAAAATACTGAACCAAAATACAAAAAATGTTCATAAAGGTTATGTTAAGAGCAATATACCGTTTAAACTAGCTGTTCTCAGGTGGATCAGTCTGACAACTGTGTCATAGCAATAATGATATGGTCAAATTACATTATGTCAAAAACTACTGAGCTGCTACAAAGAACTCGCGTGGTCATCGCAAGATTAATGACATCAATTGTCTATGCAACTGTCCTGCTCTAGCGAGGTCCAAGCAGCGCATTCTTAGAAACCTTTCTTCGACGACCGAGAAAAGGATTGGAGAACTGAACATCTTCGTAAACTCCACAGGGTGGATATAAATACCTCAAACTACATCCGAATAAACAAGTTTCGTAGGGATGTGGTTTCAAAATGACGTCCTTTTGAGTTCCTTGGGTTTTCTTTCATCTGAAACCACCACTTCTATCTATATTTATATCCACGCACCTTCAATTGTATAACCACCTTAAGTAGTCAGACTTTAACTACTTGTTGTTTTATTGTTCTTAAATTGAAAAGTGTTTTCCTGCCGTTTTTCAGGCGCAGCAGTACGAAGAAGTCCTGCAGTCGAACTCTTCGAGCAGCATCAGGGCACGCATATCCTTCAGGTTGGTGTTTTTTTTTTTCTGTTTTTTGTAAGCAAACAATTGTAAATTTATTATTCAATCATCCACAGTCACTAGATGGTTTCGCACTGGCCGTCGCCGCTGATGGAAGATTCTTGTACATATCCGAGACAGTGTCCATCTATTTGGGTCTGTCACAGGTCGAAATGACGGGTAGCAGTATTTTCGATTACATTCATCAAGCTGATCATGCGGAAATAGCTGAACAACTTGGATTAAGTCTTACCAGTGCACAGGGCAGTAGCAATGGAACAGGTTTGGCGTCTCCATCATCGGGTGCGTCGGACGAGGGTGGTGGAAATCATGGCACCAACAATCCTGACGGTATGTACCAAATCAAAATCTTTCTTTTTATTCAATTTCATCTCAGATCGAATATGACGACATATAAAATGTATACTTCTTTTGATTCACAGTTTCCGCCCAAATGGTTATAAATTCCACAACGCTGTACAAAGGATTCGAACGATCTTTCTGCGTACGAATGAAGTCTACGCTGACGAAGCGTGGCTGTCATTTCAAGTCATCTGGTTATAGAGTGAGTAGAAGTGTTTTTCTTTTTGGTTGGTATTTAAAATTGTCAACAGAATTATTAAAGTTTAAGTCTTTATTTGAAATGTAGGAGCTGGAAGGGATTGCATGTTACTCGTAGATACAAATTAAAAATGTTGTCGGACTTTAACTATTGTGAAACTAAGCAAAGATTGAGTGAATTAGAAATCAGAATAAGACAGCTTGTGTTTTGAAATACAAAATATGGTACAGGCAACTACATAGCACACGAGACATTTTTTTAATTTTTTTTTTTACCAACAAAAACATGTCAAACATCAAAATTGTAATACATACATAGTCTTTTTCTACACCCAGCAACCAGAAGTAGCCTACATTAACTAGAATTGCCAAATTTGTAATTTACCGAAAATGACTCTTGTTCCATTTCATCAGTCATCGGTATTTTTAATGATGGATATTGACCACTCCAGGTGGATGCCGTGGCCGTGGTGGTTAGTGCGTTGGACTACTACGCATGCTGCACGGGTTCAATCCCAGCAAAAACACCTAAAAGTTTTTTCACGGTACCACCTCTTTCGAATGTCTGACAAGCAATCAAAGAGTATAACTTGTCATGAGAAGCTTCTCAAATCGCCGTTCGGAGTCGGCAAAAAACTGTAGGTCCCTTCCATTTCGCGGGAAAATAACGCATGCACAAATGGTTGCGAGAAGCTAGGCTTGGTTCTGTATAATAGGACTACTGACGCCGTATATTTATTTATTTTTATTTGTTTTTGTTTTTATTGATCACTCCAGATGATGACAGGAGGTTAATCAGTTGTGTTTTTGAATGTCGCTCGGCGGCTTCTGACTCGGAAGCTCCGAGACTTTTATTAGAAGAGTATACCTTTTGGGTTGTTCATTTAGTTCTGCTGTTTTTTCTTGGCAGTGGTGTTTATCGCTTCAGAAAATATTTGGGTGTAGGTACTTTTCTCTTCCAGTAGAGGGGGTTATTCTTTACATTGTTACAAGATTTTGTTTCAGACCTCCGATCGTCTTTTAAGTGCTCTTTTTTTTAATTGAGGATAAAAAAAGTACGCTTTACGCACATTTTTGCTTTTTTCTAAAAAAAAAAGGGCGTCAAAGCGACAAAGGCGCACCATGAGATTTGTAACGTGTATATATGTAGATAGATTCACTCATAAGCGCAGCCACTTGCCAGCGTTCATTAACAAGTGGTAGCGCTTATAACAGAAATTTCGTCCTGAAAAAACAGTCCTTACAGAACTTACTGAACAACCCAAGCATTTAATCAAAAGTTTAAATGCAATTTCTAAGGACACTTACTTTGCTTCTGCTTATAAAGATGTTTCAGTTAGCGCCAGAGTAGCCAGTTACTACTTACTTATGTAAGTAAATTCGATCTCAGCGCCTACAGTTTTCGAATGATCTTCGAAGCTATATTCGACTAATAAGTACAGTAAAACTTGTGTATAGTGGAACTTGCTAATAAAAAAAATCTTGCAAAATCGGAATAGAGTGTTTGTGTTGCCAATTTTGATTTTCTTCATACAAACTCTTATATAGTGGAAACCTGCGAAATCTGAATAATGGAACATTTTTCAATGAATTTTCTTTTTACTCCATGTAAATTCACTCTTCAATAGCAAAATCTAGAAATGAATGCGCAAAAAGTCCCTTCTCTCGGCTTCGTTTCCTTCTCCGAAAAGTTTGACATTTCAATTGTTGCTTTTCGTGTGTGTCTTGTTCTGCTGGCAGCTACAGTCAACCGAAGCATTTCACTATTCACAAGTTTTACTCTTTAACTTATTATTGTTTTTTTCTACCAAAATTAATGAAATCTGTCGTTGACGAGTAATTCCATTTCAATACATATGTATCATGTCGCTTATTCGTTTCATATTATCGTGTACGTAGCCCGCTGCAAATTATGTCAATTTTTAGAAATACGATAAATTTAAAATCCCCACTCTTTTCTTTGCCTTAAATAATAGTTAAAGTCTGCAGTTGCTGCTTAAAAAAAATTGTTTTATATGTAACTATCTCTGTATATTTATAATTAACAAGAAAATCGCAAAAAGCAAAACAACTAATTTAGTTTCGTACATTATGTTGTACCCCCTATATTATCTACAGGCAGGCGATGTATCTGATAAGGGTTACGCCAACGGTGGTAAATTTGGTAAAACATCGGCTTCCAATTATTCGGTACGTATCAATAAAATCAGTATCCGTATATTCGAACTCATATCTCAAAAAAAGCAATATACTCGTACTAATACCAAAGTATCTGTAAAAAGCAAAATTGAAAAAAAAAATCATTTCGATGTGACCCTGCGCGCCACCCACATCGCTGCCCAAAATACAATTAAATTTATTTATCTATATACAGTACCTACACCTCTTTCAATCTATGTTGTATGTTAATTTGTATAATTTTTATTGAATCTTATTTCAATTGTCGTCATCCGAATCGAAATGATTTTTTTCCGCTGAATTTTATACTCGTACTTTGCACGCGTGTTTCTTTGTGAGTTTTACTTATGTGTATTTTGTTTTTGATTTTTCTTAAGTTGGAATTCGAAATCTAAAACCTAGCTAATACAAGTAATCATGAGTAATTTAACAGATCTAAACTGATTTATTGATCAGTATCGAATATTTTGCTTGCTATTTACAAAAGCCATGTAGTAGTTTTGCTGGAAAAAAAATTAAATAAAAATAAATAAAATATTTAGATGAAATCGACGCTTTTAAAATAAATTATTTTTATTCAAATTACAGGTTGTTTTATTATTATGTAAGCTTCGACCGCAGTATACGTTCTCACATACGAGAAAGTCCCAGCCACCGCTACTGGGTATGGTAGCACTGGCGATAGCACTGCCGCCACCATCGGTGCATGAGATCCGTTTGGAGTGCGATATGTTCGTTACCAGGATCAATTTTGACTTCCGAATAGCGCATTGTGAGCCAAGGTGAGTTTATTTCAAATTATTTTTAAATGTTTAAAGGGCGAAGATAACAGTTTGGCTGAAAAGTTCTTATCGTTTTAAAGAAAAGAACATTTTTTTGAAAAATTCGATCTTATTATTCAATATTGTGGCCATCAAGGGCGATACACCGATTATAGCGATCTTTCAACTTTTCGATACCTTTTTTGTAGTACGATTTGTCTTTTGCTTCAAAATAGGCCTTAGTCTCGGCGATTACCTCTTCATCGGCGCTAAATCTCTTTCCAGCGAGCATTCTCTTAAGGTCTGGAGAATAGGGTGGATTCAGAAGGAACTCGAAGCCCAATTCATACAAATTTGCCATCGTTTTCAATGATTTGTGACATGATGCACTTTCTTCTTCTTCAAATGGGGCCATTTTTCCGCGATTTCAATAACGCTGTGTAATAGGTGCTGTTGATGGTTTTCCCCTTTTCAAGATAGTCGATGAAAATTATTTCACGCGCATCCCAAAATACAGATATTTTCTGAGCGATATTTTTAGAGATAAGGTAGAGGGACAGCAATTTTTTAACATTTTTTTTTTGGAAAAGTGTTGAAAAAAAAGTAACACAAAAAAATATAACATACATTTTTGAATTCGAGCTTTAACGAGATTTCATTTGAAATCCCACAGGATGACCTCAAAATTTAATTTTATTTAACATCCCATTTAACCCCAAAACTACTGCTCAGTGCATTGTTATTTTCTCTGTTTATAAACGACATAGTAGATGATCTCCCGGGAGGAGTAAGAGTTGTAAATTCAACCATTAATGTTTTGTTGTATGGAGATGACCTCGTCAAACTCTCTGAATCACCTGAACAAATGCAATTAATGATTAATCGCCTGTCATGCTACTGCAAGAGATGGGGGCTGTCAATTAATACAGATCAGTCAAAAATGATGGTCTTTGCGCGATCCTAAAGATTTCACAATGTAAGGCAATGGAAATACGATGGTCATCTTCTAGAAACAGCTAAAGAGGTTAAATATTTGGGAGTGAAACTGAATCCTGCGTTAGACTTCAACAAACACCTAACCGAAAAAGCCAAAAGCTCTCAAAGCTTGCTTAACTTTTCGTGGAAAAATGTGTTCTCAAACAAAAGAATAACTTTATCGGCTAAGTACAAGGTGTTTAATGCAGGGGTAAAATCAACTCTTTGCTATGCTTCCCAAGTCCATAGGAATTTTATTAAAAAAACTCTTCAATCTTCCCCTAAATACGCCTAGTTACTCTATATACTTAGAAACCGGACTACCAAAACTCCTGACGAACACACTCAAGTCACAAGCTGACTTCATAATCAAGATTTGCAGCCATTACGAAGAATCCAGACTTTCGAAAAAAACTGCTTTTGTATGAGTTGAGGAATAAGGACTGATGGTATGAAAGATGGCAAACTATTGGTAACACGTGTGGTGAAACGCTACATATTGATATGAACAACCTACATAATTTGAAGGAGCAATTCTACCGCATTATTCAGAAAAACGAAGACTCTATTCGGGATGCGTTCATCATAAAGGCTCGGGAGTCTGAAAGCAGGTTGCTATACAGACAGCTTAACTTTAATCTGAGCAGTAGAAACTACTTCCATGACTCTCTAAGTTATGTTGAAATATCATTGATATTCAAAGCAAAATGTGAGCTCCTTGCCTTAAATGGTAGCCCTTACAATGGAAGCTTCAACCAATTCTGTACGCTCTGCAACCTGAAATCGAAAGAAGACTGCTTTCATATCATGAGTATATGCCCAATATTCAGACCGCAAAGGCTTATTTTCTTCGATAAACAGTCATTAACTATGCAGGAAACTATCCAACTTATAAACGAGTGCGACTGGAAAACCCTAAGCAATTTTTTAAAATCCGTTTACAAGTATAGAATGTTATTAATTGCAGAATACGTTTGAATCGTAAGCTCTTTCTTTTATTTATAGAAAATTAAATTTAATTTATATTTATAAATTTGCCAACCAGGCTGACGGCTAAGCCATAGCTTTTAAATTCATATTTTGTAATCCATGTTTATATTGAAATGCAAATAAATGAACACTTACTAACACTTACTTACTACGCATACCCTTCTTGACGCAACCCTCGGCATTTCAAGCAACTTTTTGATGTTTTTCGGCACATTTTCGCTTCTTCATTTTCTATCTCTGATTTGAATCTTGAATATTTGTCATTCAGAAATGAAAAATTTCCGCTGTCTGTCTATTGACCTTCTCTCCACCACCACTACAGCATAAAGGAAGTTCATTTGGGATTTTTCGATATTCCCAAAACGTAAATTTGCGGTCTATGCAAAGGACACACACACACACACAGTGTCGTGATCTGAATAAAGAAAAAACTGTTCCCTCCCTTAAATTTTCTTGAATCTTATTTTTTTTTTGTAAATAAGAAGATAACCTCAACATTTATTTACAGGGTGTCAGATTTGTTGGATTACAGCCCCGAAGAGTTGGTTGGAAAGAATCTATACAATCTAGTGCATGGCGAGGATGCGAATAAAATGCGAAAAAGCCATATGGATTGTAAGTTTACACGAAAAATTGTGATTTTCTAAATTTTTAATAATCTTAACGAAATTGTTTTTCTATTTGCAGTAATAGAAAAGGGACAGGTGCTGACGGCCTACTACAGAATGATGAATAAAACCGGCGGTTACACTTGGCTGCAGACATGTGCCACTGTGGTTTGCAGTACAAAAAATGCCGATGAACAGAACATTATTTGTGTTAATTATGTCATAAGGTAAGTTCGTTATTATGTTCTTAAAATTGAGTTACAATTAAGCGTGTTATGGTTTTGAAAAAGCGCCTTTGTATTAATCTACGACCTTAGAATATTGTTACAGGGACTTTTAAAAAAGGGCGGTCGATCCTTAAAATTTAATAAAAATAACATCTTTCAAATGACCTTCAGTTCTTAATGTTTTAACGTTGACTGCTATAAGCTTAACCCGTTGAAACAAATTGCATTAGTGCATCTGTTTACATAAAATTCTATCGAATCTCAATCTTTCCTTCCGTCTGCCTGATCACTGTAGTGTGTTTCAAACGGAAACTATGGCGATTTCAGAAGCACTGTCCTGGATCAAGAGGAATGTCATATCTTCTAACAATGCTAGCATTTTCTGGAATAATCAGGCCATCTCCAACTGTTGTTCATGTCTTATAGAGATGGCTAAGCAGTTTAGTATTTACTTGTACTGGGTGCCGGGGCACAGAGACTTTCCAGGTAATTGCAAAACACTAAATTAGGCATACCAATACCTTTTCTACATGACAAGAAGAATATAGGTATGTCCCTTGCTACTACAAGCTATCACTTAAATTTGACGCAGTCAATAAAACCAATGTTTGATTAGGGAGTGGATCCTTCTGGCATTGACTGGATCTTAATCGCTCGAACTAACTTTCTGTCCCCAAAAAGTCTACAGATACAGATACAGATTGTGTCATCATAAAAAAAACTAAACTTAGTGAATATGATCAACGATCTCAACTACCTAGCACAAAAAGATGTTGGAAGCCTATCTCGCTTTATACAAAGCTTCAAATGGTTTTCATTAGTAGCGGGGGTTCATATCCCCAAGATCATTGGTATAACAATGGGCCTTACTATGCTGCGCGAATGTGGTCCTCTGGGATTTTTGACCCTTCCCGACGAAGTGCTATCTTCAATGTTTCCACACTTTCATATTGTTGTTGACACCTTAGCCTTCAAAATTAACCATATGGAGAATTCAATCGGATACAATGTCTGGCGAGTATGGAGGTCACTGCTGCGAAGAAATTAACTGCGGAACGGGATCATGTAAAAATTATTATGACAGACGAGCTTTATGAGGCGGTGCTGAGTCCTGTTGGAATGTCTGGTGGTAGGCTCCGAATTGCTTTAAATTTACTTTTTCAATGAGCGTTATATGCTGGAACTAGAGTAGAACACGTTCAAGTCTTTAAAAATGTTGCTGCGCTCTGACGTGCATCGGACGTACATCAGCTTTGCACTCCGTACCTTTCGGACCATTTCTTATGATGTTGCTGTTTTCCCCGGGACCACCCTGAAAGCGTTTAGCGATACTACCAGTATCATTGTAACGCGTAATGGTCCGATACACAAACATTTTCACACGGAAGTGCTGCAACTCACGAACAATTGCTGGCCGCGATTTTCCTGTCAAAAGTGCATACAAGATAATACCACCAGTTCTTTTGAAATCCATTTGGAATGTTGGAGTGTTTAGAGTGGAGACATTAAAATATCTGTTTAAAACATTGATATTCCTATTTAATTTAAAAATAAATGAGACCCCAGGTAACCGACCGCAGAGCCTACGTCCCTTCCTCATGTTTCCTTCCAACAAGGTGACCTGATCCTTTGCGCAAGATGATAGATAGATTAAGGCTAGCCTTTTACTACCACAGCAAATATGTTGCTGTAATATGAAATTATCTATATTATTTATTTTCATAAAATTATCTTTATACTTGCAGCTGTCGTGAAAACGAAAACCTCATTTTGGACTGCTGTCAGCTGGAGCCAAGTGTAGATGCTATTAAACACGAAGAATCAGGAACGGACAAAGGTGCTGGGTCGCCTGGTGGCGATCCTTCCACTGAAGGTCACCCAGGACCTGCTTCTGAATCGAAAACATCTTCACCGAAGACTGACAGCGAAAGTCATCATCGAACTAGAGCACGCACTACCACATCGAACGTTAACAATACATCAATGTCGATGGCGAAAGATGGCGCTGTTGCCAGCAGTGCGACCACACTGGGTGAAGAGGCAGCAGCGGCTACTCTTACCACTAACGCTGTCACCGTACCTACAAAAAGAGGCCAGAAACGGAAAATCAAAGAGGAAATAGTGGCAAATATTGACGCGGCCAAATCGTCACCAGAACACCAGGAAACCCCACGGAGTCGCCATCCATCCGTCATCGAAGAACATGCAGAAACATCGGTTAAGGATCTGGAGAATGCCATGTCAAAGCATTTACCATCGCCAGGCGGAAGTAATGCAACGACTGACTTCAGTGCAGATGCACTGTTAAAACAGCAACAGCAACAACAACAACAGCAGCAGGAAAAGAGTAGCACAATCCAGTGGATTGGGACACCGCACTACCAGCAACCGGCACCAATGCCCGCCACTGCTTTGCTCCGACAGTTGTACGCAAATCGGGAAAGTGTCATACGGGCGACAGCCCGTCAAACACCCACTGGGGTCTTCTATAGTGATAACCAAGGAGGGCCGCTTCCTACCCCCCCAGGAAGCGAATCGTCGTATGACAATCAATACCTGCTACATGGACATGCGCCACAGAAATCCACCGACGCATTCACAAACCTCGTCTCAACGTATGGTGGATACCACAGTTCCATAGACTATCACAATGCAATGACACCACCCAGCTCCGTGTCACCGCGAGATTCCAACAATCTTGGTGGTAAAAACTCAGCACACACATCGAACGGCGGATATGAGTACGCTGATCCCCTACGCGGTGGCCAATACACCACACCAACTAACACAGATACCAGTTCTGCTCCAGCGTTGCCTTTAAAACCTCAGCCATACTCCGCGGCGGCTGCTGCCATGCACCATCATGCGGCAAACACCATAGATGCGGCATCTGCCTACGGCAACTTGGATCAACCCCAATATTTCTCACCACACTCCGGCTTCCACTTGTACCATAAAGGCGCCCCATCCACTGGTTGGTATACAACCCCATCGTAGACTATAGATGCCAAGGGTGCTGGCAACTAGACGACGAACTAAAGTACATTATTATTCCGGCCACAAGTTTCCCAGTCGTGCAAATTACACTCACACGATAGCGAATGAAATTATAATGGAATTGACATCAGCTCCACACTAATGAGTGTGATTATGCGGCGAGCACAGACAAGACACATAGCCCGCTCTAATCTGCCATTACACATTCCAGAAAAGCACGAATCTGTCATAGATGTCGCTGTCAAAAGGTGACACACTAGTTGCTAATCCAATAAATGTCAAATGTTATTGACATTCAAAGGGTCACCACACCACCACTCTCCAAATCATATGTAACATTTCCCCAGTGAATTTCTCGATGCTCATTCCTATTTGACTACCAACATTGTTTAGCATCACAACTGTAAAAATAACAAAAATAAAAACTGTGTATATATAGCAAAAAGTATCAAATGAAATAAACTTAGTTTTTACTACAACCTAATTAATTAATAAAATTAAACGAAACTCAAAAAACTTGTTAAAAACATTCAATGTTGTTAAATTATTTTTAAGTATATTCCTGTAAAAAAAAAAAAAAAAATCAAAAACGATTAAGCATAAAACTATTATTAACTAACAAATACTCAACTAATATGCAAATACTCAAATAAATAAATGAAATAGAAACTAATATTGATTATTAAGAATTAAATTAACAAACAGATTGACAGTAAAACAAGACTTAGATAGTGTGCCAATAAAATGACAATTTCAGTCGCTCTCTCTCTCTCTCTCTTTCTATCTTTGTATTTATTGCGTTTAATTTATTTTATTTTCAATTATTATTTCATTATTTATGTTATTTGATTAGAAAACATAAAAAAGAAAAAAAAATAGGAAGAAACATATCACTGTTTATAAGAGCTGAAATAGTTGTTACATTTTTTTTTAATTGACATTAACGGCCAATTTTTGTAACGAGAGTTGCAAACTATTTCTTTTTATATTAATTTAAGCAATAAATTTTACAATTTACATAGTAAGTGCAGCTGGGATATTTTTTGTTTTGAGTTAAAATTTGATTTTGTTTTGTTAAATTTAGATTAATTTTTTAATTGAATTTAAAGTTTTCTTTATCAAAATTTGTTAATCCATGATGCTTTAATAATAATTTGTTTGTTTTATTTAAAATTACTTACTAGATAATAATTATTGTATTGTATTGTATTTAATGAGTAAGTTTTTACTATATAAAAAGAAAACCGCTATAAAAAAAGTTCGCTATACATTGGTAGCACGACTATAAACATTAATAATAAAATTGAGATAATTATTAAATGAGCACTGTTTTAATTTTTAAATATTAATTAAGGTTAAGATTCGATATGATACCATCAACATGGAACTAAGATTATAAATCGCTTTTAGTGGTAAGTATAAATATAAAGTAGAGACGAATAGTATATAATGTGTTCGCTGTCATTTTTTCGCTAAAAACCAAAAATAATACTCAGTATTCCTTTCCATACTCACTATTCGTTTCCGCGATCAACATTCATCTCGCGCAAATAAAACTTCAATATAAAGCACAATTCGCGAAAAATTGTTTAAATGCATTTTAACGATTTATCCAGAAAAACAAGAAACTGGAGAAATCAAAAATCTAGTGGCAAAATCCTCACCTATTCAAATTTATTTATTGGCTCTAAAAGCACAAAATCCCAAAGCTCTTTGACAAAAACCACAGAAAAAACTGTAACGAAACTGTAAAAAAAAATATATATATATTTTCCATACACACAGCAAGGGTTGATGATTTTGCCATTAACTGTAGACTGGTCATCATGGGATTTTTGCGAATTTGAGTAAAATTACAAAAACAAAACTTGTTAAAGTTAGTGGTTTGATTTTTATTTCAGTAGCAATTTTGCTAACTGAGTGGGTGCCGTAACATAAGACCATGCGACATAAGGCCTTATTTAAAAATATGGCATTATGACGCGTATAATGTCATTGTTTGCTTCCCACTTTCATATATTTACTTTTCGTATGAGCCAGCCCCAGACAATTTCTATAGTGTTAACGTCTGGCGACTATTGTGACCATGGAACAAGTTCAACATTTTTACTGGCAACAAACGATTTAACAATACGAGCTATGTGTTTAAGAGCGCTATCGTGTTGAAATATCTATGAAAGTGGTCCGAAGAGATCGTGGATCTTCCGAAAAGCAGCTTTCATCACCACTGTACAGATATTTCCTGTCATTGTAGAGCTTTGAACCACCAAATCAATGGTGCCATAATAAGATACTATATCTCAGACCATTACCACCTCTTCTCTGCTATGATGGCGATTTAAAGAGCTTCTCTTTTCCTCGATCGTGGAATAAATAGTTATAGCTATCCGGTTCATCTAAATTAAATTTTCTTCGTCAGAAAATACCTCCTTTTTCCAGCTATTCGAACTTGCTCCTTATTGCACATCGCAGGTCACGTGGTCATTCGCGAATTGTAAGCCTTGCCTTCTTCGAGAAGCATTAAGTGGTGGTTTTTCTTTCAGCTTAAGTTGCTTGTGGTATTTGGCACTGGGAATCGCACGACGAACAGTAGATTTACTTGCGGTAACACCAGCTGCATCTCCGATCTTGGCTGTCGAAACCTCTGAATTAATGGCTAATTGGACAATTTTTTATTTCCCGCAGCTTTATGGGCCATGGACAAATTTTCTTTGTATTTTTTTCCGTAAATAATTGGATCCCTAAATGATAACCAACAGCATGATTACTTCGATTGATCCTGCCAATCAGCACACTTCGACAAGCCTTCCGATATTCCGAATGGTAATCGTCTATTTTCGCCCTCTCTGACAATGCCAAGCAATTTTTTTTAACGTTCTTGAAGAAAAAATAAATAAACCATTTCTTATTCTAACCTTATGAACCAATTCAATTGCATCCGAATCTGACTGATATAACTAACATGTCTCAAAAGTACAGTTAGCCTGTTTTCCGACAATTTTAGAATTCACCGTTGCGTCCACAAATCACTCTTTAGATCATTTTCATTTCTTAAAAATGCCTGCTTCTAATCTAGTGAACCGCAGTGTATGTACGTCCCAATGGAGTGGGCATTTTTTTTTTGTCGAAGATGGGATATAATTTCCAAAATTTTAAAGAAAATTCTAGATTGCCATTAGGCATCCAAACCCTTTTCATCCATTTTAGTACTTAAAAATTGTAGAAAAAAAACTTATAAAATTTTAGTTTTTGAGAATTTGAGAAAATAAAACTAAAAAAATCGCGCGATTTCCACGATTTTTCCACGATTTTTTGTAACGATTTTCCACGATTTTTTGTAACGTTTTGCAAGCAAAAAAAAGTTGTGCTACCTGCGCAACACGTGAAAATCGGCGCAGGTTCATAAGTCCACAAACCAATTGTGCACTTATAACCCACCCAGGTGAGTCAAAAGTCCACACGAAATTTCTGTGGACTTTTGACCCGACGATTGTGGTCTTATGGCTCACTAAGATAGGTCATAAGTAAACAATTATTAAAATTTCGTATGAAAACAAAAATTCAGTAGTTTTAATTTATAATTTTAAAATGAATTGTTCACTGTTGCTTTTTTAAGTCCTATGCACTTACCACTACACCACGGTGCTCACGATTCGCGCGAATCCTTAGATATGTACTTTGAACTGCTCACTAATTCATTTTTGAGAAGTTTATAAAGTAATAGTGAAAATGGTGTAGTGGTAAGTGCGTTGGGCTACTATGCAATGCTGCCCGCGTTCAATCCCAGCCCGAGTCTAATACCTTAAAGTTTTTTCACGGTGCCACCTCTTTCGAATGTGTGACAAGCAATCACTTTTCAATAAGCTTCTCAACTTGCCATTCGGAGTCGGCGAAAAACTGTAGGTCCCTACCAGTCGTGCAAAAATATAACTCGCACATACAAATGATTGCGAGAAACAGGACCAGGTTCAACCTGAGCTGTAGCGCCACCTAATGAAAGATATATGTAAGTAATAAGAATAATTGTGGACTTGTGGAATTATGACCCGAAATTTTATGAACTATTGACCCACCTGCGTGGGTTATAAATTCACAATCAGTTTGTGAACTTATAACCCACCCAGGTGGGTCAAAATTTCATTGTGGAAAAGTGTTTTTTTTTTCCAAAATGTTGTAATATTGAGTTCTGCTTGTGTTTTCAGCCGAATATCGGCATAACCGCTCATGCTTAGAGAAAAATTGTGAGCACTAAAGTTTTAACAGATATAACTACCTTGCATTTAATCGCCAAACGGGGTCAGTAACCGTTATAGTTTTCTTGTAATCGTAAAAAAAAAACAAAAATTGCAATACTACAAGTTTTAAAAATGAGCCTAACCTAACATAAAATTGTGGGCATTATGTGAAAAAAAAAGAAGTTTATAAGTCTATTCAGTCGGGTAGCAGTCCCCGCTGGTTAATGTTCCAGCTCCATTCGGTTGGTTCTTTGTCGACCCCCAACCACTCCTGAAAATGGTGGTATGTTCGATATACATGTTGAGCTGCAGCCTCTTCGGTTGGGGGCAGGCGAGCCAACAGCCAAGTGAACCTTGGCGTTGACAGCTGAACGCACGAAGATTTCGTAACAGCGAGTGTAATGAGTGCTAGTGATTCCACCTCCATACAGAGCCACAAAATTCTATTTATTGACAATTTCAGAAAAGGGAACTTATAAAAAAAATCGTGCGATTTTGTTAGTCTTTTTCTTCCAATTCTAAAAAACTAAAATTTTAAAGTCCCTTTCCCAAATTTTAACTTTGCATAATCTACGTACAGCTAGATAATAAGAAAAGAAACTTAATTCTGGTAGGTACATACTTGAAAATTTGAGAAAATAAATTTTATAAATAAAATTTCCGCGAATTTCTCACTATGATCTTTATTTTATGCTCAAAACCTGAAGGAACAATCCCATTCTCTGCTCAATTTGTAGACAAATAGTTAAAAATACCACAACTATGGTGTAATTTGTTAAATGTGCTAAAAATTAATTAATTTCCTTCTCCTAAATTGACATATCTAATTATTTTTATTTAAAAACGAATAATTACAGTGCTCCGTCTTAATAATTTTGAACTTTTAAAGATGGTTCATGGGCCGATTGAAGTTTAATCAGGCCAAAATGGCCTTAAGTCACTTTTGAAAAGCGACATAAGGCCATACTCCGAAATATGGCTTTATGTCGCCTTATAAAAGCGTCATAAGGCCATATCTTGAAATATTTTGAAATATGGCCTTATGTCACGGCACCAACTGAGTGCCATGAAAACACATACAGGCTACAGTGTTTGAAAAAAAGCTCCTCCATAAGACCTTTACTGAATTTTTGTAAAACGCAGTATGGTCTAAACCAGTGGTTCCCAAACTTTTTTGGTCGCGGAGCACTTTTCAGTAGAGAAATTCCTCGCGGAGCACTTCCTTTCCCGTTTGCCATTTTTCGACGCTATTACAAGTTGGGTATGTAGGTATGTGTGGCGGTTCTGTTGAGAACCCAAGTACCACTAGGTGGTGCCGTTTTGTAATACCACAAAACTCAAATAACCTGAATATTTGCGGTTGGTACTGAGGATATTTTAATAATATTTAAAAAAAAAAATAGTTACAGGACAAGAACTGTTTTTAATTTTTTTTTTAAATTTTATTAAATTGGTAATAAGTAACTTTAAAGGAGAAAACAATAACATGTTAACTCAAAAAATAAGCAATTCATAAATACATAATATGATGTTTAGTTAAATATGTCATAGGACCGAACGCTTTATTCTAGGTTCCTGTTTGCTGGTATATCTGGTTGAATTTGGGTCAACTAGAACAGAATATCTAGCTCTGCGTCGAGGCGGGATCTAACATATATTTTGTTTTAGTGTCAACGTCAAAAGTCCACAATTGACTTTTGACCCACCTGGGAGGGTTATAAGTTTAAAAACTGAGTGTGAATTTATAACCCATGCAGGTGGGTCAAAAGTTCATAAAATGTTGGGTCATAATTCCACAATCTGAGAAGTTAAGTGGGCTATAAGTCATATAAGTCCACAATTATTCTTATGACTCACATATATCGTCCTTTAGGTGGCGCTAAAGCTCGGGGTGAAACTGGGCCTGCTTGTTACAACCATTCGTGTGTGCATGTAATATTTTTGCATGAATGGAAGGGACCTACAGTCCAACGCACTTGCCACTACACTACGGTGCTCACGATTCGCGCGAAACCTTAGATGTGTACTTTCACTATTTTTGAGAAGTTTATAAAGCAACAGTGAACAAGTCATCTTAAAATTATAAATGAAAACCACTGAAATTTTGTTTTCATACGAAATTTGACTAATTTTAATAATTGTGTACTTATGCACAATTGGTTTGTGAACCTAGAACCCACCAAGGTGGGTCAAAAGTCCACTGTGGACATTTGGCCTGTGGACTTATGACCCTGCGCCGATTCACACATGTAAGTTGTTGCAAGCGGCAGAATAATTATTTTCGCTTCATCCGACAAAATTTTGAATTCGTGCGTCAACATACACCAGAATTCTGATAAGTACTACCTCACTTATTTGAATACTCGGTAATTCGAATGCTCCACTAATTCGAACGCCTTTGTTTTACACTAGGTACCTACTCTGTAACTCGGTTTTTTCTGTCGTTTTTTTTTTTTGATGAATGCTTTTACCAGGGCTCGAATAATTATGGATCAAAAATCGTAAAAATATGGATGAAAATATGGAGTAAAAAATTAAAATGAAAGCCAATTCTCAAGTGTGCAACGTGTTTAAATATTTAAATTACAAAGCGGTTTTACGCTTTCTTTTAAGGATCCACACTTTAGCTAGCGATCCGTATTATTTCTGTATTACTAAGCAGCAACCAGATTGTTTGTTTTCACGGCGATAGATCCGAAAAGTGAGAGTAATATGTATACAAGATACAAAAACTAATTGAAAATCACTGACTAAAAGCATCATACCTCAACCAACTAGGAGTGCGCTAACTGGAAGAGGTTGTTGGTTGAGGCCTTGGTCCACCCCGGACTGTAGCGCCACCTAAGTAAGAAAGTAAGGAAGTAAAAGCATTTCACATAATCTACACACCACACTGCGATTCGTTTTAACGTGAATCCCGACTGAACAAATACTGTATCGGTTGCAATTGCAATTGTCAACAGTAGAACCCTAGAAGGTAGAACTCTATTTCTTTCATAGCAACTGCAAAACAACACAACGACTCGATTCTTTTCGACTTTCGACTGATTGCCAAAAAGTATTGCCTTTTTAAAAATTCGAAGTCTACTATTTGTTTCTGTATTGATTATTTGTTAAATAAGTATTTCGAATTCTATTGCTATGAACAAAATTAACAAAGTGCTATTAAGTTTCAGAAGCGCAAAATTAGTCTGATGATGTTTTGATATTTTTTTTTATCTTTCCGCGGAGCACTTGGATGTTCTTCGCGGAGCACCAAGTGCTCCGCGGAGCACACTTTGGGAAACTCGGGTCTAAACAATTTTAAAGTTTTATTACATTGTGTTATTTGATGTTTAAACCTGTGTTACATCGCTCACAGTGCAACTTTATTAATATTTATTGCGTCACCCTCAAGATGTTTAAATATTTATCGATTCCAATAACAACTTGTTAAAAGCCCCATCCACCGAGCCACTTAAAAAAAAATTTCAAAAATTACCACCGCCGCTGAAAAAAAAATTAAAGTAAAACAATTTTTATTGAGATTTTATTTTTTTCGCCCGCCCTCCCATTTTTCTCTTCATAAAACCTAAGGAAACATCAAAAGGGATTAAAAGTCTCCCAACAGCAATAAACACAACAAGGCCAACAAAGATTATGCTAACAAATGCTTATGCAAATGAGAAAAAAATTGCTGCAGTCATTTATGTTGACACCTCCTTCAAGGAGAGCGCGAACACCTCCTTGAGAGTTTGGCTATGATTAATTATCACGCACAAGGATTCGGTGTTTTTGAAAATTTATTTTAATAGCTCCCCTGGCGGAAATCCGTTCCAACGAAATCCGTAAATAAATCTTCTTCCCCATCAGAGTGCACGGCAGAGAACTTTTGAGCGTACATACGTCTTGGTAAAATATGATTCCAAGGATACTTCTTGCTGTAATGTGTTTAATTTTGAATAACAAAAAAAGAAGCCGAATCCGATTGGATTTCTCTTTCGTACGACGAACCCGACGTCATAGACGAGCCATCAGCTTCATGATTAATTGAGGTCATCATTGATATGGTAGGTCCCTCATATGGGTTGCAATAAGACCTTTGTGCTCAGGACATTTTGGAGAAAATACAAAATAATGACAGGATTGACCGCAACAAATGTGGCAGATTGGATTTTTATGTCTCTTTTATGGAAATCGCTTCATCGAATGTCACTTTGTCTGATGCCATGATGGACAT
Organism: Brachyopa scutellaris; assembly: GCA_949775065.1. Classification (NCBI taxonomy): domain Eukaryota; kingdom Metazoa; phylum Arthropoda; class Insecta; order Diptera; family Syrphidae; genus Brachyopa; species Brachyopa scutellaris. The sequence continues at coordinate 78,050,784 of OX459113.1, forward strand.
CATTTGTGGAGATTAAATAATAAAAAGTGAATTTGATGCATGCGGTGCCGGTGCGTCCGGCCACCTTAGGTAGTGGAGCGGGGTAGCAATCAAAGAAGGATATAAGTATGTACCTACTGTTCCTTTCGTTCTCGCATAATCTGGGATTTAACTTAGCTTTGTGAATGGCATTTGCCATTTCTGATCTGATAGATAGGACTTTGGAGTTATAAGCTCATTATAAATGATCTAATATGTCGTATGCATGGGAGTGTTATATTCTCTGTGAAATTATGAATGCTTTCAGATGATATCTACGTGCAGTTCCTAAGTGGAGACGTAGTTGGGATTTTTTATTTTTTATTTTTGTTTTGTAAAATATACTGACCCGCCATTTGCGGTGCGCAGTACCACAAAGTTAGCTTAACCCTTATTCTCCGCAGTAACGAAATACTTATCCAAAAGTATTGAAACACGCCACTGTATCTATTAATGGACCAACATGTATGAAACCATGTCCAAATTTTAAATAAGATAGATGAATAGGGTGTTAGTGGGTGTCGTCATATGACGTCACTAGGTGCTTACACATATATGCAAACAATAAAAGTAATTTTAAAAATTCGATTGCATTTGTAAAGAACAAAGGTTTTATATCAAAATAAAATAGCTTAATATATTTCACAGCTTTCAAAACAGGAGTAAATAAAATTTAAAGACTGTGATGTAGTTCAAAACAAGTGACACAATTACACTTTTCACAATTACCACTTTTCAACCTGATTCTGTGACAAATACAAAAACGAACACATACACTTCGTGCATTAGCACACACAATTCCAAATGTACAGAGGCACCCAAATATCTATGTAGACAGGAAGAGGCTTCTATACGGCTGAACCCCCCCCCCCCCCCCCCCCCCCCATGACGAAATGCCTAACGGCGGTACCGTGGGGACCAGGGGTTGGAGGCAGAGGTGGTTTTAGTTAGGGTTAAAGTCCCATACACCTTTCTTACAAAAAAAAAAAAAAAAAAACCTGATTCTATGTGCAACCCGTATCAACTTTATGAGCTAAATGTATTTGTTCAGCTAAAGTAGTGTTCCCTTGCACTAACTAGCTATTCGGAACAAACCACAGTTATAGTTTACGAGAATTCGCCACACACTCCATTTGCGTCCTCATATGATGACGGTAGGAGAATAAGGGTTAAAGGCCCATAAGAGGTTCGATTTTCTTAACAAAATTCAGGATGTCTCTACTCCTGGTGGAAGTATTTTTGTAAATCTTCAGTCCCTAGGATTTCTCTAAGGAAGTACTGTATCCTTATTAGAGTTCAGAAATGAAATGAAGTTGTGGATGAATTAATAAGAATGGAGGGAGCACTGCCTAAAGCTGAGATGGTGCATATAACACCACCATCAGGCGGCAGCAAAGCAAAACTAAAGAAATTGTGAAGAATAGAGTGGCATAGGGTGTCCAACGCTCTTTGGCCGGTTTAAACAATAGAAAGACCAAAGCAGTCCTTGAACTAAATAGGGCAAAGTTCAGAAATTTAAAAGAAACATTTTCCAAACACTGTCTCCTGAGAAAGCGCGCCGAAAGAATGGGACTTTCAAGCACGGACGATGGCAGATACTGCAATAACATTGGCACAACAGAGGATGTCGAACATATCCTTTGTGAATATCAGGCCATTGCTCGTTCTCGTAAGAAATTTTTAAGGAATTGCTTCTTTGATACACTGGACGATGCTGGAGAAAACTGCTCATAATCAAATTTTAAAATATTGCAGGGAAATTAAATGTTTAGGTGGAAAAGTTCCGGTTTGGGTACCATCATAAAATTTCCCAGGTGATCGCGATGGGCCCACATTGGTGCCTAGTTTTTTATGACGGCTCAGCCTAATAACCCCTTTTCACCTAGAGAGAGCCACACACTCACAAAGTAAATATATATGTATGTTGTATAATTTCGTTTTACTTTATACAGAGGTGGCTTGCAGTTTCCTAAGTAACTTTGATATTATGCAAGAGATATCGAAGTGACTTCTAATATCATCCCTTTTGAGGATCAGCGATAATGTTGAATCATGCTGGAAAAGTTTGATCGTTCTTTAAACTTGTCTATGACTCTGGGTATTCTCCCAGTAGGATGAACATATACTGTTCCCATAACTTTGGATCGTTAAATTGATTGCTGAGCTCGGAATGCTCTGCAGAATGGTTCTGGACCATTAAACGAATCAGCTGAACCCCTACCCGAGATTGACTTTACTTCTTTTAGATATGTAAGTCTGTAAGTATGTAAGTAAGGTAAGGAAAATATAAAATGCAAACTAAACTTACTAAATCAACTATTCCAATTGATGTTCCATTAGAAGGTAGCTTTTTGCCATCGTCATAGGTGAGCTGAACGCGTATTGCCATACTTCTTATCAGCACAGACGTCGGTGGCTCTGTCATAGTCTCCTGCGATTCATCAGAATAACTAGACTGGTGGAGTCTGGACGGTCCTCAGTTGGGGAGCACAATGCATCTATTCTAGCTTTTATAGTACACATTCTCCATCTTCTTCATTCATTCGTACAAGGCGGACATCTAAAGGATCTATGCATTAATTAAATAGTTTTGTTTTGACAGCTGTTGAAAATGGGGAAGGTTTTCTTTTGTTGTGGACGTGGAACAGCATTGGTCAGTGAATTCATTAATTTTTGGCGATTGGAAAAGTTGGGAAGAAATCCAAGAGATTTTCCCGTTTGTAGTTTCTAAGGACCCTGTTTCATGATCCATTAAAGACAAAATCATCCACCAACACACTTGTCCGTAATCATCACAGTAAAACTGGTGAAGTTACGCTACAAATTGTTGTCCAATTCAACTGGTCATTCCGGGTTGGAGTCCAGGGATAACATGTTTCTCTAAAAGCAAGTCCATCCTAAAGGCGCAAAGCTGTGCCCAAGTTCTAAGATGGGCAGGTGGACGACATATAAAGATTTTTTGAGATTGACATCTGTCATCTGTAGAGGAAAAATTGTGCAAAAAGATCTCCTGCAAAACTTATACAAAAGAGAACACAAAACGTGAAAATATTTGGTAAACAACTGAAAAAAGTGTAATCTAAGTGGCCGCCTCTTCAAATAAAGTGGTAGCTCAGAGTAAGTTGTAGCATTTAAGTCCATACCTGGTAAAACTAAAATCCATCACAAAGCTAACCTCACTAAATGAGCAAAAGAGCCGTATCGGAAACTTCTCCAGAACATCATAGGAACGAAAAACGTCGCCCAAGTTTCAGTCGTAATAAGATTAACGCGGAAATGGATAAATTAACTGGCATCAGCATTGAAACCCTAAAAAAATTGCTCGATGAAAAAAACAAAGAACTAGTTCAGGAACTTCCATCAAAATCCGACTTTCAGCTTCTATGTGCAGAGTTATCCGGCCTAAAGATCCGCCAAGATGAAATATCGGAAAGAGTAGTACAACTAGAGAAGCGAAATGAGTTTCTAGAAATTCAGCTAGATAAGCTTATACAGAAAAATACTGAGTCCAACGTCGTGGTGCACTTACCTGCTGAACCGAACACCGACATGCAGGAAAAAGCAAAATCCATCTGCGCCGGATTGCTGGACAAGAACGAAACATCCAACATTGTGGAGTCTGCGTACAGCGTTCGAACTAAAGCTCCACACAGTTCTACGATCATTGTAAAGATGTCGTCACGAGATTATGCTTGGAGTGTATTACGTAGAGCCAACAGACTAAAAGGAACCAAAATAAGCATTCACAAAGATCTACCACTAAATGTACGGGAAAAAAGAACAAAACTAGTACCAATTATGCAAGTCTTACGCAGAAAGAAGCCTGAGGTCAAAACTGTCTTAAGAGACGATAAATTGTACGTCGTGGATAAACTATTCACTTGGGATTTCGCGAAAGGGTTGAAATGCGGCGAAAAATGTGGATTTGAAGTTTTAAAGAATTTAGTTGGAGACATTTTACAACCGAAACAATTTATGAATGAACTTGTTAACAATGCTCGTGAAACGTCAAATATGTCACAAAATGTCAATGCTGCCAGCGCTATCAAAAAAGATGTGATTGCTGAGAACCGTTTGGGTGGACACGTAAGTACGTCTTCACATAAAGCTTGATACACAAAAGTCTACCAGAATAGAAATAATATTAAATTAAGTATTTTAAGTTATAACGTAGCTGGATTAAAGAATAAATTATTATTTACAAACTTTTTTAATTATGTCAAAAAATTCGACATCTTTGTATTGTTCGAAACCCATGTATTAGAAAATGAAGAGAAGAGATTTGAAAAAATATTTTTAAATTACGAATTGAAGTGGATACCTGCAATTAAATCTTCAACATTTGAGAGAGGAAGTGGTGGAGAATTGTATGGTTATCGAAAGGGTCTTAATTACGTAGAGGTTAATTTTAAAAGAGTGGAAGAATCGTATGTCCTCGATGTTAGAACGAATAACAGCGTGTTATTCATAATTCCCATTTATTTGAATGTTAGTCACTGGCAACGCGATTATGAAAATCTTAAGGAAGTACTACAGAACTTAAGGGAAACAAATTTAATGCTCATTGGTGACTTTAATGGTCGGCTAGGACTTTCTCAAAATAATTTTGTGAGCGGTTACAAAATACCCACAATGCGCATAAACCGCACTTCCAAAGACGCAATTTGTGACCATAAGAGTAGAAAATTACTTGATCTTGCGGATGCATACGACTGCAGTATTCTAAATGGAAGTTATGAAGGCGATTATTGCGGAGAGTACACATTTATCCGTGGAAAGGCATGCTCAGTAATTGACTACTGTTGCATCTCTGGAAATTGGAACTTCCTCCTTAGTGATTTTCGGATAGGCATGGAGACTTTCTCGGGCCATATGCCACTCGAAGTTAATTGTTTGGAATCTAGGCCTACGAATGAGAGGAGTATAAGGCAATTCGGACTCTTACCAAAACTAGTGTGGAATGACCGAACGCGAAATATGTATCGCAGTAATTTAAATGCTAAACTTGAGAACAGTGGATATTTTACCGGATGTCGATGCCCTTACGAGTATGATTAAAAAAGCAGATCCGAACTTGCCCATAAGAAAAAATAAAATCCCAAAACAAAAGTGGTTTGATTATGAGTGTCTGGGAGCTAGAAATAACTCTTTCAAACTTCTAAAACTTTTTAGGGAATATAATACCAGCATCTTTAAGACACTTTATGGCGAAGCAAATAAGAACTACAAGCGCATTTGCTATGAAAAAAAGACAGCATTTGAACAGCAACGTATTGCTATTATAAACAACTCCACATCTTCAGCGGATTTTTGGAAAGCTGTAAAATATATAAATGGACAAACGAATAGCATCGCCTCGTCGCTTAAAGCAACGCAGCTAATGGACCACTTTAACAATCTGCTTAATTCCCCACAGATATCACCACCACTCCAATATGCAGCTCCACTAATTATCGATGACTTCCTAGATAGCCCGTTTACATTAGAAGAAATCAAAGAAGTCATTAATAAAGCAAAAACGAGAAAGGCTCCTGGAGATGACAGAATTCCATACGAGTTCTATAAAAACTGCACATATGAATTCATGTCTGCGCTTACAGGGGAATTCAATAGAATCTTTGAATCAGCAAATATTCCAGAAAGTTTTAAAAAGGCAATTATTTATCCACTGCACAAAAAAGGTGACTATAACGATCCTACAAACTACAGAGGAATATCTTTCCTGAACACCTCTGCCAAGCTGTTTGCCGCCCTTATATACAACAGACTTACCTGCTGGGTTGAAAATAAAAAAGTTTTGCAGGAGTTTCAGGCAGGATTTAGAAAGAATTACTCGACAGTCGATCAAATATTTGCATTACTTAATATTGCGGAGATATATAAACAGAAACATAAAAAACTATATGCCTTTTTCGTTGACTTTCGAGCGGCTTTCGACACCATAGCGCGCGATGCTCTGATCTACAAACTATATAATATAGGTTTCTCAACGAAAATAATCAACATTTTAAGAGCAATGTATGCAAATAATGTGGCGTATGTATGGGATGGGGAGTCCATTTCTGGAGAATTCACAACAACGATGGGAGTGAAGCAAGGATGTATCTTGAGTGCGTTACTGTTTATCCTTTTCATCAACGACATATCAGATACTGTAAAAGGTGGAATCGAGTTTGGCAACATACAAATTCCGGCTCTTAAGTATGCAGCTAATAGCAGGTGGAAATCACTAATTACCTGTGAAGTATCAAGAAGGATGTGGCCAGAGTACGATAAAAGCAAAACCAAAAAACTTCTACAGAAAGATAGGAAATCCCTGTCAATACTGATCGGAGTGTTAACTGGCCACAATATGCTAAGATATCACACGAAAAAATTACGACTCAACGATGATGACTTATGCAGAGGATGCGGTGACGAAGAGGTTCACGAGGACACAACCCATTTCCTCTGTCACTGCCCTAGCCTCTGCCAACTAAGAAATAGAACCCTAGGAAATTTTTTCTTCGAACACATCGACGAGCTATCTGACCGTTCACCGTCAGGTCTGCTCAAGTTTGCCAGGAGATCCGGATGGTTGGAATCAAGCCAGTGATATCACGGGTGGGAGAACACTATGGGTATCACAATGGGTTCACATGAACCTAAGTGTGATGAGGATCTAACTATCCTCATCAGCCCGCTTACCTAACCTAACCTAAGTATGCAGACGACATCGTTTTTCTTTCCGACACTGTAGATGGGTTGCAGCTAATGATGAATAGGCTCAGCGTTTACTGCAAATACTGGAACCTTAGCGTGAACTTGAATAAATCGAAGGTAATAGTGTTCAGAGGCGGCGGTGGCAGATATACTCAAAGTGAAAGATGGACGTATCAAGAAGAAATTGTGGAAGTTGTTCGCGAATACAAATACTTAAGAATTTTGGTGTCTTCGAACTTGAATATGAAGAAACATCTAGAGACCAAACTATCTGAAGCTAAACGAGCAATCTCATCGGTATGGGGTCGCTGCATCAACAACAAGTATTTAAGCCATAGCTCGAAGCAGAAACTCTTTCGCACAACTTCAGCTTCAGTTCTTTTATATGGAGCGCAGGTGTGGGGATACTGTTCCTTTCTTGAAATAGAAAAGTTTCTTAGGTATTTCTTAAAGCGAATATTTCGTTTACCAAGTGCTACGCCTAATTATATGCTGCATCTAGAGACTGGTGCACCGCCTATGTTCTTGGAAACACTGAGACCACATTTCGACTACATAGTAAAAGTTATGGCAATGAGTAATGACAGACTGCCAAAAGTTGTACTCAAGAGTGTAATAAGAAGTAGAGCAAGCTTCATTCAAGAATGGGAACGCCTTGCATCAGATTATGGAGAAACCATAACGATAACACCCGATGAGCAACCTGAACATCTAAAAGCACAACTCAACGTCTTATTGCAAAAAGTAGGTCGAACTATGTATGATCGATTTGTAACGGAAGCACAGTCTTCTCAGTATAGGACATATTACAGCAAGTTGAAATACGATCTAGCAGAAAGAACTTACTTTTTAAACTGTAACTCAATAGAAAAGATCAGCGTAATTTTTAAAATCAGAGGAGAGCTATTAAATTTAAATTTCATTCCACACCGTCCAGAGCTACCTGTCTTGTGCAATCTTTGCAATATGAAGATACGAGAGGATATATTTCACTTCCTTGCAATATGCCCAGTTTTAAAAGAAATTCGATTGAGATTCTTCGATTCGTATACCCTGGGATTAGGTGAAGCAATTGAAATCTTAAATGGAGTCCGAGGCTGGGATTTACTTTTCAACTACTGTGCAAATGCTCTTCGTTATAGAAAATGTATAGTTGAAGAAGATTTTTAATGTTTAATGTATATACATATTGCCTTTTTCTTTGTTCTCTGTTAAAAACAAAAATAGAAATGTAACTATTGTCAATCTGGTAGACGGCCATAGGCCAAACCATAATAGACTTAGAATTATATTGAATGTTATGAATTAAAAATGAAAATAAAAGTCATATAAACTAACTAACTAACTAAAGATTTTTTAAGGTGCGATTCTCTTGGTCAGTTAAATATTGGCCAACTTCGTCGGGTGGTTAACTTACAAGGGTGGGCCACTAGACAGGTTATTAAAAAGTTATTCAATAGGGTTGCTGTAGGGTTGCTGCGGGAATTGTTTCAATTATTGTTTAAATCGATTGTTTCAAATCATTCAAATATGTGGGCTTGGTTTTATAGACTTCCTGTTTACAATCACCCCACAAAAAATTATGTGCTGGTCAGGAGACCATGGCATGTGGGGTTCCTGGAAATCAGCTTATTTTGGAATTGTCGCTGCAATTCTGTCGTAACAGGCCTGGCTATGTGTGAAGTTGCACCATCTTACTAAAACCAGAGTTTAAAGGGATTCTCTTTTGGTGTAGTTTTTGGAAGAAAAACTCCTTCAACATCTTTAAATAACGGTCTCCAATGACCGTTACAGTACGACCGTTTTTTTTTAAAAAAGTATGGTCCGACAGCTTGATAAAACTGCTCAGCACACTGTGACTCGAGGTAAATGCAGTTGCGTCTCATGGAGTGACTCCATATTGGACAATTTTGCTTTTATACATAACCGTTTAAAATAAAATGGGCTTCATAAGACATAAAAATTCCACCATTTGATTGATCTTCTGTCAGAATTCCAAGCGAAGATCGGCAAGTCTGCTGCTCAGTTTGCTTGTTATTTGAACTTTGTAAGGAAATAAGTTTAAATCTGCAGTGATTGTCTGCTTATTTCCATTCGAGCAGATAAGTTCCGAATTGCTAGGATTGGTTTGTATGGTAGAAGCTACGGCAGCAATCGTATCCTGTGCTCTAACTGCAGAATCTCGGTGATAAGGCCTTCTTCTGACTACCTTAACTCTCTTTGGATAAAAATTACGGACTCCAAAGCATGATAAGGACGCACTATCCAAATCCTTGTATCATCGTCCCAATCGTCCATTTTTTATTAAATCTAAATGCCCATCTGTAAAATAAAAAGAAAATGGAACCGATTGATTGTACAGAAAAAAGTTATTACGTTTTCTTTTGGCACGTTCCATCAGCCACCCTGTATATCACCAACGTTCACCAGCTAGCTCGACCTCAAGCCTACTTGCTGAGTTTTTAAAACAAAATCGGTTGCGATACTTGTCTACTCTTAAGTCCACTTATTCATTGCTATTCCATTCCATTCTGTCTTCATTAAAAAATTCACTTAAAAATCTTGACGATCATAACGTTCTGTTTCAGTTGACGCCGTTGAGTGTCCTTATCTCATGCCCTAATACTTCTGCTGAAATGAAAACAAATAAACATGTATTATTGTAAGCTCATATGATATTTGTCCACCGCCACTAATAACTGCACTTCGATAATCCCGACATCATCGAATGTAGAATCAAAAGAATAGAAATTGATGATAAACTGATGGTGGAAAGGGACATTCTTGGCTTCTTAATGAACCAACACCCTCTTTGGCTGACGTCTAAATTAAGTGTAATCATGATTTACAGCATGAAAGAATTTCTCATCAAAATCCAGGATCTCATGTACCCACCCCCACCCAAACGGGTAATGGTCGTCGTTGTTGGTGTGTCACAGCCATATGTGAATATGGCGAGCAGGCGAATCCACATGTACACCCCACACATAGACACTATCACTCAAACAATGTCAAAGGAAATTAACGAAACTCGCACAAGTCCTGAATTTAAATTAACTCTGCGCGTTTCGAATCCATCAATGTGTTTGTATTTGCGGTCGTAACTAATCCTTGGATATTTATACGACATTTTAAATTGAATTAAGGACATCATAGTCTACTCCCGCCCACAGTGGAGAGCTTGAATTCGTTGTTAATTGTTTCGATTTGTATTTATTTAGGTGAGCATTGTCATGAGTGCTTGGATGTGTCCTTTTGCAGTGCACCGACTCCTCCCGCGTAATGCCAATTTGTTTATGCAAATTTTTTCATCCACTGGGATCCCAATGTAATTTATTTTAATCAGCTGAACATACTATAAAGGAGAAGAGCCACCTTGGAAGCAATCACCGGAGCAGAGAAGGCGAACTTTTGTAATTAGCAAAGGAAAGGTCCTTGAAATCCTATTCCAACTTTAAGATTCCAATTCAGTTACATACTGTTCTATATTTCTTCAACAAATCGTGAATGTGACAGTTAAAGGAGAAAATGAAAAAAAAAATTCCTCTCGGGCTTTATTTAACAAATATCTCCGGATTACGAAGAAAACACACACCACCCATCAGTTTGGGGTGGTATCGGTATGGCAGAAACAAGGAATATGATTTATAGACGACATCTTGGCGTTCCCCCTGTTGAATTCTTTTTGTGTTGCCCGGGATGTCCTTTTGGAACATTAATTCGGATATAACATATTTTCACATATGGGAGAGGGCAATAAATTCGGGGGTGTGATTACGTTATTTGACATGACGTGTGGGGTAAACCGTTTTGCGTAAGTGGGTGAGATGTCCTCTGACTGCGAGTAGCTCCCTGGAGTTAATTTAGTAGAATCGGATCTTTTGGCATTTGTAACTGGTAAAGAATAACAATTAATTAGTACAAGAATGGTGACTACAGTATACAGTTGCAAGGCGATGGACTAGCCACTTTGTGTTACAAGTCCTGAATCCGCTGTAGAAACTTAGTTGGCGCTACAGCTCGAGGTGAACCTGGGCCTGCTTCTCGCAACCATTTGTGTGTGCGTGTTACATTTTTGCACGAATGGAAGGGACCTACAGTTTTTTGCCGACTCCGAACGGCGAGTTGAGAAGCTCAATCGTGACAATTGATACTCTTTGATGCTTGTCAGACATTCGAAAGAGGTGGGCACTATGAAAAACTTTTAGGTGTTTGCGGCGGGATTTGAACCCAAGACCGCTGGCTCAGTAGTCCGACGCACTAACCACTTGCGCTACGGTGCTGTAGAAACACCGGAATATAATTACATCATAAGTATCTTTTTCCAAAGGAAATTTATGGAGTTAGGAGTTGTGTAGTCATTTTTGTGCACTTTGGTATAAGTTATTTGTTATTCTTATGCTGGACAAACTTCATGTCCTCCATGTTAGCACCTGCATCATCAATGACGAAATGGAAAACAAACCCCAAGCTTGATGGTTGCTGAATCCGGGATGCCACCGGTGCCAAGGTGCGTCACCAAACTGTTCAAGATGTGTCAACATATGATGGAAAATACGCGATGCAATGTGCAGTTTGGAACAGTTCTTCCAAATTATTCCCAACGTAAACCAGATTTTAGCAAGGAGTTGCGCTAGCTATCATGTGATTTCTTCAATCTATGGGACCATTGTTTACACGAAAGACACTATTTTTACAAAATCCGGCAAGCTGCTGTGATATGCATACCGGAATCATTAATTGCTCCCAGGTTGCCGCCAATTGAAGAACAAGCTAAATAAATTGACCTTGAAGTAAAGTAGATGTATAAGCTTCCCCTTCTGGCCTTCCCTAGGGACTATGGCATCAGGAAATTTATCAGGAAAAAAACTTCACATCAAACTCAGTAACAATAAAGACTGGAGCGACAAGTCCGCATACCATTAAATTGTAAACGGATTGCTCCAGAATTAAGTATGGAACGTGTGCAGGAGTGGCCAGCTACATCGACATCTTTCAAACCGAAATCTGCGCCAATGGCACATGTGCCCAACTCAATCTTGATAAACGCTATAAGAGACGTCCATAGCGAAAATGTCAGCTAGCCAAGCAGCTACCAAGACAATCAGAGCTGAGCTCATCAAATCTAGAATTTTATGAGAATGCCTAGATACATTTAATAGACTGGACGAAGAAAATATTGTCAGCATCTACCGGGTACCAGGACACCTGGGGATAGAAGGTAATGAAGAGGTGAACATACTTGGCAGGAAAGGGGCTGCTTATGTGTGGATGTAGTCTGAAAATTCAAAACAGATCAACTAAACAGGCTTTACCAAATCTAGTGAATGGACAATAGTTCTCTGAACCCTCCAGATTCGAAATGACAGGAAATATAGAACCTCCATTTTAAGGATAAAACTATTGCCAATGCCAGAGCGCTTGGTCTGGAAATAGCGTTACCAGATTCAAAATGACGAAAAGGGGGATTATGTTTTTGAAAAATATATCACCAGCGTAAAAAAAGTGAAAATAAAAAGATTCGATTTTTAATTATAAAAAACAATCACAAAAATCAAAAATTATAACTTATCAACTTAAATAAATTAATGAGAAACAATACAACAAAAATAAATTATTTTTTCCTTAAAAAAATTAATTAAAAAATTAAAATCAAACGCAGACGAAAATAATTTGTAAATAATTTGTAAACAAAAACTGACAAAGGACAGATAGCAGCACAAATCATAAACTGATAGATGCAGGAAAACTTTTACGCGTGAAGTGATATGTAGTTCATTGAGTGGATGCGTTCAGCTTTGAAAGGATTTTGAACTTCAAATGGATGTGTTTACAGAAAATCTTTTCAAAAATATTTAATGAAAATATTTTAATAGTTTTAAATTGAATGTTTTCTCTTTTTGAATTTTACTTAATAAGGGGGACAGAGGTTTGTATAAGGGGGACAAACAGCATTTTGGTATGAAAAAGGGGGACTGTCCCCCTAAAGGGGAGCGTCTGGTAGCCCTATCTGGAAAGCTGAAAGTTACTCCTACAAACATCTGTGTCTGTGTGTACGAGTCTCTTTGCATGTTTTTTTTCCAGAATTACTGCGAAATTTCTCTTTTGCTATTTATGCAACGCGCGGCCAAATTGCCTTCAAAATCCCACGTCCTTTGATATTTGAGCATCTGATGTCAACCGATCATATAAATTTTTCTTTTATATCTGTTTTGAAGACACACTATGGTGATGGCAGCTCTTCTCTTTTCCCTGCTAGCTTGGCTGCATGCTCATTCTCATCTGACGTCTGAGTAACTAAATGGTTCTTAATAAATATACAGATAAAAAGCCTGACTGTCAATTTAAAATAAATATTGAATATCCTTTAAGTACGGATCTGCAGTTTAAAACACGGCTAGTGCCGGGAGTCTTAAGATCATCTATAAATCTGGTTCCACAGAGTAGTTTCCAGACCCCGTGGCGTTTAAAGAAGCTCACAATCTAAAGAAATAAAGAACTGGGAGAAAATTGTAAAATAACAACGCAATGAGGTTCAAACAATATTCGCAAACTATCCAAACTCGCAGTTATCTTATTTTCTTCAAAAGAAAAAAAAAACATATCTTCCAACGTCATAACTCGGGTTCCCCTTTAAATTGTAAATCTTTGCAACTTTCAATTTTGAATTCAAAAGGCAAGCCCAGCGAACTTTTAGAACAATCCCCCTGAAGTTCCAGCCGCCTAAAACAAACAGTGAATAATTCGCTTATCAAGATTTACATTTAAAAGACAATTTCCTCGTCTACATAAAGGGATTTCGGGTTAACTTACTCAGAAATTATCTACTCTCCTTCTTACACGTGTTATTAAGGGGTGCGACGCGACGTTGAGGATTAACATTGAGGCTCACTCAAACTCAAACCTATGACGCGAAGTTTAACAATTACGGTAGCTTGGAGTCAATGTCTGAAGAAACTCACCACACTTCGAAACGAACGTCTTGTTATAATTATTTTGGTTTGTTTTCTCAGTTAACAGGAGTGCTCCAGGAGTGCACCTGGGATGGGATTGTAATTCTAATTTATGCGAAACTCCTCCACACTCCATCATCCTCCAAGCATTGTTATATTTCCAATAAAATTCGAATCAAATCTAGTGGCAATAAAAAAAGCGCATTGTGCTCATTGTTAGTGGAGTTACCATGGTGAAGCGAAAAAAGAACTCCGAATCAAAGGACGAATAAAGATTAAAAAGTGTTTATGGCTTTCGCAAAGGACTTTTTTGTGTAAGCTGTCACCTTTTATTCCTCCAAGGGTCGGTCGGGTAGGTGATACCAGGGGTTGGTAGCAAATTGAAAGATCATAAATCTTTCAAGTGAGCTTATGAGTACGAGTATATGAATTAAAGTGTGGCACTATAGCACCCTCTTAATTCGCATCGAACGGGATTAATTCTTACCCAACAGATTTGGATGGTCTCATTACGAATTCGAATTTAATTGTTTGTAGATTTTTTTATGGTTTCTTAACAAAAAAAAAAAGATACCCCACTATTGGAAACTTTTAATGACTGTTGAATGCACCACCCGTAGAAACAATCGATAACTTGAGGAGAACAACAACAACAGCCGAAAAAAAAACAAATCTCTTTTTTATGGTAATTGAAGTTTTTATTGTTTTACCTTTCTGACAAGTTGTTGTTTTATTTTTTGTGTGTTTGTTGTTTAACATCGTTTTTCATTTTCTAATAAAAAGAAATGACTTTTCAGTCGATTAATCTTCCAAGCGTATTATTGCCTTTTGAGGTGAATTGGGGCGGACAGTCGGTTTTTGTTCGACTCCTGTCCGAAAACAACTGGATTTGGATAGCCGTACACAGAGGTATTTCAAGTAATAATACTGGTTATTTATGCAATTTAAAATAAATAATAATAAGATGAAGAGCTGAAAGCTTTTATGTTTCACCGAGATATGTTACGATTCTACGGTCGAAGACCACGCGCCCACTAATTAAATGATACCAAGTTTTCATTATTTTATCTTGAAGCGCTTATGTTGACAAGCCAAAATTGACTTCCTTTTTAGGATTCCATAGAGTTCTAGGAATACTTATAGTATCGGTCACTACGTCTGTCTATAGTCTATCTGCCCATATACGGCATACCACATCCCTCCCATTCTCTCATTGGTATACCTATTGAGGTAAACTTTGGTGAAACGGCGCGGTGTGAATCAGTGACATATTCAAAGAAATAGAGAGGCTTATGAAAAAAAAATGTTTGCTCCTCCCTCCCACACATTGAACAGAGGGGTTAAAAGAAATGTACACTTACCCCATCAAGTGGGATGTCGTTGGATACTTACTTACTTAGTTGGCGCTACAGCTCGAGGTGAATCTGGGCCTGCTTCTCGCAACCATTTGTGTGTGCGTGTTATTTTTGCACGAATGGAAGGAAGGGACCTACAATTTTTTGCCGACTCCGAACGGCGAGTTGAGAAGCTCAATCGTGACAAATGATACTTTTTGATACTTGTCAGACATTCGAAAGAGGTGGTACCGTGAAAAAACTCTTTAGGTGTTAGACCCGGTCTGGAATTGAGCCCGGGCAGCATTGCGTAGTAGTCCAACGCACTTACCACCACGGCCACGGCGATAGGTCTTTCTTAATGCAGAAAACGCCTTGATTGACGTCTTGTAGTTCCAACTCTTGAGTCCCGAGATAAGTATTTAAATTTTTATTTTTTTTTATTTAATTTATTTATTTAACTATTCAATTCGAGTAGCTTACACAGTAAGATAAAGTCTTACAAAAAAAATAGCGAAGCCCTTAAATACATATTATGCAATATTGGATACAGATAAATTAAAACGAAAACAGATGGAAGAAAATATATAAAATGTATAAAAAAGTAAGTAATTTAACAAAATAAAATAAATTAAAATATATATTCACTGGCCAAGTAGTTCAAGAGACGCCTTTTAAAACTTCCGCCGCTTCTGATCCTTCTTAACTCAATGGGTAGGGAGTTCCACAGACGAGTAACATGTACAAAGAACTGTCGTTCAGAGGTTAAGCACAGATATCTAGTCTGGATTAATGTGAAAGTCCTTCGCGATTGGGGAAATCCTAATCTGCTGTAGAGATACTCAGGTTGACGTGATTGTATAATATTGTGCATGCAGCATAATGAGCGAAATTGTATTAGTTTATCAAATGAGCAACCGACAATTCGTTTCGAAAAGGCAGAGACATGATCGTATCTTCGGAGGTCGTATATATACCGAGCTATGTTGTTGTATGCAACATTAAGCTTCCTTCTACTATTGTAATCAACGTTACAAATTTCACACCCGTACAGCAAAATTGGTAAGAGAAGTGTTTTTGAAAGCAAAATCCTGACCGGTGTTGGTGTAAACTTTTGCGTAGTCCAAAGTTGGTTGGTTGGTTAATGAGGGTGAGGATTGCTCCTCTTCACGTAGGCCACGAGTCGGGCCCGTTGTGCCCCCCTCTGGAACTGAGCTGAGAAAAAAGGGTTGGGGTGTGTGTTAGTGAAAGGGGTAGTGTAGTGGAATGGAAAGGTTGGAAGGAACAGGTGAATTCAAGAAAAACGCTCTGTGTGTCGTGTAAACTCCAGTGTCTTCGAGAAATCGATGGATCTGAGCGATGTCAGCCCGGGTAGGACGTGTCTTCCCAGGTAGTTCTGCCTTATTGAACATAGAGCAGGACAATCGCAGAGGAAGTGTTTGACACTTTCGTCCTCCTCTTCGCAACCCGGGCAGGTACTGTGCTGCACTAGTCCCAGTCGGTAAGCATGTTTATTTAAGTTGATGTGTCCCGTATATAAGCCAATCATCAGTTTTATTTGTACTCTGCCCAAATTCAGTACTTTCCTAGCCCGCCGTGGATTTGGAAATTCCATCATTTCTTTGGCAGCCTTGCAAGTTTGGATCTGACTCCACATTAGTGCGTGGCGTTTTGCAAAGGATAGGCTATAGGCAGTTTTCACTGCTTGTACCGCCGTACCAATAGTATTTAAAGTGAGATTTTCTATGTCTTCCGCCCCTGCTCTTGCAAGTTCGTCTGCCCTTTCGTTCCCCGGTATATTGTTGTGGCCAGGTACCCAAAACAGATTTACCGTGCAGGATCTTGCAAGGGTGTTGAGTTTTTCTTTGCACTCCTTCACTAATTTGGAATTAGTTAATGGGTTCGCAAGTGCTTTAAGTGTAGCCTGACTGTCCGAGCAGTCGAGTTCGTCTACGCCCCTGAGAATTGCAAAGACTTCCGCCTGGAAAACAGTCACCGAGGGTTCTAGGTGAATGGATATATTTATCGGAGGATCTGGACAGTGTACACCAGCTCCCGATTCCCCGTTAATGTGTGATCCATCCGTGTATAATACAATGCCTTCTACTTCGGCAAACATTGTGCCTTGTAGCCATTTTTCACGGCTAGGGAATTCGACTGAATAGTCGGTCTTGAAGATGTATTCTTTCTCTATGACATCACTTGGATTGCTGACAAGTCCAGAGGATGCTGAAACATCTTTCCAGATAGCTCTGTGTCCTGTGTGGCACTCGTCTTTAAAGTGACCCAGGGTCCGCAATCTGATTGCAGAAAGCCCCGCTGTCCTTTTGACCTCCAGTTCCATAGGAAGAATATTTAGAATAGTCTCCATGGCTGCTGTGGGTGTGCTGGATTGAGCACCAGTTATCCCTAGACAGGCCATACGCTGGGGGTTAGTTAGTAGTGTTTTTGCGTAGCTGTTATTCACGACTGGCCACCAAACTAACACTCCGTAGAGTAATATGGATTTGACTACACAAGAGTAGATCCATTGGACTTGTTTTGGTTTCAAACCCCACGTCTTACCGAAAGCTCTCCGGCAAATCTAGAAAGATCTTTTGGCTTTGTTAATTCTGTTTTCTAGATTTTTTCTCCAAAGTAACTTTTTGTCAAGTATGAGCCCTAAGTAGTTTACGTGGTCCCTTAGGTCTAGCTGAACTCCCCTTAGGGACGGGGCCTTGAAGTCTTGAATTTTAAATCTTTTAGAGAACAGCACCATATTGGTCTTTTCTGGGCTTACTCCTAGTCCGTTGCTGTCTGCCCAAGATTTGGTTAACTGCAGAGCGGTTTGCATGAGTTCCCCTAATGTGCTTAGATGTTTGCCTCTCGTGAGCAAAGCGAGGTCATCTGCGTATGCTATACATTTGAATCCATTTATTGCAAGGATTTTTAAGAGTTCGTCTACGACCAGTACCCATAGGAGAGGGGATAAAATCCCCCCCGGGGGTCCCGTTCCAGACGATCCCTTTCCTGCTTTCGGAGCCGAGATCGGCAAAAATGGTTCGGTTTGAGAGCATGTGTTCGATGAAGTTATTTATCGTTGTCCGTTTATTGTACTAAGAGAGAGCTACCATAATGCCCTGGGTTTTAATGTTATTGAAAGCGCCCTCTATTTCTAGAAAAACGCCGAGTACGGACTTTGGACGCGTAGTCCAAAGTACTCGAAGGCCACTATATATTTTGCCAAGTGTGGCTTTGATGTGATCAGTTTAAGTGAGAGTACTATTAAAGACCATTCCTAAGTTTTTGGCAGTGGAAACGTAGGGTATGATGGCTTGGCCGGGTCTGATTTGGGGACAAATAGATAGATCTGGCATTTTCCGGTGTATGGCAATGATTTCTGATTTTGCTGGATTCAAGCACAGACAGTTTATTTGCGACCAGAGGAGGATAGCAAGCAAATCTTCAGGACAGCTAAATCGGAGTTGGACATCGTCTGCGTACATATGTATCGAGCAGTGTCGAACTATTTAAGGCAGCTCATTTATGTATAGAGAGAATAGGATTGGCCAGAGGATTGATCCTTGAGGAACTCCACTTGAGACTCTTATAAAGCTTGAAGATTGATTATTAGCTACCACACATTGATGCCTACCTACAAGATAGGAAAATATAAGCTTAGCGGATTCTTTCGAAAACGTATAGGTGCTTTGGAGCATTTGACATAATAGGTTATGGTTGACTGTGTCAAACGCTTCGGAGAAATCCAGTAACGTTAAGAAAGATAAACTTTTCTTATCCAAAGACTTTCTTATGTCATCAACTACCGAGAGCAGCGCAGTTTTACAGCTGTGCTTGGGTCGAAAGCCGGACTGGCAAGAGCTTAGAAGCATATTTTCAGTTAAATAGCTCTGGATTTGCTTAAGAATTGCTTTTTCAAAGACCTTACTCAAAAACGGTAAAATAGCGATGGGCCTAAACTCTGTTTCACAACCATTTTGTTTTTTTGCGATTGGAATTATTTTTGCCTTTTTCCAACTGGCCGGGTATTCAGAGGTTGTTATAATTTTATTGAAAATGTGAGTGAGGAACGGAAGTAAGTACGGGAGCAGTACTTTAATAAATCTAGGATCAACACCGTCAGCACCTGTTGCATTCGATTTAATTGAAAGTAGCGCCTCAACAACATCTTCATTAGAGAAACCCATAAAGGCAAATAGTTCGTTAGGAGGAAAGAAGTCCGACGGCTCAAATAAAGGAACTGTTTCACTGGGTGACGGTGAGGTAGCAAATTTTTGGTTAAGTTGATCGCAATCAATATCCTCAGGAATTATAGGTTTGCCTTTTCTGACTCCGAGTTCTCTTATCGTTTTCCAAAGGTTTTTTGTTAGAGTGGATTGACTAAATTTATGTTCGTAGTAAGCCAATTTTGCGGAAACTCCTTGATTGCGCAGGTGACAGTAGATGCGAAAGAAAATGTTTAGTTTGTAACGCTTCCAGCGAATGTAGGCGTTGTCCCGTTGGTGCATCAGCTGCAGAATATTGTCATACAACCATGGAGGCATCTGTCTTCTAATAAGCTTTGTCTTCAGCGGAGTATGCTTATTAAAAATATGACTGACGGTCTCTTCCAAAAAGCCCACTTGATCATTAACAGATTGCATGAAGTAGATTCTGTCCCAATCCATACGAAAAACATCGTGTAGCAAGTGCTGATGATTTATATGTTTAAAATCGCGGTAGAATCACCTTACTTCTTTGGGTTGATTTATATAGTCCATTGTTAGATACAACAGGTCATGCTTCGAAAAATCAGAGGCTGGGAGCTGACTATAAAGCAAGGTTTTACTAGTGTCGTTTATGAAAATGAGATCAAGGAGTGTATTAGAATCTTTTGAGAAGTGGGTAGGATTATTTGAATTCACGGGGTGTAAATTAAGCGCTTTAAAGCTGTTTGAAAAACTTGAGGAGCTGCTCTGATCAATCAAGTTGCAGTTAAAGTCACCACATAAAACAACATTGGTGCTACATACGGAAAATTGCTCGAAAGCAGTAATTATTGACATTATATCCTCATTTCTGTTTGGTCTGTATAATAAGTATTTTCTCTGCTCCACATAAGACATTTATGATGACATATTCCATTAAGCAACCGGCACTGGATTTGCAGACCAATTTGCAGTTAATATCGTCGCGCACGTAGATAGCAGAACATCCTCCCACACGATTTACTCTGTCTGCTCGAAAAAGCTTATAACCACTAAGACTATAGAAATCATCGCTGATATTAACTTTGAACCAAGTTTCGGTCACGCAAACAACATCCACCTGAGATCCTACGAACAAATGTCTGAATTCCTCCAATTTCGGCTTAAGACTTTGCGCATTAAGATGGCAAATATGCAGACCATTATTCTGCGCGCGTAGTACACGGATCATATTGTGCACATTCATACCGCCCGTAAATCCGTCATAAAGATTGCATGTTGTCGAAGAACATGAAATAGCTCATGCTATGTATTATAGACAGTTGAAAAGAATATCTATGTATGAGTGAGTATAACTACGGAACCCTATCAAGTGCACGCTCTTGACCAATTTTTTAATCTTACATGTTTACGAAGATTTATTTCATAAGTTTTAAAACATCTATTGCTTAAGCTACATACAGGCGAGCAATAAATTTGCAGCAAATTATTGCCAGCAATAAAATTTGCCTGTGTGAACGATGTAAAAAACAGCTACAAACAAAAATTTTTGCGGCAAAAATTTGCGGCAATATTTTTGCGTGTGATGTGAACATGTCAGTTTTGTTTGCCTATTTTTTTTGCGTGTTTGCATTCATTGGTTGCAACTTGCCGCAATATTGCACGATCATCGGAGTAGTACAATTGATTGAAATACATAACTTTTTTTGCCGAATTATGGGATGTTTCTTCTTTCTAACTATTTATTTATTTATTTTAGTCTATAAGTACAATTATTTGTGTAATTAATGTTGCTAGTATAATAAAGATATATATGCACATAATGCCGCTCATGATAACATTTTTGAATACTTCTTTAGGACAATTTAGATCAATTATATCGGCATATTTATTAAAGTAATAACAGGCTTTAGTGACTGGCTCATTACAGCCATAGTTTGTGAGTGAAAAAGTATTGAAAAGAATTAAAAAGCCCTCGGTCTTAAAGATCGAGCTGGTGAGTAAAGCTTAAACAGTGATGAAAAGGGAGCACAATTAATTTGTCCAATTACAACATCTCGCAAATGAGACAAGAAAATAGATTCTTCTAGTTTGAAGAGGTTTGAGTGATATAAGATTGCATCGTGTTTCATTAGGTGGTAGAGGCAATGTCCAATTTAGCTTCCGAAGTGAATATTTCGTAAACCGTTTCTGTATTCTTTCGATACGGTTCGAAGCATTTTTGTAAAACGGTATTCAAGGATGGGACGAACGATTGTAACAAAAAGCGATTTCAGTGTGTACGGACATCGGAAATCCTTAGAATTCCTGAACACAAAACCAAATTCCTAAACACAAAAATAAATAAAAAAACTAAATTGTTAAAACAGAAACAGCAAATGTCAAATATTTTGTAGCAACTGCTATTGTTTGCACTTTCGTGCGGTGTGAACAACCGTGCAATATTTTGAGGCAAATTGTCGTGCAAACAATTTGCATGAAGCTTCAAATGAGTTTCAGCAAACTTTTTGCAAGCAAATTTTGCATAGGTGTTATCAACTACGCAAACATTTGCTGGAAATTTTTGCTGCAAATGATTGCTCGTCTGTACGTAGCTTTAGAGCTTCTTTTCGATATACTTCAATATTTTAAAATAATTAATAAATTTTAAAAAATTCAAAAGCAGCAACTGCAAATTTGCAAAACAAAAGCGGTAATTTGACATTTATGTACACAAGTGATGTGAAAACGTTTGCAATGGCAATGCAGTTTTTCTACACTTGTGAACGCAAAATCTGCAATACTGCGTTTTTTTTTTACAATTATAAACTCACCCCTACTTTAACTTATTGCCAAAGAAATTAGAACACCTTGGGTACTGTTTCTTAGCTATACCCAAGGCCCGCTCTAGGGGCGGACAACCCGGACATTTGTCCAAAAACATTAGAGCTCAGGAACAATATTGAGCGCCAAATTGCCAACGTTCTGGCCGATATGTGTGGAAAATTGGCTCCAAAGAACCGATCGCTGAAAACGTGATCGCGGTGGTAATATGAACGAGATCGGATTCCATAATTGAATTTAATATGTGTACTACACCGAGTGAATTTCAGCCTGATATCTAAATTATTCTATATTTTATTTAAATACAAAATTGTTATGTCCTTATTGAAAAACCCTTTACTTTTCTGGGGCTTTTTGTGATTTTAGCATAGTTAACGTTACATTGTTTTGTTTTCAAAATATGGGCATTTTGATTGGCTGTTTAATAACACACATTTTTAATAGCATTTAAAAATGAAAAAATTATGCGGCTAACAATTTTTGGCTAAGCATCTACATATATTTCTTTATTAATTTCTACTATTTTGAACTACATACTTGATTGACAATACTTGTTATGTTATCTACAAGTTTCTTTCTAACATCCCTTGCCTAACCCATTTCCGCCGGCTACCAGTTTCCTTTGAGCTAGAAACTTAAAATTGCAGATTGTGGCTATTTTTGATCTAATTAGCGGAGATCAAACAAATTTTTTTTGGAAAAGCTTAAAATTTTCCGGAAAATTCACGTTCACGCTCGCTGAAAAAATTAGTAAAATTCTTCAATTCAAATTTTCACCGTATATTTGAAGTTACTAAAATTTATTTCAATATTTTTCTGCACAAATTTAATTCGCATTTATTGAATTCATGCAAAAACTCATAACAAAAATAATTTTTTAGATTAGAACGATGCCTTAACATTTTGAATATCTCGGATTTTTAAGATGATATAAAAAAATTTTAAAAACAATTTTTGAACGCTCAAAATCAATAATTATTGTTTCATTAAAACTCTTCATCAGATAAGATTTACATGCAAAAATAGCACGTGGCGTTTTCGCAACGGAAATGGGTTAATAAAAATTTATATTAAATGACTTGATTTTTATTGAAATAAAAAATATTTACTACGTTTATTTAAAAAATATGCTTAAGGGGCGCAAATTTGTCTTTTTGTCCTTTTTGTTCCATCTGTCCTCATATAATAATGCAAATAGTTTTTGACTAATGATGCAACTCCCAGATCAATTAAGGACGCACTTGTCGAATAAAATTCGCATACATACGCTTATTGAATTCCAGCGGAAAACGAAACACAAAACCGTTTCCGTTTCCAGCAAAAGATAACTCCCCACTGAGCGCCTCAGTGAAAAGAAAAACGAACCGTGTCCCGGAGTGAGAAGTGTATTACTTTCAATGTGTGAAAATCTTATTTGGGCATTGCCCAAAACTCACTTGACCATGCATCCCCCAGGGATTTTCTCTCAAATTGACAGGAATTGAAGGGAATTTCTCTTCAATTTAATACATACCACCACTACCGCTGCGTGGGTTCTTCTCAACGACTACTTTGTGCAAATATACGGACATGATTGCGGAAGAATATATCTTGGGCCAAAGTGACAGATGGAATGGGCCAAGGTTAAATTGGATTGAATAACATTATTTTCGTACTTTTTGCGTAAGAGGATATTCTTCCTTCTTCTTTAAGTCCCATTGAGTGATGCAAGAAAAAGGATAATTTATGCGTGCAATACACTTTTTTTTCCTCCCGGAAAATAGAAGGGGATCTTGGAAAATTCTGAGTCTGCAGTTAATGTTAATAATCAAATCTAGCTACGATTTCTATTGGACTTGTGTCTTATGCTTGTTTCAATGATTTGGTGTACTTTTATCTGACTCAATTCAACTCCTAGAGAAAAAAAAAACCGACCAAGTCCGAGTCAGACTCCCTCTCCAAGGGATCCGCATTCATATTTTTTTATGATATGGACGAAGAGGTAAAAATAATGGTTTTGCTATTGGCAAATATAAATTTGGATGAATGAAAAGTTTATAACAAAGAATGAATAAGCGACTAACTGAATCTCATTCCAAGACCCTTAAGCTGGTCATAGTTTTCAAAAACAGTTCCTAAAATGTTGCCAGCTATGCCAGCTGGAATCTCAACGAATGTAAATGAAATGGATGAATTCCAAGGCACTTTTGCATAGGGCACAAATGAGTATAGCTATAGAAATATTATCCGGGCATTGCCTTCTGGGCAAACACGCCAAGAGACTCGGACTCATAGGCACGGATATTTGCAGATACTGTAATGATCTAGGTGTAGTAGAGGATACCACACATATTCTGTGTGAATGTCAGGACATAGCACGTAGTCGCAGGAACATTTTAGGCTCCTACTTCTTTATTAACCTTAAAATGCTTTGAGGAAATTGTGGGGGCTTAGGTGCCATGCTTGGATGGATTCTTAGGGGATCGCGATGGTCCCAAGTAGTATAGATTCGCCGATTCTGGCACACAGGGAGCAGGGAGCCAGGAAGTGACGTCATCAAGAATAATAAACAAAGGGTTAAAATCATAAAAAACACGTGTTCTTATCGGGAATATCAATAAAAAAAGAGTGTTTATCGCATGTGGACAGGAAGTGACGTCATCAAGAATAATAAACAAAATGTTGAAAATGTATGTTTGAGAATACATATAACAAAATTGTTGGTAGATCACAGATCAATTTACATACATATCGATGATAAAGCTGACGTAATCAATACTGAGAGGGGAGCGATGGTGAGGGGGTCTACTCCAGATCAGATTGTTTATCTTGACTGTTGGCTGAAATGGGGAAGCGGGGGAAAAACGGAGTTTAATGCTCATCCAGAATCCAAGGCCATTGTTATGTTATCTTATATATGTGTGTATGTATAATATGTCATTAGAATCCAAGGTTATCGAAGATCCATGTTTGTTTATTTTGTTTGGCAACGTAACTGGTGGGGTAGCGGGGGCAAGCGGGGTTTGATATCAGATTGTTTATTTTGGCTGTTGGCTGAAATGGGTAGCGGGGCTAGAGGGGGTAATAGGTACTCATCCAGATCAGATTGTTTATTCTGGTTGCTGCTGAGAGGGGGTGAACCATTTCTCGGGTCTACTCATCCAGATCAGATAGTAGTGCTGACTACAATATTTCAAGGAAAATTATTTTGACGCAAAAATTGGTGAGGATATTCATGTTTCGACATGTTTAAAAGTCTTGGTCTCTTTATCTTTCAACCATATTTTTTATGGAATTTGCTGACGGATACAAATATGTTGTTTATTTATCTTTTATTTTCTATGGAATATACCGTTGTTGTTGTTGTCTTTGCTGTTGCTCTCTTTCACTGACTATGTTATTTTTATACAAAAATTGGTGCAGGAATATTCATGTTTCGACATGTTTCGATATGTTTAAAAGTCTTGGTCTCTTTATCTTTCAACAATTTTTTTTTTTATGAAACTTGCTGATGGAGACGAATATGTTGTTTGTTTATCTTTTATTTTCTATGGAATATGCCGTTGTTGTTGTTGTTGATGTTGTCTTTGCAGTTGCTCTCGGTCGCTGACTATAATGTTTTTATACAAAATTTGATATTATTATCAATACACTATAATATTTTTAACAGCCCTGTACACATACATGGGGATCGAGGTTGTGATAGAAAGAGCTTTTTGTGTTCGGTACTACTATATACTACGATACTATAGACAAATACTTAAATTCATACAAAAAATGTCATTCATTATATAATTCACAGTCACTTCTTGCACTCGATATCATAAGATTCATGTATGATATGGGAAGTTTTCAGTACTAACTTATACGCTGCGCTGAGTAGTCTACTAATAAAATCCGTTGAATATAATCGTAAAACTTTTGATTGTTCTATTAGTAAAAGAGTTTTATTGTTTGCTTTATTGTGTTGGTTTATTGTTTTTTTTTTTTTAAGAAAATGAAGTGTTTTATATGTGACATTTGTGGAAAGGAGTTTTCCTTAAATCATAATCTAAGGAGACATATTTTAAGTGTACACTCAAATAAACTGCGATGTGATATTTGTTATAAAACTTTAAATAGAAGTGATGCTCTATTATCGCATAACATGAAATATCATAATGTTCACTCAAATGAAAACATTACAACTTTGAATTTAAATGGCACTAAAAAAAGATTATCTGAAAATCAACCAACTACCTCTTCAGTGAATTTCTTAAAGAGTATTAGTACGAAAATATGTCCAGAGTGTGAAATAGAGGTTCCAAAAGATAATTGGTCTTCACACATTAGAACGAATTTGCATAAACGTAATAGTGCAAAACCATGTGAAACATGCGAAGAATTGCAAGTGGTCAAAAGCACATTTAATGACCGGATTCAGACATTAATATACGTGAACAAAAAAGAAGAAATAATAGAACCCAAAGCATTTTTAAAGGATTCTGAAAGTGTTATTTGTGAAAATTTAAAACATCTTTTAAATAAACATTCCTCTTTTAAATTTAATATGGAATTGTTTGGTGAATACATGAAAATAAATAAAAATGATGATGATATGCAAGTGTCAATAAAATCATTTCAATCAAAAATGTGTCTCGTACAGAATGAGGAAGAGTTAAAAATATTGTACGATAAAATGTGCTCGAACATTGTTGGAAAAATGGAAGAATTTCAAGAAAATGATAGTGGATGGGCATTAATAAGAATTATCCATATAGAGATAAATATGAATGAATATGGACCAATTAAAGGATCCCAATACATGGAACTTCCAAGTTTTTTATTAACTAAAAAAGCTTGTATTAATATACAAAATAATGATGAATATTGTTTTAAATGGGCGGTAATCTCAGCAATAATACCATCAAATATTAATCCACAAAGAACTTCATCCTACGGTATAAATGATATAACAGAAAAAACAATTTTGCTTAAAAATGGAGTGTCACTAAAATTTGAAGATTTAGAATTTCCCTTCAAAATAAGTGATGTCAAAAAATTTGAACAATTGAATCCGAATATAAGTGTTAATGTTTTCGGTTACGAGGAGGAAAATAATATGATTGTCGGACCTTACTATAACACGCCTGAAGAAAAACCAGCTCATATAAATTTGTTATTATTACAAGACATGGAACGATTCCACTATGTTTGGATTAAGAATATTTCAAGGTAAGAAAATCTGATTTGTTTCCATACTTTTTATAACTTTTTTTTTTTTGCAGATTAATAACTACTCAAATAAGAAGAAATGGTCATAGGACTTTTATATGTAATAACTGTCTTCAATATTTCGGTAATGAATATAGCTTTAATAAACATAAGTTAGAATGTAAGAAAATCGTTACTAAGATGCCAGACCCTGAAAAGGCAATTGTAGAATATTATAATTATGAAAGACAGTTGGATGTACCATTTGTGATATATGCAGATTTTGAATGTATCCTTAAAGCTGTAGATACTTGCATTCCAGAATCAAACATACCATCTACTACTATAGTTCAAGAACATGTTCCTTGTGCCTTTAGCTATTTTATAAATTGTTCATTTAACAGTTCATTGAATAGGTTTCGACTTTATAAGGGCTTAGATGCATCACGAAAGTTTATTGAGGTTTTAGTACAAGATGTGCAAGATATCAATGAAAAATATTTATCTATAAACAAACCGATGAATCCTCTTACAAAAGATGAAATCATATTCCATAATGAAAGTAAATGTTGTCATATTTGTAAACAAACTTTACATGGTGGTCGTGTAGCAGATCACTGTCATCTGACAGGTAAATACAGAGGACCAGCTCATAACAAATGTAATTTAAGATTTCAGATTGCAAAGTTTATTCCAGTATTTTTTCATAATTTCTCAGGCTATGACAGTCATTTGTTCATTAAAGAATTTTCAAATATTCCAGGCAATATAAATGTGATTGCAGTAAATAAGGAAAGGTATATATCATTAAGAAAGACTATCCCACTTGAATTTTATAATTCAATTGAGATTCGATTCCTAGACTCTTTTAAATTTATGGCATCTAGTTTAGATGCCTTGGCTAAGAATTTGTCAAGAGAAGATTTTAAAATTGTTAGATCGATCTTCAAGTCTGATGAAGAATTCAACTTAATGACTAAAAAGGGAGTTTTTCCCTATGAATACATAAATTCGTGGGAACGATTAAGTGAAAAAAGTCTCCCACCGCTTGATAAATTCTTTAGTTCAATTAGCAATTCTAGTTGTACTGCAGAACAACATGATTTTGCAAAGACGGTATGGCAAACATTTAAATGTGAAAGTCTATTAGATTATTTAGAGTTATATCTAAAAACAGATGTCTTATTACTAGCCGATATATTTGAGAATTTTAGAAAAGTTTGCAGAAATATCTATGGGCTGGATCCCTGTCAATATTATACAGCACCTGGTTTATCATGGGATGCTATGTTAAAAGTAACAAAGATTAGACTTGAATTACTTACTGATATAAATATGTTTACGTTTGTACAAAGAGGTATTAGGGGTGGTCTTGTGCAATGCTGTTGCAGACACTCCAAAGCTAATAATAAATATATGAGTGACTTTAAAAGTGAAGTACCTTCTGAATACTTGACGTATTTGGATGCAAATAATTTATATGGTTGGGCAATGTCTCAAAGTCTACCGTATGGTAAATTCGAATGGATAGAAACTGATAATTTCAATGTATTCAATGTATCACCAAACTCTCCATCTGGCTACATTTTAGAAGTTGACTTGGAATATCCAGAACATCTTCATGATGAGCATAGTGATTTCCCATTTTGTGCAGAAAATAAAAAAAGCCCAAACGCAAAATTTAGTAAACTCATAGCAGACTTGAACCATAAAACAAAGTATATCATACATTATAGAAACCTTCAACAGTGTGTTAAGCACGGAATGAAAATTTTAAAAATACATAGAATTTTAAGTTTCAAGCAATCATGTTGGTTAAAACAATACATCGATTTAAATACACATCACCGTAAATTGGCTAAAAATGAATTTGAAAAGAATTTCTTTAAATTATTAAATAATGCTGTTTATGGTAAAACGATGGAAAATGTTGATAAACGAAAAGATATAAAGATAGTAACAAATTGGGAAAGTTGTGGAAAACATTTAGGTGCTCGAGCTTGGATAGCAAAACCAAACTTTCATAGTTCTACTCAATTTACAGACAATATGGTTGCAATTCAAATGAGTCGCGTTCATGTAACTTACAACAAACCGATTTATTTAGGTTTTACTGTACTCGATTTATCAAAATGGAAGATGTATGATTTTCATTATGAAAACATGAAACCAAAGTATGGTGACAATTTAACTTTAAATTATATGGATACTGATTCTTTCATATATTCTATCAAAACTGAAGATTTCTATAAAAATATACTGGATGATATTGATATGAAATTTGATACATCAGATTATCCCACTGATAATCGATATAATATTCCAAATAAAAATAAAAAGATAATCGGGATGATGAAAGATGAGATGAATGGTGAAATTATTAGAGAATTCGTTGGGCTTCGATCTAAAATGTATTCCATAGATATCGAAAAAAGAAAACAAATTAAAAAAGCTAAAGGTGTTAAGAAAACAGTACTAGATGGTATGAATATTGATGATTATAGAGATTGTTTATATAAAAAGAAACTTTTCTATGGAAATATGTTTATAATTAGGTCAAAGATTCATAACATATATACACAATGTATTAATAAACTAGCACTAAGTTATATAGATGATAAGAGATATATAATGGAAAATGGTGTTAATACACTTGCCTGGGGTCATAATATTATAAAAGAATAGTGTTATTATATAGGTTAGTTCAAAGATAAATACGTATAATATAGTTATAAAATAAAAAAATTAAATGTAAATTAAATATTCCAAGTTTTCAATGTCCTAGTACCGCTCTTTATAAATGATAAAAAAAAAAATGTTTATAAAATAAATACTAAACAGAAGACTGTATGTTTTTATTTTCACTCCATTTCGCTTTTGTTGTTGCTGTTCTTTTTTTCAGATATTTTTACCATACCATTCGTCTTTTATTATGAACTGCATGTTTACTGAACGAATAAAGAAATGTAATATTTGATCATCAAGATGGATTTACGAATGGAAGATCTACTTCAACGAATCTGGTACTTTTTTAAAACTATGTCGTGAATCATTTCAAACTTGATAGGCAAACTGATGTAATTTTTACTGCAAAAGTCTTCGATAAAGTTAGTCATCGTACCCTTACTCAGAAACTATCGAATATAGGATTCCATTCTACCCTGCTTAGTTGGTTTAAGCTTTGAGTGATACATACTCGTAGTTGGTAGGGTTCAATATGTTAAAATTGATGATTATCTTTCGGCTCCTTTTAGAGTTACATCTGGTATTCCTTAAGGGAGTCACCTTGCGTCATGACCAGATATACTCGATATTCTATCGTTTTATAGCACTTTCTTGTTACGGCTATCTACGGCAACTTGTAAAATCCATTCATGGAATACAATGAATTTTCAAATTATTGTGAAATTATTGCACCTTCCGAAGCAAAACGAAACTCAGTGTTTATATTTGATGATGTAGCTTGTGATAAACAAAACAACATTCGAGAATATGTTTGTATGGGATGACACAACGATGTGGATAGTTTCTACTTATGTCAATTTTATACACGCATACCAAAACATTTGTTTCGAGACAACGCAAACTACATAGTTATTTTCAAGCAAGACGAGCTAAATCTGAATCTGATCATATAAATTCCGATACGACATTCAATCAGTTTAAAGAACCGTGCACAAACTGTTGGAAAGATGCATTATTTCTGATGGTCATCAACGACCTCCCACTAGTCTTCAAATATTCTGAGTGTCTTCTTTTTGCCGATACTCTTAAATTATTTCGCTCCATTAAATCTGAATATGATTACGATTTATTATATCAAGATGTCGCCGCGGTCAATGATTGATGTGAGCGGAATCACCTCCTTATAAACGTTTCTTATTGTCCTGCTTACTGCAATCCGCTATCCGCTAACTGATATCCGCTAACTGCTATCTATAACCGACCGGTTAGCAACCGCCCTGTTTGGAACCGACCTGTTTGGAACCGATCTGTTTGAAACCGACCTGTTTGGAACCGACCTGTTTAGAAGCGGCGACCTTAAGGTGTATTGTGCCCCCTATCAGTCATAGACGCGCATGCCACATATTCGTATGTATGTCTGTACATATGTACATCGGTGTTTTTGTTTTGTTTATTGGATGAAGGAAGTAAAACGGAGTGTGAGTAATTAGTTGTGGCGCCATATGAGTGAGAGCGAGAGGAAAGATGTGCAAATGGTTTATATTTGTTGGTGGAGAGGGAAACAATGGTGAGAGGGGGGGTGAATGATTTCCTGGATCTGGTTTCCTGGGTCTATTTCAGTCTACAACCAAAATAAACAAGCTGATCTGAATGAATATTACTTACAGTATACAGTCATCAGAAAAAGAATCATGGAAATAGAGAAATGCTTAGAGTGTACTGTCCAAAGAACAACATGCGATATCTTGCTCGCTTGCCCAACAATAAAGAAGAGTTATTGATTTGGACTAAATATAAAATAAGAATTTATGGACCATTGGATTAAATTTTGATATTAGCGATGTAGTGACCTTTTGCTAAAATTATTTATCTGACACACACACAGTTCTTAATGAATAAACAGAAATATATAAACAATGGTCTTGAATACCTGATGATCATACGCTTGGCCATTATCAGCCAAAACAATACCTTATTGATCATGAATATCCCACTCAGAATAAACTATCTGATCTGGATGAGTACACGTTTCAACCAACAGCCAAAATAAACAATCTGATCTGAATGAGTACACCCAGGAAACCAGACCCAGGAAATCATTCACCCCCCCTCTCACCATTGTTTCCCTCTCCACCAACAAATATAAACCATTTGCACATCTTTCCTCTCGCTCTCACTCATATGGCGCCACAACTAATTACTCACACTCCGTTTTACTTCCTTCATCCAATAAACAAAACAAAAACACCGATATACATATGTACAGACATACATACGAATATGTGGCATGCGCGTCTATGACTGATAGGGGGCACAATACACCTTAAGGTCGCCGCTTCTAAACAGGTCGGTTCCAAACAGGTCGGTTTCAAACAGATCGGTTCCAAACAGGTCGGTTCCAAACAGGGCGGTTGCTAACCGGTCGGTTATAGATAGCAGTTAGCGGATATCAGTTAGCGGATAGCGGATTGCAGTAAGCAGGACAATAAGAAACGTTTATAAGGAGGTGATTCCGCTCACATCAATCATTGACCGCGGCGACATCTTGATATAATAAATCGTAATCATATTCAGATTTAATGGAGCGAAATAATTTAAGAGTATCGGCAAAAAGAAGACACTCAGAATATTTGAAGACTAGTGGGAGGTCGTTGATGACCATCAGAAATAATGCATCTTTCCAACAGTTTGTGCACGGTTCTTTAAACTGATTGAATGTCGTATCGGAATTTATATGATCAGATTCAGATTTAGCTCGTCTTGCTTGAAAATAACTATGTAGTTTGCGTTGTCTCGAAACAAATGTTTTGGTATGCGTGTATAAAATTGACATAAGTAGAAACTATCCACATCGTTGTGTCATCCCATACAAACATATTCTCGAATGTTGTTTTGTTTATCACAAGCTACATCATCAAATATAAACACTGAGTTTCGTTTTGCTTCGGAAGGTGCAATAATTTCACAATAATTTGAAAATTCATTGTATTCCATGAATGGATTTTACAAGTTGCCGTAGATAGCCGTAACAAGAAAGTGCTATAAAACGATAGAATATCGAGTATATCTGGTCATGACGCAAGGTGACTCCCTTAAGGAATACCAGATGTAACTCTAAAAGGAGCCGAAAGATAATCATCAATTTTAACATATTGAACCCTACCAACTACGAGTATGTATCACTCAAAGCTTAAACCAACTAAGCAGGGTAGAATGGAATCCTATATTCGATAGTTTCTGAGTAAGGGTACGATGACTAACTTTATCGAAGACTTTTGCAGTAAAAATTACATCAGTTTGCCTATCAAGTTTGAAATGATTCACGACATAGTTTTAAAAAAGTACCAGATTCGTTGAAGTAGATCTTCCATTCGTAAATCCATCTTGATGATCAAATATTACATTTCTTTATTCGTTCAGTAAACATGCAGTTCATAATAAAAGACGAATGGTATGGTAAAAATATCTGAAAAAAAGAACAGCAACAACAAAAGCGAAATGGAGTGAAAATAAAAACATACAGTCTTCTGTTTAGTATTTATTTTATAAACATTTTTTTTTTTATCATTTATAAAGAGCGGTACTAGGACATTGAAAACTTGGAATATTTAATTTACATTTAATTTTTTTATTTTATAACTATATTATACGTATTTATCTTTGAACTAACCTATATAATAACACTATTCTTTTATAATATTATGACCCCAGGCAAGTGTATTAACACCATTTTCCATTATATATCTCTTATCATCTATATAACTTAGTGCTAGTTTATTAATACATTGTGTATATATGTTATGAATCTTTGACCTAATTATAAACATATTTCCATAGAAAAGTTTCTTTTTATATAAACAATCTCTATAATCATCAATATTCATACCATCTAGTACTGTTTTCTTAACACCTTTAGCTTTTTTAATTTGTTTTCTTTTTTCGATATCTATGGAATACATTTTAGATCGAAGCCCAACGAATTCTCTAATAATTTCACCATTCATCTCATCTTTCATCATCCCGATTATCTTTTTATTTTTATTTGGAATATTATATCGATTATCAGTGGGATAATCTGATGTATCAAATTTCATATCAATATCATCCAGTATATTTTTATAGAAATCTTCAGTTTTGATAGAATATATGAAAGAATCAGTATCCATATAATTTAAAGTTAAATTGTCACCATACTTTGGTTTCATGTTTTCATAATGAAAATCATACATCTTCCATTTTGATAAATCGAGTACAGTAAAACCTAAATAAATCGGTTTGTTGTAAGTTACATGAACGCGACTCATTTGAATTGCAACCATATTGTCTGTAAATTGAGTAGAACTATGAAAGTTTGGTTTTGCTATCCAAGCTCGAGCACCTAAATGTTTTCCACAACTTTCCCAATTTGTTACTATCTTTATATCTTTTCGTTTATCAACATTTTCCATCGTTTTACCATAAACAGCATTATTTAATAATTTAAAGAAATTCTTTTCAAATTCATTTTTAGCCAATTTACGGTGATGTGTATTTAAATCGATGTATTGTTTTAACCAACATGATTGCTTGAAACTTAAAATTCTATGTATTTTTAAAATTTTCATTCCGTGCTTAACACACTGTTGAAGGTTTCTATAATGTATGATATACTTTGTTTTATGGTTCAAGTCTGCTATGAGTTTACTAAATTTTGCGTTTGGGCTTTTTTTATTTTCTGCACAAAATGGGAAATCACTATGCTCATCATGAAGATGTTCTGGATATTCCAAGTCAACTTCTAAAATGTAGCCAGATGGAGAGTTTGGTGATACATTGAATACATTGAAATTATCAGTTTCTATCCATTCGAATTTACCATACGGTAGACTTTGAGACATTGCCCAACCATATAAATTATTTGCATCCAAATACGTCAAGTATTCAGAAGGTACTTCACTTTTAAAGTCACTCATATATTTATTATTAGCTTTGGAGTGTCTGCAACAGCATTGCACAAGACCACCCCTAATACCTCTTTGTACAAACGTAAACATATTTATATCAGTAAGTAATTCAAGTCTAATCTTTGTTACTTTTAACATAGCATCCCATGATAAACCAGGTGCTGTATAATATTGACAGGGATCCAGCCCATAGATATTTCTGCAAACTTTTCTAAAATTCTCAAATATATCGGCTAGTAATAAGACATCTGTTTTTAGATATAACTCTAAATAATCTAATAGACTTTCACATTTAAATGTTTGCCATACCGTCTTTGCAAAATCATGTTGTTCTGCAGTACAACTAGAATTGCTAATTGAACTAAAGAATTTATCAAGCGGTGGGAGACTTTTTTCACTTAATCGTTCCCACGAATTTATGTATTCATAGGGAAAAACTCCCTTTTTAGTCATTAAGTTGAATTCTTCATCAGACTTGAAGATCGATCTAACAATTTTAAAATCTTCTCTTGACAAATTCTTAGCCAAGGCATCTAAACTAGATGCCATAAATTTAAAAGAGTCTAGGAATCGAATCTCAATTGAATTATAAAATTCAAGTGGGATAGTCTTTCTTAATGATATATACCTTTCCTTATTTACTGCAATCACATTTATATTGCCTGGAATATTTGAAAATTCTTTAATGAACAAATGACTGTCATAGCCTGAGAAATTATGAAAAAATACTGGAATAAACTTTGCAATCTGAAATCTTAAATTACATTTGTTATGAGCTGGTCCTCTGTATTTACCTGTCAGATGACAGTGATCTGCTACACGACCACCATGTAAAGTTTGTTTACAAATATGACAACATTTACTTTCATTATGGAATATGATTTCATCTTTTGTAAGAGGATTCATCGGTTTGTTTATAGATAAATATTTTTCATTGATATCTTGCACATCTTGTACTAAAACCTCAATAAACTTTCGTGATGCATCTAAGCCCTTATAAAGTCGAAACCTATTCAATGAACTGTTAAATGAACAATTTATAAAATAGCTAAAGGCACAAGGAACATGTTCTTGAACTATAGTAGTAGATGGTATGTTTGATTCTGGAATGCAAGTATCTACAGCTTTAAGGATACATTCAAAATCTGCATATATCACAAATGGTACATCCAACTGTCTTTCATAATTATAATATTCTACAATTGCCTTTTCAGGGTCTGGCATCTTAGTAACGATTTTCTTACATTCTAACTTATGTTTATTAAAGCTATATTCATTACCGAAATATTGAAGACAGTTATTACATATAAAAGTCCTATGACCATTTCTTCTTATTTGAGTAGTTATTAATCTGCAAAAAAAAAAAAGTTATAAAAAGTATGGAAACAAATCAGATTTTCTTACCTTGAAATATTCTTAATCCAAACATAGTGGAATCGTTCCATGTCTTGTAATAATAACAAATTTATATGAGCTGGTTTTTCTTCAGGCGTGTTATAGTAAGGTCCGACAATCATATTATTTTCCTCCTCGTAACCGAAAACATTAACACTTATATTCGGATTCAATTGTTCAAATTTTTTGACATCACTTATTTTGAAGGGAAATTCTAAATCTTCAAATTTTAGTGACACTCCATTTTTAAGCAAAATTGTTTTTTCTGTTATATCATTTATACCGTAGGATGAAGTTCTTTGTGGATTAATATTTGATGGTATTATTGCTGAGATTACCGCCCATTTAAAACAATATTCATCATTATTTTGTATATTAATACAAGCTTTTTTAGTTAATAAAAAACTTGGAAGTTCCATGTATTGGGATCCTTTAATTGGTCCATATTCATTCATATTTATCTCTATATGGATAATTCTTATTAATGCCCATCCACTATCATTTTCTTGAAATTCTTCCATTTTTCCAACAATGTTCGAGCACATTTTATCGTACAATATTTTTAACTCTTCCTCATTCTGTACGAGACACATTTTTGATTGAAATGATTTTATTGACACTTGCATATCATCATCATTTTTATTTATTTTCATGTATTCACCAAACAATTCCA
Source organism: Brachyopa scutellaris (assembly GCA_949775065.1). Taxonomy (NCBI): domain Eukaryota; kingdom Metazoa; phylum Arthropoda; class Insecta; order Diptera; family Syrphidae; genus Brachyopa; species Brachyopa scutellaris. The sequence continues at coordinate 78,087,669 of OX459113.1, forward strand.
TATTAAATTTAAAAGAGGAATGTTTATTTAAAAGATGTTTTAAATTTTCACAAATAACACTTTCAGAATCCTTTAAAAATGCTTTGGGTTCTATTATTTCTTCTTTTTTGTTCACGTATATTAATGTCTGAATCCGGTCATTAAATGTGCTTTTGACCACTTGCAATTCTTCGCATGTTTCACATGGTTTTGCACTATTACGTTTATGCAAATTCGTTCTAATGTGTGAAGACCAATTATCTTTTGGAACCTCTATTTCACACTCTGGACATATTTTCGTACTAATACTCTTTAAGAAATTCACTGAAGAGGTAGTTGGTTGATTTTCAGATAATCTTTTTTTAGTGCCATTTAAATTCAAAGTTGTAATGTTTTCATTTGAGTGAACATTATGATATTTCATGTTATGCGATAATAGAGCATCACTTCTATTTAAAGTTTTATAACAAATATCACATCGCAGTTTATTTGAGTGTACACTTAAAATATGTCTCCTTAGATTATGATTTAAGGAAAACTCCTTTCCACAAATGTCACATATAAAACACTTCATTTTCTTAAAAAAAAAAAAACAATAAACCAACACAATAAAGCAAACAATAAAACTCTTTTACTAATAGAACAATCAAAAGTTTTACGATTATATTCAACGGATTTTATTAGTAGACTACTCAGCGCAGCGTATAAGTTAGTACTGAAAACTTCCCATATCATACATGAATCTTATGATATCGAGTGCAAGAAGTGACTGTGAATTATATAATGAATGACATTTTTTGTATGAATTTAAGTATTTGTCTATAGTATCGTAGTATATAGTAGTACCGAACACAAAAAGCTCTTTCTATCACAACCTCGATCCCCATGTATGTGTACAGGGCTGTTAAAAATATTATAGTGTATTGATAATAATATCAAATTTTGTATAAAAACATTATAGTCAGCGACCGAGAGCAACTGCAAAGACAACATCAACAACAACAACAACGGCATATTCCATAGAAAATAAAAGATAAACAAACAACATATTCGTCTCCATCAGCAAGTTTCATAAAAAAAAAAATTGTTGAAAGATAAAGAGACCAAGACTTTTAAACATATCGAAACATGTCGAAACATGAATATTCCTGCACCAATTTTTGTATAAAAATAACATAGTCAGTGAAAGAGAGCAACAGCAAAGACAACAACAACAACGGTATATTCCATAGAAAATAAAAGATAAATAAACAACATATTTGTATCCGTCAGCAAATTCCATAAAAAATATGGTTGAAAGATAAAGAGACCAAGACTTTTAAACATGTCGAAACATGAATATCCTCACCAATTTTTGCGTCAAAATAATTTTCCTTGAAATATTGTAGTCAGCACTACTATCTGATCTGGATGAGTAGACCCGAGAAATGGTTCACCCCCTCTCAGCAGCAACCAGAATAAACAATCTGATCTGGATGAGTACCTATTACCCCCTCTAGCCCCGCTACCCATTTCAGCCAACAGCCAAAATAAACAATCTGATATCAAACCCCGCTTGCCCCCGCTACCCCACCAGTTACGTTGCCAAACAAAATAAACAAACATGGATCTTCGATAACCTTGGATTCTAATGACATATTATACATACACACATATATAAGATAACATAACAATGGCCTTGGATTCTGGATGAGCATTAAACTCCGTTTTTCCCCCGCTTCCCCATTTCAGCCAACAGTCAAGATAAACAATCTGATCTGGAGTAGACCCCCTCACCATCGCTCCCCTCTCAGTATTGATTACGTCAGCTTTATCATCGATATGTATGTAAATTGATCTGTGATCTACCAACAATTTTGTTATATGTATTCTCAAACATACATTTTCAACATTTTGTTTATTATTCTTGATGACGTCACTTCCTGTCCACATGCGATAAACACTCTTTTTTTATTGATATTCCCGATAAGAACACGTGTTTTTTATGATTTTAACCCTTTGTTTATTATTCTTGATGACGTCACTTCCTGGCTCCCTGCTCCCTGTGTGCCAGAATCGGCGAATCTATACTACTGTCCCAATCTGGTACCTGCGGTATTTTGGGATGGCTCAGCCTGTCAACCCCTCTCAACCTTCATACTCGTATATATGTACTAGGTGACCCGTACTCGCCTTGTTCGCCCGCCTGTCATGTTTTTCTGATTTTCAAAACTTGACCTATTTCCTTGTATTTAAATGCTTTTTTGGTAGGTCCAAACATTTTTCGAAGCTGAAGTGTTTACAAAATGTACTTTAACTTTCTAACATACAAGGAAATCTGAAACTCTAATAGACCGGTAATAATTTATTGGGAATTATATTTGTATCACAAATTATTCTTTTATTAATTAATGTTCCTTAAAAGTTTTTCTTCTTTCTGTTTTTTGTTAACATCCACTATGAATGAATGGGTTTTCAAAAAAAAGAATTAATCGTTCTAGCTCAATTTTCTCAAAAATCCCTCTAACTTGCACTAATTTTGATCGCGTGAAAATTCAATATAGGGGGATTCGCCTGTATTGTCTCCATCGAGTGCAGATTCGAGATCATGATTAATGCGTTTGCTTTTGGAAAAAAAAAAAAAATGGGATTGCAATGAAGTAGAAATCTTCCCCCAATATAGAAGGAATCTTCCCCGGCGTGCGCACAACACATTCCCCAAGTTTTACCGCAATCGGATGAACGATGCGCGAACAAATAAAAGAGGAACACACAAACATTAACAAGCAATGATTTTTTAGGAAAACATTCTATGCGATGCATAAGTGATGCATTGAGAAGCAATCACTGAGATGTGCTTCCGAAAAAATCTTTTTAAAAGTGTGGATTGCTTCCCTCTGCCTACCTACTAATGTAAAAAGGATATGGAAGAGGATACGGAGAGTCATGCCTTCTAACCTTCCAAGGAATCACTTCAGCATGCATGATTGAGTGCGCATTCACACATCATGAACTATTTTGAGCATAGCTCAGTTCCAGGATATCGCCGAAGGATGATTCATCAGTGGAGAATTTACTAAATTCACCTATTTTTTTGTTTTTCAATCCGGTAAGCTACTATTGAGCTAGGGCTAAATAATTATAATTTTCCTTACAGATATGCAGTTTTTTTCAATATTTTGTAAAAACCATATCATTTTCGGGGATAAAAATTATAAAAAAATTTTGACCAAGAACATAAGCAATCACTATGTCAAGTTTCATCAAAATCCGTTCATTAGTTTCTGCGTGATGCGCGTTCAAACAGATATCCTCAATTCCTCGACAGTTCAAAATAAATAAAAAAAACCACACAGCACGTAAAGAAGAAAAAAACCGGTTTTGGCGCACACACGAAATTATCTCCACTGGTCGTGGGTAAAATCCAACGATCTAAGCTTTTCTTGAATTGTATGTCATTTTTAATTGAATGTTAATTGTAATTTAATGCTTATTGTTCAACTTCTGTATAACGTACGAAGATGATTTATATATATTTTATATTTATAAAATGTTTGTATGAAATTGAACTTTATAATAAAAGAAATTCCATTCCCATCGGCCAATGCATTCTAAAGCTAGGAGCTGGAAGGTATTCGTAAAAATACTCTCTGCCCAGATATCAGCTTAGATCTCCGCTTCAGTAGTTTTTAAGACAAAAGGGAACAAAGTATTTGCAGTCGAAAAAAGTTACATTTTTATTATAGTAAGGATGTAGATAAAATATTTTTTAAATCCTTGCTTCTAGCCCTTTCGAATAATATCCCACATATTTTTGAGAATATTTTTCTTCCATTTTACCAATTTACCATCCACAGCTAGGTACACAGTTTCACAATATTTTTGAGCGATTTAGTAGTGGACCACCTAAATGCATAACTAATAACTATACCAAATTTAAAATTGTTAGTTCAAAGGAATTCTAAAATTAATGGCGTCTGACATTAAATAGCAAACTTATAATGTTTCCGTATTTCCATAAAGGGTACGGGGAAGCCTTAAAACACGAACAATTTTGAATGAACTGCTTACGATTTCCATATGATGTATCGTATGTTCTTATTTGCTTTACGTGTTTTAAAAAGATACCGACATCGTTTCTTTCAAATTTTGATTAATATTCCACTCTTCTTAAATCTTACTACACACACCCATAAAGGTACAACGAGTATTTAACATTAACACAAACACGGCACAAAAAAAAACGGAACCCGCAAAATAAGTTTCCAATCATAGCGTCAAGGAAAAATTAGTCCTATCGGCGTAATATATTGGAAAATTATTCAAATCGATGGCATCGCCCCCAAATGCCACGCACCCACATATTAATATTAGAACATATTGTATAAATAAATCATAAATGATAAGTAAAACAAGGACCCAGCAACAGGGGTGAGTTAATAAGATGTCGCCGCAGACAGAATAACTTCATTCTCGATATTCAGATATTGCAATTTGATGAGACATCGCAGGAGATACTCGTGGGCACGGGGATGATAATGTCACTGGATGAATAGAAGGCGCATCGCGGCATGAAAATTAGAAGCCATTAGCTATTTGTTTATCATAGTCCTTGCATGGGACAACAACCCCGGGAGGGCAAACAAAAACAAATGAGTGGAACATTATGAAATGAATATAAAATTATGCAAATTGTACTTTAAACATATTCGGGATTTCTTTTCCTTTATTCATTTCAGGAAACTTAAATAATACTCGTAGATGGTGATAGAATGAACTGGGGGTGGAATCGTTAGTTGGTGATCACATTTGTGGCAGTCAAATGTGATGATCACACTTAGCTTGTTCTATATCACGGGTGGCCAAACCGTAACCCCCGGTCGACATATGCTGTACATTATACATTATAACAAATACGAAATACGTTAATATCATTCTTTAAAAATGTAACAACACTGCACTGCACTCCATTCCAGAAAGTGTATGCAGTGTGAAATAAGATCCTATCCAACGTACTGTGTGAACGTCTGAAACCTTTCTGCAGTACACTAATCGGCACGTACCAGTGTGGCTTCCGGCCCGGCAGATCGACGATCGACCAAAACAGTTCCTCCGAACTATTCCAAACATGCACCGGATTTCGGCAAGGAGATGCGCTGTCATGTGACTTCTTCAATCTTGTGCTGGAACAGATAGCGCGCAGGGCAGGTGTAAACACGAAAGGCACTATCTTTTACAAATCTGTCCAGCTACTGGGATACGCGGACGACATCGACATCGCTCCCAGCGCGCCGTCTTAGAGGCTTTTACAGCAATTGAAGAACAGGCGAAACGAGTTGGCCTTGAAGTGAATGAGGACAAAACCAAGTACATGTTGTCAACAAACAAAGAAGCATCTGTCCACCGCCTAAGACAAAACGTCACTGTTGGCAACGGTAACTTCGAAGTGGTTAAGGAGTTTACCTACCTCGGAGTAAACATCAACTCCATGAATGACACCTTAGTGGAGATTCGATGAAGACTTACCCTAGGAAACCGCTGCTACTTCGGTTTGGCAAAACAAATGGGTTCAAAACTCCTAACTAGGAAGACAAAATTCATGCTCTACAAAACATTGATCCTGCCAGTTCTACTGTATGGAGCCGAGTGTTGGACGATAAGCAGGAAAGCAGAGCAGATTTTGAATACTTTCGAGAGAAAAATTCTTCGTCGGATATTCGGTCCCGTATGCGAGGAGGGCGAATGGAGGAAAAGATACAACCGCGAATTCTATGAGCTGTACCAAGATGTGGATGTAGTCCGAAAAGCCAAAACACGTCGACTACACTGGCTCGGCCACATCGAGCGAATGGACAAGAATGCTCCAGCAAAGAGGATCTTCGAATCACAGCCCCCAGGTTCGAGACGACAAGGAAGACCGAACCTCCGGTTTAAGGACCAAGCTACCGCGGATGACAGTGCGCTTGGTCTAGACGACTGGAAGCAGCGTGCCCTGGATCGAAGAGAGTGGAAGGCTGCCGTGCCTCAGGCAGAGACTCTTCACGGGTCGGGAGCCCGTTAAGTAAGTAAAGTAAGTATGCAGTGTGAGCAAATAGGAACTGCGTTTCCGTGCCTTCGATTTGCCCAAACATTTATGGTTCGTATCAATCTGTAGGCCTATCTGCCCTAAGTAGTTGTTTCCCAAGTCAAGTCACGTGGTCATTGAAGTCACTCTTTCACTTACTCTTGGTTACTAGAAGTTCTCCTATTATAGACTCTTTGCATCTCGTCCCCAATGATATCGATGGGGATCATTCCTGCAATGACAAGGGCTGCTTCGTCAAAGTCTATATGTTGATGATAACTTTTTCCTTGCGTATAACAGGACTGAGTTTACTACCTTGGATATTAGGTTTCTGGTAGCATATTCGGGTGCGATATTTGGCAGTATTCCAGAAAGTGCTGCCTTAAGTTTTGACGCTCGAATAGTCGATGTGAGGCTTAAATCTAAGTGTATTGTCGAGTTTGAAAGTTTGACTTCCTACGCTTACGTCAACGTATTCCACATTCTTCCGGCTGATTATTAGGACTGCTTCCGTTTTGTGATCTGCTAGTTCTAGGCCGGCGGATATTAGCCAGTCTTTGATGAGGTTGATTGCTTCGTTCGTAGCTTACTGTATCTCACAAATGTTCTTTGCAACAGTAACAACGGCGATATTGTCGGCGAATCCGATTATTTTTACTCCTGGTGGCAATGTTAATTGCAGAACTCCGTCGTACATGATAGTCCAAAATAGGGGGCCCAGTACTGATCCTTGTGGGACTCCCGCGGAGACTTTATAGTACTTTTCTCCTGCTTCGGTTTCATATCTCAACCTTCTGTTGATGAAGTAGCTGGATACAATCTCTCCTCTTCACATAGGTCACAAGTCAGGCCCGTTGTGCTCCCCTCTGGAACTGTGCTGAGAAAAGAGGGTTGGGGTGTGTGTTAGTGGAGGTGTAGTGTAGTGGAATGAGAAGGTTGGAAGGAATATGTGAATTCAAGAAAAACGCTCTGTGTGTCGTGTGAACTCCAGTGTTTTCGAGAAATCGATAGATCTGAGCGATGTCAGCCCGGGTAGGATGTGTCTTCTTAGATATTTCTGCCTTATTGAACATAGAGCAGGATAATCGCAGAGGAAGTGTTTGATGCTTTCGTCTTCTTCTTCGCAACCCGGACAGCTGCTGTGCTGCACTAGTCGCAGTCGGTTAGCATGTTTGTTTAAGTTGATGTGTCCCGTATATAAGCCAATCATCAGTTTTATTTGTACTCTGCCCAGATTCAGTACTTTCCTAGCCCGCAGTGGGTTTGGAATTTCCATAATTTCTTTAGCAGCTTTACATGTTTGGATCTGACTCCACATTAGTGCTGCGTGGCGTTTTGCAAAAGACAGGCTATAAGCAGTTTTACTGTTTGTACCGCCGTACCAATAGTATTTACTGTGAGGTTTTCTACGTCTACCGCCCTGCTCTTACAAGTTCGTTCGCCCTTTCGTTCCGCGGTATATTGTTGTGGCCAGGTACCCAGAGCAAATTTACCGTGCAGGATCTTGCAAGGGTGTTGAATTTTTCTTTGCATTCCTTCACTAATTTGGAATTAGTTAGTGGGCTCGCAAGTGCTTTAAGTGTTGCCTGACTGTCCAAACAGATGTGTACGCAAGTGTCTCTGGTATCGGTATTGACGAGTTTGCCTACGATTCTGAGAATTGCAAAAACTTCCGCCCGGAAAACAGTCACCGAGGGTTCTAAGTCGAAGGATATATTTATTGAAGGATCCGGACAGTGTACACCGTTAATGTGTGATTCATCCGTGTGTAAAACAATGCCTTCTACTTCGGCAATCGCTGTGCCTTGTAACCATTTTTCAGATAAAGATGTATTCTTTCTCTATGAGATCACTTGGATTGCTGACAAGTCCAGAGGATTCTGGAACATCTTCCCAGATAGCTCTGTGTCCTGTGAGACTCTAGTCTTTAAAGTGACCCAGGGTCCGCAATCTGATTGCAAAAAGCCCCGCTGTCCTTTTGACCTCCAGTTCCATAGGAAGAATATTAAGAATAGTCTCCATGGCTGCTGTGGGTGTGCTGGATTGGGCACCAGTTATCCCTAGACATGCCATTCGCTGGGGGTTAGTTAGTAGTGTTTTCGCGTAGCTGTTATTCACAACTGGCCACCAAACTAACACTCCGTAGAGTAATATGGATTTGACTACACAAGAGTAGATCCATTGAACTAGTTTTGGTTTCAACAAAGACCGGTCTTTGTAATTAAATTAACCTTATACCGGCAAAACTGTAAGCAATAGGAAAAAACTTTTTACGTCGAATTTGTAGGTGACATTATGGCGCATCTAAATAATAATATTAAAAAAAAAATTATAAGCACACTTTCCCGAGATAAATGCGATTTTCACAAAAATTGGTTAAAAAAAATCAAAAAAAATCTGTGTTCGAATACCAATATCCCGAAAAAGAAAATACGGCTGGTAATAGCTTTTAACTGTTATAAACACTATTCAATTGTCTATTAAACAAGCCTACTTTGGTTGCTCTAAGTTTAATACACTAGAAGTTATAATTGAATAACTGTTGGTACCATTTTCTATGAAGGAACGTTTTTAAACACCCCCCTCTAGTACAATTTTTTTCATAGCATGAACCAATGAATCAGATCCGAAATTATCTGTAACTCAAACCGGACCACCCTGTATATGTATATAATTATGTATACATAATAAATATTATTTTCTTTAAATGCATATCGGTAAAGGGTAAACTAATAAAACGCACAATTTGTGTGCGAATCCCTTTTACATTATTTCTGATTATTATCATCGCCATAAGGATACACTATTTGTCCAAGTGAACGAGTGTATGCAATGTTTTGTCAAAGAAGCCAAGACATAATTCGGTTACTAGTCGGACCGTTCCGCCTGTGACACCCTCGCCTCGCGACCCATAATCTGAGCCAAAGACCATTCCAGAACGCCCAGAAACAATTGAAAGTCAATTGAGGATGAAACCCAAATTGCTTTTGCCTTGACCGCATCTTATCTTTATGGGATCCACATTCAAATGACCAGAAGCATTTAGGAGCCCATTCGTTCTGATCCATATAAGGACCCGGCAAACTGCGATTATAGAAAAATTATGCGAGAATATCCTGTCTTATTAAATCCTTGAGAGCAATTTCAAACTGTAGTGTGGGACAAGAACTCGTAAATGTAAATAGAAACATTCTGGCGGAATGGGTGGCGGATGGGAACGGGGCTTGGGCTGAATAAAAAGGGTGCCGGTGTTGTGCCACTGGAAATTTGTTCCGGTTGGAATTCGATCAGGACTATTTGATTTTATGATTCAGCTTTATTATCGGCAGTACGGTGGTGGCTAAAAGAGCCATGAAAGGCAAAGTTCATATTAGAAGCAAAAACAAGAATCTACAAGTCCTTATCGTAATGAATGCAGATTGGTTATTTTGACGACTGTTTTGAAGGTGTCACTGGGGATTTCCTATGCCGTTTTAATGCTTTTTTATTTTATGATTATTTGCTACTATATTTCTTAAATTCGTGGTAATTGTTGGCCCACATACAAACACAATAATAAGATATGTCAACTAATTTTTGACGTTTGAGGTGGGGAGTTTCGATATACCGATTTGAGGAATGGAAGACAAGTTGTAGTTGTTTTCAGTCTTACAAACTACATATATGTATGTCATATCCAGAAAGATATGGCCAAATTACAATAGGTCAAAAACGAATGAACGAGAGTCAGGTAGCGCATACCGGGCAAACTCTTCTTCGATGACCTTAAAGAGATATCCGAGAAGAGGGTTGGGGAACTGATCCTTTTCTTAAACTCCACAGGGTGGATAAACCCCGGCCTATGTTACAACTTACCCCGTAATCGGGGTAACGTCACTTAACTTTTTTTAAGGGGGTACATCGTACACATGTACGTCCAGCAGCGCCAAAAATGCGCTAAAAGAAAAACTGTTTTTAGAAAGGACAACAATGAAAATGAATAAAAATAACATTTAAACATTGTGTGTATTGTATTTCAATTTTTTTTTTACTAATTGTCTTTTTGTAAGTTGTTTGTTTGTACATTTTTGAAATAAACTGTTCAGTATTCCCTAACTTGTTCTCTCTATTTCAATCCATTGTATAGTACATAGGTCATAAGAATAATTGTGGACTAATGGCCCACTTAATTTTTAAGATTGTGGAATTATGACCCGAAATTTTGTGGACTTCTAGCCCGTAGACTTATGATCCTGCGTCTGGAAAAACAGCATAGAAGAGATTTCCCATAAATCTTTTGACATACCTATGTATGTATGCTCTTATGCTCCAACGGTTAATGAAACTAACGAAAGCATAAGTTAGTATGTTATTGCATGTATAAAATCTTTTTTCTCATCCTTATTTCTGTGTCGAAAACTTTCTTATACGCTGGATAACCGTTCCACTGTTCTCCTGAAAAATTGTAAAAAACGAGTTATGCTGTTTTTCCTTGTTGCGACAGATATGTATGTATGTATATGTATGTATGTATGTATGATATGTATGTATGTATGTATGTATGTATGTATGTATGTATGTTTGTACCTTCTTTTACAAAGAAAAGCAAACAAAGCAAATTGATTTAATAAAGAAAAACTGCAAATCAATTAAGGGTTCTAGTCTAGAATTTTGAAAAAATCGTTTTTTTTTTTATTTCACATTTCTAAAGATTAGACCTTCAAAAATGTATGCTCCAAACGTTTTCTGAATTATCCTACAGAAAGTCTCTTAAACACCATGAATTCTCAGAAAGTCTCTATGTGAAGGTCGTTGTAACGTATTTCTTTAAATGCGTTTTTCTCAAAACTACTTTTTCCAACACGTCTGACACGATTTCTCAAGTTCTAATGAACCGATTGACTTGAAATTTAGCGTGGATTTTCTTTATATATCTATCCCTCTATCGCAGGCAATAGAATTATGTAAAAATTTTGTTTTTTACTAATTTTAAAAATTTAAAAACTTTGAAAAAAATGCAAAAAATCACTTTTTTTTTAACAAAAAAAAAATTTGTTTTTTATTTCCGTAGTTCAGGCGATAGCGACATTCTTACTGATTTAGAATATTTTTGTTTTTTTTTCGTATCACCAGGGGGGTTAGAATCATGTCAACAAGGACGCACCCTTATTTTTCACCGCCCCACTTTACTTGCCTGTAATTTTTTAAATTTTCAAAAAAAAAAGTTGTTTTAAGTTTTTTTTGGTTTGTTAAAATATTAATAAATATCTAATAAAAGGCTGACTAGTAAAAATATACTTAGTTTTTTTTTTTATTGAATTTTAAAGAACACCCAAAATTCGTACCGCTAGACTAGAATACCCCCTTAATATGCCAATTAAATGTCTGTAATGTATTTAACGTTAATTTTTATTTTGTTTTTTCAAGTTTTTAAAAGCGCCATCTATGGAACCTAATTCAAATACACTCACTGCCTGTATCTAATGTGAGAACCATAAACGAAATCACCACAAATAGCGCTAGTCTCTGCGAATTTTACACGATGAAATATTATATTTGTTCTAGTTGCCTCTTGGAGACCAGAGAGCTAGTAGCGTTTTGCAAGTGTATGAACATGAAATTTCGAGGTACAATATTTCGAGATACAAAATTCCAGTAAGAAGATAAAGAAGTCCTCCAATACATGAAATGATTCACAGAAAATAACCTAGAGGCTACAGCTGGGGTATTCTTGAGTATAAAAAGCTTCGCTATAATGTTTTGGAGCAACAGTGGAATTGGAATGGGATTCCTTCGTGAGAGTGCTTCAAGCAGGCTATTTAAAGCTAATGATGATAACGTTCAATAGGCGTGTTTTTTTTTCAAACCTATATAGGCTAAACATGTTTCCGCAACATGTTTTCAATGTAAAATACAACAAAATTAGCCTGGATAATTATCCAGTCTTATTTTTATGGAAAGCTTTTTCGAAATCTATTTGGATTTGAAAAAAAACGCGCCTTATATAGATTTCGAATAAGCTTTCCATACAAAAATAAGACTGGATAATTATCCAGGCTAAGGTTTTGTTGTATTTTACTTTGAGAAATGTTGCGGAGGTTCTGTGGCGTCAAAAGGAACAATTTTTAGATGGTGTAGGCTATGACTGGATTGACACCATTCGATCATATGCAGCCTCGCATATTAGTGAAGAAGAATTCGCGTCTGCAGCCGAACGGTTTCCAATTAATACACCTACAACTAAAGAGGCGTTTTACTACAGAGAAATATTTGAGGAGCTGTTTCCTGGTGATGATGCAGCAAGAACCGTCCAGCGTTGGGTGCCGCGACAAGATTGGGGATGTCCAGAAGATCCGTCCGGCAGGGCCCAGGCTGTACACAACAATGACTGAATAATATAAAACTTCTCACTACTTTCTTGACATATTAATAGAAATCTATGTTTTTTTTATAATTTACAATTATTAACGTATGTTACACTATCTTAATATATTTGTTATTATTTTTTTATAAACAAAAGCATGCAATGCAATTTACTATGTATGTACATACTTACATTTAAGCACTATTAAAATGATACTAGAGAACAATTTGTTTGATTTACGGATAATTTAGCTGCAATTACATGTTTTTGAACAGTTTTTCCGCGCAGTAGGTACTGAGATGTTGAAGGCATGGCTAGCTAACATTTTGGGAGCTTACATAAGCTTGAACAAGATTGGTTATTTTGGAAACAACTTTTACACTATCGAATTTCAACTGTTGGAGGAAGGGTATGTAAAGGTAACCATCTGATGAGTCTCGTCTAAAGCAATGTTGGTAAAGTCAACTTGAGGAAAACATCAATTCTGAATTTATCAAAAAATCGAATGTATATAATGTTACATTTATGCGCGAAGGGAATAGCTAAGTACGTAGTGGGAGAATATTTAGAGGAGAAGAGTGCGTCTCCACACCTACATCCCAAACTACTCAACCGATTTCAATAAATCAAAGTGTCGTTGGATTCGTCTCGATCCGGAGATTATCTTAAGTTATATGACGTCACAGAAACATTCAATATGGCGGACGCCCCAAGATTTACTTAATATGGGTATTATATTTAAGGGTTTGACAAGTAGAATACAATTAGCTGAGTGACGTTATGCTAAATTCAATATGGCGGACGCACCAATATGAAAGATTATCGTTATCTTCATGACTTCCTTAACATGGGTAGGTATCAAATGAAAATGTTAAACAAGACAAATATAATAAGTTAAGTGACGTTGTTTGAAATTCAATAGGGCGGAAGCACCAAAATGACAGATTACCGTTATTTACCTGTTATTTATTTATTTATTTTAATTTATTTATTTATTTATTAATTAAATTATTTATTTATTTCTTTAATTATTTATTTATTAATTTAATTGGGTACATATGTATTTATTTATTTATTTAATTATTTATTTATTTATTTATTATTTATGTACCTGCATGATATAACTTCTTATCGCACGTTATGCAAAATTGTATGTTACGTTTGGACGTAATTGGACTGCATTACTTTTGTAGGCTTCTTCCTTTAATATGTACACACCTATTTGCCTAATGTTTTTGGTCTTCTTTTTGCTAGAGATAACTCTGCGGATAATGATTGCTAAAAAATGAGAAATTAGTTACCATTATTGATTCATGTGCTTGTCCTTACTATGTTTTCTCATTTATTATTTCTTGTTCAATAAAAAATACTGTATCTGTACCTAAAAGTAAAAAAGTTTCAGTTCTGTCGCGCGTGAACTCCACGCACACGCATATTTTATTTTTATTTCTAAAGGCCCCGGCCCATAGAATCCGTCGACTTCGTTCCTTTGTACCTACTTTGAAGTTGAAGTTGAAGTATTGGCGGATAGAGCAGTCCCATAGAATCCGTCAACCCAACCGTCACATATGTACGTATAGAAATGTCAAACGATTCTCTTCACTCTCTCTATGTTTCCACCAATGAAAATGCATAATCTCAATTTGTGAATGCGTGAACTTCAATATGTGAATGTGTGAACTTAAATGCGGAAATGTGAGTACTGACAAAGTATCGACGGATGCAAAAAGTAGAAAGTAGACACACTTTATCCTTCGAAGTTCATGCATCCGTTGGTTATGGGCCACCTCCCATAAGAATGCGTGTATTTTATCGAGCCGTCACTTGAAAATGAAGGAACAACGGATTGACGGATTCTATGGGCCGGGGCCTTTGGGTTTGATCTACGAAGAATGCCTAATACGTTGGGTCGAAGCTGTATCTACACTAACAAAAAATAAACATTTATAAATTGGGAAATAACTCTTCTACAGCAGTTATGTATATGTATTAAGCTATCAAAGGGAAATCTCGGAAAGGAATCTCGACCAATCGTTGGTGTTTACCAGTGTCAGTGTGTCAGTGTAGATACAGCTTCGACCAAACGTATTAGGCATTCTTTGTAGATCGTCGCCCATCTTGGGGCGTCCGCCATATTGAATGTTTCTGTGACGTCATATAACTTAAGATAATCTCCGGATCGAGACGAATCCAACGACACTTTGATTTATTGAAATCGGTTGAGTAGTTTGGGATGTAGGTGTGGAGACGCACTTTTCTCCTCTAAATATTCCCCCACTACGTACTTAGCTATTCCCTTCGCGCATAAATGTAACATTATATACATTCGATTTTTTGATAAATTCAGAATTGATGTTTTCCTCAAGTTGACTTTACCAACATTGCTTTAGACGAGACTCATCAGATGGTTACCTTTACATACCCTTCCTCCAACAGTTGAAATTCGATAGTGTAAAAGTTGTTTCCAAAATAACCAATCTTGTTCAAGCTTATGTAAGCTCCCAAAATGTTAGCTAGCCATGCCTTCAACATCTCAGTACCTACTGTGCGGAAAAACTGTTCAAAAACATGTAATTGCAGCTAAATTATCCGTAAATCAAACAAATTGTTCTCTAGTATCATTTTAATAGTGCTTAAATGTAAGTATGTACATACATAGTAAATTGCATTGCATGCTTTTGTTTATAAAAAAATAATAACAAATATATTAAGATAGTGTAACATACGTTAATAATTGTAAATTATAAAAAAAACATAGATTTCTATTAATATGTCAAGAAAGTAGTGAGAAGTTTTATATTATTCAGTCTTATTGTTGTGTACAGCCTGGGCCCTGCCGGACGGATCTTCTGGACATCCCCAATCTTGTCGCGGCACCCAACGCTGGACGGTTCTTGCTGCATCATCACCAGGAAACAGCTCCTCAAATATTTCTCTGTAGTAAAACGCCTCTTTAGTTGTAGGTGTATTAATTGGAAACCGTTCGGCTGCAGACGCGAATTCTTCTTCACTAATATGCGAGGCTGCATATGATCGAATGGTGTCAATCCAGTCATAGCCTACACCATCTGAAAATTGTTCCTTTTGACGCCACAGAACCTCGTCAGGAAGGTAGCCATCAGAAAAAGCACTTCTTAAAATATGCTTCTCAATGCGATGACACTGCACACCGGTGAAAGAATTTAACTTGCCAGGTATCTTATCACCAGGCCGCAAAGACATGACATAATCGACGAAAGCAGTATCAAGGAATGGAACTCGAAGTTCAACTCCTTTGGCCATCGCAACCTTGTTAGCTCGTAGACAATCAGACAAGTATAATTTACTCACTCGGGTAACTAACTCCTGATGGAATTGTTCTGTATCAGGAGCGTTAAAGAAATACAAATAGCCACCGAAAATCTCATCAGCGCCTTCTCCAGACAAAATCATCTTGATGCCAGTGCTCTTAATGTACCGCGTCAATAGAATCATTGGGATACTACATCGAACTGTTGTCACGTCATATGTCTCCAAATGATATATGATATCTCGAATACCATCTAAACCTTCTTCCACTTTGAAGACTACTTCTGTGTGATCACTGCCTATGTAGTCCGCAACCATCTTACTATACTTGAAATCCGGTGCTCCTTTCAATCCTACCGAAAACGTCTTAAGTTTGTAGTCGCGGTTACCTTCACGCATAATTTTTGTAGCAATTGATGCCACAAGACTTGAATCCACACCCCCTGATAGTAGTGCGCCGAAATGAACATCACAATGCAAATGTGTTCGGACCGCTGATTCAAAACACTGTTTTAAAAATGATAAGTTGGTTTTATCTCTAGGAATTTCAGTCTGCCATGCCGGCTGGTAGAACTTCTTCTGATGCAAAGCACCTGCCTTTCCTATTCGCATGTAGCCAGGTGGAAAGTGTTCTACTTTTCGACACACATCCACTAAGCACTTCATCTCGCTGGATACCCATATGTTTCCATCTTCATCTTCTCCATAGTACATGGGAATGATACCGTATGGGTCGCGCGCCAGGAGAATTGTTTTTGTCTTCCTATCATACAGTGCAAATGCAAACATTCCAGTTATGTATTTGAAGAGATTTTCCCCGTATTCCTCGTATAGTTCAATGATGACGTTGCAATCACTTTTTGGTTCGTAACAGCCCCGTTTTTTAGCAATTTCGGCTGCTTGCTCCAAATAATTGTAGATTTCGCCATTAGCAACTAACCATACGGTTCCATCCTGTGATTCAAAGGGTTGGTGCCCCGTGTGAATACCCACTATACAAAGACGTTCATGCACCATTGCCACGCCATCATCTTGGAGGATTTCTACTCCTGTATAATCAGGACCACGATGCCGTTGTTTTCTACTTTGTCTCGTAGCAATTTCACGCAAGTTCTCTGCACGTGTATAATACTTCTTCTGTGGTATCGGACAACCATTTCTAGAAAAAACCGCAAAAATTCCGCACATGTTTAATATGAATTACTTACAACAGTATTAGTCGATTAATAAATAAATAGGTTATCACACAAACAGCTTGTGAAACGTGTTGGTTCTATCTGATTGCAAATACTTTTTGAGTCTATTACTTTTTGCTATTTTGCCCTTAGTTTTATACTCGTGTGTTAGCAATTGATAGCAAATATTTCATCATCAAGCAAGCATTGGACTACACCACAGGTAAATTTTTTGAATTTATTTTATTAAGACTTCTTGCAACTACCACAGTTAAATAATTAAATAAAAGCACAATACTTATTTAGAATGTATTAATGAACTGACAGCTGACGTTAGCCCATCTTTCACAGCGATGGGACCGCACTGTGAATAAATCGAACAATTGAATAAATTGTCAACTAGTGAAATTATAATTCCTTTTTCAATTTATTCATTCTTGCAATAAATTCTGAAAAACTATGAATACATTACATTGGATAGATGATTATATATTGAACATAATGATCGATTATAAACATCTATTTCTCAATTGATTCAATTTATTTTCATAATTTATTATCATTATCATTAGTGTACTTGTTGAATTTGGATTTACATAGATTTCAACATAAAAGAAAACTTGATTTCAATGTTAAATAACTTTGAAACAATTAAATCAATTTTGAAGAAGCTCTCGTTAGTTGGCGATTAATTAAAATACGATTTTAATTCGTAATTGCTCATCACTATCAGAGGGCCAAATACAAATGCTTGTCAGAAGATAAATTTCGAAAACTGAATTTATCTCCCTCTTTCAATAGGGTCTACTAACACACATGTAAAGATAGGTGACTAAAGTGAGTCAACTTTTACATTGGCCGAGAAAGGTCGGCTGACTTATTGTTATTCTCTTTTGGGCTCGGGCCGTACTTATACACGTCCCGATTCCGACAGCCGACTATTTAATCATTTTCTCCCTTCATTCTTAACGCGCTGTGTTCGGAAGATGTTGCTATCAGTATAGAACTAAAAACAAAAAAAAGTCTAAAATGCATGGAAAAAATATTGAAATTTTGAATGATTAGATATAGTGTATTTATGGTTTTATTGACGTCTTGGATCTAGACGGTAGCAATGACCAGCGAATACTTCTTGATTTACTTAAATGCTGTGAAACATCACCAGAATTACCTAAGAAAAGGAAGAAAAATCAGAATTTCAGTAATTGAATTTGCTTTCTTAACCATTTTAATATAATCTAGATGAGCTAGATTATAAAGATTTTCGTGCATTTGAAAATGTAAAATCAAATGTTTGATTAAATCATGAGACCACTCAAAACTTTCCATAAAACACAGAACACTCACCGAACACAGTCTCTAAAAAAATTCCTCCGGCGACACGAACTCAACTCTGAGAACACAAGAATAAAGCAAGTGAATGGAAATACGAAACGAGATAAAAGAGAACACGCAAAAATCGTCTCGGTTGCGCTACCCAGCCGAGGCGAGCTACCCCCTGCACTTCTCACCTCCCTTTCCCTGACATTCGGGTCCCGGCCGATCTTTCTCGGCCAATGTAAAAGGTGACTATACTGATACGCAGACACAGTGTAGGTTTATGGGATTAATTTTCGTGCTTGTCTCACTGTCACTTGGCGGTGCTGCCATTTTTCGTTTTACTTCGTTTTCTTACTTATTTTTTTTTATTTGTGTTTAGTTATGTCGATATTGACGCTGATTACACGACTTTTTTTTTTCGTTCGTTTCGTCTTTCGTCTTTTTGACAGATATGGGGAGGGGCATATAAACGAGAGGGGAATGAAGTAATGAAAGCAGGAATGAATATTCTGAGATTTTTTCCGGTTGATCTTTGACATTTCTCGTTTGACAACCAAAACAAAGCAAGATATTTAAATGGTAAATTTTAAAGTTGATTTTGGAGGTAAATTTAGGGACATTTGACATCGGCTAGTAAGCAAAAAATTATTTTCCTTCTGCCATTGATGGCTTACTATTTTTTCTCTTTCTCTTTTTTCTCTTCCAAGGAAATCCTGCCATCAGAAATGACTCTTGGAGACGCGTGGAGATGCGTACACAAAGAAAAGAAGTATTATCAATTGACCTTTTTTTTTATAAAATCGCTATTGCTGAAAACATTTTAAAGAGCACCGACGACCACTTATATGATAATAGTCTATTAATTTTATTATTATTATAAGGTGTATTTATTTGTAATCTATTTAGGCTTGTTAAATGTTTTCATGTATGCACTAACAAAAACACCATAGAATGAAAATCTACCTACCAAAGCAGCTCAGCGCGAAATACGAAATACCAACCGAACTAAAAATCTACCTGCCAAACGGCCATATGTCAAAAAATATCTGGTTTTTAGTTCGCCGAGAAGACAAAACTAAAATGCGGTCATCGCGGACATGTTTTTAGTTATATCTGGAAATTAGGGTTCTCCACGAGACATTTGTATGTCAAGTCAAAGAACTTGTGTTGAAAATGTCTCGTGGAGCCGGGATATTAAGTCCTTAGCCCTGAATAAAAAAATGTGCAAGCGAATAATAAAAACATACCCCCTTATTAATAAAAAATCGTTAACACACGGATAACCATTGAGTTAACTAACTCGTAGTTAGCAAGCTCATCCACTTGTTAGATTTCCTTATCAATAAAAATATTTTCTCCATGCAATAACTATTTGACGTTTCAAGTATAAATATGATTTGAAGATAGCAACAACCAACAACTGCACTAAACTGTGCCAAAAAAGGGCAAATCTATAGCGTTCGAGTGGGCACTTATTGCTAACTCAACAAAACTCCGGAAAGAGTTCTCTAACACCCAGAAGTCATCCAAAAACCAGCTTAAAAGCTATGCAACCAAAGACAGCAAAATTACTACCTAACCAACTAGTTGGTAATGAACGTAAAGATTATCAAGCGAAGGCAGACGTAGTTAACTACTGCAATGAATGGCAAGCTGAACGCAAAGCTAGAAAAAGGCTTGAAAACAAGTTGCAAGTTTCAAAACCATATAAAGGAGCTGGAAAGAAGAGTCACCCCATTGGACAGTGCTAACAATACTCCTGTTAGTATTCAACCAACCAGGCAAAATATATAAAAGGAATATCGCACCGAGGAAGATGAGCTTGCACTGGAAACAGATAACCATCTTAAGAAAATCAATCGATCCACAAAAAATCAGAAAGCAGAAGAAAGCCCTAAAAATCTTTCAAAAAATCTTGATAGTGCGGCTTTGACAAAATCAGCAAATAATAAAAGAATTGTTATGAAAATGCAACAATTACCACCACCGATCATGGTCTCGGCAATAGAAAGATTTGGTGAGCTCAAAAATATGATCGAACAGAAAACGAAAAAAGAATGTAAATTTACATCATACAATAACAACAATTGGAAAATAAATGTCTATGACAGTGACGCATACAGAGAAATAACAGATGAGCTGACCAAAACGAAAATGCAATGGCACTCATATGAAAATAAAGCTACTAGACCATTTAAAGTAATAGCCAGAGGTCTTCAATTCTCTTGTGAAGAACACGATATTGTTGAGGATCTGACTAAAAAAGCTTTAAAATCTTGGAAGCCGAAAATTTAATCAAAAAAGAAAGAATACAAATTAATGATGAGGAATCAAGATCAAGAAATATAAAGTTACCTCTTTTCATGCTCTCTTTTTACAATTAGGAAGATGTTGAAAAGATTTACTCCATCAAATCCATAACACAGTGAACCACTTTTTTCGGGCCTAAGATTTGAGCATTTATCCTGAAAGTACTTACCAAAAATAGAAAATCTGCATCATTCATTTTGGCAGATTGGCTGCCTAACGTATTTTATAGCCTCATGAATATTTTGGCTAAAACCTTAACCATAGGAATATTTTCTTTTTGTCTTCATCAAATTATAGGTATTGATTAGGCAAAAAAATGTGCAAAACAAACTGACCCAAACAAACTGCATCAAGGGCCTCAAAATCGTAAAAATGTCAATTTTTTTTACCATTCTTTCACATTTTTCTACCATTTTTGGCCTATAACTAGTACGTATTTGCACTAACATCACCAAAAAAATCAGACCAAGGCTTTTCTTACATTAAGTGTACAAACAAAAAAAACGTATTTTCTATATAAAATGAATTGAAACATAATTGTTACAATATATTTGTGGACAATGTGGCGTATACGTAATTTTTTTTTCTTCTTTTTTCTTTCTCTGGACATTTTTACGATTTTGAGGCCCTGGATGCAGGTTTTCTGAGTCAGTTTGTTTTGCACTTTTTTCCTCCTAATCAATACCAATAATTTGCTGAGGACAGAAAAAAAAATCCCTACGGTTAACCAAGATATAGCCATGAGAAAGTGCTCAAAATAAAGTTTGAGGCTATAAAGTACTTTAGGCAGCCAATCTGGCAAAACGAATGATGCAGAGTTTCTAGTTTTGGTAAGTACATTCAGGGTCAATGCTCAAATCTTAGGCCCGAGACGATGACCTGAAAAATGGCACACAGTGCAATGGGTATTGTTGTTAAGATTGAGCCACTTCGATAAAGCTCTAACTCCATAGTCTGCATTTACACTTAGACTTGTGAGTCTAGACTCACATGGGTGCAAAAGAGTAAGAAAGTTCGAAAAGATGAGAAAGAAAATATTTTGCGCTGTGAGTCGAGGGTAAAGTTTTCGGCGACTCTTTTTGACGTTTTTCTTTTCTGTTCTTCGTTTTATCATTGTATTGCTTCCCACCTAGTCATCTGCACAATACAAGAACTTCAAAATAAAAGAGGAATGTCAAATTTGAGTCAAGGAAAAAAGTCTGAAGTGTAAAAGCACAAGACTCACGGATGTAAATAACAAAGAAAAATTCGAAAAAAGTCTAGACTCACATGGGTGCAAAAGAGTAAGACAGTTCGAAAAGATGAGAAGGAAAATATTTTGCCCTGTGAGTCGAGGGTAAAGTTTTTGGCGACTCTTTCTGACGTTTTTCTTTTCTGTTCTTCGTTTTATCATTGTATTTCTTCCCACCTAATCATCTGCACAATACAAGAACTGCAAAATAAAAAAGGAATGTCAAATTTGAGTCAAGGAAAAAATTCTGAAGTGTAAAAGCACAAGAGGGATGTAAATAACAAAGAGAAATTCGAAAAAAGTCTAGACTCACAAGTCTTAAGTGTAAGAGCAGACATACCGCAATGCAAACGATGCCGAACGTTTGGGCATACCCAAATCCCAAACCTATTGCAAAAGAGATTATGCTTGCATTAAATATGAGGAGACATCCAACAAGCAGTTGCTCACTAAGGGTTGACCAGAAAGCAAAATGTACCAAGTGCCATGGTGATCACCCTGCGAACTTGAGAGGCTGTCCCATCGCAATAGAATATCAAAAACGAAAGAGTAAAGCTATTAGTAATCGTAATAGGAATCGTAATAGTAATACAGTACGTAATACAAACAATCATAATCACATAATCTCACATTTGCATTTGGCTGAAGATTGCCCACATATATTTGATAAACGATATCCTGTTTCATTTAAGAATGTGTATTACTATTTGCTCCCTTAAAGTATTTTTAAACTAAAATGTAGTGATTAATGCATTCCCTCTTAAGTTTTTAATTTTATTTAAGTTTTATATTTTGTTTCTTTTATACCCATAGAAAGAACCATTATTGAATGTAGTATGTATGTATGTACATACATATGTACATCTTTTTTTTCAGTTATTTTATATACTGTAAGTGCTATTACTCTGCTATATTGTGAAAAAAAATTATACTGTATAAAAGTAGTGTTTTATTGACAAATTAACGAAATCGAAAGTAAATGGAAAACGGGGAAAATGAAACGGTGAATCGAGGAAAAAAATTTTGTTCATGCAAAAAAAAGGAATTTGTTTCACCAAAGCCTGGGAACGCTGGGTACAGTCATACGAAAGGGAAAAGAGTTCGTATGCACGCCGTCGCGGAGTTGGCCTTGGACTACGTGATCAAAAGACATACACACACACCCGTATCGAAGTTGTTTTTCTCTTCAGCACAGCAGCCGGCTGCAGTGTTACCGCTGAGAATTTTCAAAAAGTCGCAAGAAAAGTCGCACAGACTTAAAAAAAGTCGCAAAGAAAGTCTCAGAGCCTTCAAAAAAGTTTCAACATATAAATTGAATTGCTCTTGGCCGTAGGACCTTTTTTTGGGGGTATTCAGTACGTCAGATGTTTTATTTAATTAAAACATTAATTAATAACAAGTTAACAAATGCATATTTATTTTGAAGGAACTTTGTACACATATTTATTTTATCTTGAAAACAAAATAGGCAAAGAATAAAAAAACGTAATTAAATGTAATTACAGAACATTTTTTTTTAAACAAAGTAAAGTATAAAGCTTATAAAAATAATTTGTTTTCCGAGTCACCAATATGTGACTATTAATTAAAGCTTGGGGCGTTTAGGTTTTTTTTACACCTTCGTCGATTGTTGGTAGAGGTGGAACCGTGTCACCTTATCACCGCGGCCACAGATGAGCCTCATGTGATTTCCTCCACTTATACATCATTAGCCGTGTTTTATTATCCCCGTGATCTGATCTGGATCAGATCAGAATAATAAAACAAACTAGATCAAAGTTCTGTGTTGTGGTGATTGTACAAGCTAAGTTCATTTTGACATTTAGTGCGATGTTGCCATGCGAATGAATATTTTCTTTTAAATGAAAATTGAATGCGCTTGTTTTATTTTTTAGGAGGAAATTGTTAATTTTGATTAACAGATACCGAATGAGAATAATATTTTGCAGCTATAATTTCAGTTTCACATCGCTTAAATATCATTATGAGCAGAAAAATTAATTTATTCGAACAAAATAACATTAATGATATTTGGATTGCCAATAATATTTTTATATTCTAATCTGGCAATATTTACCCTTGGCAATTGTCGATAATACAGCAACATTCACAAACGAAAGTGTACCATAGTGAGAAATAGTCGAACTAATTTTTGGATCACGAAAATTGATCTTGACAAGAAGCAAGATCTCGGATTGTTGTTGTAATGCACACAAACTTATTTGTTGATCTGATCCGGATCAGATCACGGGGATAATAAAACACGGCTATTATGTACATAGTAGGCCCGTCATGATAACATAGGTCGAGTTCATAAATGTAAAAATACAGTAACACTGTAAAGTTACAGTCGTACTACCGTATAAGCTGTATCTGTTTTTATTTGGTTGCATAAAGTTTACTGATGTTAAAGTTTATGAGTAATGGAACTTTTCGATAGAAGTTATTTTACTAAACCAATTCGTGAAAATTGTTTATTATACAATAAGTTAATAATGCGTATTATTTGTTTCGCGGAAGATAACGAACAAAAAAATTGGCTGGGAAATTCCGAATTCTTTTCTGTAATCTTCGTCTTCTGCATATTATCATTTTTCTCTTTTCTATCACTGAGAGTACTGATAATTTTAATTTTGACCATTCAGTAAATTTAAAATTGCCCTTGACAATTTTTTTCGCACCATTTTGAAACAAAAAGCAAACTCAGAAGTTTTTACACATATTTTTAGAAAAGTATCAGTGTATACATTTATGAACGCAATTTATACAGGTGTTTGAATACTGCAACAATACAGAATTATTTGCGTTCATAAAAGTATACAAGTAAACCTGCGGTAAACTTACTGTAAACAGTTTACATTTATGAACTCGACCATATAGTCCAAAAATGTTTTTGATGAGCGAACTGTCAGATACATATGTACATACATATATACAAGTACATATTAGCCGTGTTTTATTATCCCCGTGATCTGATCCGGATCAGATCAGAATAATAAAAGAAACTAGATCAAAGTTCTGTGTTATGGTGATTGCACAAGCTAAGTTAATTTTGACATTTAGTGCGAAGTTGCCATGCGAATGAATATTTTCTTTTAAATGGAAATTTAATGCACTTGTTATATTTTTTTAGGAGGAAATTGTTCATTTTCATTAAAAGATACCGAATGAGAATAATATTTTGTAGCTATAATTTCAGTTTCACATCGCTTAGATATCATTATGGGCAGAATAATTAATTTATTCGAATAAAATAACAATAATGAAATTTGGATTGCCAATAATATTTTTATATTCTAATCTGACAACACTTACCCTTGGTAACTGTCGATAATACAGCAGCATTTACAAATGAAAGTGTATCATAGTGAGAAATAGTCGAACTAATTTTTGGATCACGAAAATTGATCTTGATAAAAAGCAAGATCTCGTATTGTTGTTGTAATGCACACAGACTTATGAGTTGATCTTATCCGGATCAGATCACGGGGATAATAAAACACGGCCAATGTTTTCGACATCAGGCTGTTTTCTGATTTGACATTTGAAAAGGCGATTGATAAATCTAGGAATACAAAATAAATACCATATGTATGTAATACTTTTTGGTTGTACTTTAAGCTTTTGTTTTGCAATATTTTACATTTCAATGTCATGCTCCACTTATTTTATTTATAAAGTTCGACGTTTCTTGTACATACATATTTACATTTATTTCATTTAAAATTTCTTTGTTTTGGTCGCATGTTTTGTCTAATGATCTTTATACTCTACGTTCAAAGTTTCCGGCAATAAAAAAAGTGCTTGCCAACCCCACAGCAAAAGCACCAAATCCGGAATGATTTTTTCACAGAACCTGAACTAAAACGTCAAACTTTGTATGAAGAGATCCGATCCGATCGTTTTTAATGATCAAGTCATTCACATTACCGGCAAGTGGACGATTCCCTTCGAACGGATTCAATACCGAATTTCGAATTCACGTGATACATTCCCCACGGCGGATTTAATGAGCGGTGAATGGAACATTTTTCAATGAATTTTGTTTATCTTCTCTATATATAAAACAGTTCACTGACTGACTGACAGACAACGCACAGACCAAACCGCTGGACCTAAAGAGCTGAAATTTGGACAGGACATTCCTATGGTGACACAGACATCCGCTAAGAGAGGATTTTTTGAAATTCCATCTCTAAGTGGGTGAATTTGGAAGAATCCTTTTTCCATACATATAGAACTGTGTGACTAACGGACAACGCACAGACCAAACCACTCGACCTAAAGGGCTGAAATTTGGACAGTACATTCGTATAGTGACATAGACGTCCGCTAAGGGAGGATTTTTTAAAATTCCATCTCTAAGTGGGTGAATTCGGAAAAATCCTTAATCCTTACATCCTTAAATATAAAACAGTGTGGCTTATGGACAACGCACAGACCAAACCGCTAGACCTAAAGGGCTGAAATTTGGACAGGACATTTCTATAGTGGCATAGACGTCCGCTAAGGAAGGATTTTTTGAAATTCCATCTCTAAGTAGGTGAATTCGGAAAAATCCTTAATTATATAAATGTCCATATATAAACCAGTTCACTGACTGACTCACAGACAACGCACAGACCAAACCGCCAGACCTAAAGAGCTGAAATTTGGACAGGACATTCCTGAAGCGACACAGATTTTTTGAAATTCCAGCTCTAAGTGGGTGAATTTGAAAAAATAAAATTCATTAATATATATATTAAAATTTCTGTCATTACACAGCCCTAACTCATCAATGGCTAATTGGATTTAAAACCAAAGAAAATAGTTTGTAGTCAATTCTTTTAGGATTCATTTAAGGTATAAATCATCCTTCTGTGTTATCCTGGAGCTGAGCTGTGCTCAAAACAATTCATGAAATCATCGCAAACAATTTCCCATCAGTGAAACCGACGCAATGCCAATGCCAACAGCCATGCAGCAGTGGGTGACGTCATAGTGTGTTGTGTGTATGTGGCACATTTGAAATTTGAATTTCCGCCCATTGATGTTTTGTGCTCGGGCTACTACGATGAATATGATTGTAAATAAGGCAAATTCAAATTTTAAAAAATTGCACGGGCAATGCCGGGCGGGTAACAGTTACATTATGTATATTGTATATATCTATCTTTCTATGCACAGACAGCCAACGAATGAGTCTTGGAATAGTGTAAAGGGGCATTTGTGAAGGGGAAAAGGGACTATACCGTGGCTGTGTGATTTTCATAGTACGTACTGCGGCAGGTGTTGAAACTTTAATGAATGGGAGTTTTGCTACCGCGGATTCGTATGTCCATACATAATTACATAATGTATATGAATCCCCCCTGTTCTGCATTTCGAGTGAAAGTGGATTGAAACCGAAGAAGAAATTCACTCGGAATGGAATTCAGTGTTCTGCATTCCGAGTGATTTCGAATTTTTAGAATCCACTTCGAATTCATTTGTTTGAAATGTCAAACACTGCTGTCAAATCATTTCAAAATCATTGGAGATTTTCAGTTCTTGGTTTTTGCTTTGTGCAAGTGAATTAAACATTTAAAAAAAAATATATTGTATTAAAAAAATGGGAAAAATGGAAAACAAAATGATTAGTGAAAACCGCGAAGAAAACCTAATGGAGAGAGTTCGCAGGAAGATTTTCCGAGATAAATCTAACATTCTGGATCTTCCCGAAGCTTTGTAAGCAGAAGTTAGACAACTGAAGAAAAATAATTTATTTAATGATTTTTGCATTTTTAAAAATAGTTTTAGGGTGAGTAACAAAATATTTGTTGATATCCTGCAAGAAGTGGAGTCAGAGAAATCTTGATCTTTGAAAATCTTGATTTTCTTTCATGTAATTCAAGAGAATATTAAACAAAGGAATTATTTTAATACACTAATGGAAAGTCTTATTATTCTACTCATATTTTTCAAAATGATTCTGATCAACAAATTAATTAGTTAATTCACTTTACAACGGCATGTGAATTCAATTCACGTCAAGAATCTCAAGTGAATTCAATTCACTAAAATCACAGGATTTTCGGAATGCAGAACACGAATTTACAGCTGTCATCTTGAGTGGAATGCAGAACACCTAAATATTCACTTTCGAACATACAATCCACAATTCATAGTTTCGTTCGGAATGCAGAACACCCAATTCCACTTTTGGTGGTTGAATTCACTAAAAGTGGAATGCAGAACAGGGGGGTATGTACATATATGCGAAGGTACAACGAAAGGGCTGGAAAAGTAGATCATTTCGTTGGATTTTGTATTCGCAAACAAATAATTTCTTCCACAGCAGTTTATTAAAGTGTGATTTTTTGATAGTGCATCAAGATTTTATAAATAGGTACTACATACTTGATGCTGTGCACTTCGGTCTGTAAATTTAATTGTTCATATTGTACAATCAAACACCATTTAATCGCTTAATTGGACCGAACCGCTGGATCTAAAGGGCTGAGGTACACAGTACACAGTATATTCCTATAATGACAGACGTCAGCTAAGGGATGATTTTTTGAAATTCCATATAATCGGAAAAATAATTCGGCACTCATCTCCGATGCAATTTGTTTTGCCTTAACAGTGGCAGGGGCGAAGCAAGGCGAGCACGGGTCAGCTAGTTGCCCATGCAAATTCACTCCTAAATAGTAGAATCGAAAAATTATTGCACCAAAAGTCTACATTTTGTCGGCTTCGTTTCCATTCCGAGAATTTGGACATTTCAATTGTTTCTTTTCGTGTTTGTCTCATTTTGCTAGCGGCTCATTCAACAAGTACACATTCTGAGCTCCGATATCAAAACTGATCGAAAAATAATATCTAAAATAAATTTAGTTGTGGAATGTGTAGAAATGTAGTAGAGTGGAAATGTTGCGTGTACTTAGTATATTATATTGGCCCACATATGGTCCAATATGTATGTACTTATCACTCAAAAACAATTTGATTTTTTTCCTTTAAAATTGCAGTTTACGTAAGGTAATTCACGATTGTTTAATTTTTTCGAAAGCTCCTTAGACTATGTACATTAACATTTGAAGTAACTCTAAAATAAAGACGTAAATGTTTAAATGATTTGATTAGATGTTGTTCTTGTATTTTATATAAATGGGGCAGAATATGCATTTCACGGAGCACACTGTAGAATCAGTCCAGATCAGCACTACTAACTCCTGCATAGCTCGGTTCTTCGACAGGATGTGTGTCTTCTTTATCCTTTGCACCACCTTCCGGTAGCCAAAGACCCGAATCAACACATCTTTTGATGTGGTGTCGAGCTTCTTCCTCTGGCATTTTTGCGATTGTTTCTTGCAGTAAGCTGATATTGCGTGATTCAAAACACGTTTTCAGTTCCTGCAAAGACATATTTTTATTATCAATTGAAGAGTTATTTAAAATTGTGATTTAAATTAAACATACATCTGGTAGGGACTCAAATACTTCAACTGGATCCAATCCGCCAGGTCCCAACCGAGCTTTGCGTTCTTCTTCTTCTTGTTCAGCGATTGCCTCTTCAATTTTTTCCCGTGATCGTTTTTGAACGCGTCCTTTAAATGCTTCAATCTCATTTTCGAATTGCTGCCGATACTCAACCATACAGTTTTGAATTTTTGAGAAAAACGAGCCAACGCATGATCGTGGATCGACATCTAATTGCCTGGATAATTCCAAAATATATTGCAAACAAATACATTGATGTGCTACATGTGCCATTAGGTCATGTTTTCCCTCCATTTCCAAATTTATAGCCCAAATTACCAGGTAGTTGGCGGTTTCTTCGCAGACAATGTGATAATGCTCTTGAAGGAATCGCTTCGAATCATCGTATTTTCGTAGCATTCCAAATTGTTTGAGAGTTTCCTCGTTTTCCTTAATAAATTTCTTTATTCTTGCTTCACGTTCTTCGTCAGTAAGATCTTCCAGTTCCAATTTGTTTGGTTTCTTATTTATAACAGTTTTTTGGAAACCTGGTTTGCTGATGGTGTCTACATTCCATGGTGTTTTTTTCTCTTTCTTTCGAAGATCGTCTTCTATCCTGGCGATTTCCTTGCCTTCTTCTTCAATTTTCTCTAATTCTTTCTGAAAATAGATTAACACGTTTTATATGATGTTAAAAAAGTGACAATATTTTAACATACGAACCTTTAGATCTTCTGTTTGGCCATTTTCTTTTATTTTTTCCTTTACGTCTAAAAGGCGGGCTTTTTGCGAGTTTTTGCGTTTGTTAAATTCATCCTTTTCACGTTCCATTTCTTCCATTCGCTCTACGCGGGCTTGATGACGCCATCTGAATAAGGATGGCGTGTCAATGTTAGGATGAGTTTCATCTTCATCATCTGAAATCTGTGGAAAAAATAGAATACTTGCAATAGAGCATTTGTGAAACTATATCTTGGAAAGCTGATAAATATATATAGATTAACGCACAGCAGATTTTGCCAAGATAGCTAAAAACTGATTGTTTTTGGCTAAAGCCTGGTTTTATCAGTAGGTTGATAGCCTTTTTGGTAAAACGGACGTTATTCCTCAATTTCAAGGATGAAACATATGATTAACATATTATTTTACAGAAAGACAGATGTCTCCATAACCCAACCCTTAGATCTAAGAACTTAACTTTTTATTAATACCTTCCATTCATATTGCCCATTCACAAATGTCTTACTTTTGAAAAAGACACAAAAAGAGAATCACTCGTGCCATTCGTTAATTCTGTTCGCTAAGAAATACGTTGATCTTAAGGATGCTCCGTCGTGGTCGTGGTGGTTAGTGCGTTGGACTACTACGCATGCTGCTCGGGTTCAATCCCAGCCCGCGGCCAACATCTAAAAAAAAGTTTTTTTCACGGTTGCCAGCTCTTTCGAATATCTGACAAGCATCAGAGTATCATTTGTCTTAATTGAACTTCTCAACTCGCCGTTCAGAGTCGGCAAAAACTGTAGGTCTCTTCCATTCATATAACACGCACACACAAAGGTAAGTAAGGATGCTTCAAAAAATAATTTTCCTTAGATTGTATATGGGAGTGGGCAACACCAAATCAGCGATCGAGAAGCTAATCATGTAAAGGAAATTAACGCCAACGCTTATCTCGAAAAGTTTCGAATGGGTGCCAGCTTTTGGTCGATAAAATCCCGGTGAATTGGGGGATAAGTGAACCTTAGTCTTAACAACTTTTTTTCGTTCAGGACCGTACGATAGCGGGTCATTAATAAGGGCGATTTTTTTTCCATCGTCTTTTCCACCTAAAGGTTTCCCAATCCCTTTTACAAAAAATTGGGTGGCGCCCATTACC
The DNA here is from genome assembly GCA_949775065.1 of Brachyopa scutellaris. NCBI lineage: Eukaryota > Metazoa > Arthropoda > Insecta > Diptera > Syrphidae > Brachyopa > Brachyopa scutellaris. The sequence continues at coordinate 78,118,680 of OX459113.1, forward strand.
CCCTCAATCGTTTGTTTGCCCAGTGTACACGTCGTCGAACCCACCCCAGCTGAGTGGTTGAAAAACTCAAGCAAATTAAATTTCAATCTCTCATTCTGATCACTGCAGCGTGTTTCAAGCGGAGATTATTGCGATTTCAGAAGTATTTTCCTGGATCAAGAGAAATGTAATATGTATCTTCAAACGATATTAGCATATTCTCGGATAGTTAGGCGGTCTTGAAATTTGAAATCATTGGAATCAGTCTCAACTACTTCTAAGACCACCTACACCTGCCGTTCATATTGATGTCATTACAGGACACTGCAGAAAAGGCAAGTATGTACATAACTAGGATTGGCATTCTATCAAATTACTTCTATAAACATTTTTGTATATATTTATTTATTTATTGAATTATTAAATTAATTATTATTTAATTAAACAAATATTATATCCCATATCCTGGCAATGCCTTTAGATTTTAGGTATTATTTGTATCTAGTCAGTTTTTTTCTTCTTTTTTATATAAAATTCTATATAAATCATATTAAATGAAGGTTTTGATCATAGTTTTCCTTCAATGTATTCTAAAATCCAAAATTATCTTAAAATGTTTATAAAATTTTTCAGTTGTAAGATAAAATTTAAATATCAAATCTCTGAGCAAGCTGCGTATCATTAAAAATTTGTAAAAAGCCTTTATCTATGAAAATAAAATATCTATCTATCTAAATTACTTCTATAGCTGCAGAGACAAGGAAGAGAAAGAGAACCTGTCATATCTCCTCTGTTCATGCCTAGCTCTCTCCCGTAGAAGAAAATTACACCTAGGAGACTTCTTCAACGATCTCAGTGACCTAGCACAAGAAGTTAGATGTCTATCTCGTCTTATACAAAGCTCTAAATGGTTCTCATGAGGACCGGGGATAACATTCCAAAGAGCGTTGGTATCACAATGGGGATCTATAGGCCTAAGTGTGCTGGTACTCGAATTACCGGCAGCCACTGCTACCTAACCTAACAGAAGATCTTTAGAAATGTTTCTTCTCTCTAACCTAGATTACAAAATGTTTCTAAATTGTCTGCTTACTTTCAATGCTCATGTCTGATTCTTCGTCGGTCGCCGTGGCTATGGTGGTTAGTGCGTTGCACTTCTACGCATACTGCTCGGGTTCAATCCCAGCCCGAGTTTAACACCTTCAAAAAGGTTTTTCACGGTTGCCACCTCTTTCGAATGTCTGACAAGCAATCAAAGTGTATCATTTGTCAATGAGCGAAACTTCATTCGGGCGAAATAAAACACTATGACAGCTGAATTTTTCCCTTGTTTTTAGTAGGCGAAAAAGAGAATAGTAAGGCGGAAAATGTAATTTGTTTGTTACCTCTACCCGTTTCAAATACATACATAGATCACCGATGAATTATTTAAAATTCTTGATAAAAAAAAACTTAGGTCAAGTAAGGCGTTGAATAAAGCCCGTGAGCACAGTAAACTCTGGAAATATTCAGTTATATAAAAAACTTTAAACAAATCATTTTATTCTATTGGTAAACTCGCCACGTTAATACCTTTTTCGGAGGAACAATTAATTTTATCATGCATATTAGGGGTGTTCCCGTACTGTTGAAAACAGCCGAAAACTAACTCTGTTCCGTCAAAACATATGAAAAATCTTTGTACGGGAACAGGATTTGACTGATTTCGGCTGTTTTGAACAGGTACGAGAACAGACCTATTATTCATCAGCCGGATGTTTGTTCTTTGTTCTACTAACAAATTCCATACGCCCTTTCATAAAAATTAAAAGAGATTTAATACTTCTGCAATTTCGAGTAATGAGACAAGATTCATAATTAGAAGCTATTACTTTAAAAAATAATTTATTCTTTTTTTTAACTTAAATAGGTAAAGTAAAAACCAAGATAAGATGTAAATATCTGTAGTTGTTTTTATGAAATTCCTGAATTGCAGACCCATTCTTTATTACAAAATACAAGTATATAACTAAATTCTTAGTAAAGAATATTAAGAAATTCGTTGAAAACTCTTCTTTAGTTAATCATTTACGCATAAATCGTATAAAAACGTTTTTATTTAATGGCTGATGCTACTTACTTCAATATCTTTCCACTTGCTGTAGTCAACCATTTTCGATTTCTATTTGTAATTTATTTAATTAATCGAATTTATATTGGCACAATATTTGGTTGTTTGTGTAGATTGTTTTATTTTGTATTATTTTATGGTTGTACTTATTTCTTTAATCCACAACCACAACAGAAAACCAGCTTCTCCTGTTTGCCTTTGCACTTATTCAATTTTCAATTCTCGAATTTTCTCCGACTAATTCTAATGACAGCTGTCAAACCAGTTGTAGATTTGTAGTAGTACGAAAAACTCACATCTGGAGGCCGCTAGTAAGAAAAAAAACCTACAACAGCGAAACAAATTACAGATAGTCAAAACATGCACTGAACTAAAATTTAAAAAAAAAACTGTTTTTTTACTTCTGCAGTTTATTTCGAAGTTCATGTCTGACAGTTTATATCTAACTGTGACTGTGATTCTACTACAGTTTTCTGTACAGAACTTTTTTGTCCTGACGCATTCAGTTTACATTTTGGTAAAACTTCCGTACATTGTTTCTGGAATAGCATCTCTCAATATTCTCGCGCTGTTCTCGATCTCTTTCCTTTTTCTTCTAAGAAACAGATGTTCTTTTCGGCTCTTTTGCTTGTAGAGCGCACGAGTGGATCTTGACCTTTATTGCATGGAATACTGGATGCGTGCCTTGCGTCGAGTGAAATGTGGTCAATTTGATTGACGGTTTGTTTGGAGGCTACCATTATTATGGATATTGAAATAGGGAATCCGTGGCTTGCTATGTTGATATTCCGCCCACAGCAAAGTCAATTGGCTTTAATTCGTTTCAAGACGTGGTGTCGTGTATGGGCTGCACTTACCATCAATGACTATGACACCTCCTTCCCTCGAATGATGACGTGTCAAAAATCTTTTTTTTTTCGAATATCGTAAAAATAGAAATTGTTACCGTCTGGTCCGGTCAAATTGAATTTCTTTTAATCCGAAAAGACAACCTTGGTCCAATCATTTAAAACACCCCTAGTTTACATATCCCATGTCATGTGGTCTATTGCAAATTGTAGTCGCTGTTACTTACGTGCAGAATTAAGCGGTGGTTTTTTCCTTAGTTTTTTTTAGCTTTAAGTATTGAGCACTCATGACCGCACGACAATAGTTGATTTGTTGGCAGTAACCAAGCTAATGCCCTGATTTTGTTTTTGGAGTGAGCCGCATTAGATGCTTACCTCTAAAGTTTCCGCTGGTCATGAGGCGTTAACACTGTTTTAATTCTTCTTTTGTAATTGCTTTCATAGGAATCGCGATTTTTAATGTAATTTCCCGACAGCATGTTCACCTCGCTATATTTTACGGGCAGTTACGCGGTTTAAAAACCTTAAGAATGGTAAGCATCGACTTTAACGGTTTTTTGTCCATTTCTTTCTTAAACAAAAGACAAACACTCCTTTAATCACAAATTAATATTTCACTGCAGTTTGCTCGATTACTATTTGCCTATTAATTAAATTTACCCACGCGTCTAATTAAGTGAACCGAAAAATGCTACTGTTTGACATTATTTTTTTTTTTTATTTATTTATTCATTTATTTCATAATGACTACCTTATACACAGTAAGATATAATATCTTATAATTGAGTGATAAGTACACAATATAAAAACAATAGAAAAAAACGTATAATAGGAAGAGAAAGCTACATGAGCTATGAAATGAAGAATTCAAGTTAATTATAAAAAGAATGTAAACATAATAAAAAATTTACAGAAGCTAAGCAGAAAAAAAAAAATTAATAAATCCAAATTTCTAGAATTTAAGGAGTTTGAAGATAGATATTTAGTGTTTCGTAACACCAATAAAACACAACACTAAAAGTATTACTTAAATTATGTTTTTATTAAATAAAGATACACAGTTGTTTTTAGGTTTTAATAGTTGAAAAGTTAAAAGGCGTCGCTATTTCATCAGAAGGATGACAATTGAGAGAGATGAATCAAAAAATGAATTTTAAACGTATTGTATACTTCATGGTATTGCCAAACAAAAATATTAAAATGAAAATGAACGAATATTAGTATATGTTAATCCATTAAAAATGTATATTCACCACAATATCCCCCACCTAGTTATCGACTAACGATATTTAAGAGGAAATCTAACATGTCTTCCAGATGATGTCTTCTTTGTTTGTGGCTCGTTGTCGGTTTTCGATTGTTTTTGTTTTGCATCATTTGATGTAGTAATATTTTTCGAAGCGATGTCGTTCTTTTGTTCTTTACTGGTTTCCTGTTGAGGTATTGCTGTTGGTGTTGTTGTATCGTCGAATATGTATGCGGCCTTTAAACGATCGATCGATATTTTTGTCACTCGCTGATTTATTTTTAAAACGAAGTATTTTTCAGATTTGGATATTACTTCAAACGGACCTTCGTAGTTGAATTCCAAAGGCGTTTTTACACGATCGGTCCTGATAAACACGTATTTGGCGTCTCTTAATGCTGGCTGCACACAATATCGTTCCATCCCGTGTCGTACTGGTTTCGTCATTGGTAACTCGAGCATTGATTTTCGAAGTAATTCCACGAACTCGGTTTGGCTGGTTTTGCTTTTTCGCGGCATAAGGAACTCACCAGGGATTCGTAGCGGCGCTCCGTACACCATCTCTGCCGGACTTAAACCGATGTCGCTCTTAATGGTTGATCGCATTCCCAAGAGCACTAGTGGAAGCGCTGAACTCCAACAATTCGTCTCCGAACACTTGATGGCGGCCTTTAATGTTCGATGCCAACGTTCTATAATCCCATTAGACTGTGGGTGGTACGGTGTTGTGCGTAAATGTTTGATGCCGAGTATTTGCGTTAATTCTTGAAAAATAGCCGATTCGAATTGACGACCCAAATCCGTAGTAATTCGTAAGGGGATACCAAACGTAGATATCCAACCGCTGATTAGTGCACTTGCCACACTTTGCGCTGTTATGTCTATTAGCGGAATCGCCACTGGCCATCTTGTATATCGGTCAATGCATGTCAGACAGTACCGAAATCCATTTGAAGTTGGCAGCGGTCCGACAATGTCGATATTTATGTGCTCGAAACGGACATCGATGGACGCATAGTCGCTTAAAGGTGATTTCGTGTGTCGATGTATTTTTGCTTTCTGACACGGAATACATGAACGGACAAATGCAGCTACATCTGTGGACATCGAAGGCCAGACATAGTGATCAGCTACCAGTTGTTTTGTTGCTCTGATACCGGGGTGTGATAAAGAGTGAAGTTTATGAATCACTGTTTGACGAAAACACTTCGGTACGTATGGTCTTATTTTGTCTCGCAGAACGTGGCAGAAAATCTCATACGTCGAATCTGGAATGGATAGTTTTGATAACTTTATCGATTTATCGTTACCTTCGCTTAAAAGAGTCTGCAGTTCTGGATCTGTTTGTTGTTGTGGCCATCTCATCGAAACTAATTATTTCTTTTTGTACAGTATTAATGCGTGAGAGTAAGTCTGCAATGTCGTTGTCTGATCCTGGTAAATGACGAATGTCGGTTGTATACTGACTTATTAAATCAAGTTGTCGAGCTCTTCGTGGCGATGCTTTCTCACTTTTCTGCTTAAACGCGAAAATGAGTGGTTTATGGTCTGTGAAAACCATAAACTCTCTGCCCTCGAGTGCGTATTTAAAATGTTGAATTGCCTGGTATACGGCTGTTAATTCTCGATCATACGCGCTGTAATTTTTCTGCGCAGGTGTAAACTTTTTTGAGTAGAATCCGAGTGGTTGAATTTGGTCCTTGATGATCTGGTGAAGAACAGCGCCTACAGCATCGTCCGAAGCATCAGTCGTGAGTGTTATTTGTGCTTCTGGTGCCATATAGTTCAATAGCGTTGCATTTGCGAGATCGTCCTTGCAAGCAACGAAAGCGATCTCAGCCTCGGGTGTCCAATTTACAACACTGTTGTCATTCTTTTTGTTGCCATTGACCAATCGTTGTAATATATGTTGATTTTTCGTGGCATGCGGAATAAACGGACGATAAAAATTCAGCATTCCTAGAAATTTCCTTAAATTTTTTGCGACTTTCGGTTGTGGAAAATTTCGTATTGTTTTTACTTTATCTTCTGGCGGTTTTAATCCATCTGAACTGATTGTGTGGCCCAAAAAAGTTAGTTCTCGTTTTCCGAATTGACATTTATTAAAATTGATAGCCAGGTGTGCTTGACGAAGACGACAACATACGATGCGGATGTGTTTTACATGCTCTTCTACCGATTCCGATGCGATGAGGATATCATCAATATAAACGAAGATAAAATCGAGACCTTTCAATACTTCATTTATATGACGCTGGAACGTTTGAGCCGCATTTCTCAAACCAAATGTCATATAGAGAAATTCAAATAAGCCAAATGGAGTGATAATAGCTGATTTGTGAATGTCGCACGGTTCCATCGGAATTTGGTGGTATGCTCGCTGTAAATCGATCGTGGAAAAAACTTTTTTGCGATATAAGATACTGGTGACGTCGTGTAAATATGGTATCGGATATCTGTCGGGTACTGTGATATCATTCAACGCACGGTAATCACCACATGCCCGCCACTCTCCGTTCGTTTTTCTTACTAAATGCAACGGACTGGCCCAGTTGCTTTTCGAGGGTCTGCAGATGCCTTTTTCCAACAGATATTCAAACTCTTTTTTTGCCGCTTGTAGTTTATCGGTGGGAAGGCGACGAGCACGTGCATATGTCGGAGGCCCCTTTGTAGTAATATGATGCGTTACTTTAGAGTCGGTCGGTTTCTTGTTGGCGTTAATTGTAGCGAGGTCTTTGAACTCATGTAGTAATTGTGCGTAACGTTCGTGCGTATCGTATGCCACTATTTGTACAACATTACATAAGGTGTTTTTTCCTTTTGATTTGAGCATTGTCATTCGGTCGATAAGTTGGCCTTCCTTAATGTCGACTAACAGATCGAAATGTTTTAAAAAATCGGATCCAATAATAGCACAGCTGACGTCAGCCAGTAGGAACGTCCAGGTGAAATTTCGTCTTAATCCCAACGAGAGTGTTATTCGCTTTTCGCCGTATGTTTGTATCGGTGTGCCGTTGGCTGCGAACAGCTGAGTTGATTTTGTTGTTCTTCGCTTAATGGTGTTATGGGCTGGTAGCACGGAAAGATCCGCACCAGTATCTATCAAATATCGTTGTCTTGAAATGCTATCGTTAATAACTAGGCGGGCTATCCGATAATTGTCTTCAGATCCGCCCGCTTGATCGGAGGACGTAGTTAGTTTTTTGGCGTATTTTTTCGATAAGCACACGGATCACGACACTTGCGAGCGTTTTGTCCGAATTTTTGATGATACCAGCAGAGTTCTTCGTCGGCATGTATTGACACGTTGGAGTGATCACGGGATTTTTGACGTCTAGAAGAAACTGAACGGGATAAGCGTTTGAAGTTGCTATTGTTTTTTATTAAGCTGTTTATTTGTTGTTCAATACGCCCTAGACGCTTGTCTATTTCAGTGTTACCTGAGATTGATGGTTGCACATTCGAAACGACAGCTAAATTGTGAAACTCACCAACTTCCATAATTTTGTCTGCCAATTTTGCTAGTTCGGATAGATCAGCGTCAGATGCTTGTAATATGGCTCGCACTTGTATTGGCAATCGTTGCAGCCATAATGACTTTAAAAAATCCTTGGTTATTTTGTTCTTACCAAGAGCGCTCAACTCATTTAACAATTGTGTTGGTCGTTTGTCACCCAAATCGATGTCAGATAGTAATTTCTGTGTTTTTTTTAATTCGCTCTCACAGAAACGTTCTACAATACACTTCTTTAAATTGACATACTTATCTTTTTCAGGCGGATTAAGGATTGCGTCAGATATTTGGACCAGAACATTCGATTCTATTGCAGCAACTACGGTGTTGAATTTGGATGCATCGCTTGTTATTCCGGCAACATTAAACTGTGCCTCGACTTGTGCTAGCCAAATTTCCGCATGATCAGGCCAAAAAGGTGGAACCTTAACAGCTACACGGTTCACAATTGGGCCGATGTTCATGGCTGTGGCGCCAGAGCCCGTGGACGTAGAGTCTTTATTTTCGTTGTTCTGCGTTTCAATCATTGCAGATTCGGTGCAATAATTACCTTAAAACTACTGGTGTTCGTTTGTCGGGGTCACCAATTTAGTGTTTCGTAACAGCAATAAAACACAACACTAAAAGTATTACTTAAATTATGTTTTTATTAAATAAAGATACACAGTTGTTTTTAGGTTTTAATAGTTGAAAAGTTAAAAGGCGTCGCTATTTCATCAGAAGGATGACAATTGAGAGAGATGAATCAAAAAATGAATTTTAAACGTATTGTATACTTCATGGTATTGCCAAACAAAAATATTAAAATGAAAATGAACGAATATTAGTATATGTTAATCCATTAAAAATGTATATTCACCACAGATACGTTCTGAGTTCATTTTTAAGTTTAGTTGTGTTAGTTATCCTTCTGAGAGGGCGGGGCAAGGAGTTCCACAACCGTGTGGCGTGAATGAAAAACTGTCGCTCAGATATTAAACAAGAGTGCCGGTGGGGAATCAATTGTGCAGATCTGTTTGATGAGGCGAATCTTATTTTTTCAAAGATGTAAGCAGGTTGGTGTGATAACATGATTGAGGAAAAAGAATGCAAAAGTACCGTTAGGTGTCTCTCGCTCAGCATGTTTTTATGTTTATTTTGCAGAGTAATAAGAATAACTAACCTCTGTGCTAAATGCAATTGTTTGCTTATTGATCTAAATAAGGGGAAAAGAATCAAGATTTTTGGAAATAAGTTAAGTGCGTCTAATGAAGTGAATCGTACTGTACGTTTTGTTAGCACCGTTCTTTGAATCTGTGTGGGTATGAGCTTATGTATATTACGTTTAGTGTTCGAAATATGTCATTGTATTTATTTTGTTTTGCTGGGTTGTCAACAGTACCTATAGATCCATCCATTCATTTCTATTTGATCACGGGGATAATAAAGCAGTATACATAATCTCGTTCATCACGTTTTGCTTTGTTCTTTCTATGTATCATTCTCTGCCTCGCAGTTAACGTTCACAATCACAACTGCGACGTTTGTTGTGAAATCGTTTGTTGCGAATTCCAAACTGTGACATGAAAAAAAAAAAACTCCTCATTCACGTTTTAGCCATTTAAAGTTTATTTTCAAGTCATTCACAGACTGCGACTGTGAATAATTCACAGGTACCGATTTTTTACCCATCACTAACTAATACATACATATATTATGTATGTATTTATTTTATTTACATACATATCGGGTTGAAACAGGGCTTCAACTAACAAGCTTCAGCTGCCACTAGAATCCGTTTCCAAAACTGTATGTATTTAGTCGTGCAGATTAAGGTGTCTTTTCATTTAATTGAATAACTTTACTTTAGATGGCGTTACAGCTCGGAGTGAACAAGGGCCTGCTTCTCGCAACCATTTGTGTGTGCGTGTTATATTTTTGCACGAATGGAAGGGACCTACAGTTTTGTGCCGACTCCGAACGGCGAGTTGAGAAGCTTCTTAACAAATGGTACTCTTTGATTGCTTGTCAGACCTTCGATAGAGGTGGTACCGTGAAAAAACTTTATGGCGTTTGCTTAGATTGAACCCGGGCAGCATTGCATATTAGTCCAACGTACTTACCACTACACCACGATGCTCACGGTGCTAATTGAATAAAGCTAATAATTTAAGGCGATTCATATTAAAACTACTATCACGTCAAAAAATTCAAAATTTTAAACATCTTTATTCCGTTTTAATTCAACACGAAACTTAAAGTTCTTAATCCAGTTTCTAGTGCATTGAGATTTTTTTTCAAAAGATTAGTTTATTAAATGCGTTTCCATAAGCGCTGCTGGAATTGCGTATGAGTACGGCTTTTTAATTCCGATACATCTACTCAGCGATTTCTCATCTCCATTGAATATTATATCATCTAAAAAATCAAAAGAAAATAAGAATTATTTATTAAGAAAGCAGCGAACTTAATTTTATAAATGTATTATGAATGTATTCGCATTAAAAGTGACCGGAACTCGTACTCGTACTTGGATTTCCATTTTTTGGCAGGTATTTTGTAGATCTACAGACTGTTAGGGTTCTGTACCCATATGGGAATACGTTCGAACTCTAAAATGTCTGTCACGATAATAAAGTCAAGAACCGTTCTACCGAGAAACTTGAAATTTGGCATAAATATAAACTACGGTGGTCCACGTATTTGAGACAACTTATCACTCAAAAATATTGTGAAAGAAACTATACAGTACCTATACAGAGTAGCGAAATTTGAACTCGGAAACGAGTTCTGAGAAATATGTACATATATCATGTGGGATATCATTCGAAAGGGCTCAAAGCAAGGCTTTCAAAAACTTTGGGAGTTATTGCCGAAAATGTGTGAAAAACTACCATTGAAAGTAGATAATCACTATTCTAACAATAATTCCTTTGCAAAGTTCATCTAAATTGTCACTTGATACTTCTTCGTTTGGTGACCTGAAATTTTATGTAAAATTATTTAAAACTGCCAAAAATCAAGAGAAGAGAGAGCCAAACGAGATGTCAAAAAATTTAATGAGAGTGTCAAAAAATATCCCCTACTGCGAAATCGTCCTACATCTTTCCCATGTAGTAATCGATGGACATCTACATCTAGTAAGCGGCTATCTGACAATTTATGAAATATCAACCACTATTTGTTATTAAAATAAAAGAAAATTAGTTTTTCGTGAAAATATTTACTGTTTAAGAAAGAAGAGAGGATTTTTCCCCACTTTTCAAATTATTTACTATTTGACAGATGTGATGATTACAAAAAAACCACCAAACAGACCTACTATACGGTATCTAAATTGCACTAAAATGTAAAAAAAAATCGAGAAACGAGTGATGGCGTCACGACACACCACAAGAGACAAGTATGTTTCTTGCCATAAGAAATACATGAAAGCCATACATAGCGTCATATCACAACACACAGCGACACAACACACGAGGCAATTGTGGTTCAAGCTTTAAGGTATCCCCACACCAACGCGATTTTTTGGCTGACGCCGCGACGGCGATGAATTCCGGGAGTTGCTGTCACTCAAATTACATGGCGGTATATGAGAGAGCCCACATCAACGCAATTGTCTGACGCCGCAACGGCGAATTTGCAGCGAATATTTTGAGTGTCGCTGCATGCAGGGTTTTTGTCGCTGTCGCGGGTTTGTCGCAGTTCAACTGAATATGGCATGGAAAATGGTATACTGGGGGGCTAATTGAATTTGTTAAAAAATTCCCAATTTTATACGATCTATTACAGGAAGATTATAAAAGTGTGAGGCAGAAGGATAAAATGTGTGGAACGAAATTTGAATATAATTAAAAGAAAGTGGTTGGGTTTTTTTTTAATTTTTCATTGAAAAAATTAACAAGTTATCATAGGTATAATAATAATTTTAAACGTAATGATAGAAATGCAACCTCGAATTTTCTTCAAGGCAAGAAATAAAAGCACTTCTTCTTCGTCTGATGAGGAATACATTTTCGTAAGCAGTGCAACAAAACTGTCGCTTTGGTGTGAATTCGCGAATTTCTTTGTCGCTGTCGCCGCGAATTTATCGCCGTCGCGGCGTCAATCACGTTGGTGTGGGGGTACTTTTATTCACTTTTTCGTTAATATCATAAAAAAAAGGAAGAATAAGGAACCCTTTCAGCGCCATGCCAGTCTGACTCGCATTTGGCCGGTTTAGTTTTAAAGCATCAAGTTGGCTTAGACGTTATTGGTTACAAAGCTATTTTGTGAACTAAGAAATTTCAAATCATGGGTATGCGTATGACAGTTGATCTACAGTCGGCGACAAAATGGACAAGATGGTATAAATTTTGTCAAAATCGGTAAAATTAAATTCATATTTCCAACAGTGGTGACGTGAAAGTATGAAAAAAGTGGTTAAGTTCTGATACAACAGAAAATTTAGCTGAACGCAGTCGAAAAAAAAGGACAACATAAAGAGAAGATCCACTGATATTCAGGAAAGTTGGAAAGAACCAACGAGTACCGAGTACTACAGGAAATTAAAAAATAACTTTGGCTGGAAGCCTCTGAGATGAATGTAGGACAGATATTGTGGGAGTATGATTTATAGAGCAGATTAGCTCGGAGAAACTCATCGATAACTGACGTAAGTAAAAGGAATAGGCTGGAATTTGTACAAGAAAAGGTACGTCAACGAACCAATTTCCTTTCGGTAAAAAGTTATGAGGAGTGATCAGAGTATGACGAACATCGGACGAGGCGTTTAAAAAAAAATTAATTTCCGCAAAGGTGAAAAACGGAGGAGGTAATGACTGGAGATATGTAAACTGACATTTTAAAGCTAAACTTGGAGAAAATCGTATGGAAAAAGTGATTCAGTGAAATCCTCCTGTCTTCCAACAGGAAAGCGATCCTAAGCAAAAAAAAAAAAAAAAACAATGACAATGTCTTTGAAAATAACAGCGTGGAACTATTGGAGTGGCTAGCTCAAAGTCCTGACATCAATCCAATTGAAAATCTTTGGAAATTTTTGGGCAAGGAAGTTCCAACTGACAAAAGGAGCAATAAAAAACAGTTTAACGAGCCTACACGAATCTTGGGAATCCATTCGCTTAGAAAATAGAAACCATTCAAAAAATTGGTAAATTGGGCTTTAGACAAAGGGTGCACAAACTATTAAAATCAGAGGAAAGTATAAAACAAACAGAGTCCACTTAATTTAGACCACTGCTTATTACAAACTTTATGAAGTTACTCGTATATTTCACTTTCAGCGTAAGCTTAAGTTAATTTTTTTTACCTAATACTAATAATTTTTTGAAATATGTTGATGTATGTGAAACTGTGTGAATTTTTGTTATACCATATTTTTCATCCGTTCACTTGATTTGGCGCTGACTGTATAAAGAGAAGAAATCTTGCAGTTTCACTAATCTAAGCTTATATGCCATACAACGTTTAAAAATGAGTATTCAAAAAACCCATACATACCTTTCTCGGAGCTGTGATTTAATTGTGATTCTTCTGGTATTGTCGAGAAATTCATATTCTGATAGAGATAGGGGCTTACTGCAATTTGCTTTTGTTGAAATGTGTTAAGGCAGGTGGTAGATGCAGTGGCGTCATTCGCTGAGATGTAGGATATCACGTCTGTCTGAATGAAAAATATATTCAAAAACTAGAAAATAAATGTTCAAATAGAGTCTTGAATAGCCGTCTTAAATGAATTAGGTACTCATAGTTCTATTCTATTCTTATAAGGCCCATCGATAAAAAAACTTAGTACTAATTGCTCGTCACGATGAGTAATTTGTGGGTTTTGTGATTTATTCTGATTCTTTCTGATTAGTAAAGTTTTTATTTTTTGTTTTTACTCGTAGATACATAAATCTTTCTATATCTGGCAATACCTTAAGCATCGGATATATCTCCAATATATTCCCAACATTGACATACATATTATATATGGACTGCTAGTGAAATATCACCTTCGTACAACGTCTGCGGACAATTTGGCTCTAACATAAATAGTTTCGTACGGACAGCAAAGTGAACCAATTATTATCCGCCATCATGCAAATTGTACATAGAAACTGTCGACATCTATTGTCTTATAGACGAGTTACTGCAGAAAGAATACGTTAAATTTCAAATTCTTGCCGCGAGAATATGATTTTTGTGGATTTTTCTACACATAACACATATGGTGTAGCTCACGTATTATGTTGTTTGGCAAGATTTGGATTGTGGCGTGGTACCAAATATGCGGCGGGATAGTTGTGTGGTTTTTACACGTTGTCTTATCCTAGCTTATTTTTAACTAGATTTCCTACAAAAGATATGAATACATGGTGGATATTTAAAAGCGTAAATATTTCAAGCCTGACTCTATGTTATCCAAAATGTTCTTCAATAATTATTTTTCTATACATCAGTGCAGTGGAAGTGTAGGTATCTATTCAAGGTGTTCCATATTGGGAAGTTGTACTTCCCAGTATTTTTTTCAGTACATTTTGCATAGAATGCGATTTGAATCGTATTTTTTCCCGCCTCTTTTTGAATGTCATCAATTTTCTAATCCCAGTTAATCGATGTAGAGACAAAAATAAAACATAAATAAAACAATAGGTAGGTATACGTATATATAAGGTATAACATTACCTATATAACATAATAATATTTTTTTACGGTTACTTCGGGGTTCGGTTTATTATATCAAATTATATAGTTTGTGATAAAAGACAAAATGAATAGCAGAATTATTTATATTGCAAATATTCCTCGTCGACTGACGAAGAGCCACAAAAGCTTGCTGACTATTTTGGCAGATATATCGACGATTATGTGGGTGAAGTGAGTGAACGAGATCATCCTGTAGCTTCATTATTTCTGGACGTTGCTGATGCTGCAAATTTTTCTGCTGACAAAATCGATTCATTAGATAACGATTTCGATCGTCTCAAGCTAATAATGAACCGCTTCAAGATATCTGTTTGGCGGAGCTCGTTCAAGAGATGGGAAATTTAAGAAGAAGAAGAGTTCTTGCAAGTAGTTCCAGAAGTAGCAATCCAAGCCAATCGCGGGTTAAAGCAAAATTACCAAATGGTTTGGTGGTCGATGCCTAGTGCTACAGATTTGGTAAGCAATGAAATGCTGAAAAGAAAGAAAATGGCCTCTATTGACTATAGTGAAGACACCTTCGCTGGAAAGCAATCTCCATTCAAGGATAAGAACAGAGAACCAGCGTCAAGGGAATCCGACAAGACTGCGAGCTTGGCATAATACCAATGTTCATTTTGCTTTACGCTGAGAAATTGAATTTAGTGCGCAAGCTTAATATTTAGTTTCCAAATCTCATATGCCTTTCTATAGAGCAGTGATGTCTAAGGAGCGCTTGAGCAAATCGAACTTGCGAGCAGTGTTTGTTACCTACTCAAATTCAAAAGCCTCTCAGATGATGAATGTGCTGACGAGGATAATACTCCATCAAGTTCAGGTGCATCCACACGAAGCTCATCCACATTAGGTACAAACGGCTCACTCAGCTTGAATTAAAATTAGTTTTCTCCATTTAATATCATATAAATATATATATGTATGTACTGTACATACATACTAACTGAAACCCAGGGTGATCATGTTTTTGAGATTGTTCATGTTTTGGACTGTAACATTTTATGATTTAAATTGCATTCCTACCGTATTGTCTTACTATTCCTTTTAAGATAAAACACATTTTCTTCGATTTTATCTTCGATTTTATACATGAATATTTTTACATGTTTACACATACTGGTACGGCTCATTTACAAAATTGATTCGATTTCTTTTTTAAATTAGAAAGTTTTAGAAATAAAAGGTTTATTAAACAAAAAAATCTGTAATTTTTTTGATAAGTTTGTCATGCTTACCTACTCCTTTTTTAAACTTTTCCAAAATGTCAGATTTTTTGTTTAATGTTAAAACCTTCACTTTCTTTGAACACATTTTTAAGCAGGAAAACAGATAGACAGCAGTGATATTGCTTCCTACTATGTACTTCCTTTCACATATCATATTTCATACCCGAATAACTACAGGGTTTTTCAACAGGGACGCTACAAAAGTAGAGCGACAGGGATAGCAAACGACGCCATATTTCTTGACGCTCTTCTGACATTTCTCTTCACTAAGGTTTGAAAGAAATACGAGCCAACAACGAGTCGAAATTATTAAAATTTACTACCGAAATTCGGAGTCAGTGGCCTCAACGTTAAGAGCGCTACGTCCAATTTATGGTCGTTATAATCGTCCTAGCAGATCAACAATTGAGCGTCTAGTGGAAAAATTTGAATCCACAGACACAGTACGAAATATTCCCGTGCCAGTGAGACAAAGAATATTGCTGCCGCTGAGGCTTCAGTTGAAGAAAGCCCAAATGTGTCTGCCACACGTCGTTCTCAAGCGTTGGGCATCTCTGTGACGTCGTTGTGGCGAATTTTGCGAAAAGATCTTGGCCTACATCCTTACAAGATTAAATTGACGCAAGAACTGAAGCCGCTTGACCACCAGAAGCGTCATATGTTCGTGAATTGGGCTGAGCAACAACTTGAAAATGATTCGGATTTTCATGGAAAAATCATCTTCATCGATAAGGCTCATTTTTGGCTGAATGGCTTCGTCAATAAACTAAATATGCGGTATTGGTCAGGCAGCAATCCACACGTACTCCATGAGTGTTGTGGTTTATGGGCCGGCGGCGTCATTGGGCCGTACTTCTTCCGTGATGATCAAGACCGCCACGTTACTGTGAATGGGAATCGCTACCGTGCAATGATAACCGCGGACAAATTTCGAAAAGATAGGTGGAGGGAAACGCACCGGGTTACGGCTAGTGAGTTATCTTAATACAAACTATTCTGGGGAGTACAACTTCCCAAGCACGGAAATAGGTTGGTCAGAGGGTACACGGTTCTAAGGTTAAAAATGCTCAATGTTTTCTCCTAATCGAGTACAGTCGCACTAAAAAATTTCAGTATTTCTTCAGAATTGGGCAGACAGCTATATAAAGTAATGATCATTCTAGTATACCAGTGCGAGAAATCTCGCATTTAGAAACCCTACAACCGTTTACGGCTTTCGAATGAAATGGCTACCTACTGGCACCTTGTGGCAAAAAGTAAATAGCTAATTTTCGTAACCGTGATCCTAATAAATATTTAGATTAAGTGTTAGCAAATTGTTAATATTTATAAAATGAGAGTGCGATTCGTCATTGCTCCAGGACATTCTCTTTATTTTGATATCTCTTTTGTCTTTTTTCGTAATTACTTTACTGATTTGTACTTTTATAAAAGCTTTATTACTGATAAACAGTTGGTATTCATTGAAATAGGTGCAAAAATAAACTCATAGGAGGAATCACAAGCTCGCGCGCTTTCAATGTAAAATACAATAACAACTAAACCTATATAGAATTAGTTTAGCCTGGATAGCTGTAGGGTATTATGAGTCAAGTCGCAATAAAACCGGTGCTTCCAAATAATTTTCGGTAACATTTTATCGAAAATGCCAAAAATGCCAAACTTATAAAAAAATGTGGGCAGAGAAGTATGTCTTCAAAGGAGAAAAGGTAAATAAACAAAAAAAAAAGTTAATCTGAAAAATATCTTAATACAAATTTCCTTTTTTTTAACTAGTCAATGAAAGTGGGCACTGTAGCGCAAGTGGTTAGTGCGTCGGACTACTGAGCCAGCGGTCTTGGGTTCGAATCCCGCCGCAAACACCTAAAAGTTTTTCACAGTGCCCACCTCTTTCGAATGTCTGACAAGCATCAAAGAGTATTATTTGTCACGATTGAGCTTCTCAACTCGCCGTTCGGAGTCGGCAAAAAACTGTAGGTCCCTTCCATTCGTGCAAAAATATAACACGCACACACAAATGGTTGCGAGAAGCAGGCCCAGGTTCACCTCGAGCTGTAGCGCCAACTAAGTAAGTAATGAAAAATAAGGATACAACAACAGAAGTGTCATTTATGTTACTTTATGTCTTCCCAGTGCTGCGAGCTTTCTGCATACATATTGAGAGAAGTTAAGTAGCGCTAATCGTTTTTTTTATGTGAACTTTTTGTTAGCCAATAAAGGTTACAAAAAAAAACACACCCATAGACTATCTACATAACTCTGTTGTTATACAGATAGCAAAGGACAAATCAAGGATCTCTAGAGCTCGTAAGGTATTGACACTAGCGGTGTGTGTATGGGACGCTTAACACGTTTTATCGCATTAAAGGCACACATAAATAAACGAACATTATAATACTCACATTCAAACGCCCACTTGTATATTCTTGATATTGAGATATGATACAAAGTAAACAATAAACCTGCAATAGATACAAATGTTTAGGTATTCTATACTATAAAAAAAGAAACGTGTGTTGCTTACATTAAGACACATGATAAAAAAGTCAATGGTCAAAACCACACTGACCAGCGGATCGAACACCAGTCTTTGTTGCTTAACCAGGTAAACTAAGTGGGAGAATTCGATGAAAATATCTGCAAACATAAAGAAAGTCCATGGCAAGAGCAAATGTCGTCTGTCCTGGAAATTAACACAATTGGGAAGATTTAGAATATTTCACTGCACAAACTTACTCGGATACTTACTTTCCAAAGGCCGATGACTACCAATGCCGAGGATAACACCAAACAGAAGGAGCACACCATGAATAGTATGTTGAATATCACAGTTGCTGCAAGGATAAGTTATTGCTTCTTAGAGAATAGCTTACAATAAATAGTAACAATAAATATTCGACTAAACATACGAGTATGTCTGTAGGGTTGAAATGTGCACACCGGACTGTGGTTCTCTCAAATTGTATCCTTCATATATACTCGTCCATACAAACATTTTGATTTACTATCACAAAAGTTACGGGGCTACTTGTATAAAGATTAAAAATTTGTATGTTTCATTAACTAATGTCTAAATCTAAACTCTTGTCCATAGAACGTTTCATGTATAACTGTTTCTTGAGTGGGTGACATCTTCCGAGAAAAAGGAGGATCTCTGTTGCAGTTACTTTTTAACCAACAGAATCTAAGACGACGAAGCACAATTGAACATTTTCTGAGCTGTAGATACATCAGCGGATACCTTACGTTGCGTTGTTTAAACACAGAGTTCCGGGAGAGAAGAGTTGTTTTTCTTGTGGATTTTTTTTTGATACTATCGGGGGAAAGTCTTAGATTTTCTCTAGTTGAAACGGCTTTATACTTCTTTCTCAGACAGGGAAGTATGCAAAATCAACCAGACACTTATTGCAAAATCCATCTCCATCTACACAGACGGCTCCAAGATAGGATAGGAGCGGTATTCTGTGTAAGACATTCGAAAGAGGTGGCACCATGAAAAAAAACTTTTTGTTAGATGTTTGCTGACATTGAACCCGCGCAGCATTGCGTAATAGTCCAACGCACTTACCACTTAACTACGGTGCTTATTGACAGACAAGCTGCAATTAAAGCAATTTTCTATTTTTGCGTGCGTTGCTGTTTGCAGGACTCTGCTGGGTTTCAGGCCACAAAGGTGGGAAGGCTGACGAACTTGTCAAAAAAGGCTCAGCGTTAAACTATAATCCAGCTGGCAGTATTAATTCCCCGTTCACTTCCACGCTCGTGCAATCATACACCATTCCTAATCTAAAATAACCTAAATTCATCCTTCAAGAAGAGTCTCATTACGCATTTTCAAGTTAGAGATAGAAAAAAGAAGGCTCCTAGAAGCGAAGAAGCAATATTATGATAAAAAATAGAACTTTAATTACCGAATACAACCTGCTGTGGTATCACGCAATGAAATTAAGACTATACGATAATGAGTTGTGCAGGGGCTGTGTGAAACCTATTTTAAATAAAAAATGTATTTCAAAATGAATGGAAACAAAAAAAAAAAAAAACTTACTTGGCGTAACATCACCTCGCTCTAGAAGGCTCTCACCAGTTGGTTTTTTAATTTTTCCCATTAGATATTCCTGTTCCTCTTTAAGGTACTGCAACAGCAAAATACTCGAACATCCAAAATAAATCTGAAGAAAAAATGTGCGGGAAGAATGGGTATTAATAAATTAGTATGGATGAGTCACCTAGTTAGCTACGAGTACGTAGATACATTTTCCTTTAATTGACAGAGTTTATAGCTTGACATGGAAGTGAATGGAAGTTTCTACAGACAATCTCTTGTCCATAGAACGTTATATGCATAACTGTTAATTGAGTGGGCGACATCTTCCGAGAAAAAGGAGGATCTCTGTTGCAGTTACTTTTTTTCCAACAGAATTTTAGACGACATGGAATGGAATGGAAGTTTTTACAGACTATCAAAAACAGAAAATGAAGGGCGTCCTAGTTTACTTTTTATAAATTAAGGATATGAATACATAGTCTGTTGACGAAAAAGGTTTGCAACCCCACTGATTTTTTTTTAGATAAGATTAGATTTTATTAATTCATTTCTTATTTTTGCATTACAAATCAATAAGAACATGGCATTAAACCGTCTGCCGATTGACAATTTATATTTTTCCACAATAGCTTATTACATACATACATAATAGTATAGTGTATAGTAGATACATTATTAAATTATAAATAAATAAATAAATGACCTACAGTTTGTTCACATCCCCACTAAAAACTCGCCATTATTATTCTTTTTCGATACTCCAATGCACAGTACGCGAATAGGATAGCTACGTCCATTTCGTTAAGCTTGTGTATGACATCTTCATTTGAAATTTCATCTACGCCAAAGTAGTGCCGTCTGGTTTCCCGGAGTGCTGGAGACCTTCCCATGAAATGAAACACATCTTCCCTCTCCTCTCGGTTACATATGGTACACAAGACCTGTAAATCTTGCCTATATGGTTGATAGTTTAATGGCCGTCTTGAGACGGTCTTGCCGGTTTGCATGTAAAAAAAACAGGTAAATATTTATCTAATAAACAAGTTTTATTCAGTTTTATTTAGCTAATAGATCCCTTATCGATTTATCAAGTGAACATAAAAGTTAAATTGGAAACTACAGGGCGGCCCAAAATGTATCACCCTATTGGAAGATGCTATAGCTAACTTTGCAAATGGCGGCAACTGTCAGCGTTTTTTATTTTTTGATATATGTGAAGTAAACAGATGTCATAAGCCATGGAACGCAATTATACTCCTCAAGATTGCGACTATTTTTTTTACGAAATATTTCGTCAGTGATTTTGGCGCAGATTTCCCGACCATCCAATGCCAACTGGTTAAACACTAAGGCTATCCGCACACGGCTCGTTTCGTTATCATGCGACGCGATGTACAAGATGCATAGGGGAGATTGCCACCATTCGTACACGGGGCACACTCATACATCGCCGATATTCCAAGTAATTGTCTCAACTCAGAACATGTCTATACGTGTTTACGTTATACCGCTAGATACCCACGACCCACCTGCCACTAAACTGTGACTTCGGTTTGAATTTAGTAAGTGGTAAAGTAAGTTGCATTGCATTTTTTCGTGTGTGAAAGTAAAATTGGTGTTCAGACCTTTATTTCGAACTTAGTATTACGAACCACTGATTGATGGTAAGCTTAGTATCTAATAAAAATTATTTATTTTAATAAAGTCGATATTGGATATCTTCGAAATATTCCTTTTTCTTTTCACTAATTGTGGGGTACATTCGTACATGCAAAAAGGGGCACTTTTGTACGCTCACAAATCTACCCTATACCATTTAAGTTGTAAGGCATATGAGCTATCGAGATGAAATATGACAAACTATACTATACTATGTACATATGTACTGTACATATGTATGTAGATCAAAAGGTAAGCCAAGAACTCCATCTGAGAGCATCAACTTGGATATAGATATCGGTCTAACAGGTAGTTCAGGTTTAAGCTTTCATGTTGATGAAGAGTGTGATCTGTCAATAGAAGATAACCCCTAAAAACGCCAAAGGTATGTTGTCCATTATCTTGCAAAGGTAATTTCTCACTACAGTCTGACTGAATAAAACGTTTTATATTTGAGAAAAATCCCGATTCATGGAAATTTGTATTTTCCAACGTTACTGATGAAGAAACTGTATCTATGAAGATATCACATTTGTTTTTACCCGATCCAACATCTTTTTGTAAAACTAGAGCTTCTTCAATTTTCACTTTTCTAATAGATTTGTTTGCATGTGATGTGCAATAAAAATGTAGTTCTTTTCCGTTTACTTTCCAAAAATTAATACAAAATATTTTGTTTAGGTTTCTGCATGCCTGACGATTATCGTCAGGCAGTGTCAGTCGCTAATCGTCGTGTACGACTGTACGCTTGCCGTTTGTTTAAATTTTTAAATGTGCTTACTTATACGTGTTTTATTAAAAAAAATGTCCGACGGCGTCTTTACGCTTTGTATTTTGACGATTCAAAATTGCGTCGTGTGCGGTTCAATAGCCGTATCGTTATCGTAGCTGCACTGCAAATAGGTACATGACGTGACGATGACGCTATGATAACGATACGAGCCGTGTGCGGATGGCTTAAGGCGTTTAGCCGCTCGGCTTGAAGAGACGGGAACAACACGTGTCAGAAGAGGCGCCGGAAGGACTCGTAGTGTTCGTTCCGACGAGAATGTCTCGGCTGGAGTTGTCGCAATGGAGAAGCATAAATCAACGAGTAAATAGAAATGTCAAATAGTTTCACCGGAAATTTTACCCACGCGACACAGGGCAGCTTTTTATCTGTCTCATCTTTCCAATTTTTTTTCTCTCCTGCACTTACGTTGTTCGAAAAGTCGCATGCATCTAGATTCGTCGTGTAATAGCAGATTGCACTGGGGTCTCATCCGCAACCCATTTGCATGTCACTTTTAAATTATTTCTTTTAAAAGTAGGAACCTGATTCAAATACATATAAAGCGATAAAAGATAAACGATTCCTTAATCCTAGGATGCTTACATGAATTCATTACCCATTTGGGGTTGAGTGCACCCCATGCCGAAATTTGCTGCAGAAAATAAAGAAGGAAATTGGTTTTATTTAAATTTTTAAGGATAATGTTATTTTGAACAATTTGTACAAGTTTCAATTCGATGATTAAGGCACACCGGCGTTGAACATTGGCCAAAAGCGGTTTTGGTTTTTTTTGTCGGCCGACTGCGGGCTTAAACCACATCTGACTTGTCTTTGCAGGTTAACAGTTGCTGGAAGAGGTATTTGCTCTTTATTTTCCCCTAAAATCTTGTTGCGGATAACCCCAGTAAGCATTCTAGGGTAAAACATGAAAGGATGCTGTTGTAATCAGTGTGAAAATTTACTGTTATTACTCTATCCTATCTCTATGGAGTACCTACATTTAATTAACTGAGCACCATGTAGTTGCGTATAAACATTTTAAACAATTCCTTTATTTGAATAAACCTAAAGACCAATAACAGTACGTATTCTCAACATGTAATAACTTTATTTTGAAAATACATATTTCACATTTTCCAAAGATAATGTAATTTACATTTTGAATTCAAGAAACAGTATTTATAAGTCGTCCCATAGGGATTTTTGTGATTACACTAAGGTACATAATTTTACAAGAAAAAAAAAACTAATTTAAAAAGTTCCATATCAGATACAAAAACTTTTATTTATTCACTTTCATCACACATTACTTGTTTGTTTAGGCTGTACCCCAGGGGCCAATTCGTGTTTGTATATGATATCTGCAAGATGTCACAAGGAAAATATCATATGAATACATACGCATACCAGCTTTATGGTTGGGCCTGAAAAATTGTAGAATTAAAAAATCGGCAAAGACGTTATGCGTATTACGTTGATAATGTAAGAAACTCTTACCAGATAAATTTATTTCTTAAATTGTGGCCCTACAAAATCAAATTTATCTTTAAAATCTAAATTTATATCGCCACATGTATGTACATACATTTGCACCTATTTATATACATATACATATGTGTACAAATGCAATATTTGAAATTTTGAGATGTCGGCATACATACACTACAGGCCAAAAGTTTTAGGCCACCCTAGACAACTGACATCATTGACGAATAGAAATTACATTTTAAGAATTACTAGCTGACCCGGTGAACTTCGTATCGCCTCAAAATCAATGAATGTTGTGTCAACTTATTTAATTAAATTTTTTTTTCGTGGATGGATCGCTTAGCAATGCAACTCGCATGTTAGTCGTCAATGATTTGAGGTAAACATTTATTTCATCGGCAGTTCATCCCAGATGACGATTTTAATTGTTACCAAAACTTCGGCCATTGCTGGCTATTTCGCAATGTAGCATGTCGTGTCTTCAGTTGTTTGAAGGTTTAAAGGCAATTTCAACGCTGAATGAGCTGTTCGGCATTCTTCTAACGTGGCGGCTATCCCAGAAGAAGCCACTTTTACTTTCTTTAGGTGGCGCTACAGCTCGGGGTGAACCTGGGCCTGCTTCTCGCAACCATTTGTGTGTGCGTGTTATATATTTTTGCACGAATGGAAGGGACCTACAGTTTGTTGCCGACTCCGAACGGCGAATTGAGAAGCTCATTGACAAATGATACTCTTTGATTGCTTGTCAGACATTCGAAAAAGGTGGCAACCGTGAAAAACTTTTTTAGGTGTTGGATCCGGGCTAGAATTTAACCCGAGCAGCGTGCGTTGTAGTCCAATCCACTAACCACCACGGCCACGACGACCACAGAAGAAGCACCTGCTACAGCAATTTCGTATCTCGTACGATCAGTGGTCGAAATCAATGACATGGGGAATGTCTTCCCAGTTTCCCCGAGCACATCAAGGAGAAATATACATTCATTCGAACTGATTGGTTCAATGCATCTCGATCGTATTCTCGTTCAAGTTCATTGAAAGCGTCGTTTATTCCACGATATGACGTTGGCATTCATAAATTGACCAACAAACTGCCGCGCATGAGGTAACACATGTCCTCGATCAAAAGCAAGGCCTGGTTATGTATCTCCTCATTCAACTCGAGATCGGGATTCCCTGAACTGACAGGAATTCGATGTAAAATGTCTTCTGACATAACATCCTTGTACTTGTTCCACAGTTCACGTGGATTCGATGGGAAGCATGTCGAAATAATGATAGCAAATAATGTGCGTATCTGACTTGGAGATGTAGAAACAATTGTTTCAGTGATTGTCATTTCCCAATGAGTATCTTTTTCAAACAAATTGAGCTGTTGACATGAAGCACGAAATGTTGGGCACACTGCACCATTGACAGTTCGTGATTCAAATGATTCAGTGATTCAAATGATATCGGTCTACGTACATTCACTAGCAACAACCGCAAGTAGAAGCATTCATCATTCTTCGGTAGAACGCACATTTGGATAATCAGGAGCTACATCGCCTTGCTTTCAACGTTAAAATTTTTTCGATGAAGCGTTCCAAGTGTTATAACGTTGCATCTCAGAGTAGAGCAACGTTCATACAAACGATCAAGTTGGTCATCCATATTGCCCATGAAGTAAATTTGGATGAATTTATGCTGTGCGTCTTCAAGCGGTTGCAATGATCCAATTCGATACTGAGTTTGGCCTTTAAAGTCCAAAGCGAAGTCAGATTTACTCATTTATGATCACCAAAAGAATATTAACGTTTACTCTCTCGAGCAGAAATTACCTTAAATGTCGGATTGAATCCGCGATCTTTGATAATATCTGCTCCAAAGTGGATTTTCTACCCTCTGTGGGTAAAAATATAGGGATCGTTTGGATAAAAATCCTTTTTTTTTATCGAACCTTTTAAAAACAATCCTTTTTCTATGAACTTCGACCTTTTATTAATAACTTCTTTAACATTCACTTTATAACTAATTTTTCAGTCAGTATTCGCACTGTTGAAGCTTTTTGAAAAAAAAAAAAAAAAAAAATTAATAGAATTCAGTGACAAAATATATGAGAAAATGAATTTTCTTCCTCATTTTTTTTTCATGCATTTTTCCAATGTTTTAATAGTTATTCTGCTATTCGGGGCGGAGACACATCCAACATATCAAATATCATGAAAATTGGTCCAGCCGCTCTTGAGTTATAAATGGTTTAACTAACCCGACTTATTATTTATTATTATTATTATTTTGTTTATTTATTTATTTTTAACTGAACAATACACAACACATTCAGATAATCATGCCGAAATATGGAATTCGTATCGTTTACTCCCCGGGAGTACAACCGATCCGTATTGGATTCACTTTTCATCCCAGAGTCATTGTAAATAGAAGCCGGCGGATCAACTGCTGTATTAATCACGAAACCACGTTATCATACGCTGCAGCTGTCTAGGATTTCAAAGTTTCAAATGACTTATTCATACCATGAAGTGAAAAAGTGTATGTTAGATATATTAATTTCTTTTTTTAAATAATCGAGTCTTCATCTAATAAGTCAATAGTTATTAATAGTTATAAATTAGGAACCGAAGCCAAACAAACAAAAATTACACCTAAAAACTAAGAAAAAAACCTAAAAAATCGTCTAGTCTAGGTAAACGTTGAACATTTTTTGAGACTAGGTAGGCAGTCATTTAGTGTTACTGTGATTTTCATCAGCTCAATTGAAGGCAGCTCTTGTATTATCTTGTTTTTCTCCAATGCCAGTTGCTTCATTCGTTGATTAAGCCTCTTATTTGCGGTGACGTGTAATAAGGCTCAACGAAATAGGACCAAATCTCAAATTTGGCCTTAATTTCATCAAGGATCCCATTTATTAATTTTTATATAATCGTTTTCTGAGCAAATCTATATATTTAAAAATGAATTGGTGTCTGTTTGTACAAGTCTTTACAAATAAGGTAAAGTGGCTTAGGTCGATTTTTCACATTTTTCAGGAGAGCCGTTTTAAGTTTTAAAAATTAATTGAATGAAAACCGCTTGTAATACAAAGCTGCAATTGCTACTCAAAATTAGTTAGCCAAATTGCTATTAGGAGACTTTTCAATATTTAAAAAAAAAAGTTAAATTAAGAAGATATTTCTGAAAAACCGACTTAAGCCATTATTATTTTTACCGAAATCAATTAAAATTTGACTTAAGTCAGTTAACCCGTTTTACCCTATTTTTATTAAAACAGTTAGTTGGCTTAGTTAAACATAAGCTCTTTAAGCTAAAACAAAATCGATAAAATACTTAGCACATAAGCCTTTTATCTAAAATAAAATTGGCGAATTCTACGTTTAAATAAAATAATTTCTGCACAGGACGTAGTAATTTCCTTAATTGATGTTGAATTTTGAATATTTTGAATGTTTGCAGCTTGTATATACATAATTTAATGCAATCTTAATACATATCTTCGAATTTAATATCTCTGTACTTTAATACCAAAACGTGATATATGACTGTGCCATTTTTATATGATAATTGAAAATTCTTATGTTTCAGATGAGATGATTCTAATATACACTTAATTTCAGTGTGCTGTCGTTTCCCATCGCAAAAAAGTTTATATGCAAACTAAAGTAGGCATTATGGTGTATGACACTCATTTTTTGAGTATTGAAAATCAACTACGACAGGCCAAAATTATTTACGAGTATAAATAATTATGAAACAAAAGCATCATATAATCTTCTATATAATTAAATCGCTAGCGCACAAGCTTGTGACTTTTCCTGAGAGCTCACTTCTGCACCTATTTAAATGATTCTAACATAGTTTATCAGTAAAAAAAAACCTTTGAAAAAGTGCAAATGAGTTAAGTTATTGCGATCAAACATTAATTCAACGTATAAACAAATGAGGTACTAAAAGAAAAAAAATGTCCCGGAGCATTGACGAGTTGCACTCTCATTTTATAAATCTTAACAATTTGTTAACACTGAATCTTAATATTTATCAGGGTCACCATCATGAAAAGTTGCTTCTACTTTATGCCACAAGGTGCCAGTAGGTAGCCATTTCATTCGTAAACCGTTAATGGTTATATGATTTCTGTTATACTTGCGAGATTTCTCTCACTTTATGCCATCATAAGCCACTAGTCATGCTTAAATGATCATTCACAATATTATACAAGGAAAGCTTAAATAGAGAACATTTTTAAATCAGTTGAAACAAAGAACGGTACATATTCATCTTTTGGTATATTGTTACGGAATAATAAGCCAAATAATTACATACCTGTAACTATATCCCCATTTCGCTTATAAAGTGACTTTCAATGGAGTCACATAAGTCTTATTCTTTCTTTTAATGATATTCCAGCAAACATAAGTCATAGCAACATCCTTATAAGTATTTGCAAATGATATGAAGATCAGTAAAACAATTACAACCACAAATGATTGTAAACTTCTGATATCAGATATTAATAACTTCAGTACCTGGTAGTTACACTCAAGTGTCAACTAATGACATTCTCTAGGAAACGGGTACTGACTATGTTCATAAATGTTGATATCGAATCATTCTCCCTCTCGGATTATAGTATAGATAGATAGATAGATATATTTTATTTATTTCTTATACATTAATAAAGTACATTTAGAGTTCTTATAGAACAGAAAAACAAATAGAAAAAATATATAAGAAAGGTTGGTGGCATTCAGTATTTAAATGAAAAATAGAGTTGAAAGCCACTTCAAATCGGCTAAACAATATATATAAATTTATGGGTGGGGTGACCCTTAAGAATTCAAAGAATTAAGAAAAAGTAAGACTAAACTGGTAGCATTGCAAGAAAAATAATCAACAATAAATTAAATCGAAATATAATTAACAAAATAAAAACCAATCGAGAAACTAAAATTAACTGCATAATATGCACAAAATAAAGGAAACAATGAAAACAAAGAATTAGACCAAAACATTAGAAATCCGGGATTCTAGAGCAATATAATCAAAGTTGAAGAGCCACCTTTTTACGCATTTTAAGAACATTCCAGGTATTGTCATTGATCTGATCGTCTGAGGGAGTTCATTAAATAATCGAAAAGATAAAACAGAAAAAAAATTACGATATGCAGTGGTACGGAAAAGTGGAACAGATGATAAGTTTGAAAGGTTTCCACGCAGATTATAAAAGGAGATTAAACGAAAATTACGATTACCGGACTTCATAAAGAATATTTTTAACACCTTAAAACAGTACAAATGACGAACAGGAAGAATATACAGGGCACAGAATAAAGGAAAACAAGAATGTCTACCAGATTTACGACAAATTTTCCTAATGACATACTTCTGTAAAATCAACAGTGGTTGTGTTTTATTGCGATACACACCCCCCCAACACGCGATTCCATATTGTAACTTGGAATGGAAAATACCATAATAGATTATCTTTAAAAGTTTAGTAGAGCATAAGTTACGCAAATTGTAGAAATGTCGAAGCGTCCATCGGAAATACTTTTTCAAAGCGTCTATGTGATTCGCAAAACTCATCCTGGAATCAAGTGTAAGTCCTAAATACTTAAAATCGTCAACTCTCTCCACTAAGAAACATTTATCACTACAGTTTAGATTATTACAAAAGGTGGGAGAGGAAAAACCAGACGAACAATAACAGCTAGGTAGTTTGTATCTAGGGCACTCAGGTGCGTGGAAGTACACATTTGCATCCAGATTATATGATGAAGATAAGCTGTAGAACATTATCTTAGTTTTGGAGCTGATAACCAAATTATGCTCAGCAAACCAGTGTCTCAATAAACTTAGATCCCAATTGACATCAGAAATTAGGTCCAAAGGACTGTTTAACCCATATGAGAAACCGATGTCATCAGCAAAAGCAGTTGGTGAGCCCTTAAAATCTAGAGCAAAGAGTGAATTGATGTATACCAGAAATAGAGTAGGCCCTAAAACAGAGCCTTGTGGAACACCCAGGTTAAAAAATCTAGTTTCGCTCCTTATTTCGTCTAACTTCACTCTTTGCGATCTATTTTCAAGGTACGATCTAAACCAAAGGAGCATGAAACCACGAAATCCAGCTTTTTCTAGTTTTCTCAACAAGAAATTGTGGTTGACCATGTCGAAAGCTTTGGTTATGTCAATAAATAAACCTGCTGTACATTTTTTTCCATCGAGGTGTGACATAATTTGAGAACAAAACTGAAGGAGTGCATCTTCCGTCGATTTGCTTTTTAGAAAACCAAATTGTACTGGATTGAAGAACCTAGTTTTATCTAAAAAACACACCATTCTATTTTTCATAAGTTTTTCAAAAATTTTGCTAAAAACTGAAAGAAGTGAGATGGGCCTGTAGTTGCCAATTTCAATAGCGGAACCTTTTTTGAATAGAGGAATGACGTCTGCACATTTAAGATCTTCAGGAAAGACACCCGCAAACACGCAACGATTAAACACAACTGCCAAGACATCTACTACAAAACATGCAATTTTTTTAAGTAAACAATTAGAAATATCATCGGGTCCGCACGAAGACGAATTAGGTAAAGTACCAATAACCTTCAAGATTTCAAATGAAGATATGGGCTGAAAGATAAAACTACTACATTGCAACGGTTCAGCACTACCACATAAGGGAGGACAAGTACAAGAATTCGATATGACAGAACTCGGTTGTAGACAGCAGCCAACATTAGTAAAATAACAATTAAAAGCATCAGCAATAGCGACTTTGTCATACACATCAGAGTTATCAATACGTAAAACAGTAGGTTTTTTAGAAGCATTAGATTTATTTAGTAAGTTATTAACTAATCGCCATTCATTTCTCAAATTACCCTGAGCAGAACTAAATTGACCACGGTAATAGTTATCTCGGCAAATAGGAATCTCTTTTTTTAGTTCGACACACAATTTCTTATACCTTCTTTTTACACCCTGATTATTCGGATACTTATTGCACTTTAATCTAAGTTTGTTTTTAGCTGTTACTTTGTTAAGTAAGTCTCTAGATATCCAAGGTTTAAGTCTTTTAACTAATTTTTTGGAGGGCAAAAGTGAGGAACAAGACAAGATATGCTTCTTAAGAGTATCAATGAAGATTTTGAAAGCAGTAGATGCATCAATGCAGGCATAAACATCTTTCCAAGACTCATAACATAAATTGTTATTTAACTTACTAAAATCAACTTTTACTTTTCTTTGCGAGGAGTTAGAGGATCTACGACCTCTAGTTTTAGAGATTGTTAATAAAAGTCCCGTCATACAATGATCAGTTATTTTTAAATCAAATACACATTTATCGCATTCAGCGACTGTCAAATTGCTGAAACGACCATAAATGTGATCCAGACAGCTTCCCGAAGCAGGCCTAGTGGGCTCATTAATATAGCATTCTAGACCATGCGAAGCAAGTAATGCCAAGTAACTCGAGACAGTATCATTACCATCCAAACTGTTGATGTTGAAATCTCCTACAATAATTAAATTTTTAGATTTTTCCCTGGTTAAGAGATCAGAAAACTCATTTATAAAATTCGCAACATTAAACATATGAAGTCTATAGACACATAAAAAAACATACATTACATGGTGAATTTCAACGGAAACCTTTAAAACATCAGCACTCAAAAAATCGACGCACAAGACATCAAGAATCATGTGATCCTCTTTCACAAAACAACCAACTCCACCTGCAGAGTAATTTTCATTTGTATTAGAAACAAACTTGAACCAGGGTATAAAATAATCATTCTTCTCAAAGTCATAGATCCAGATTTCAGACACAAAGACAATATCTGGAACGCAAGCAAAAGAATCAAGATGGGTGACAAGAGCTGAAAAGTTTACTCTCATACTTCTAATGTTTTGGTGAACAATAAAAAATTTATCATAGCAGAAGGAACTATTCTTAAAAACATTATCACAGTTGGAATTATATAAATTGGAGGGAGAAAAGTCATCAAATAAATCTGTATCAAAATTCATATTTTAAATTTAAAGTGTAAAGCACTAAATGAGTGCAAGATCATTAAAAGATTTTATTGAAGTGACCTTTCCCCCCTCAACCTTTCTCATAAGAATTTGATTATTATTGAACCATACATATTTTCCGCCTTTTTGTTTCACTGTTTCCTTCGTCTTCATTAAAAGTGCCTGGGTATACTTCGTAAGAGAGTCGTTGATGTAAATTCCGGTACCACTCTCTTTTCTGCTGCTGCTGCTACTACCGCTGCCGCTGCTACCACTGCTGACAAGGGAGCCATTGATGCCAATCGTGTTTGTGTTAAGAGAGTTTTTGCTATTCCTCTTTGCGCACATTATTCTTTGCTTTGTTGTTAGATTAGCAAATTTCAAACAGATGATCGATTTAATGGGAGCCGAGGCTGATTTTGTTTGGATATTCCTCACATAGCATTTCTCAATTTCATTGACGGGTATATCGATGGACAAGGCTTTGGAGAAAATTTGTTGTGCCGTACTGATAGCACTAGAGTTGTTGACATTGGACACACCCACAATTTCAATTGAATTACTGAGCAGCTGTTGTTCATGCCAGTTAAACTTGCTTTCCAAAACATTGACTTTCGATTTAAGATCCGCATTTTCTTTTCGCAACTCATTTAGTTGAAGTAAGAACTGATGATTTATTTCTTCCAACTTCGAGAGTTTGGCGTAGATCATCTGAAGAGTGCACTGACCCTCACTGTTAAGCGAAGACTCTTCAGCTGTTAAGAGAGTGTAGTTACGAGTGACTTGCTGAGCACTGGGGATAGTTGAAGCTGGAACACTGTTGTTTTGCGGTTTGTTAACTACCGGCACTGGCATATGAAGAGAACGTCTTCTTAGCACTGCACATTTGTCACAGCGAAAGGGCTTTGCACTGGTTTTAAAATAATCGGCATCTTCTTCGGTTATGTTAACACATGCAAAGTGGTAAAAATTTTTGCACTCATTGCAGATTATCTTAGTAGTACAATTACGATCGATCTTTTGAGAACATACGGAGCAATTCATCTTGTAGGACGTTTTTAGTTAAGTTTATGTTGTAGTATAAAGGTTCTTAGTGATGCGCACCCCACAACACTCAAGAGAGAACTGGAGTTCGGTGTTTATTGTATCCCTAAACTGGATTTCACATAGAATTTAAACCACACTGTGAATAAATCAAACTCAATGAATGTTAAGTTTCGTTAAAAGATGGTTTAAAGAATTTAAAAATCCTTATGTCCCTTTCTCACTATTTACCAGTCTTGTCCGTCGTTATCTCGAATATGCTTCGCAAGTATGGACACCTTATAAGAAAAATTTCAATATTCGTACTGAAGCCGTCCGCTGAAGTTTCATTCGATTCGCATTGAAAGGTCTTCCCTGGGACGATCGTTTTAACCTCCCCCCATATTTGCATCGGATAAAACTGTTGCAAATGCAGGCTTTGGCTCAAAGATAGGTCAATCATGATATAATTTTTATGCATCACCTGATCTCAGATCTGATTGATGCACCTTACTTATTATCATGTTTAGGATTGAACTTTTGTGGGGGATAGTATTACTGCAAGTTCCTCATCATAGGACAAATTATGGGATACATGACACAATTAACCGCGTGAGTAAACTCTATAATTTAAATTTACACTTTCTTGACTTTAATCCGTACACGGTTATTATCTATTAAAAATGTTTTGCATATTCCCGCGCACATACCTATAATATTAATAATGAATATTTTTTGTTATTATTTATTTGTGCAATGCTGTGGTAGTGTTGTAATGTGGTGTAGCCTAACCACTAAAACCAGCGCTAAATGATTAGCCTGTTGATGCATACTTTGGCATGGCAAATCTCTGCTTGTGGTTGTTGCTTGTATTGAGCACAACATGACATAGATCTGATAGTTCTATAATAAACACAGAACAAGCACTAAAATATCACGGTTTGACTTTTTCGATAAAATGAGTCAGGATCAAAATAAAAGTTTTCGGCGATTTCCTTTTGCGACCGTCTTGTGTCTCGGAAAACTATTGAGGCTTTTTGGATAAAATCGTAAGGCCTAAATGGACTTTAGTTGTTATTCTTTATTGAATTCTCAATCTAAAATACATATCTTGCATGTGGTAAAATGGCTTATTTGTACTTAAAATTGAAGTTTTTTGGATATGCGATTTGAGAAACCGGCTTATGTTAAGTAAGCTCTTTTATAAAAAGAATAAATATCTGTATTTATTTTTTTTTATTTTGTAATAATGGCTTATGATGACATAAATTTAATTTGTATAACATTCCAATTTGGAAAAACGGCTTAAGTCGACATAAAGATTTTGTTCCTTACAATTTTGAATTTGAAAAAGTGACCTAAGACAACATAATTCATTTTTCCTTTTTATAAATTTAAATTTTTCTAAATATAAAGAACGGTTTAGATAGACTTAAGCCAAAAAATAATTGCACAGAAATAATAGTCCTGACTTGGACTTTATTCCAAATGCAAACTTTTTCTTTGACAGTAATAAAGCCGTTTTATGAAATTTGAAAACAGACTTACAGGGGGGCTAGAAACCAGCCGACTAGACCGAATTGAAGCTAATTTTTTTTCTTTTCAAATATTAAATAAAACAGTTTTTGGCTTATGTCGACTTAAGCCACTTCACCTTGTTGGTAAAGAAGTATAACTCCGCTAAACATCATCCGATTTGCATGGAGTTTCGTATTGAACCGTGTAAAACCATAACGGAGCCGAAAATTTGAAAATTTTAAAGAAAAATTGGAAAATTCAGAAAAATCGTTTTTCCATATGGGGAATTTTTTATTATTTTTTTTTTTTCATTTTGACGTAAAACTACAGTGAAAATAATTGCCTGAGCTCTATTTGAAATTTTGTTCATCGCAATTACCCTTTTTCCACAAATTCACATGCAACAATATTGCCCATACATTCGTATGCAATATGCATATTCAATAAGACATGGCGTTATTAGTCCATTTCACACTTGAATTAAAGAATGGTATAAAACCAACTGATTTTGCATTGAAGTAGTGATTTTCAATGTTTAATTTTGCATAATTTTACCTTAGCACTAATTTATAAGAAGTATATTCTTAATGTGTATCCATTCATTGCATAAATAAACATTGCGCAAGTTAACAGGTGTCCTTTTTGCTTTGTCATTTCACCAAAGACTAAATATACTAGACGGAAGCGGCAACTCGCACAAAATCACGCGCGCAAAATCACTTTGGAAATTCTATGCATACCTACTAGATGTACATACATACATAGGTACAAAGAATTTTGTCAAATTTTCTATATGAATAGGTGGGACGAAAAATCATTCACTAAATCAGTTGAAATTAAAACGTTAAACCGAGAAGAGACTGTTTGTGTACACGGGCGAAGCCGGGCGGATCAGCTAGTATTTTATAAATATTAATTTCTTAATTTTCCAGTAACTTTAACTGACTTTTCAATATTTTCCATCTTTACCACTAGATCATTTGTGATTTTTGATTGCATTCGCCTGCCATCCGCAGGTATTTTTGAGCGAATGTGATATGTCAAACTTTATATGAGGTGTGGATTGTCTGCGTTTTCGGTAATGGCATTCACTTTCTTACCGGTGCAGGGAAATAACTTCATGGGCAATATCTTCACATGGGAAATAACTTCACCTCTAGTGGGAAATAAATTCACATTTTTGATTTGTTAACGCCCACTGCTCAAAAACGTGGATATAAAATCCGACTTTCATCATGCCGATTGTGGAAACCGGCGGGAACTATCCGCAGTTTTAATTTTTTCATATTACTGAAAACGTCGTAAGAAAGGTGCAGGGAAAATAATTTCATGAAATGGAAATAATTTCACCTCGAGTGGGAAATAAATGCACATTTTTGATGTGAAGTTATTTCTTACTGAAGGTGGGCAATAGTTTAACCAGAAATTTTGTGAAATTATTTCCCACTTATGATTTTTTCGAAAAACACAAGGGCACCGTGGAAAGCCGAGCGAAATAAGGCCGAATTTGGCATTATCTCTATTTTTAAGTGGAAACATGGCCAAGACAAATTTTAAATTTAAATATCTAATTTCGAAATGGAATCTTTAGTTCAAAATTAGATATTTTCTTTTTTAGCTTGCATGGCCAGCAAAATTTAAATTTAAATATCTAATTTTGAAATGGTATCTTTAGTTTTTGAGCATAAGATAGAGTAATAGTAAAAAAATCGCGCGAATTTTTAAATAATAATAATAATAAATAAATAATCATTAAATGTGAAGTTATTGCCCACCTTCAGTGAGAAATAACTTTACTTATTAAGAGAAATTATTTCCCACAAAAAATCATCAAAAACAATCTTACTTACTTACTTACTTACTTAGTTGGCGCTACAGCTCGAGGTGAACCTGGGCCTGCTTCTCGCAACCATTTGTGTGTGCGTGTTATATTTTTGCACGAATGGAAGAGACCTACAGTTTTTTGCCGACTCCGAACGGCGAGTTGAGAAGCTCAATCGTGACAAATGATACTCTTTGATGCTTGTCAGACATTCGAAAGAGGTGGGCACTGTGAAAAACTTTTAGGTGTTTGCGGCGGGATCAAAAACAATCGTTCTACAAATGTGGGAAAAACCCCTTTTCTGGTTTATTAAGAAGCGTTCATTATTAAATTTTAAGACTATAGATTATAGACTTAGTACTCGTTTCTGACTATTCACATCAAAAGGGTTGTCAAATTCCAAAATTTGTCGACCTGCGTTGCAAGGGTCTTACATAAAACGGACACTTTGAAGCCAAGAGAATTAATTTGAGATCCTTCACGTCTTGATTAAATCGTTAAAAAGCGGGAAGTTGCTTTGCAGTTCAACGTATAAAGGTGCTGCGTTCCTTTCATTCGTGCATAAATATAACAGGCTCGGTTCTGCTTAGGACTGCTGACGCTTAATTTAAACACTTTTGTGAAGTTCGAACATTTCAGCCTCGTTCGGTGGAAACCTAAAATTAAAATCCTTAGACACCTTACCGTTTTCATAGAAAACGACCCATATGGCCCCTTATTACATCTTTATTTTTTATTTTTAGAATACATCTCATGCACAATGCCAACCAAATAACTTCACGATTCAAACTTTTGAGTGTCTTCGTAGTCGATGAAATGCAGGAGTAGCGGAGTGCTGTAGATTCTCGATATCGACACTCTATAACGATCAAAATGTGTAAATTTGGTCCTGAGCGCAAATGTGACAGTTTGAGTAGAACCTGAAGATTCTTCAATTCTGTTAAAAATTATCTGTATACATATGTATACCTCTCCATATTTCATTAGAATTAGTGTGACCAGAATGCTTATACAAAGTATGTTCCACTTTTGTGTGGAATTGATATGTAATTATATTTTTCAAATGTTAAGATTTTCTACTTTTTAGAGCAGTTTTTTATAAATGCAAAAACGAAAATTAGAATGTAGAATATTTTAATACGGATGGGTAAGTAAATTACCCCTGTTTTAGTGGAGAACTTATGCGTAGTGAAGTGAAGTGAAGTAAGATTTTACATTCAATAAACATACAACAACACACTGCGCTTCACTTTCAATAACATCCGCAGCCGAAGTCAAGTGTCGATAAATGTTTAAGTTCAATTGCGGGTTCGATTGCACGTTCGACTGTTTGTCTTTGTTTTGACAGCTAATGTCACCGTGAGCAAACACATAGTACCAAATTTTAAAAATAAAAACCAGGCAACTGCGGATCGTTTTATTGTGAATTTTTCACTTCACTATTTATAAGTTCCCAATAAAACACGGCTATTTTAAAGAAACCTCGCAGTGGGAACCTTCGAACTTAGGGCACGCCAGAATACTCTCAATCAATAACTTAAATACAGGAACTACGGACTATATGACTCCGCTCTTAGATTTCAATATAGGACTAATATTCCCAACCGACAGGAATGGGTAGGAAATATCTGTCAAAATGACAAAACTGCATTGGAGATTTAGCGGGTATCTTGCCAGCTCAGCCTGAACTAATCATTGAGGCTTCCAGATCACTGTAGTGTCTTCCAAGCGGAGGTGATGGCTAATCGTGAAGCCGCGGAGTGGCTTATAAGTTCCCAATAAAATAATAAATAAATAATAATAAAAATGTACAAATAAAAAAATAAATAAAACACAAAATCTCTACGCAAGCTCTATAACAGGCTAATGAAAGATGGCGTAATCTTGACACGTGTAGCTGCGCCAGACAGACTTGGCCACAGCTAAACCAACGTAAAACTTGCAGCCTGCTAAAAATTAGCAGAGCACATATCGGCATAATAGTTGGTGTATTGGCAGGCCATTGCGCAATAGGTAGACATGCCAACAGGTTAGAAATCCTTGCCAATGACTTCTGTCACAGCTGCATGGATGAGGAGGAGGAGGAATCCCCCCATCACCTACTATGCAGTTGCCCAGCTCTCTCCACCTTGAGAAAAAAGATTCTGGGACAATACTTCTTTCAAGATATTTCCTCAACGGATATCAATAAAATACGGAAATTCATCCAACTCTCAAAATGGTTCCAAGAGTTTCGATAAGAGTTGGTTCATGTGGCAGCACAATGGACCTACTTTGGTCTAAGTGAATCCTACCTTAAGTGGGGATAGCCACCCAACCTAATCTAACCTAAGTAAATTGTAGGTGAAAGCGTTTCGTTCGGTATATATGTATGTACATATGTATGTATAAATATATAAAAAAATCCAAAGTCGAATAATATATTCCACTCTGGTCACGCTGATTCGAATATTCTTCTTTGTTAACTTTTGATTAACCTTTGTTTTTCCCCCCCTTTTTTACGCAATGCTTATTTATACTCGTATGCGAATAGAGTAGTTCAATCGATTTGTTTGGCGTGGCTTAAAGGAGCTTAACAGCAATGCCATCAATGCCTATCGTCTGTGTTTTTCTTGAGGACTCTAAAGGCCTTTTGTGTGTGTTGCTAGGATGCCGGATACATATTTGGGAATTTGTTGCTTTGAGTTCGAGAACATTAGGATGCCGTCAAAGTGGCTTGAAAACCATGCAAAATACCCTCTCCGCCTGATCCTAGTAAAAAAAAGATTAGGAGAATCTAAATTCTTCACCGGGTGATTTTTTATCCACCTACATACACATACTAGTACACAACTGTTGTCGTCTATGGGTCGCAGTACATCTATGTTTCGGAATTTTACTTCTCTGTTAAAGCGATTTTCTTGTACTCTTTAAATCCTTTAAGAATTTATGAAATCTAGTAAAAAAAAATGTTTCTATTTTCCAGTTTCGTATCTTAAAATCTCCGATGAAGGCAATGTCGTTTAAATGTCAAATCGCTGGGTTCACCCAAATCCTTCTCTTAATATTTAAATTCACTTCACAATGATAGGCTACAGTGATTAAAGCAAATAGCTGTCATTCCTGAAAACGGAATCCCCTCTTAATCTTTCCCCATTTGATGGTATTATCAGGTTGCTAAATTCCCTATGAGTATGTAATCAAATTAATAATTAAAATATTTAATGGGGGATATGCGAAAAGGGAGTAAAAGATCTCTTTTGGCTATAAAAATAAAATATAATACATATAATGTACATATATATGTATGTATGTACAATGGCCTTTGCCGTTTCTATCACTTATTGTGTGACAATTATACATATTATATACATCCATAGGTATATGTAGATATTTACACATACTACTACATACATACTACATACGTGATGAAGTGTCGCGCTTTTTACGTATGACATTTCCTATTGCTTTTTCGCACGTGTCGGCACTTATTTCGGCAATAATGTCCGAAATATGCTGCTATAGCTGCTGAATTGCAAGTATGTGGTTTGATAGCACAGACATTTTCACACGCCATGTGTCAATAAAAAGCTATCTGTCGATAATTTGAACAGGAAACATTATTTACAAAATACTTACATATGTGTGTTAATGTATAGTTTTGTTCCCATTTATCATTTAGGGTTGCGTATCCATATATGCAATATGACATGTGGTACCATTCAGTTGAAACCAAATGTCCTGCGGACCAGGTACACCCACTTCTGGAAACAAAAAATCGTTGATCCTGTACCGGGCACCATTGACGGTGACATTCCAAATTCCTTCTTCAGCTGATTTGCCAAACAATATTTAAAAAATAGATGGTGTCAGCAGCTGTAAGATGAACTACATATCAGCTGTCTGAGTGTTTCCATATTGACCAAAATCGTATTTAAAGTTTTTTTTTTTTGTGAAATGTAGAAGTCAAACAATCATAAAGAATATTGTAAGCATTCTTACCACAGACAAAAGCTTATGTTAGATTTAAAAAATAAACTGCCTTTCGAGAATCGACATACATATGACTACAAAAATTATCATCGTTTTAGGGTTCAGTAGAGAACTTAGTTGCAATATGTCCGCTCGTCTATCACTACTGTACCTATAGAGATGAAATTGTGTGTACAGATGTTGATCGGAGACCAAAAACAGCATCCGCTAGAAAGTGGTAAAGGAAAACTAACAAGAACAAAATTAAACAATAAATCTTCTGGGACCGTATATTTTTTACCCTTTAGTCATGAGAAAAAAGCGAAAAGGGCGAAGGCTGTCAAGCCAAATTGTTCTATGTTCACTTTTTTTAAAAATGAGTTAATAATGCAGTTTTACTAGTTTGATGACGTTCTTTCCGAATCTGAAATCCGTTTTGGTGTGTCTCATTCTGTCTGTGCTGAGAGCCAAATGCTTAAAAGGAAACTCATTCGAAATTGTTCGAAGAGACATGATTGTATGGAATAGAACAATTTTTCATATACACAGGTAATTACTAAGTTGGCGCTAAAGCTCGAGGTGAACCTGGGCCTGCTTCTCGCAACCATTTGTGTGTGCGTGTTATATTTTTGCACGAATGGAAGCGACCTACAGTTTTTTGCCCACTCCGAACGGCGAGTTGAGAAGTCCAATCGTGACAAATGATACTCTTTGATGCTTGTCAGACATTCGAAAGAGGTGGCACCGTGAAAAAACTCTTTTAGGTGTTAGACCCGGCCAGGACTTGAACCCGGGCAGCATTGCGTGGTAGTCCAACGCACACAGGCATATACATGATAAACTTTCAAGATTCATTAAAAAAAAAAAACTAAAAAGTCTTAGTCCAGTTATCAGTGTCACTTAGAACAATTGGGAACTAATTAAATACTCCACATACGATTCTTAGGTACATTTTGTTCTAAGCGACATTTCCCATTTGGTCATCTCAAACGAGTGGCACTGCCGAAATTTTAAAAGGTATTTTGACTGACAGTAATCAATTGCCAGACAGCGGCAGATTGATTGAAAATTTACAATTCGGAGGTTATCAAAGTTATTCTCAAGTCAGAGTCGTGCATATCTGAGAAAAGGATTCGTTTAACATCCTTAGTTATCTTTACATTTTTGGAAACTCATTAACAAATCCAGGCGATTACCCAGCACTTTTCTTCGGGATATTCGAGAATACTAGGACTTAATGGAGTTTATACTGTCATTCATCGGCATTTGAAAAACATTTCGTATCTCAGTCCGATTTACCTTACGCGTAATAGTAAAACCATGGATTTTTGTAAAATTATGATAAAATCAATACAATTCAACCAAAATGACTTTTTTAACTATAGCATTGCTACAGCAGCATTAAACGTCGTACCATTCTCGAAATGTAAAGACATAAATAGTTAATGAACAAAGTGATCTACTTCAGTGGCGGATTATCCCTCAGGCAAACTAGGCAATTGCCTAGGGGCGCGAGGTTACAAGG
Source organism: Brachyopa scutellaris (assembly GCA_949775065.1). Taxonomy (NCBI): domain Eukaryota; kingdom Metazoa; phylum Arthropoda; class Insecta; order Diptera; family Syrphidae; genus Brachyopa; species Brachyopa scutellaris. The sequence goes on from OX459113.1 coordinate 78,160,091, forward strand.
GGCGTCTGCCCGAAGTTTTTTACAAAGAGACACACGCGCGAAACTTTTAAAAAATAACCAAAACAAATTAAAATGATTCTTCAATTCTAGAGATTCCGAATCGTGTCTTACATTCTTGAAGTTTACTACAACGCCTGTACATACATACATTCGGACACACGCTGGTCAGCTCGATCAGATGCTTGTAAAAGTCTGAAGGAATCATTACCGGAAATTTACAATGCCTTGAAAGCTTTCGAGAGCAATCCTGAGCAGAAGCGTTCTGCTGTTTGTGAAGCTAAAGGCATAAAACGACTAGAAACTGCTTTCATGATCGTGTTTTGGAGTTTTATTTTGGTTCATGTCAACAAAACCAACAAAAAATTACAGTCCGTTGATATTGATATTAGTAGGTACAGTTATACAAGTGTATGACACTCCGATTCAGATTATTTTAGCGGAAAGGGAAAACTTTAGTAAATACGGACAGCAAGCCTTTGAACTTTCATTAGTCAACGAATATGAGAAGGACACAAAGAGGATTCGAAAGAGGAAGGCCACTCCAGATGAATCTGCTGAAGATATTACTACTTTATTATCTGGCCGGGAAACATATAAAGTGACATGTTATCTAGTTATTATAGATTGACTTGTGGGTTGTGGTTGAACTTCAAAAGAGAAGAGAAGCATACCTACAGCAATTTAAATAGCAAATTGTTTAAGCAATTTGGTTGATTTGAACTCTGAAGAAGTTGAAAATAGAGCATGCATGTTGGTAACAATGTATTCTGATGATTTCGAAAAGTGCTTGGCTGATCCATCTTCGCTCTTATTTAACAACGCAACCAACGCAATTTTAAGTGGTCGCCGTGGCCGTGGTGGTTAGTGCGTTGGACTACTACGCCTGCTGCCCGGGTTCAATCCCAGCAAAACCCCTAAAAGTTTTTACACGGTACCAACTCTTTCAAATGTCTGCCAAGCAATCAAAGAGTATCATTTGTCATGAGAAGCTTCTCAACTCGCCGTTCGGAGTCGGCAAAAAACTGTAGGTCCCTTCCATTTCGTGGAAAAAAAAACACGCACAAACAAACGGTTGCGAGAAGCTAGGCGCCGGTTACATCGGTTGCAAAGTTTTGTGCATAAACAGTGAAATATGTAGGGGGGGGGGGGGGGGGCATGGTGCCCCCTGCAACTCCTCTACTTGTTCGCTGTTGAAATGGGAGGGAGTAGATGCGAGGTTGGATATATGCAAAGTTTTATTATATCGAATTTCATACTATTACTTTAGCTTATGCTCTAAAACTAATGGTTTTATTTATACGTTTTTGAGCATTAGATGGAGTAATAGTATTGCAGGATAACCTCATCCATTTTATTACTTGAGGTTTTGAGAAAACAAAACTATAAAATTTTAGTTTTTGAACATTTTATAAATTTCTTTTTTTCAAATTCTGAAAAGCTTAAAGTTTAAGTTAACTTTCAGTTTCTTTTCTTATTAGCTATGTAAGAATTAAAATTCTCAAAAACTAAAATTTATGAGTTTGTTTTCTCAAATTCTCAAGTACTATACATATCGAAATGGATAAAAGGGGTTTCGATGCCTAATTGAAATCCAATGTTTTTTTTAAATCCTATTTCTCCGACAAAAAAAAACTGTATTTATGGATGTGCGACAAGAGTCTTTAACTCAATTTGGGTCTTATGTCCCTTAAGTGGGACTTATTTTGGGTCTTTAATTCATATTCAAATGAGAACTAAGGCCACTTTCTAAAACTAACTAACGCCATATGGCTTTAGTTCTCATTTGAAAGTGAACTAACGCCATAAGTGGATTACATTTGAAAGTGAATAAACGCCATTATGGCGTGGGACACAATTACATGGGAATGGTTCTATCTCCTTTTTTTTTTTAAATACATAATTTGAAAATATGCAGTAGGTAGTTAATTTTAAAGCATTTTATATAAATAAAAAAAAAAAATTGAAAGAGAACTTAAAAATATTACATAAGGAAGGTATCAACGAGCCAAGAAATGAGGCTATAGTTCAATTTAAAACCAAAAACATACGTATACGTAAAATGTGGTTTTTGTGACTTAGACCAATTATGCTTTCCGTTGACGACGAAAATTGTACTCATACTTCTTTCATTACTGCTGTTGTTATTTAATTTAATCCAATCTTCACAACATGAACACATATTCGGTCATAAGCTTTCTTTGAATACCAAGGAGCGATCAAATGGCGTGACAAAATTGGCTAAGCTTGAACTCATCCTTTTGCATACAACCTAAAAGGGCACTTCTTTCGTGTTAAATTATATTAAATTGCAACAAAAACTGGTTTCATTATTTTTGCGCTCTCTAACCTCGTTTTTGTATTTTTCTGATGTCTAGCTGTGAATTTTCAAAGCATCTTTATCACACCCATCAACAATATTAATAACAAGCGGGTATACGACTGGTATTCCTTTGGTTTTCCCGCACATTCATACTCGTCCTCCTTCATGCGAAGCCTAAATACCATCGTAAAAGGGAACAGATTGCTTCATCAAAAGAACGGCATATTAGCCGGATTTTGGGGACGTATTTTTTTAATATATTTATTTTGTTAATGTTTGGTTGCCTTAAGAAAAATATACATAGAGCCTTATTCTTCACATAGAAGACATTTTATGTTATGAGACAAGTGGAAAGACTGATGTTTGTTTTGCAAGTTATCAGACCATGTAACTCTAATTTGATCATACATACGAGTACGTAAATCTGTTTCTTATTCGAGGAGTACACAATATCAAATGGCAGGAGGAATAGCAAGTCTACCGTGCAAGGTGCAAGCCAATTGAGGGTGAAATGAAGACTCCCGAACTTCGTCGTCGGAGACCCGAATTTTTTTTGCAGGTACAAATCTTATTTTGAAGAGATTTTATTTGTCCGGGAAAATCATGCCGTTCTTTCTTCTACATTACTCCACAGTGGTTTTTTCGGACATCCAATTCCCAATTCAATTTATATCTACAAACATCGAAAACACAAATACAATGGATGAGAATTTAAAAAATATAAAGGAAAGGTAGTGGGAGATAGTTTTAGTAGGTAGAAATATTGGTTGGACATATCCCTTCAGTGTCTTTGAAGATTTCCACTTTCTAAAAGATAAAATAATAATTAGTAATTAGATAAAGTACTCGTACATAGACATACATATTAAAGCATTCAATAGCCACCCATCTGAACTTTTAAACTTGATAGTTGTTATATCCGAAATGGCAGCGCTGTCATTCGCTGAAGTGTTGGTTTCGGTGGAAAAAAACACTCAAAAAGCGCAATGGGGCGCCGTTTAACTCAGGTGAGGTGACCCGTTTTTTTTTTGTAGTTTGAGATATTTATATCCACCCTGTGGAGCTTAAGAGGAGGATCAGTTCTGAAATCATCGTCTCGGATATCTTTTTGAGATTGTCGTAAAAATGCTTGCCCAGTATGCGTTGCTGGGCACAGAAAATTAATAAGCGACTCTAAATTTCATTTTCATCATTAAAATTTCGGCCACCACACTATGAACCCGTCGGTCGGTGAGAATTGGACGCACTATAGCTGTATAGGTATATCCATAGTGTCAACTTTGGGTGAAGTCCCAATTTTTTACCAAAGGTTTTATTACAGGCGCAGCAGGCTGTGTATGCTTTCTTGACCCGTAGTTCTATATTCTCCTTCCAACTAAGTTTTGGGTCGAGGACAATGCACAAATACTAAGTACTGAAGGATAGTGAGAATTTCCGTCCGATTAATTTGGAAAGATCAAAGGTTTATTCTTTGGTTTTGGTGGTAAAAAGCATGATTTCGGTTTTGCTTGGATTAACACCATGCCGTAGCTTGCGGCACAAGTACTTACTTTACCCAAAGCGTTCTCCGGGATTTCACTAATCGCAGAGAGAAACTTCCGCGATACTTAAATGACCACGTCAAACGTGTACGCAACCGCCTTGACCCCGTCATTGTCTAGGCGCACTAAGATCTTGTTCATGATCATTTGACATAGAAGAGGCGAGATAACACCACCCTGTGGGGTTCCTCTGCTTATGAATTTAGTTAAGTTACTATTTCCTAGGGATGCCCTGTTTTGATTAGCAATCTTGCGAGTGAAATCCGCAGCAGTTGATAATCAAGCAGTTTCTGTGCCTCGTTGGGAGCTCAATCGATCAAGATTATGGGTGGATATGTGGACTGAGGTCTCAATTTTTCGTCGTGGCTCTTTTTGGCGTCCTAAAATGGTAAATTTTGCGCAAAGACTTTGGTAGTTTACATACTCGTACATATATATACATATATATATGTATGTACATATGAATGCATTTGTTATTGTAGTACTGGAAGATTTGTAGTCGCGACTAAGAAGATATTTTACAGTGGTTTTGACTGCACATATTTATAGCAAATTTCATTAGGTTTTCAACGGTACTAATCTACGTACATCCTTTTAACAAAAAATATATATGCTGCATAGGTTCGCAAGTTATCAGTGCAATCCTGCACAGATGTTACATTATTTTTCGAATAATTTATGCATTTGTTAATCTAATTATTTGCTAATTTATTTATTTGTTCATTTATCTATTTGTTGTATTACTTTTCTGTTAATCTATTTATTTGTTAATTTATTTATATTGTAAATGGTCTTACAGAATGTTCGATTATTTTAAGAATTTAAAAAGATACGTCCTTTTTAGTTTTCGTTTCTATTTTATTTTATTTAAAACAAGTATACTTTACAATATGTATATTTCATTATATGCTGTATTATTTTCTATTAATTTAAGTATTTATTTTTTTATTTTTTATATATTTATTTATTTTTTTTTTTTTTATATTACTTCTCTGTCTATTTATTTTTAATTTATTAATATGCTATATTAGCTTTCTGCTAATTCATTTGATTTATTGTTATTTTATTTAATTTTTTTTTTTTTGTCTTTAATTGAGAGGTTTTCTCATTGTTTCCCTTCAAAACAAAATCCAATAAATAAATATTTAAAAATATTTTAGTTGAATATCATATCTCTGTATTGTAAATTGTGTGGTGACTTGATGAAACACAAATCTATCTATCTATCCATATCATATACTAAACCTCCAAATTTATATCATAAATATATATACCTTGCCTATCCACAGTTCGTTACAGAGTGATTGTTAATTTGATGTTATACTGGTGTATATGTAGATATATACTAAAATGTTTTCTTGTCTAGAAACTTTTCCTTTTAGTTAACAATGATTGCGAAATTTACCACCTACATACGAGTATGTAGAAATGTATGTAATGTATCTACCACATCCACTTGACACTGATAGTCACTGTTATCCCACTTCCAAGATTATTATTAATTCAATAACATCTAAATTGTACTAGTGTTGAAGAAGCAAATAGTCGTGTGTTCCTTTGTGTTTTTTTAATAATTAAACAAAAAGTAGGTAGCCATAGACATTGTACCACCATATCCTCATCCTGTCACAAATCACAGAGGCAAGCGTGATATTACATCCTGATATGCACGGGCATCAAGTGCTGTGGCCAAAATTCGCTTAGGTCGGCAAAATAAGAAAATAGATAAATGAATAAATAAAAAATAAACTGGCATAAATTACAAAAGCACATGGCGATGGCACGCACAATGGGAACAATGTTCAAACATAAATCCGTGTCCCGTACCGCGGAATTGATGCGTCAATGATAAATGAGCCCTTGAGCGGATATCCCTATGAGGGTCTCGTAGTTTAAATTTGTTTGTATTTGGGTACGTATGCGAGTGTTTTTATAATTGTGTGGTAAGCCCACAATTGCGAACTTTAAGACATTCATTTTAATTTGAGATGAAGATGATTAATTACACCCAGCAGTGGAATGAGGTACCAACGAAGGCCGACACACGCCAAATGTGATGCTTTGTTTAATCAATGCTTGAATATTGATAAGAAATATACCACTAACATTTAATATGACGCACGAGTATTTGTGTTTCACATACTGGTTATGTATTTAGGGTAGGGATTTATTCCAGATATTAATAGGCGCTTATAAATATGCGGGATAACACCCGCTAAACTTAATTAGTCGTTAAAAGTGCGTTGCCAAATGTTGACGTTTAAAAAGGAATATGTTTAAAATTGAGGTTTATATATATTTTCTGTTTAATTAAAAAATGGATTTGCAGGGGTTGCAAACCGTAACTGGATTATATGTACATATGTAATGTACATTATATACTTTGGATTGAAATCAGGAACACATTGCACAGTGGTAAAAGATTCCACCCAAAACCATTTAAGCTAACTGAGAACAAGCCAAAGTTAATATTAATGAGGAAAAAAAAATGATCCGTTAACTCAAGATCGTTTGATTTTCATCTCCAAAGTGATCGCATTGCAAGCCCATCGCATTTGAGTCTTAGTGCTCTGCAAGTAAGCGTCACTGGATTTTCCTTTTTTTCATCTATTCTCGTCAATGCAAATAATTTTTTTATAATGTTTTTCTTTAGTTATGATATGTGTAACTGTACAAGTGGTGGCACTATGAACGCACGATTTTTTTCATATAATGAACCAGTGAATCAGATCCCAAAATATTTGTATCCAAAACCGGGCCACCCTGTGGACCGTACCGCACCGTACCGTTATCTCGAAAACGTGACTTGATAGAGCAAAATGGGTTGCAGATTCGGAATCAGCTCCCCCAAATTACTCTAAAATAAATTGATTTTGGTTATATTTCAATCAATATTTTAGCGAACCGCCTTTGTTCGAAAGTGGAACCACTGTGCATTGAGACTTAGATATGTACATAGATTTCGATTTAAGAAAGCATAACCCTTACAGCAACCTGAACATTAGAAACCCCTTTTGTGGCAATTTACTAACAGAACTCAGTTGTTCACAAGAATTGTTATTTTTGCCTACAGAATGAACGGTAGTAGGATCAAAATAATATCTAAGTGGTTCAGAATTTGTACCACCCTCGCGAATAAGAATAAAGAACGGTGGTTCAAATTTTGAACCAGCTGCGCTATAAGCAGGTACCCACTATCCAACGAGAGTATTATTCAATATTAATATAATTTTTGCGTGTTGAAGCTAGTGTACACAGTGCCGTGCCGAAAAGTAAAAATGCTCCGACCAGCTCTCAAGCAGCTCTCGAGGGCAAACTCGCAAGTGGATCCAGTCTTGAGAGTAGCTCACGGAGAGTTGACTTTTCATGGCCGAATCACAATAGGGTGTTCTTTTTTTATAATCTAAACACGCTAAAGGGGATATGAAAACCCTTATAATGCTAACAAACAGCGCGAGCATATGAAGAACAAGAACAAGAGACAGACAGATCGGCGTAATGACAGGAAACTCAGATCTAAGGTTTCAACTAACTCTATGGGAGAGTATCTGTGTATTATATAAAGTTTTGCCCTTAGATACTTATGATTCACAGAAGTTTTTTTTCCAGATGTTTCATATTATTTGTTTGTGCTACCAATTTCTTCAGCCATACCACCATCCTACTGCTAGTGTAATGCCATCGCAGTAGGTTTTTGACATTATTTCTGAAACTGATCAACTTATTTTTATTTCGTGAGAAATAAATGTTTCGGTGACATCTGGATTTGAACCGTGAACCTTCAGCGTGACAAGCGACGACGACTACCACTAGTGCGGTCGCGCTTTGTCTGCTTGAAATGTGACCTCAGGCGTTAAGTTAACGTCTGATCGTGAATATCGTATAATATCGTAGGTGCGACTGTCCTGCTTTAAGGCACAAATATCTGGGAAGACATAACATACCTGGGCTGACTTCGCTTAGATCCATCGATTTCTTGAAAACACTGGAGTTTACAGACACATAGAGCATTTTTCATGAATCCACATTTGCTTTCTTTTACTTTTTCGTTCCCCATTATGAGCCCTTTACCCACAACCCCCCCACTCTCACAAACCAACCATCCAAGCGCGACCTCAACGCCCACTACTATGTCGTCTGTTTGATAGCTTCCTTCGAGGAAACATTAATACATAGCTTTCGTTAACCTAACTATACTCGCGCCAAATTATGCCGAAAGTTGTAGAGCCTTTTTTTAATTTTTTTCATTTTATAGAATATATTTGCTTGCTGATAATTGCTGTAAGTTCATTGCTCTAGCTCTCCTTCATTGCAAAAAAAAAGATTTTTAAAAAAAACCTGTCGGTCTGACAGACTGCTAAAAAATTGTTAAACCAAGTTTTTGTTTTTACAAAAGCAAAATTAAATGTATGTATTGTGTATTAAATAAACATCTGTTATATACATATTTATTATTGGTTTCTGATAAATCATTTCGCGACAGAAACAATAAAAAATGTAAAATTAACTGAATTCGCGAGACAGTTCTCGTACTCTGAAAACGAAATAAAAAAAAACTGAATACGAAATACAAAGGAACTGATAAAAGTATATACAGCCCAGTAAGTGCCACTTTCACTACTTCCAACCTGATAACTAGCAGAAGAAATACATCAAGTGGACACGGTTATGAGAGTACCTACTCATATCGCGACGCGATATTAAAATCTCGAAAATTTACTCTCAAATGGACAGCCACCCGAGAGTTACTAAAGTACACTCAAATGGACAGGCACCTTAAGGTACTCAGAAATAACCTCATTTATAACAGACGGCCGCGCCGCTGCGACGGGTTATTATATGTATATTAAGATATACTGGATGATTGAAGTTGATCCACTGGATTTTATGTTGAAATTGTTTTTCCATCTTGAAATGAATTCTTTTTAAAATAAAAGTTCTCTGTTATTTAATTCCATTGTCAAAAAACCAACTAATTAAAGTCTGAACCCCGTTTACATGCAGCATTTGCGTAGCTTTTGAATATTTGCAATTCGACTCAGGTATTCACTTCCACTGAATAGGAGAAAAGTGAAAATTTAACATTTTCTCGAGTGCTCGAAGTGCTTTACCTTCTTCTTTATATCATTATCCAAGAATTTGGTAGGTCATATTGCATGCTCCTTCTGCAGTGTTTTGTACCGTTTGAATTTGATCTGAAGTAGGCCCTTATTTCTAAGGTCGAAAACTCAATTTCTCAATTAAGATTTGATGTATTATACTATTAAGAAGTGGCAAATAATTACTCCATTTTTTGCGAAGGAGCTTATTTAAAATAATAATAATAGTGATATCTTGTACATACATACATATAGAAGTATGTGTATGTGATGACGGTGGTACTGGTAATTTGGCTAACAAATTTTCTCGAATAGGCAAGCGGTCTTGAAATACCTGAAATCAGTCTCATCTACTTCAAAGACCACATCAAACAGTTGTTCATCTCTTATAGAGATGATTAATCAGTTTGATATCCATCTCTACTGGGGTGCCGGGGCACAGATACTTTCCAAGGAATTGTAAAGCTGACGAATTCCCTAAAATAGGAACAACAATACCTACTCTATTCAAAGTACGCCCCTTTCTACTTACTATCACTTAAACTTGAGACATTCAATAAAATTAATGTCACATCTAACATAAAGTGGATCCACTGGGCTTGCCACCAAACAGATCTAGTCTGCACTGGATATTAATCGCTATAGCTACATTCTATCCCGAAAAAGACTACATATAAGGACGATTATTATTGGTCTCATCACATTACCTTCAGTAGAAGTTGCCAAGAGGCGAAAGAAATTCCAATACATACCCTCTGTTCATGCCTACCGCTTTCCTGTTGTATAGAATTACACCTAAGTGAATACTGCTTCAACGATTTTAGCACAAAAAGACGTTGGAAGTAGAGTAGGGTTACCAGATTGAAAATGACGAAAAGGGGGACATCGCTAGACAAAAATATGTTTTTGAAAAATATAACACCAGCGTAAAAAAAGTGAAGCAAAAAAGTTAAAGCAAATTAAACATGTCGCATATTCAGGACCTTTTTTACGTTGCACTGATTATATACACACTTTCTTTTTTATTCGCTTTTTCAGACATTTTAGGTACTATTAAACGCAAACGTAAATAATTTTGAAATAATTTGTAAACAAAAGCTGACAAAGGACACAAATCATAAACTGACAGATAAAGAAAAACTTTTGGGTGTGAAGTAGTATCTAGTTCATTGAGTGGATCCGTTCAGCTTTAAAAGGATTTCGAACTTCAAATGGATGTGCTTACAGAGAATATTTTTAAAAATATTTAATGAAAATATTTTAACAGTTTTAAATTGATTGCTCTCTTTTTGAATTTTACTTAATAAGGGTGACAGAGGTTTGTATGGGGGGGACAAACAGCATTTTGGTATGAAAAAGGGGGACTGTTCCCCCTAAAGGGGGACGTCTGGTAACTCTAAAGTAGAGTCCGACCAGAGGCCATTTTGTGGCCGAAGCCGAACTTCGGCTTTTTTGTCACCTTCGGCAGAAGCCGAAGCCGAATCTAGTGAATAAAGCTAGTTTAAAGTTTCTGCGGTGGGATGAATTGCAATTTCAAGCGCGAGTTTAGTCCAGAATATCTTAACGTAACAGCAAGTCTCTCCTCGGCGGAAATTATTTCCCCAACGTATCTCAACCACACAGGATGAGTTCATAATTATTGTAAAAATCGGTCCTTCATAATTTTTTTCAAAAAGTTTTGAAAATGTTGAGAGTACGAAATAGGTCTGTATTGGCGCATGGATTTTGGATTACCTTTTTTGAATACAGCAACTCTTAGCACAGATAGAAAATTCCTAAAATGTCAGTTGTGATACTTTCAGATGTACATGAGTATTTATCGTCGAGACTGTTTATTCGCTGATACATTTCAAGCGTGCTTACAGGCTTAAAAGCGAAACTATTAATTTGGAAAGTGCCATCAACTAAGTTCGGATATAGGTGGCACATTATTTTCGGGGGCACAATGTTTCAGATGCCAACCGAAACAAAATAATTGTAGTTAAGAATGTCTTTCGTGTTCGAAACTAAATTATTTTCCATTTCAATATTGAAGACACCATCTCAACTCTTTTCTCTTTTAAGGATATTGTTAATAATTGTCCACTATGTCCACTGTAGCTTCAATATAAACACACATCAGCTTGTAACTGCACTTCTACAACAGAATTATTTGTCTCTTTTATCATTTTAGCATTAAATCTAAATGTACTCTCAAAACTATGATTTTTGATATTTATACTTATACATTATACTACATACTTAAAAAGTATGTATTTCATCGTTTTTTTTCGTCGGAGGCTGTGTAAATGCCCGAATAACTCAATCCAGTGTTCAGTTTCATAGTAATTTTATCTAATTTGGACAAAACTGAGCGTCCGCAGAGCCGTGTTTATCAATTCACAGCCTTTTTTTTGTTTTTTAGTCAATGTTTCTATGGAAACACCCATATGGGTAAACTGAGACTTGTGACGGAAAACGAGATGTTCCTACCTCACGAAGATATGATCTCATTTATCCTCAAAGCCTTCTTAGGACCACAGGATTCCCTAAGCGAACAATGAGTCATGAGGTAGGTTGTCCTAATCAGCAGAGTGCGGGTTGGCATGCTTGCATTTGCACGAATACTAGCTCGTCGTTGGGGTGGGATCTTGCACCTTGCTATCGGACTGCCGTACATATTTACATGCCAAAAAAAAATAAAAAAAAATCTCATTCTATCATCATCTTGGATTCAAAAGCAAATCGGGTTAATCTGGGTTAATCTTTCATTGGGAAACCCAAAGGTGGAATTGGTTTCCAGAGTGTCTCCCTCCCTCCATTCACTACCCTAAAAGGAATAGGAACAACCGTGGTTAACGCGCCACTCAAAACATAAATGCGCTAACCCCAAATTCAATGATGACCAGTCATCTATGACTCGATCATTATAGTATCTCTATACCTACACACACACACACACACACACACACACACTTCCCGACAGCACTTAAATTTTTCAACACTTCATTATAAAAATCCTAAATTCCAATCAAAAGAAATAAACATTTCATAAACTTTAAAATTGTTAACAAATCCGTTATTATTTTATTACTAAATTCATTCAGATCAAAAAAAAATAAAAAAAATAAAACAAATTCATATACGAGTATGTATTAATATGAGATTAAAAAAAAAGATGAAAACAAACTTCTATATACAAGTTAGGTTAAATTGCAATAATATTAATTCAATTTCAACTAATCGCATGTAAGTATTGCATAGGTTTAGGGTGCATGTAAACACTGACCTCAAATGAAAATAAAAAAAAACAATGGTAACCGAATTGGGAAAAAAAATGTAAACTTAGACCGTTCAAACCGAAATGTCAAAAAAAATCAAACCAAATCAGACTCACCGGCTATATAAGAAAATATCCAACAATGTTGTGCACAGCATTCCTGGGTCTCGGTGACTAGCCTATAAATTTCACTGAATAAAAATGGAAACAAAAATATCTTTGCGTATTTGAACGATTATATGTTAGTATGTATGTAATTCATTAATTAGATCATTAAAAAAAAACTAAAGAAAGAACTCAAAATAATAAAAGGGTAACAATTTAAAAAAATTAAAACCTAATCTTGCATGAAGTGCATTGCTGTTTCAAATACAGGTTGACAGGTATATTGAGGTGTGACGTCATCTTTGGTGACCAGGTGCTCTGGTTCTGCTGCGGGTGGATCTCTCTCGGTGGGTTCCCTCGGTGGCTGATGGTGTATTTTGTTCAGCAGTATCTCCCTTCTGCAGTTGTTTGGTGTCCGTATTGCTCCTTTTGCTGGCGATGTATTTCGGCAAGGTGTTGTGCCTGGTATGTGATTCTCCAGCTTTGACGGATAGCCAATCACGTTGTAAGTACGGCGTGTGGCTTTTTGAAGCTAGAGGTGGCGGGGCTTCGACTTTCGGCAGTGCAGTGCTGGAAGCACTTGTTTTAACCAACACCCAGCTTACTTACGATGCGTTGAACTATGATAGTGGTGGGCAAGTATGCCGCTGATCACGTGCACTGTACGGGTCTTTGAGATCTTTGCCTGGATGGTTTACAGGTCAAGACGGTGTTCTTTATTTGGTGTACAATCACTCATCGAAGACGTACAGTTGGATTTTTTTTTTTTTTTGAGCGCAGTGCTGATCCTATCGCCACTGCTCTTGCTGTTGGTGTGGTGGGGTGGACTTTGCACTGTATATTATATGACGTACATGTGGGTGGTTTACCACTTTTTAATTAGCAAATTAATGTTATTAATTAAATTACAACTAGTTAACTACTTAAAAGACACCAATGCGGTGTTACAAAGAAAAATGTATGACTTTAGCAGTTCTCTAAGTGAGATCGCTTTAGTTCAATTTTTCCACCCACCATCCACGAAGGTTAAAATCGGAAGAGAGCCCGATAGCCATTCGAAGAAGGTAGCTAGCCGGCTGAATCACTAACGTGAAGTTATATGCAGCTGTTTTGCACTGCGAGCATGACCCATGTATGGAAACGCATACCTGCACGGAATTCCGTGTCTGTGTTAAATGTATTTTATAATTCGATGTTATTATTTGTTTTGTGTATGAAACAAAGATTTTAATAAAAAGATTTTTAGCAATCATTACAATTGAGTGATTGCAATGTCCCCTACAAATCTTTTCAGTTACTTGAGTGAAAGAAAATGAAATGAAAAAAAAAAGGGGACATATGTAATTAAGTGAAAGTCGACCCACGCCTGAGACTATTTTAACTACAGTTCTTTACTATTTGCGAATATCTTTTACATGTATAATTCCTAAAGGATTTCCTTTCATATCTTCAAGTTCATAAAGGTTATTACCGGCGATATTCTTTACCTTAGCTGGGATAAATTTTGGACACAGCTTTGCATTTCTCTTTTTCGAAGCATCGCTCAGGACAAAGTTTCGTTTTAAAACATTCTGTCCAATAGCGTACTGAAATTGTCTGCTCCTGAGATTGTAAGATCTTTCGTAAGTCTTATGTGCCTGTGCTAGGGATTCTTTGATATTGGCATGAATCATGTTCATTTTTACCGATTTCGGTATGATATCAAATTCGGAATTGTTTAAACCATTTAGCTTTTTCATTAAGTTGTAATCCGAACCATGTTCTATTTTACACTGCCCGAATAAAGCTTCGTGTGGCGAAGTGCCTGTTGCAGAGTGAACGGTTGATCGCAGCGCGCTAACGATTGAGGTCAGGTGTTTGTCCCAGTTGGATTGGTCAGATCCAATATATGATCGGATGGCAGCGAGAATAGAACGATTTACTCGTTCACTAGCATTTGCCTGAGGCGAATAAGATGCGGTTCTAATATGTCTTGTGCCATACGCTGCAAGGAATTTAGCAAACTCTTTGCTGGTAAATTGTTTCCCATTATCCGATAAAAGCGATTCCGGTACTCCAAATATCGAAAACACTTGTTCTTCTAGAAATCGTATAGCAGCTTCACTAGTAGCTTTTCTAATCGCTTGGACTAGGACAAATTTCGTCAGCTGGTCTAAACACACAATCATAAAACAGTTTCCTTTCTTCGACCTTGGATAAGGACCAAGAAAGTCTATGAAAATATGCTGAAAAGGTCTGTCAACTATAAATGCCTGTCCCATTGGAGGTCTAAGAACTGAGTTCGGTGCTTTTGAAGCTTTGCAAACATTGCATTCCCTAATAAACGTCTTGACTTGAGCCGCCATATTAGGCCAGTAAAATCGTTTACGAAGACGATATAGTGTTTTCGCGATTCCACCGTGCGCTGCACGAGGAGGATCATGAGCCAGAAGGATAAGACGGTTGGTTAGGGATGATGGAATCCAGAGTTTCCAGACTTGGTCATCTTCTCTGGGATTCCCTGTACAGTGCTTGTCCTTCTTGTATACAAAACCTTCTGTAACTTGAAGGTCAGGTAGCTGGATTTTATTGTTCCCGATTGTTTGAATCAATCTTACATATTCATCAGACTTGAAAGACGGATCTGTAAGATCAACTTGCAGAACATCGACCGAGCCCGCATTGCAGGCTTTATCAGTTGCAATATCATCAACGGCATATACCCGAGACAGTGCATCTGGCACAACATGCTGCGATCCCTTCCGATGCTCTATACTAAATGAAAAACGTTGGAGCTTCAAACTCCACCGGGCAAGACGTCCATTAAGATCCTTCTGGTTCATGAGCCATCTCAGGCTCGCATGATCTGTCACTATTTTGAACTCTTGTCCTTCGACATAGGAACGAAATTTCTCAACGCCTAGGACAGCTGCCAAGCATTCCAACTCCGTCACGCTATAATTGCGTTGAGCGGAGTTAAGCTTATGTGAGTAATAGTAGATTGGCTTCTCTAAGCCCTCTTCATCCACTTGACATAAAACGCATCCAATACCAGTAGTTGAAGCATCACACAGAATTATGAATGGTTTTTTGAAGTCTGGGTTAACTAAAACCGGTGCAGATGTTAGTGCAACTTTTAGCTGCTCAAAGGCAGCTAACGCTTCCGGACTAAAAACAAAGAATTTCGATTTCTTGAGAGTATCTGTAATAGGGGTGGCAAGAGAAGAATAATCCTTCACAAACCTTCTGTACCATCCCGACAGACCCAAAAATCTTCGAACTTGTCGAGGTGATTTTGGTACAGGAAAATCTCGAATCGCGGACACTTTATCTGGATTGGTCTTGAGGCATCCTCCACCTACTATATATCCTAGATACTGAAGTTCTATAGAACAAAATCTTGACTTAGCAATGTTAATTGTCAGTCCTGCAGTTTTCAACCGTGAAGCTACTGAACTAAGTAAATTCAAATGCTCTTCGAACGTCGCTGAAATTATCAACAAATCATCCAAGTAAACAAAGATGTTCTGTTTCAATTCATGAGGTACCACTTTGTCCATAAGTCTGCACATGCGCTGAGCAGCATTGCAGAGGCCAAAGGGCATTACCTTGAATTGGTACAGGGGTCTGCCAGGGACCGTAAACGCAGTCTTCTCCCGAGATGATTTCTCCAAAGGAATTTGCCAAAATGCATCTTTCAGATCCACACTTGATATGAAGTGTGTCTCCGAAAGACGACTTAGCAACCCCTCAATATGAGGAAGTGGATAGGCGTCCTTTTTAGTCACTTGGTTAACCTTTCTTGAGTCTAAACATAGGCGATTTTTCCCGGGCTTACGAACCAAGACTACTGGAGAATTCCAAGGACTAGTACTCTCTTCAATGACATTCATTGCGAGCATTCTATCCAACTCCTCATACATAAGATTTTGTACTGCTGGAGAAACGGGATAATGTCTTTGTTTAATGGCCGCAGCATTGCCTGTGTCAATGCAATGTTCTTCAAGTGTGGTTTTTCCAAGCCCAGATTTAGCGTAGGATGGAAACAACCTTATGACATTTTCTAATTCCTTGGATTGTATTGTTGACAATTCGTGGGCGTTCGAGTCGCTTGAATTGTGCAGTGATCCGGACGACACTTCCGAAATTAGTTGAGGAGCAATCTCAAAAAGTTTCCAGAAGTTAACCCCCAGATACAACTGCTGGTCTAACGATGGGACTAAGAAAAGCAATATCTCTTTTGTGATACCTTTATAAGTAATCTGCGTGGTGAACTCACCAACAATGGGTTGTGATTGCCCACTCGCGGTTTTTACTTTGGAAACGAAAGGTCTAAATGACCTGCCCGAATCTTTCATCATCTCCAAACATCCGTTTCCTAAACAACTTATGCTTGCCCCACTGTCTAAGAGACCTAGCATTGGTTTACCGAGGATCGAAACTCTAGCATAAGGTCTTGGATCTTCAGAGCTGCAAAGGCAAGTGGCACTAATTGCTTTATGAGTGTCTCGTTTGCTTTTAAAGCGTTGTCGAAGTTTGAGAATGTGGTTTGGAAGTTTGGTGTTGAAGATTCGACATCGCACATCATAGTAATTAAGCAAACGCTCGTAAAGAGATCTAGTTTTTTTCTTAAGTGCTGGCGAATCAACAATGTTACGTGGTCTTTTTAAAAGGGTCACATTTGGGTTTTTATTTGGTAAGTCAGGTGGTAGATATGGTACGTCAGGTGAATGCATAAGTGAAGTCTTCGAATTTGACTTACTTACATACGTTCCGGGTTCTTTACTGGAGGGCAAAACTCCCCGGTCTTTGGATCGCCCCGTTTGCGGTTTTCCGAACACTTGGAACATTTTGGTGTGGTTGTGTTTTCTAAGCCACACTTGTAGCAAAACAGACTACGTTGTGGGCTGGGACATTGGATAAAGGAATGTCCCTTGATTTTGCAATTCCAGCAAGTATATTGACATGAGTTTCGTTGTGGATATAAGACATCTAAAGCATCAACATCAAGACTGTCTTCATGATTGGGTGAAACTTCTATCTCATTGATCTGTCTTCTGAAGTTAGTTTGGGGAAATGTCTTCGCACGAATACTATCGCTTTGGTTAGCGTGTTTCTCGATAGTTCGGCAAACGTAAACCATTTCCGGAAGGCTATGAGTACTAAATGTAATTAGTAGCTCTCCAGTACGACGCTTAACATTTTGCTTTATTAGATCAATAAGCTCTCTGGGTGTTTTAGGACTATGAAGACGTGCGTTCATTATTAATAGTGCATTGTAAAAGTCATCAAAACTTTCACTTGGTCCTTGCCGTCTATCGAACATTTTCCTAGAAAGCTCTGAGTCTGTTTCGAGACTCCTGTATTGTTCAATAAGTGCCATTTGAAGGGTGTGCCAATTTGCTACTGGATTCGATTTCACGTACATCCAGTACCAACTTTCTACCTGTCCCGCGACAAATAGATGGAAGTGGAGGAAGATATCTTCCCAGGTAACATGATAGCATACTTTAAGTCGGTTAAGACGGAAAAGAAAATCATCTATTGTCATTCGCTGGTTATCAAATTTTAAGCCCCATTTCTGGAATTCGACTGTTCGACTTGAAGTACCTGAAGGTATATTTCGATCACTCGAACCCGCTGAATTCAAATTCATTGCATTCAGCTGACTTAGAAAATTTTGCAAGTTCTCACTTAACTGATGGGACTCATTTTGATCAATGTTGATATTATTTACTCCCTGCTCATTGTCAGGAACTCTTGAGTCTCTGTTGACAGTACTCTGCTCTTGTTGACGACGTATGACGTCATACTCGTCGGTGATGTCTTGTGGAGTTGGAGCTCCAAGAATCTCACGAATTGTGGTGGCTACTTCTTGTCGAATACTCAATCTGTCTTTCTCAAACTCCTCGCGCCTAGCTCGTAAGTCTTCAGATCTATTTAGACCTATAGAAGCTGTAACAACTTCTTTAATATATGACGATAACCTATCGTTTGAAATCACTGGTTGGCTAGTGGAAGGTTGCATAATGGAAGGAGCTTCCAACCTATTTGTCTGCTGAGTATCAACAAATCGGTCATTTTGCGAGTTCGAAGATCGAGGTAAGTTATTTGAAGGTGTTGCCATTTGGGTTCTTGAAGTTTGACTTTCACCAAATGTAACTGAAGTGTTAGGGTAACGACCTTGATTCCTGCGATTTGAACGTAAATCGTATGGATTTGGGTTGGGTTGCCCTGGAGTTTTTGGAGGCATAATAAGGTTTATAAAAGGTTCTTAAATCTTAATCAAATTTCAAAATCAAAAATAACAAAAGTAACTTCAAATAAAAAAATAGGAATAAAATATATATATCAAAATATTAAACGGATAAGAAAATCAATCAAACTAAAAACGATATGTTCTTCAATATAATATCTACTGTAATCAATAAAATAGTACATGTGTGCATGGAAAAGTGGTGTGTGATTTGTGTGAATGTATCGGTGACTCAAAAATGAAACTTTCAGATTATAATTTGCTAAAGAATGATAGTATTGTAGTTATCGGAGTCTTGTGAGAATTAAAACCGAACGCAAGCATTAGAGAACTCGATCCTTTGAACTGTATTCTCCTGGTCGATCGAAAGATGATTAATAAGTAAATTGGAGCTACGATCTAGACCTTATAACAATTGTGATTGTTGTGGGATAAGATTGCTGAAACAGAACTCAGGCGCTTCAGACAGAGAAGTGGTTTCTTAAGAACCGATATCTCCCGGTCGTCTGACGAACTCCTTCAAACAAAAGCTTAATTTAAGTTTGCAGATATTCAGAAGTCAATGCTACAAATGGATAAGTAAATTCAACTCAATCCCGGTTATTCAACTAACTGAATACACAAAGCTGTTTCACATCAGTGGAGAACTGTTCGCTGTAGTCAAAGAAGTGGTATCTAGATACTTGTATCTCGAGACGAATACTTGACTGCACTGAATAAATATCAAAAATGATTCTTTAATCTTCATCCCAAACAACAAGGCAATATGTTAGTTATCAGTGATTCATGCAATGACAGTCTACAACTGTGTCACGAAAACTGATAGTCAGATTGATTGACTGAAATCTTGCAAAAAAAAAAAATGATCGTATCGAGCCCCACGTTGGGCGCCACCTGTGTGACGGAAAACGAGATGTTCCTACCTCACGAAGATATGATCTCATTTATCCTCAAAGCCTTCTTAGGACCACAGGATTCCCTAAGCGAACAATGAGTCATGAGGTAGGTTGTCCTAATCAGCAGAGTGCGGGTTGGCATGCTTGCATTTGCACGAATACTAGCTCGTCGTTGGGGTGGGATCTTGCACCTTGCTATCGGACTGCCGTACATATTTACATGCCAAAAAAAAATAAAAAAAAATCTCATTCTATCATCATCTTGGATTCAAAAGCAAATCGGGTTAATCTGGGTTAATCTTTCATTGGGAAACCCAAAGGTGGAATTGGTTTCCAGAGTGTCTCCCTCCCTCCATTCACTACCCTAAAAGGAATAGGAACAACCGTGGTTAACGCGCCACTCAAAACATAAATGCGCTAACCCCAAATTCAATGATGACCAGTCATCTATGACTCGATCATTATAGTATCTCTATACCTACACACACACACACACACACACACACTTCCCGACAGCACTTAAATTTTTCAACACTTCATTATAAAAATCCTAAATTCCAATCAAAAGAAATAAACATTTCATAAACTTTAAAATTGTTAACAAATCCGTTATTATTTTATTACTAAATTCATTCAGATCAAAAAAAAATAAAAAAAATAAAACAAATTCATATACGAGTATGTATTAATATGAGATTAAAAAAAAAGATGAAAACAAACTTCTATATACAAGTTAGGTTAAATTGCAATAATATTAATTCAATTTCAACTAATCGCATGTAAGTATTGCATAGGTTTAGGGTGCATGTAAACACTGACCTCAAATGAAAATAAAAAAAAACAATGGTAACCGAATTGGGAAAAAAAATGTAAACTTAGACCGTTCAAACCGAAATGTCAAAAAAAATCAAACCAAATCAGACTCACCGGCTATATAAGAAAATATCCAACAATGTTGTGCACAGCATTCCTGGGTCTCGGTGACTAGCCTATAAATTTGAATTGAATTTCCGTGTGAACGGAATCACCTCCTACTTAACTTCTCTAAATGTCAATGTTTCAGTCTATTCAGATCTAATGTTCCTATTATGTATCAATACCTTATAAATTCTAATCCTCTTACTAGAGTAACTTATACGAAAGACCTTGGTATCATTCTCGATCACCAACTAAATTTCAGAGAACATACGGATTATGTAGTCTGTAAAGCTAAAGCGTTGCTTGGTTTCCTAAAAAGAAATTCCAAACATTTTTCCGATCCATATACCTTAAAGGCGTTGTATGTATCTCTGGTAAGATCCAACTTATAGTATGGCACAATAATATGGAATTCATGCTATGAGACTCATTCTAAAAGAATCGAGAGAGTACAGAGAAACTTCACGCGGCTTATGATAAAACAGCTAAATTGGCGTGTAGACATGCCAGCTTACAATTCCAGGTGTCTGTTAATAAGTATCAGTAGTCTTGAATGTCGTTGTAAGTACTTTTCCAACATGTTCGTAAGAGACCTGATTCACTATCAAATTCGTTGTCCTAAATTATTGTCATTGCTTGAGTTTTACTCACCGTATCGTTGTCTTCGTAGTTATTTCCACGTTCGGGAAAATAATAATATGACTAATTACGCTCGTAATGAGCCAATTGTGAGATGTATCAGAGACGCCAACTCTATGATAAGGTCTATAGATTTATTTTTGGATTGTTCCAGAGCAACTTTTAAAGACAAACTTCTTTTTCTTTTAAACCAACACTAAAATCATAATTTTTTTATTATAATAATATGCTATCTCTTATTTCATACCTAGTTTCTTACTGTTATCTTTCTTCATTTAATATATGTACATAATTCTAGTTAGTCTGTAAGAGGTTTATAATCTAATAGATGAAGCAATAAATAAATAAATAAATAAATACATAAATAAAAATATTTATCAGGATCACCGTCACGAAAAGAAGCTTTTACTTTTTGCCGCAAGGTGCCAGTAGGTTTTGGTGATTGTCAGCTGTTCACTCGAAGTAGAAATATAGTTTCGCGAATGTCCGCAAAAAAAAAAAGGAATTAGCGTGATCTTCACAAGAAAGTTTGGGGAAAAGGAAGCAAAATAAAATGACGACGTAGAAGTTAAGCGCTTTTCTTTTTTGAACTCGAATTAAATATATGTAAATTAAATTTGTTATGGGCACCGTAGCGGAAGTGGTTAGTGCGTCGGACTACTGAGCCAGCGGTCTTGGGTTCGAATCCCGCCGCAAACACCTAAACAGTTTTTCACAGTGCCCACCTCTTCCGAACGCCTGACAAGCATTCAAGAGTATCATTTGTCATGTAAAGCTTCCCAACTCGCCGTTCGGAGACGGCAGAAAACTGTAGGTCCCTTCCATTCGTGCAAAAATATAACGCGCACACACAAATGGTTGCGGGAAGCTAGGCTTGATTCTACCTAGGACTGCTGAAGCCAAATATTATTATTAAATTAAATATGTTCAGTCTGTTTTATTTGGAACTCATTTAAATATAGCGACTAGCGAGTCCGACAATCATCGCTATAAGGTAGTCATTTTATTCCTAAACCGTAAACGGTTGTAAGGTTTCTACATGCGAGATTTTTCGCACTGGTACCTACACTAGTAACTAGTATTTTTTTGGTGGTTGATTTTTTGATTCGCATGTTTGTGGGTGGTTACAATTTCTTTGAATTTGTTCAATCTTGTTTACCGAAAAGTATATTTGCTGTCAAATAACGGAACTCCATCACTGCCGGAATGTAGGATGCCTGTCGCTCCTCTAAACTTTAAGGACACTATACACAATGATGCAGAATATAAAAAACAAAATACCTGCTTTTGAATGGTGTCTACTGAAGGTAAAGAAATCAAATGTGTTGGTGTAATCACTTCCTACGATATACCTTTTGAATAACAAGAACTAGAATCAGTTCGAAGTAATTTGCCGCTTTCTTTAAATATCTTGTGTAAGAGCAGTAGATATCGAGACTGCCACAGAAGTTGCAAAAGAATTTTCTCTCTTGCTGTACGCTGTCGATTTTCTCTGTTTCCATTAGATGCACCTGTTATTTCACCGATACTAATTTGTCCATTTGATTTGATGCGGCGCAAGCGATCTTCCTCTTCTGCGTTTTCTGGTGGCCGTGATTTCTTGGTATCGGTGTATATATTGTGCAGAATCGCGCATACTGTTATTATTTTCTGCGCTGTCTTCATACGCATACCATATGCCAAAACTGGAAATCGACGTTTCCAAACACATAGAATTCCTTTTTTTTACCGTGGCTGTGGGTGCTGCAATTCGTCCACCACCAATTGAAGAACGAAGTGAAATGTAGTTTTCGACAACCGAAAACGCCGGTAAAAAATTCACATCGTCCCAATTATTTAGTGTACTCCGTTGTGGCATGGTAGATGCGGCCGGCGGTTAAATCCATGAACTTCGATTCCTTCATCGTTTTCGACGTCATCGAAATCGCGAAATAAATTTTCACCGCCAAAAATTAAATCCATTTTATCAATGTACACGAAATACAATAAATTAATAACAAATTATAGAATGCATTCAAGAAAATATCAATATCGAGTACTATTTTTGTTATGAAGAAATTAAATTTACTTTTTTCAGGTATTAACGCTACTAGTCCGGCAATTTTAAGGGGCCAGCTGGTACCGAGTATTAGCTAGTACTCGGTACCAAATTCAGGGAGCTAGGTAGTTAGTACCTGGTGAAGAAATGACTTAGTACCGATTTGAGTACTAGCATTTGGTCTAGACCCCAGTATTAGGGCTAGTACTCTGTCAAGAAATCGGCCGTAAAACTAATATTTTTTTTTTAATACTTTTTAAATTAAAAAAAAAACCCTCAATATAAATCTGAAAAAATTCAGCTCCCTCCAAATTTCCAGAACTCAATTATCTTCAGAGAATTAAAACGAACGTGCATTTTTACGTTGTCTATGTCGTTTTCAATCTCTCGCGGAATCTTCACCATAGTCTAACCACTCACAGAGTAAAGCACTAATAATAGCCTGTAGAAAAGGAAACGCGTTTCTAAATTGACCCAAGCAAGGCTGTAATTAAAAATACGCACACCCGACCCGACACGCGACAGAAGGTACAAATGCAAAGTCCCACATCGACCGCATTTGTTTTTTTTAGGTTCTTCTTTTTTTTCAGTTAATTGTAAGTAGCCATTTATATTAAGATATACGAGTATCTGTATACACAATTCAATTAAAATGTAGGCACATTAGATACTATCAACGAATATATAATTTTCTTTGTCGAAAAAAGAAACTTGTACAGTGTGATGTAGGACGTAGCGAATTTAAAAAAGTAAAATCTTAAACCTATAGCTGTAGGTAGTCCCTATTGTTTGGTTGTGCTTTGTCTTAGTTTGAAAAAAAAATCAATAATCACTTTTACTTGCTAAATGTTCGTGTCAATTAGTTGGATATCGGATCAGATAGTGCAACACTTGCAAGACCGTCACGCATTTCTGGTCGACCTAAAGAGAACCGCATCAGAAAGCGTGCCAAGTGGAGAGTAACTTTCCGGTTAGAATGTCACAACATTAATCTTAATCTCAGTTTTAAAAAGAAAAGAAAAATATTATCTACCATCTAATGAAAACAATTAATTTATTCAAGCAGAAGTTCCGTAATTCAAGTCCTACATAATTTAATTAATCACCCCAAACATTCCCATACCTACACATTTCGAAATTAAGTAAAATCCTATGTACATACATAAATTCAACATTTTTAAACATATGGAACAGCTTGTTTTAAAGTACTACATTAAGGTAAATTAACTCATTTTACCCACTACACCCCAGTCCCCCCCCACACACAACAGTTTACCATTGTATAGATTGCACTCGCATAGCTTCCCTTGCGAACGTTCCTCCAAAAGCAACAAGAGTGCAGAATAGCCATGTCCATGGACATATGTATGTGGACAAAATCTATTTAATTATGTGTTCAAGTCCACTGTAATGGAATATGTGCTCGTAGTATGTAATCCCAATGAACAGGTGCAGCAAACTAGTACAATCCAACTAACGGCAGCACGACAGCAGTTGTTAATGTAAATGTTTCATGTATTTGGAAACTATTCACTAACGGTTACGAAAATGGATATAACGAACAATCCGATATCTGTCTCTTAGATTACGCCACAAACTCATTCCAACCCATTCTTCTTAACTCGGTAGACGAACAACAAGTTAGCCGGACGAGCAAAGATTACACCACCAACGAATCACATCTCGTTTTGTATCGAATTGATTTGAGAATACGTTTCACTTCATTTCGATTACACGTCAAGGCAGTTTTGTAAATACGGTTTAAATAGCAACTGACACGAGATACGTAGTCACCGCCCGCCGGTGGATAAGATTTCGAACAACTTCAGTGTTCAGTCCTCGGATACGCACTCACAACTAAAATACTCGGTGGATATTTGTAACTTCCGTAGCCGCAAAGTTATCAATGAAATGTAAATAAACAAACTTCAATGCGCATGATGAGTTGCAAAGGAGCAACAGTCATGTGCAGGGAATGGGCAACTTTTATATCCGTTTCGTGTCGATATTTGAAATTGAAGCCTTAACATAGGAAAAAATCAACGCAGTTGTATAGGTACTTGCATAGGAATACCTTCACGTTCGTGTTGAATTCATAAATATCAGATTTGCAAACGTCATGGAGAAAGTCATTCGTTTTTCATCTTTTCATGGACTTACCCAGATTTCTATAAAATATCTTAAGCTTTCATCGGAAGCACAATGCTGTGTAGTCATAACGTAAAAGATTTTTCAACATCAGGCACTACATCTAATGTTGTCGTTAGACTGTCACGAGATATTCCAAGGAACTGAAATTATTAACTTTGACAATCTTTGCGCCTAGCAGTTTTGTTTTTTTTTTTTGGCTAAACAATGTGTTTCGTAACAATTCGAATACCTGACTTCAAATTACCAACGTCAACAGAACTCTTTAAAAAAAGAACGCGGATGATCGGTAGAATGCGTCGGCGAGGTAGAAGAAACAGAGGTATCCACCGTAGCCTGGAAAGATAGTAAAATTGTCACTCTCGCTTCTAGTTTTGTTGGAGAGATACCGATATCGTATGTTCGACGCTATGATAAGCCAAACAAAAGGTATGACACCATCGAACGACCCCCACATAGTTGGCGAATACAACCGCCACATGGGTGGGGTCGATATGATCGACAGCATCATTGGTCGATATGTATATAGCCATGAGAAGAAAACCAAAAAGTGCTCAAAATAAGGTTTGAGCCAAAATATTCATCAGGCTATAAAATACGAGTACGTTAAGCAGCCAATATACTTTCAGGATCAATGCTCAAATCTCAATGTGGTTGCACTGGGTAATAAAGGTTTTTATGCATTATTACATAACATTGTAATAGCACTGTACAGCCAAAAACATTTCGAAGTTTTCGGTAACAATTGAAGGATCTCTGAACATGGGCAGAGACTAGTGGAGCTAAAAGAGGTAACAGATCTTACGTCGTTGACTCAAATATTTGGGTCCTATTTTGGGGTTGTAGCGCCATTTCCTTCATTTGCTGAAAAAAGAGCGTACAATTTTTTCATCACATCTTCAGCTACTGGCCCTTTAGCTCCTCGATCCCGTTTAAAGTCACTTCCTCTTCAATAGGCCTTCCTAAATATTACGCATTGCACTAAGATCAAATTTTAATTCACCTGCTATTTGAAAACTCTTGAATATGTTCTCTTTCGAATCGACCAAAAATCTTTTTCCAATTTCCCCACAAAATTTTGCGATTGCCCTGAATCTTTTCACGTATCTAGGGGCACTTTCATTTTCAATGAGGAGCAAGACAATTCTTTGGGAAAAGCACGCATTTTAGCACATGCAATATTCAACAGACTAAGTAAGTATGACCAGTATGTCACGGAATATGAAGCTAGATGAAAAAAACGCGTTCAATTATGTGAATTTTCACAAGAGAGAAAACCTGCCCTTATAAGTACGTGTGGACACTAACATTTTTTTCCTGTGAGCAGGGACAAATCGTATAGTTAAAAGGAAAGTGCACAGCAACTCTGACAAATATCACCAAAAAGGCAAAAAAGGTAGTGTGGAATAAAAAAGGCGAAATATGAGTAGAAAAGGCAGTCAACAAAATCTGTTCCCTGGGTTATAGCACATTGTGACATAAATGTCACAAAACCTTTTCTAAAAAATTAATAAAATTTTGTTATTGGAACGTGTTTCATCAATTTCTTTAATTTTTTTTAATTTTTTCAAACGGTTCAAATAATGTTTAAAGTTATGCATTATAGGGTCCTTTTACGGACTTACGGAACAGTCGATGTTTTTTTTTAATAACTTTTAAATGAAACACCTTTTTCTTATTTATATTTAAATCGCAGAATGCATTTCGTTCGGCCAGATATCCGGCCGCCGAATGTCCGGCTATTCGGCCATATTTAATGCCGAATATCCGGTATCCGGCTAAACTACTATCGGTTACATCTCTAGTGTATAATCTTAATGATGCAGCATAAGTTCAGAATACTATCGACTGTGGAGTAATTTTCGCGGAATCCAGTTTGAAATTCGTGTAAGATTTTATGTTTCTTTTCCCATTGGCCAGCCTGCTATGCATGCTTAACCTCCCACAAAAAGTTAAGTTTCACAGTTCATTAATTATATCCCTCTACAGTTTTCTACCTCATTTGCGTTACCGTTATTGTATATGGGGACAATGGCTTTTAGAAAACTTTCTTCCACTTTTCTTTTCTCAAAGATTATTGTAAACCTAGAAGTTCAATCAAATTCGCAGATGCATTTTTGAAAACTTCGTATACTTACTTAATTAGTTGGCGCTAAAGCTCGAGGTGAACCTAGGCCTGTTTCTCGCAACCATTTGTGTGTGCGTGCTATATTTTTGCACGAATGGAAGGGACCTACAGTTTTTTGCCGACTCCGAACGGCGAGTTGAGAAGCTCAATCATGACAAATGATACTCTTTGATGCTTGTCAGACATTCGAAAGAGGTGGCACGGTGAAAAAACTCTGTAGGTGTTAGACCCGGGCTGGGATTGAACCCGAGCAGCATTGCGTAGTAGTCCAACGCACTAACCACCACGGCCACGGCGACCAAAACTTCATATAGAAGCCTATTTTCTCCCGGTGCTTATCCTTTTTAAGCATTTTATGGATCTCGCCAGGTTATCTTTCGCAGTCTCAGTCATCATCAGAATGGTTTAGCAATTCATTAAGAAAGCTTTGAACTCTTTTATTAGTATACATACTTGAGTAAAGTCAATCATTTAATGGTTACACTTATGCATATTTATTTATCAGTTCACATATATAGTATACGTAGGTAAATAATGTGTAGTTCCACAGTCGCAGCAGTGAAACTTTTGCTAAAAGTATTTCAGTTTTATTTTTGGATTAGTATCTCGTCTGCAATTGCCCAAAATCCAGGTAGGTACTGCAACTATACGTAGAATACGATGTTCCTACGTATTATGTATGTACATAATATGTATGTATGATTGAATTTAAGTCAATATGTACACATAGCATCCAACTCATACTCTATGTGAACATGTTCCAAACCTGCAAAGGATACGAATGGGATAATGCATTTTTATTTACAATTCTCGCAAACAAGTCGCCAAAGGAAATCACGAAACGATGTTCGTCACTTGAATTTTATTTTATTTGGAATCACCATGAGAATACCAAACTTTTCTCCTTCGAATGATGTGTGTGTGTGTCTGTGTTATCAAATCGTAGAATAAAGTTACGGAAATAAAATCATTTAGTCTTCCAAGGGAATAATCTTGAAAATCAATTTTATTTCTTGGCTACAAGTTACATACGAGTACTCGTAGATTGATAGATACAGCCTACATACATAAATAATAATACAAAACAAAAATAATAATTACTGGCAACATTTCAAAGTTATTTAATACCGTTTGAATATCGTTTGTGTGTCTTTGTGTGTGCCTTTGACAAGAACTTTCACTAGTTTTTGTCGGCGGCGCTGCGAAGAACTAATATTTCAGCACCGTTACGGGGGAATGTCGCGAAAACGACTTCGTCAAAATTACACTGCTTGGCTTTCGGCAAGTTGGAATAATATTTCTCTTTGAGTAACTGCATGTATTCTTCAGATGCCTCTATGGAATCACACAACGCCACAATGCAACCGCCCCAACTGCAAAGAGATAAATCAATAGTTAGACGGAAGTTTAATAACCTTCATTCAGTCACACTAACCCAGCGCCAGTCAGGCGAGCTCCCACACCAGCATCCTCTGAAATTTCAATCAATCTGTCTAAATCCGGATGTGAGCATTCATAGAGGTGTCTCAAGCTACAGTGTGATTGTCGCATTAGTTCAGATAAAGTGCTTGTGTTTGGCGTCCCCTTCGATGTCTCGCAAGTTGAGCGGAATATCTGCACTCGGAGTGATTCTACGCAAGTGGGTGGTTAGTTATTTCAGGCGAAAATACTTTATAAGAATACTGGCTTACCTTGGATAACATGAAGAGCCCTTTGGCGCAACTTAAAAAGGCTCATGTTACGTGTATTTGGCGTAAGGAAATCTTTTTCAAATTCTTCTTGGCACACCTCTAGTTCGGCCAGAATATCACTTCGGGTATATATATCTTTGGATAAAACCTTAAGGGTAAGGGTTTCTAAGTCTTTTAGATCACAACCGAGACCACATTGCAGATCTGCAAATCTAATAATTTCCTTCCAGTTACTAAAGTCCATCTGCTTAGCTATAATGCGACAGCCCAAGCGGCACTCCACCACTCTTTCATTGAAATCTGACGAAGCGGCCTTATTCTTTTCGGCCAGACTATTGGCAACGACAAAGCAGGCATTTTCTGGTAATTGAATGGAAGAGGTCTTCAATTCGGGGTGAAACTCGATAAACTGCGCACACCCTGTTTCAGCGAGATATGCAATGGCCTGATCCATACCTCCGCCTTGGGTTCCTATGTAGCGTTCACAACTCGCCGATACCGATGCGAGCCATTTCCGGTCTAGCGATACGTTATATACGAATGATGTGGCCAGGGTAGCACAGCTAACTAGTGCACTCGAACTTGAGAGTCCAGAACCACGAGGAATGTTTCCGCTCAAAGCAACAGACATACCAATAGATCCCGCATCGCCGCTGATATTTTCGAGTATTCCCTTGACTCCGCATAAAAAGTATTTGTACCACTCTGGGCCGCCCTTCTGCGCAACATCGATTCTAAAATATAAACAAAAAAAAAAAAAAAATAAGTATTTATGTACCTACATATGTATGTACATAGTTAAAATTTGTCCTTATGAGTTCAAAATTTTTAATTTTTAAATGGCAATCATGACTGTTAACGTGAAAGTACAATGACATTCAGTTACAGTTGAGCCTCGATAGTCCGGACAGGGATACCCATCCAAACAGGTTTTTTTCTTTGTTCTTGTAATGAACTCAATTTCATTCTGTTTGCACGACAAGGATTATTGTATGGATTTTAATTCATAATCTACAAAACTGGAGGTCCATACTACACTACAGTTCGGACTATCAAAATTCAATTGTTGTTAATTCACTTAATGCATAACTCCCTTCTGCCCGCCCAGCGTTGCCCCTGGACTAAAACAGTCGCGTCGCTTCAATGAAAACGATGTAACACATTACAATAGTAGCAATCACTGCTTTTCAACTTCAATTTCAATCATTGTACAGCAATTGTACAACAATTCTGAAGTATACAAATGTAATGTAAATATACTGCTGGCTGTGGCGTAGTGGTAGTCGTCGTTGCTTGGGCTTGTCTTACCTTCGTCTATACAGAACATCAGAGTCCGAGTACAAAAAATTCTATCTCAATGAGGTCCTATGCAACAGGGCTAACGTAATTAGAGTGGATAATTTCCTGATCCAGATGACTCGAAGGCACATTGCAAGACCAATGAGCTCGACGAATCTTCGGGGCTAACTCCTTACTATACTCTGTTCCACAAAAAATGTCAGTACAGGGAAGATAGGATGTTTGCCTCTCGGTCTGGTTGCCATAGCTTACATAAACCTGTCAATCTTTTAAGCTCACACTGGATTACCGTATTTTGCATGAAAAATCGTCGCAAGTCAGAGAGCAATACCCGTAGGGTAACCATCTGCTGATTTAAAAACAACACATTTTGTTGAACGAAATAAAGATAACTTATTGTTTACAAAGTGAACTCCACCTCGAATTAGATGAAAGTTTAGAATGTAGTAGATGGCATTTTTTCGAGTATTTTGACATATCAGTGTTATATACCGGAAACGATTAGCTTACTATTCTATTCGTTTTCGCACCCAAAAATCATCGTGCGCCAATAACCTTCATTATAAATCACAAAAATCGAAAAAGTGTTGAACTTCATTTTAACGGTTTCAACAGAAAAACAAGAAAATGGAATACTCAAATTAATCTTATTGGTTCTCAAAAGCACAAAATCCCGAAGCTCTTTGACAAAAACCACAGAAAAAGCATTAACGATTAGCTTCTACTAATGGTAACACTGTTCTGATGTTGATAATTTGATATTTTCCTTACACACAGCGATTGGCGGCCACACATAATCATTCAGCCATACTGGCCGAACACAATGGTGACGCTGTAGTGGAAGTAGAAAGTTGAAGTTGGCTGAACTTTGCGCTTCACCATACAATTCATACTACAGCATCAGCATCAGCTTCGCATTGTGTTCGCGCTATGGGGTTTACGTTTATTTTAACTTTGACAGTGCTGCCTACTTCCACTACTGCTTCGCCATTGTGTTCGGACAGTAAAAGTCTTTAGCACATATCAGCAAAATCATCCCCCTACTCTACTTGCATTTTGCATAAAGAGAATCCCATCAATGCGCGTGTGTGAAGAAAATAAGGAAAATAAAAGCGATAGAGATATTTGGCCTAAGAGAAGAGCATAATATCTACAAAAACAACCCTCTCACAACAGAATGACGATCGATGGCAATGGTTTTACTACCCATCAATGCACGTACGAGAAGAGCGTAATATATACACGAACAACCCTCTCTCAACAGAGTGAACTGGAAAAATGCAAATTATTGAATTAAAAAATTATACTTTTGGGATAAAAAGTTGTCTATTTGGCAAAACTTTACGTTGTCATCTCTATGGGTCTGTTCCTTTACTTGAAAATTGTTACTGATTCTTACTGATTCTTACTGAATTTAGACAAACCGCGTTCCTTTACACGAAAAAGTAGTAAAAGAGAGAGGCAATGAGAGAGTAAAAATTTCCCCTCACTAAAAAATCTTACTAGGTCCGTTCGCGTACTTTTTGCACTAAATATGGGTTTTCTGTCAAATCTCGAAGAGTGGGGGTAAAATTCTCTCAAATACAGAAAAATCACGAACAAGTAATCGAACGCATTAAGCACCAACAAATGAAGAATGTATAGGTCTGTTTGGTAACATGCTAGTTTTCAAAAGTTCTACGTAAACTACATAGAATCTGACAGTTTCATGGCTCTCAATTTTTTTTACTCGCATTTGGCTCTCTCTTTGCGATGAATTATCTGCAAGACCAATTCCTCGGGGTGGGCCGAGTCAACTCTGTCAAACCAGCCATCTGACAGTTTGTGAAATGTCATAATCTTCATTGTTAATGGAAAACACAAACAATTTGATAGGTTTGACCAAGTGTTGTTTGAAAAGCGTTTGTTTACTTTTGTGCAAGTTTTCTGTCTTTGGGAGGAGTTCTCTCTCTTTGAGAGGATTCTACTATTTGACAGATCTCAATTCCGTGTGCCAAAAAAGATACCAAACACACCTTATGTGATTGGACAGATTTGACAGATTTCATAATACACCCCAAAGAAATTCCTTAGACTAAAATTCGTAGCATGGGGAAATTTCTTACTCTCTCGTGAGCACTCTCTTCTACGAGAAACGAAATTTTTGCGTACGCGAACGGGTTTTCGTTGTTTTTCGTTATTTTTCGTTGTTTTGGGAGGGTACGCGAACAGACCTACTATTTCTTACTGGACAAATTTCTTCCGGTAGAAATTGAACTATCTGTCAAAGTCAGCTGTTTCACTTGTTTGAATTATTTGCATTTTGTTATTTTAATTCAAAAAGTAAAAAAATGGAGAGAAAAATGGCATACTGTATTGGTTCTGGGAAATCATCAGGGGTGGACTTTTCTGTAAAATCCAAAATCATACAACAACACTCTGTTTACTTTTGCTTCATATGTGTTTTTGACATGTCGTTTGTTGCTACTTTTGTAGTAAACGCGTCCCTTTACTTTTTCGTAATTTTCCCTTACTCTGAGAAAATTCCTTGAAATTCAATAATTTACTATTTTTGAAGCAGAAAGTAAAGGAACAGACCTTATAATAGGCGTGTTTTTTTTTCAAATCTATATAGGCTTAGCGGAAAATGAGAAAAAAAACGCTGAACAGTGACTTGGCAGGAATATGCTAATTGACGTTTGACAGTTTCACCTTTCACATCGGCATTGTTCTCATTGAAAGTAAGGCCGGCAGTTATCAAGCGCTCATAAATAAGTTGGTGGATAGAATTTTTTTTCGTCAAATTTAATTCAATTAAATGGTAAAATAAGGAACATTATAATTTTTTTTTCCTTGTCGGATAAATTCGTATTCCTTTCTTTTCTAACCATTTTAAAAATCAAGAGAAACAATTTAAATTGGAAATGACAGCAGAGTTCGGTTGATAACTACCGGCCTTAATATTTCTCCCTCACTTCCATGTCATATTTGACATTTCGATAAAATTTTCAATAACTATCGGCGAAACATAGTTCGGTAGCACATTTTTCTATCCAGGCTAAGGACCTAAGACTGGATAACTATTCAGTTTTCGTAAGCCTATATAGGCTTAGTTGTTAGTGTAATTAACATGGAAACAATTTGCTAAGCCTCTATAGTTTTGAAAAAAAAATCACGCCTAATGTAAACTTCCGAAATTTTCAACCTCTAAAATGTGAATTTTTTTTGTAAAAGTTTTTATACAGTGCACGCCGCTTAATATAATCACGGTTAATGTTATCATTCGCATAATATTATCACTTTGCCACAGTCCCAAACATTTATATACAATTACACAGGATAAATTTTGTAATCAGCACATCGGTTATTGTTATAATTTTTTATCAATTTTTGCCAAATTTTCCCCGGAATGTTTGTATGTCAACAGTATTTGTGTGTCTCAATACAGCACGCACTGGTCGCCGGCTTTGCGCGGGGTGTAGGGGAATGAAAATTTTCGCGCAAAGCGAAGTATGAATTTCATGTAATTTAGGGTGTTGCGTTCCTGAAAAATGAAATTTAAGCATTTAAAAAGACCGCGCAAAATTTTGATAGACGAATCCATTTTGCGCAAAAGTGAAACCGCGCAAAGCGAGGGACCTGTGTATTGGGAAACGACGCAACGTATGTATGTATGTGCGCAAGTTTTAAGAAAAAGCGTGACAAAAGGGTTTCCTTGCATTTCTGTTTCTTGTTCAGCAAATGGGAATTTGCACGGCGCGGCGGCCGGCCGGCGGCAGTATTGTTTCTGTATGCATGTATTTGAATCTTATTTTTTGTTAAATACATACATACATATGAATACATACCTACCTATAAAATACACTTTTTTGAGTTTATATTTTAGATACCCATTCCCTTCTACATCGGTTATTGTTATCAATTTAACCAGATCCCAAAGTGATTACATTAAGCGGCGTGCACTGTATTTCTCTTGTTTCTCTTGCTCGTTTTGCGTGCGATATTAGGGACTAAATAACTGTTTGCGTTTTCAGATAATGTCGACTGTATCTATGTGCCCCATGCATCAACGTACCCCATCTCCCCCTACTGCTTAGTAGTCGTGTTTTGAAGTGTTATGGTTTGGAAAAGTTTTATCATGTCATTGTCGCTTTGTGAAGAACAATTTTTGTTAGAAACTAGCTTCTTGAAGTATAAATAAATACATTAAAAAGCGTTGTGAAACTAATCTTATTTTTAAGAAAAGATTGAAATGTGGAGAATTTCACAATCTACACCATTCGTTGATCAAAGATGATTTTTTTTTGAATATTATAGAATGACTCCAGATACATTTCACTATATTTTGACAAGTATAGAACCCACAATAGAGAAAATGTCAATAAGTTTCGTTACTATTAATAGTATACTTATTTGGAAATTTCATTGGATCAGCTATTTCATCCCACAGTTTCGCATTTTTGCGAAAGTCTTTTCTGTTCATGTCCCATAACGGTACTCAGTTTCTAACTCCATAGATTATTTTTTTAATTGTGCAATAAGCACAAATCCTACTTAAAAACATATCTTGAATTCGCTATGCTCGCGCGAGTAAAATAGAAATGAAACTATCGAACATTTTACTCGCTTAGATTCACTAAGTTCGCGCGAGTAAATTTTGTGCACTCGAACCACAACATAGGAAATGCGTATTTTTGAATGATTTTAGCGAACTTTGCGAATTTGCGCGAGTGATATTCGCTTACATTCGCTGGCACCGGAACCGTAGCTTAAGGTCATGAAACAATTTTTTCAGCACAATTCAATCAGTGTTCCTGAGTGGGCGGCAACCAGTGCTAACCTGAATCTAATCGAACATCATATCAATGTCAAAAGGGTAGTCGCCTTAAAAAAAAAAAAAAAAAAAAAAAAAATATCATTGGACATTTTGGATAATTTGTTGATGCTGCCTGGAAAGTTATTCATGTGGAGCCCTGCAGACGACTCATTCAGTCTATGCAGAATAGAAGACAGGAAGTTATTCAGCAGAAGAGCTTCACCACGCAGTATTAATTTAAGATGCTTTCCAACTGCCCAACATACAATTGTAACCATTTTTTGAGCTGTTTCTAATTAGTTGTCCATTCAATTTCCAAGCCAACTTATATTTTTTTTATTTATTACTATTTGAACAGTAATTTCTGTTTTTATTACTGTAGAATTAACGAAACTTCAGAAAAACATACTTATTTTAAACTTTTAAGAAGTCATTTACAAATGACTGTTTTGTGAATTGAAACGGTTTGTAATGCTAAGCTATGTTCAGACGATTGCCAGGTCTGCAAATATTGTCAGGTCTACAAATGAAAAATTTGACCCAAATGTCTTACAATCGTGTGAACTTACAATTTTAGTCTGCAAATATTGTCAGAAAAATCATTTATGTTTTCAGCACCCACGGAGCTACATGGTGTTGAAAAAAGTTGCTTTGGGGTATGATTCATTTGTCCATGTTATGGAAAAAAACGTATGGGAGGAGTGGTCCATCTTCAACGCCCACGGAGCTACAGGGTGTTGAAAAATGTTATAATGGGAAAAGATTCATTGGTCCATTTTATGGAAAAAAACGTATGGGAGGGGTGGTCCATCTTCAACATCCACGGAGCTACAGGGTTTTTAAAAAAGTACCTTCAGAGAAGTAGGTACGAACAACGAACAATTATTCAATTATAACTTCGTGTCTATTAAGTGCAGAGCAACCAAAGTGGGCTTGTTCGTTAGACAAGTGATGAATGTTTATCACAGTTACCTACGGCTATTACCATCCGTGCTTTCATTTTCGAGTTATTGATCTTCAAACACAATTTGTTTAAATTATTTTTAATCATTTTTTGTGAAAATCGTATTTATCTCGGGAAAATTTGTTAATAACCTCTAATTTTTGTTACTGTTGTTTTGGCGCGCCGTAATGTTACCTACAAATTCAACATACAAAGCTTTTACCTGGGACATATAGTTTTCCATGCATAAAGACATTTTAGCACGAAGAAAAAAATTGCTATCAAATGCTATGAGTCTGACAACGGCTGGCAATGAATTTGTAGGTTTTTTTGTAAACAGTCATCTACCAACCGTGTGAACTGACAATTTTTTATCTGCAAATATTGTCAGAGAAAACATTGTCAGAAAATTTGCAGGCAAACCGCCTGCCAATAAATTGTCAGGAATTGGGACAAAACCTGGCAACCGTGTGAACTGGCAATTGAACATTGTAAGGTAGTTTGTCATTGTCAGTTCATTTGTAGCTAATTGTCAGCATATTTGTAGACCTGACAATATTTGCAGACCTGGCAATCGTCTGAACATAGCTTAAGAGTACACGACATACAAAAATTTAAATGTGAGCGTGACGTCAGAAAAAATTATGAATAAATGCTGACATTGAGTACATGACATGTGAACTTCCCATATTTTCATGTTGATTCTGTCCCAAAAGTCATGTGAAGTTTTGTGAACATTTTTTTTTTAATTTTTCGACATATAATGTAGCTCGCAAAAATAAAGCGAATACACGACATGTGGACTTCACATTTTTTCATGTGCATGTAGACAGTATTTTCGTACGCAATTTAATATTACGAGCACATGGGATGTAGATACATTTACATTTACACATTACATACATTACATTTTTACATTTACAGTACATTTTTTCATGTGTATCCGAAAAAAATATTTTCATTCATTTAAGTGGAACAATTCATAGTTGTCATACAACAGGCAGCCGAAGAGGGTCAGCGACGCATCGACGAAAAAGACAAGCCTCTATAAAATTTCCAGCAGAAATTAAAGAACTAATATTATAATATTAATTATAATCCATCTGATGGCAAATGGATTGGAGGCCCAAAAGGGAAGGTTAGACTCCTTGGAGAAGACGTGACAAATGTTTTCAAACCTATTCCACCTGTTGTGGCGACTGAAAAATCAGACGACGCAGTTTTATATCATTTATAGATCATTACCTGCCTGCACAAACAATAATAGGAAATCACCGGGTTATGGTCATAAAACTGCCCAAATCATGAAATAATTGCCATTCAATAAAAATCAAATATATAATTAATTTCCGTTTAAGATTAAAATATGCTATCACTGAAAGATAGCATATGTAATCCTTATAGCTAAACAAGGTAAGCCACTATCAGAAGTGACCCCATTTTGGCCAATCTATCAATTCCACAAATAGAAGAATAGCGAATTTCCCTATCGTTATTAATAATAATCAAACTGTGCACCGTGGTTTATTAGGAACAAGGACTTACTAGTGACTTGCAGATTAACTTGGTAGAAGAGGTGATAAAAAATAATGGCGCAAATTCATAGTCAGATAAAGCTGACATTAAAAGAGTTCATTCACCTACATAACCTGAAATGTACTTTTTGCTATTCATAGACACCTTGTTATAGTCGACTTTTAACTTATAGCCGGCTCGAAATTTAAAATGACACAAACGTCATTTTAAATAATTAGAGTCGGCTATAAATTTCTCATATAATATTTTGTCGTTTGGGTTTGTTCGTTCAAATCATTTTACAAAAACACACCAAAGTCGATACTAACTAGTACGTGGGCGAAAATGTGTTTATGAATGACAAAAGTTTATAGCCGGCTTTTTATTTAGTGCCGGCACTATTCATGGGCTGACTATGAATTTGCGCCAATGTTTTGCGTCAAAACCAACGTCTACAGATACATATAGTGTTAGCCCAGAGATAGAAAGCGTCTTAAGTTTCACCAACAAAAACATGAAAATACAAAGTTAAGTTAAAAAACTAAAACAAGATGAAACGAAACGATGATGTTCAGACTTTAGAGTATAGCCGTGGTTACATGTCGTTTTGCCTAATCACTGGCGGCTTACATATGTACACATGAGTATGTACTTCGAGTCGAGACGAATCTAACGTCACTCTATTTGTTGAAATCGGTTGAGTGGTTTAGGCTGTACGAGCGGACTCACAAACATAGTCTGTGAGATTCATATCATTGGATTAATTTCCTTTTGGCTTTGCCATAGGGAAAACAAAAACTTATCGCAAAATTTAAAAACTAGCTTTTAGCGTCAAACAAAAATGCGGCATGTGAGAAAAAATGTCATGGCACGATATCGTCATATCCGTGTGGCTCTCATCTTTAAATGCAGTCCGAATGCATGTAGCCAATTAAAGCGAGTACATGACACTTGGAATGTCACATTTTTTCATGTAAGAATCTATTCACATGAATACTCACATTTAAATGTGGACGCATGTGACGGTCACAAATTTAGTGAGTATACGACATGTAGGATTTGTGACCGATTCTGACGTCAAACTCACGTCACGACCACATTAAAATGTGGTTTTTGCATCTCGTGTACTCTAAGCTTAACATTATCGTCACATGAGGCTATAAAGGGTTGAAGATAATTAATCGACTTTGGGTGTGCCAAAAAATAAGTACGTACACTACTCAAAAATCAACTTAAAAAAAATTAAATTAAAAGCTAAAACATAACGAAAATAATAATCTAAAACTAGTGGATTTCAATATTTCGTAGTGCTGCCTTTGTTTGTAAGTACGGCTCCGTGGGATTGAGTCCAAAAGCTTTTGACATAGTGTGGGTGGGGGGGAATATTAATTCAAATCTGCTTGACGTTTCGCCACAATTCCAACTTGTATTTTAGTTTTGCCATTTTGCTAAGCCTTCTCTTCAGAAATTCCCACAGATTTTCTATTGTATTGCGATTTCGATAGCCATTCGAGAAGTCGGACACTTCTATCTATAAACCACGTTTTCGTTACTTTAGCAGTGTGTTTAGTAGCGAAGGGTAACTGCTTCCAAGATCTTTATGTATTTTTCCTTCGTTAGAGTCTTTTTTTTATAACTTGTGCAAAAGGAACTTTCACTTTACTTTAGGTGGCGCTACAGCTCGGTTTTTTTATTTTATTTTTATTTAGCAAAGAAATTGCCACTTTATCACAATAAAAATTACAAATTTTTATACAAATTTCATGTTACATTATTACAATTTAATAACACTAGTTTATAAAATTAATTTTTTTTTTGTTGTTGCTTGAATGAGACATATAATTTCTTGTAGATTACTTGACGCTGAATCTAACTCTGGCAACAGAATCGCTCTAGGAGGTCAAAATTTTAAGATATACCAATCACAAAGTGCTAAAAACACGTTTTCTTGGCGATATTTAAAGTAATTTTTTGAGCAATTTTATTTCGCTACGAGGTTTTTTTCTCACACGATTTTTTGCTCTTAAGAGTCATTCACACCTTTTTTTACACCTCACTCAAAGGCCAATCATATTTAAAAAAAATTCTTAACATTTATAAATTTAGGGACAAAATAAGATCTTAATCTGAATATCTTTAATGGATTTTAGTGCTGGCATCTCGGGAATAAAATCCTTGTGGAAAATCGGTACAAAAATTATATTATAGGTACTTTATTTTGGAATAAAAAAACCGCGCGTTAAGAACTGGTTGCATCATAAACAGTACCGACTGTACAGCCACAATAAAATATCTCGTTGGCAATCTGAACTTTTGTATCTTTAAGATAACAATATTCTACAATATTCTATTAAACAATTTAATAACTAGTTCTGGCGTAATCTTTAATTTCTACAGCAAAGTAATCTGTATGTTTGTATGAAGGTACCGTTTCTTTGTCTTTCCAATTTATTCACACACTCGAAAATCTGTTCCCAACAACAATCCAATATCGATAAAATAAATATAAACATGATTCCATTAATCCACTATGGAAATTAGTAGGTAGATCTTCATGAATATAAATAATCAGACATTTGAATTCGGTTGCCCAAGCGCAACCGCTTTTGACTTGTGTAGCAAACTATGTTTGTATTGTTTGTAAATCCATTGATTACCTGAATGATTTAAGGTCACACTTGTAGTTATCAAATTTTTCTTCAAACTGCTGTTTGCAAAGCAAACGTTACGTTTGATATACAGTGTCAGTGATAGTGAAATGAAACTAAGTTTGGTACTTCCACGAGTGAAATCCTTTCTCGTCGGTGTCGAGCTATTCGATCTCCTTTTTAAAACAATTCCCTACAATTAATTATCCTTACATAGTCTTTATATATAAAAATTAGCTGTTCGTTTGATACCTCAAAACTTATAAACTAACCATCCGATTTTATGATGTTTGAAGTGTTTGTACATCAAATCTTAAGTAGTCCGGTAGATGGCGCTGGAACTCAAACATTTTTAAACTCACTGTACGATCAAGCTGAAACTTACCCAATATATTTGTTATGAAGTGAGAGAGGTTTGTAAATCAAATTTTTTTAAGTTTCCCGATAGGTGGCGCTGAAAACTAAAATCTCAAAATTATTACTACAGCAATGCACGATGACAGGACAGCTAACAACTAACTTTTGATTTTCGTGCACTTTTTGCTCCATAAAAAAAAATTGTGTAAAGTTTCAGCTCAATCTGATGGTAGGTTTTAGAGTATTTACATAGCACTAAGTGAACAGATTATTTTTATGACCGAAAAGTTAGTATATTCTGTATAGTATGAAACATTTTTTTTTTTAAATATGTGGTTAAAAAATGAAATGAAAATATTTATTTACCAAGTCACTCGAAATAATTTCATGACATTTTATGACATAAGCACCAGTGCAGCCACTTCTACTTCAATCGAAGTGATTTTACTTCCCTTTTTTTGATCTACTACCTCACTTCGGAAAAAGGTAAAATACTTCACTTTATTAAAACCGAAGCGTTAAGTATCATCTTTGGTGTAGAAATAAAGCTGCTAACTAAACAATGTTCAATTTTAAACTTCTCAGAATGGTAAAGTGAAGCGTTATGTTTATCAGGTAACCACAATTATATTTGGAATGCAAAGTGACATATAGGCTTAGGCTGAAAACACACCGGAACATTAAAAATGATTTTAATTTATAAGGTAAGAAAACGTTTTTATTTCAACATACACCAACCGAAACGCAAAACAAATCATTTTACTTTTCTTTTCTTTTCTGAGAATTATCTTGTTTCTGAAACACAAATCGACTTGTTTTTTTGTTTGGTCGTATGCGGTGTGTGATACGCCAAGCAAGTGTGCAACAATAACAATCGAAAAAGATGCTGGTTTGAAACATTTTTGTTTCATTCGGTGTGTGTTGGCTGTACCTATGAAAGTCATGTATTTTTGACAATCGGTCATGAAGCGCATCGAAACAATATCACGTGTTTTGTTTTGCCTGCTTTGGTGTGTTCTGTCTCATAAAAATCAGTGCACCAACTGATGTTTCATTAGACACAAGAAAACGTTTTGACTGCTCCGGTGTGTTTTCAGTCTAATTGGCCTAGTGTCGCTATGTTAAAGTGTTATAATGGCAAATGCTAGAATTTGGCTTTATATCACGCAACCTTTTGTATCACTTCACTTTTTCGGATCTTAGTTCCTTTTTCACTTCACTTTTTGAAAGTTAAGTGGCTGCACTGAGCACCTGTTCTCAATGGGTGTACGAAGCGCACCGGGTATATATTTTTCAACCGACAAATCGATCAGTTTTGTTTTTGCACTTTTTTAAACAAATTAAACTGGATTCTGGATAAAACAGGGCTAATGTATTGGGTTTTTCTAGCCTGGGTTCGCATCACAAAAGCGTGGATGTCGCCTTTACGTGACATCTTTGCAACCAAAAAAGTGCGAAAACAAACGCAAATATTTTGAAAAAGTATTAAACCGAATTGAAGTGGATTGTGAATCACCATTTTATTTCGAACCCCGGCTAGAACTCTCCACTTATGTTAACTCTAAAATGAAAAGTATGCAATGTTTATTTAAATGTATGTTCACTCTAAAATGAAAAGTTGCAATGTGGTTCCGCATCGAATTCTTTTATATAGAATTTTCGAACTTCTTGCAGTCACATGAGTCGCTGCTAATTCACTTATCGTCACCTAGGTGGCGATTTTATCGACGTTTCGCAAGTACAAGAAGCTATGTTCTTTGTAATTGTTTTTGTAAATTCATTGATTACCTGAATGATTTAAGGTCACACTTGTAGTTATCAAAGTTTTCATCAACGTTTCGCAAGTACAAGAAGCTATTTTCTCGAGTATACCCAACTGCAAGTAGAATGGACTGTTCGATCGCCATCGGGAGCACTGGATATCCGCAATAGTCCACATGCTCTCCAATTATGTTAACTCTAAAATAATTAAATGAAAAGTTTGCAATATTAATTTAAAAAAATATAAAATAGAAAATGGCAAACGAACCTTCCCGGTACTCGAACATAGAACTGTGGTTCCGCATCGAATTGTTTTATATAGAATTTTCGAAGTTCTTGCAGTCGGGTATTGCACCCATGAGTCGCAGCCAATTCACTTATCGTCACATAGGTGGCACTGTTTTCGCTCATTATTGACATCTGACTTGTGTCATGCAACCAAACTGAGTGCAATTGCTTCGCAAAACAGATGCACGGCAAGAAGTGTTTTTGTTTATTCAAACACAATAAAACCGGCTTACAACTACACTCTCACAACTGTCAGAATACCGAAAGAATTGTCAGCACAAGAGGTATGCAAATCACCACTAGATATCAAAATAAACACGTTTCCTATCTCACAATAGTCAATAGCCAATTGATTTGTTCACTTGACCAGCCTCCACCGTCACTAGCATTACAGTAGCAGTTCAAGACAGCTCTGATTGATAACCACAAAACGTATGGGTGTTAATTTAACGACGAAATTACTTAATGTGAACTGTTCTGTGACTGAACAGTATATAAACGTACGTGTCACTTTGGCAGATAAATAAAAACACTTTGCAATTATACGATTATGTACATACATACATATGTATGTATGAACGCAACGTTTAGCACGAAATTGTTGATAACGACCGATAAGTGGAATGTGCTACTTTGTGTAGACTCTACTGCGTTGAAAATGTAGAATCACCACTTAATTACTTCACTACCGAACCAATGCACCTAACCGAACCACAGAACTGATAAAACTAAACTAAACCAAAACAAACAATTTCATCTTCTTCGTCTGTTTTTCTTATCTTCAAGATGTTTGCCCCACTACTTACCTACATATGTTTACATATTGTGTGGAAAGATAAAGGAAAGAAAGAAAACAGCACTCGAAAGAGTTCATTTCGAGGTGATTGTGCGCGCTACCACGGCAAGGCATTCGATAATGATGTGCATTTGAAGTCGTGTGAGTATAATGTGTTATAAATGGATACGTGTTTAGTACATGTTGTTCGTAATCAAGGTCAAAATCCAATACACTTCATAGCCCAGCTCTGAAATGTAGAGGGCCTAGCCAGATTTTACTACCAATAGATGGCACTGCTCTGCGGGTTTGTGTATATGATTTTGTTTTATTCGTAGTTTATGCCTACTGGACAACAGATGGTAGTAAATGGGCACAAAAAATTGCCTTTGCTGATAGGGTGTCTGTGTCTGGCGGAATCAATTAGGATTAGGGGAAGTGGGGGCAAAACCGCACTTCAATGGTAACACCTTTTATGCAATTACGTGTTGAAGTTGAAGGTGTCAAAAGTTACAGTTATTTTTGTAATTAATACGTCGGTCGTGCAAGAAGTAAGTTTAACAAAACCGAAAAAGTAAATTTTTTCTTTTTTACAATTATTGCAAGTCCGATATTGAAAATTAATATAAATTAGCGTAACGTATACAATTATTGACACAGCAACATTTCGATACAATTATTGACACCCTTTTCAAACACAAGGTCTCACTGGTTCAAATGCGGAGCAATTCCAGTAACGGCTTTTTTAAATCGTTTATTCTTTTTCTCTCTACACTCGTGCATTATTGCTTTGTGAGAGACTGTCGATATAGTGCAAAATTTCAGTGATTTAACATCAGTGGTTCGTGGCTCTTAAATCGTGTGCAGAAACAAGAACATTTCGTTAAGGAACTGAAACAAGTAAGTAAGTGACTTTATATGATTTGTTTTATATAATCATGATCAAATTATTCATTTCATTCTAAAGATCATGTTTTCACCTATGATCTTTTATTTTTAATTTTTTTTTTCCTGCTGATATTTAATTAAATAAATGGGGTGTCAACTATTGTATTAGTATTTGCTCAATTCCTTTTATTGACATCATGGTGTCAATAATTGCCTTCTATGGGAATACAAAAGTTGACACCGTGTCAATAATTATGCTGTTGGAGGGTGTCAATTATAGCCCCCTTTATAAATAGCTGGGCTATTTAGCTGAAAAAATGCCTAAATGCAGCCACAAATACTGTGAAAATGACCTCCAAAAAGCTCTTGAAAGTGTCAGGGCGCAAGCTATGCCTAAAAAGGCAGTGGCCAAATTTTATGGGGTCCCTGGAATAACGCTTATATTTCGATTAAGCGAAAAATTTGTGAAAACAAGACCAGGTCCTCGGACAGCTTTAACTGCCATCGAAGAAGAAGTTTTGCAAGAGTGGATAACTATATCCCAGCGAAAAGGTTTTCATAAAAGAAAAGAGGATGTGCGACAT
Source organism: Brachyopa scutellaris (assembly GCA_949775065.1). NCBI lineage: Eukaryota > Metazoa > Arthropoda > Insecta > Diptera > Syrphidae > Brachyopa > Brachyopa scutellaris. The sequence goes on from OX459113.1 coordinate 78,204,961, forward strand.
GCCGTTAAAGAGTTTCTTACTTACTTAGTTGGCGCTACAGCTCGAGGTGAACCGGGGCCTGCTTCTCGCAACCATTTGTGTGTGCGTGTTATATTTTTGCACGAATGGAAGGGACCTACAGTTTTTTGCCGACTCCGAACGGCTAGTTGAGAAGCTTAATTGTGACAAATGATACTCTTGGATGCTTGTCAGGCATTCGAAAGAGGTGGTACCGTGAAAAAACTCTTTTAGGTGTTAGACCCGGCCAGGAGTTGAACCTGGGCAGCATTGCGTGGTAGTCCAACGCACTAACCACCACGGCCACGGCGACCACTAAGAGTTTCACGATGGAGAAAAACAGAACCATCCATTTCGGCCAGAAAACATGCCGGAATAGTTGGTTTAAGAGTTTTTAAGTCGACACCCCTCCATTTCACTAAGAACACCAGACCCAGTTACATCGACAAGTTCAACAGTGAGATCTTCGGACATAAGATCGTGGATTGCTAAGATTGAAGATTTCCTGAAGGAGTAGGAATGGCCGGACATTCTAGAAGACGGTAGCAGGAGACCAACTTCTTACTGTGTCACAACGCGAATTTGCTGTAACGCGACTTATGAATTGCAGCAAACCCTTCAATAAAGCGGTACTTCTACAACGCGGTTTCGCTATAATGCGATTCTCGGTCTTCTCTAACGCGACAAATGTATGTTGCATTCCTGTATTTCGGGGAATTCCCTTTTAACACATTCACGTGCTCCATAGGTTGTTCAGTATGATGACATATGAACATTTATTTTAATATTGGCTCACTGAAATACCCGTATTTATTCCTGCCGCTTTTTCGTATCTGTCAGATACGTACGGTTAAAACATAACATAACCCAAGGATCGGATTTGGCTGCTTCTTTGGAAAATTAAATCGCAGGTATTGATCCCTCTATGGAACGTTCCAACAATTTTAAAATGCATTTGCAACGTTTTCTAGCTCCATATTTTGAAGTACGAAAGGAATTGCAGAGAAGTGCTCAGCAACCTAGTATAACGGATTTTTTTTTAAAAAATAAAGACATGCCCCATATTATGTATGAAACATGAATTTAAATTTGCAATAAAGATTACATTCTTCTTTTTTTAATTGTTAACGTAATGGTTTTTATCATTTGTGTAGCGTTTTCATATTTAATCAATAGTTCAGTTAGTTTTCTAAAAACAGTGTAACAAATTTAGATGATTGGAGAACGTAACCCCAGCATTAGTATGTGGCCCAAGTGACGCTATTTCCCGGGAACCTAACTACCGCGTTATACGAGGGTTGCCTGTATACTAATTAATTTTTTTATTTTTTTCTTGCCGTGTAAAACTTTTAAAAGATATGTCAATAACTATATCATTATATTGTGTCAATAGCTGTGTATAAATGTCAACTATTGTACTTTTACGTGGTGTCAACAATTGTACATGGGTGTCAATTAATATACAATTTTATAAGCCTTTTGAAATATTGTAATTAATCTTTATTTTGTCAATTTTTCTTAATTTATATAAAAACTAAATGAATTCTAATAATATAACATATTTCGAAATCCCAAGAGTTTTAAAAGTACTCCCGTCAATAATTTTTTACGACGATTTAAACAAAAAAAATTCTTATGGGTGTCAATAATTGTATCGGTCACGCTATGTACATATTATTAAAAAGTCGACAGGCATCAATTTGATAAAAAAAAATAAAATTCAGGTAAGATTCGTCTGGGGCAAAACCGCATATCGCCCAGTGTGCGGTTTTGCCCCCAATGTTTTGAGTTGTTTTATGTTCTCTTAATATATTTATATACCTACTAGCTGACCCGAGCTCGCGTTCCTTCGCCCCTTTGCCACTGTTAGGGCAAAACAAATTGTATTGGAAATGAGTGCCGAATTATTTTTCCGAATTCATCCACTCATGTCTCCATGCTCATGTCTTCTAAAACCATTAAAATGGATCCAGAAGTCTTCGATAACTTTAAACACTCCTGCAATTTCTAAAAAAAAAATTATTCGATAGTCAAAAACAGCGTTATCTGCGACAGTACTTTTAATTATAATATTCCATTTTCAGCCTATCATTACTATTATCAACATGACAACCTACATCTTCACTATTGGGGGGCCAACCTAAATTCCACAGGTCTTTTCTGTATGACAAGCTTGTCTATACTCGTAGTTGGTGTTCAACCTTATATTAGGTGACCAGTTAGGGAGCTGAATAGGTTGTATGTAATGCTTTACATTTCTCACCGTAAGGGTAACAACATGCTATTGTCGTTTCGTCTATTCGATGTACATGTGGTCTAACACTAAGCCCCTCAAACAAACCCAAAATGGTACTCGTACAACGGCAGCAGAACCACTACTTTCGCTTCAGGTAATGTCCATGTACATGACAGAAACTTGCAAGTTGCAGCAACAGCATTGGTAATGTGTTGCTGCGATGTTACGTGGTGTAAACGTACATCATATCGAACAAGGGGATGGATTACATTACACTACCGCAGTTTACAGCTGATTACTATTAGAGCGTATATATGGTGATAAATATTACGAACTACAGCTACACTACAACAAAAAGTAAACATATTATTGAGCCCCATTTAGATGATCAGTTCAGTTTCAGTTGAGCTATCAGTTGAACTTTCAGTTAAACTGCTGTGTAAATGCAAAAACTGAAACATTTAACTGAAACTGAAACTGAGACTGAAACTTGTGGAATTTTCATCAGTTTTCAGTTTAGTTGTCAGTTAAACTGCTCAGAAGTAAAATAACAGCTCAACTGAATACCGAACTGAAGTCCAAATGTACTACCTTTTTTAACTGAAATGTCAACTTGATTCTACAATAAAAATGTTGGAATTCGCAAAATGCGTACTCTATAGTTCTATAGCAAGCTCTGATATTCGAAAGTCGAACGAATCTCGAATTTCATATTTTCTTTCGGAAATTTGGTACTTCCTAATTCTAAAGTAAATGTCAAAATCGTTCGAATTCGTAAATAATCGTTCTAGTGCAACTGTGTTTGCGAGCAAGCTGTCGGATTGCGAAATTTTTAAAAATGTTGGTAAAAACTTTGTTTATATTTCATTAAATATTGCATAGAACTATTAAAATATATTTTGTGCGTAGGTAATCATCTAAATGTGCAAACAAGAAGACGTCTCAATTTGAAATTCTTGTGAAATAAATACAAAGGATAGGTACTTGAGAACCCTGGAGGGAAAAGTTGGTATTACTAACGTTCGATTCTAATATCATACATACATATATGTAGTTAGGTTTGAAAGTAGAATCGGAAATAGAATCGAAAGTTGAATCGAGTTACATAGTTGGGCCCCTGAACTGAAAACTGAAACTGAAACTAATCATCTAAATGGGACTTTAAAGAAAACTGGTCACAGAATCTATGACAGTTTTGTGAAAGAAGCCCTTTTAAACTTATATTACGAACGTTCATGTATCTACCTACATATGTAGGGCCGTCCTTAGATATTCGGCGCCCGTGGGCTACTAAAAATAATGCTCCCCTCTTCGTAAGAAAATACACGGGATGGCTAGATACATATATTTATTTTCCTAGCTTTTTTTTTGCAAAATTTAGGCTTTTTTTTCCAGAAAAGCTTCTTTCTTTTGCTTTAATTTAAGATTATTTTTAAAATTAATGTTAAGAAGTAAAGATTGCTGTAGAATTTAAAAATAAAATGAACCGTTAAAACATTACGCCGAAACTGACAAATAGCATACGCATACCAGAAGAGTGGAGGTGAAATTCTCTTAAAGATATGAAAATTACGAAAAAGTAAACGACCGCATTGAACAACAAAAAATGAAAAATGTATGTAATTTGACAGTTTTCATAAATGTGCCCAGAGACATTCTTGTGCTAAAATTCGCAGCATAGGGAATTTTTTTATTCTCTCGTGAGCACTTTTTCCATACGCGAGCTGATTTTTTAACTTTTCGTAGATTTTCGTAGTTTTGGGAGCGAACGTGAACGGTAAGTTAAATCACACGCAATCTCAAGAAACAGACGTTTCACCGATATTGAAAGTTTCAATTTGAAACGTGTCTTGAAATTAGACACAAGTATAGTAAGACTTTTGCAACATTGATTTCAGTAGAGAGGTTTTAAAAACATTGACGTTTCACGAAGCCAGACGAAGAGATCCCGACGCGACGGTGTTGCTGAGCTGACACTTGGTAGAAAACTGGCGCGAACCAAACAGAAACCGAAATTTCATTGATATACTAGTAGATATAAGTGACCGGAGTAATTCTAAGAACACACATATGTATTAATTACCAAACTCCAAAATTATGACTCCAAACTACAAGAGAATGATATGGATACATATAATATTTTCTATTTTATTTAGGACAGGTTATTTATTAATTTTTGTTATGAAAAGGTATTGAATGAAAATTACTTAATAACAAATACATAATAACAAAAAAATATATAACACCTATAAAAAATGACGCCCAGCGGGCTTGTGCCCCGGGGCTATAGCCCATTTAGCGCTGATGTTAGGGTGGCACTGTGTATGTGTAATTTTCTTCTTTTTATTTGAAAAAAAAAGTTTTCATTTGGTCTCACTCATCTCCTACTGTGCTCGTACTTCAAAGTGTTTCTATTTATTTAATAAGAGTTTTTAATGAAACCGATACAATAAATCGTTTTATAAGATATTAATAACATGTTTTTATTTTATACAAAATTCCTCTTCTTAGGTGGTGATACAGTTCGGGTTGAACCAGGGCCTGCTTTTGGCAATCATTTCTGCGTGCGTGTTATATTTTTGCACAAAGACTGTAGGATTTTTCTGTAGCCACAGCCCACATGAGTCGAAGTTGTTTAATGCAGTTTTATCAACCAGATTAACTGGTGCATAACAACTTTGACTTTTATTCAGTTCTGGAAAATGGATAAAGTCTTACCTATAGCCAAGAAAGCTAACCCAACTTCTTCGGCTGACTTTAGACGAATAAGCATTCTACCTTGTCTTTCAAAGCTCTTCGAAAAAATAATGGCTAAACAGATAACGGAACATTCAACACTCAATAAGTAACTACATATATGCGTCTTCAGGCTTGCCTTCATTTATACAGAACACCAGAGTCCGAGTACAAAAAATTCTATGCCAATGAGGTCCTAGACAACAGGGCTAACGTAATAAGAGTGGGTAATTTCCTGATCAAGATGACTCGAAGGCACGTTGCAAGAGCAATGAGCTCGATGAATAGCCTGATCTTCGCGGCTTACTACCCCTATTTCACGTACTCCGAAAGAATGCGCCTTAACGGCTTCGTTCCACCAGAAGCGTTCCTCTATTTTGACCAACAGGGTCTGATCCAGGATAGATCAGCGGCTGAACTACGACAGAGACGTCGCACACAGCCATACGGTTTCGGGGCGCGATGGGTACGATGCTGAACAGCAACATCAGAAATTCTGGTGGCTGTGGGAATGAGAAGGAACTCCGTCGTCGGTTCCGTTCGATCCGGGGTAGACCCCAAAGCATAGTTGGCCACTTATTTATGTTTATGTATGTCGACATGCCGTGGCCGGCTTACATATGTTTAGGTACTATAAATATTCTTAAGTTTTATAAAAAAAAAAAAAAAAATAAAAAAATTATGTATTTAGTTACGTAACTAAAGTTAAGATAGGTTAAGTAGTTGTAAGATTTATTATTTAAGGTAGTTTTAAGCAAAAATAACAAAAAATTCTGTACGTTCACCAAGTTTTTTTTTCAATAATATTGTTCTTAGTTAAATAAATTGTAAAAATAACTTCAATTTTATTTAATATATGTTAGGTTACGTCGAAAGACATATGATAAGTATTAAGTTAAGCTTAGAGTGCCCGTGTGGGGCTAGTGAGTTAGAGTTAGTTAAACCTTTCGCTCCCAATTTTTTTATTTCTGTATTATTCGAGTTTTTATGTAAATCTTTGTTAAATTTAATAGATTAAATGTTTTTTATAGGTTTGGATTAAATTCAAGGCCAGTTTTTGGAATTTTAGGTCGGGACGTATTATCCCATTGGTATTTTTGAGTGATTTAAGTCAGAGTTGTCTTCTTCCAAAAGACGTTGCAAATCTTTAGGCAGTGCAGCCATTCGAAAGCTGTTTTACGTAAAAACTACATATTAATTAAAATGTACATAATAACGTTTACAGCACCAATGGGATATAATATGTGTGCCATATAGATAAATCCCAGATTGATTTCGTTAGAAATAAATTCTATTTCTTATATATTACGTTTGTGGTTCTTGATCACGAAATGCACGTAATGATATTTACACAGTATGAATACCTAAAAAAACTACGAACTTAAAACTTAATAAGCACTTTGTACAAGAATATTGAGTGCACTGTGCAAGAATCGACCGGCAATTAATTTATTCTGGTAGTTGTTAAAAAAAATCGAATGTGCAAACTGGGAAAAGTAACAGTTAAAAAGCATGATCATACCTGAAACTACCAATAGGACCACTTTAAATAACATTTTCTTTCGAATATGGCTTCCTGGGATTTTTCAGACTTTGCTTGGGACATATGATCCCAATGGGGGCGAAAGGGTTAAGCTAGTTTAAAGCACTTTCGTCTAGCACGTAAGTTATAATTGAATTGGTAAATAAAAATGCATTAACAAAAAGTAACTGTATGCGAAGCAATCCATTTTCAGTACTAACCCCAGCTAAGGAGTGCCGCAGGGCTCAATTTTAGGACCGATAGAGCCTTAAATTGTTAAAAAATATGCTCTTTATTATTATTTTTTAGATATTAAACGATGTTTTTTTTCGCAGTCTCGTTTTTTTAGATCTCAATCTCCAACAAAAAAAAAAATACTTATGGCACAAGTTAATTATAACTGACCACCGGTGAATATATCGGAAATATCCATACCGGCAAGTGTTTCACCATATAACCCGTATACCTAAGTAAGTACACTTTGCATTTTACACCGCACCACACCATGCAACGACGACGCTTATCAGCAGCCATCACTAAACGTACAGGTGCGGCAATTAAAATATATTTTATCGCGAATTAACGTGATAGACATTCCAATTGTCTTACGCCATACGCGACATCCATAAATCACAGGCTTAGCATAATATAAATAACTTACTCCAATTTCAACACCCGACGATTATTTGTTATGAATATAGAACCCATCGTAGTGCCAATCAATCGGCCGGTGGCGAACAATTCCAACTATTCCCGCCACTTCCTGCGGCTAGAATAAGACACCGCGCCACTGTCGTGCCAGGCTTACGAATTAATCAATGAGCACATGATCAAAGTCCAGTCCTTGAATTACCACGATCCTCCTCCGCTTGGCGCGTTCTCTTTACGGCATTTCGCCATTTCCATTGATAAATTCCAGAATCACACAAACACACACAGGCAGTGCTCAGCACTTGTTTGCTGAGAACGTCTCCCGGGGGAGAGGAGCCACTCATAACGCCCATCGTTCCCGGTGCACAACATTCACAGTAGGAGGTCTGTCGGTCGGTGCAACAACAAACAAAACGACGAAATCGCGACTAGAATTATTATCATATCATTTCTTGCTAAACACCTCGTTAGATGATTGCATTCGTCTTGCAGCCCCCTGTCGCTGCCCGGGTCCACTCTCCACCTCCTCCAAGCAACAAGGAAGAAATATTGCAAACGATATCCGAACGTTTAAGCGAACGAATTGTGACATTGTGGGTGGTCGCTGCTTTATTAAAACATTTGTCGGCGCATTATCTGCGGCGAACCGCGAGTCCAGTGTGTGTACTTCACAAATGAATTGCAATGGAAATATGAAAAGGCCACATGGACCAGCTCCAGCTCCCACTCTCTCGATCTGGAGGCAACGAGCGGACACGAAATCACAATAAAGTATCGTATTCTGTGTGCTATCGTCCGGATCTCGGAATAATACGCAGTGTTTGACTATGCCAAACAAATCGCAACGGTCATTAGTGGGCATGGGAGACCGACCCCGGTGCACAATTCAATCTACGTCTATCGCCGCCGCGCCGGTCGTAATGGGTGGTATTAAGCGGTGTACTCGTGTAACGATTCGGGTGGTAGCCGCCGGACCACAATAGCCTGTGTGTCTCTACAACAGTATTTCTGGGCATCGTACAACACAGCAACAAACAACAGAACAAAATCCATTCCGATCAACAAAAAACAAATTTCCGAACAATGAAGTCGTGCGAGCACGTACGAGATTATGTAAAATCGCATTTATTGGGCCTGTGCGCGATCCCGGCTGACATCGGCCAAAGTAAGCATCTTTGTATCTCTCAAGTGTGTTTCATGTGCACCCTGGTCCTTCGGGAGCCGAATTAGCGCAATCCGACATTGCGCTATTTAAGAGTACAATTGGGCATCATCTTAATAATAATGCTAGCATCTATGGAGATGAGATTGTCAGTTCTATAAACGAACAGAGTAGCTTAGGTGGGTAGGAGCACGAGCATCATGGATCCAATTGACGTGGGTGGTATATCGGCTCATAGCTACTGTGCGCTTAGTTCACGATTTTACATTTGTACATTTGGACTTAACATGTGTTTTTTTTTCTTAAATTTTGAGGGAACAAAAAATGTTTTTTGCAGGATGATTGAGAGTTACTTGAATGGGGAACTTTTCTATTCAGGATCATCGCTATCAAACACCGTTGAGTGAATCACAGCTTTATCTGAGCTATTTAAAAGGTCACAGACACGCTACGGTTATATGGACCATTTACTATTTCTAGGATTGCCAAAACTCTCTTAGGCTTCCAATCTTGTAAGGTCAAAGGTCAAACTGCTGTGACGTTCTATAGAACTCTGCTTAGTTGCACCGCAGGATCTACATATATTCGTGCCATAATTCGTTCGATGTTCGTAAATTATTACCCACAAAAGGTTGAGTATTTATAATTTGAATTGCAGCTTAGACTCATCTAAATTGTGAACTGCGTGTGATCAAAGATGGATATTATAAACTGCTTATTGACTTTGAAAGCATTATGCACTGTTCAGAGAGACGTTAAATCAAAATGAAAACCGCTCGTAGAAAAGGAAGTTACGCAGCAAAAACGGTGTTGCAACTAAAAGAGAGCTCGTAATGGGAATCTTCTATCTTAGGGTAGGGGAACCTGGGGACACTTGATCCCTTGGGAGACTTGATCACTGCCTATTTTATCGATGTGGGAATTTTTTTGTTTTTACTGCTCACTGCCAACACACTATTTACCGTTGGTAAGAAGCGACAAATATTAATTTAGAACTCGCGCGCAGATAGCAGTATTGTGGTGACTTGTTTTTCTTTTTTAGTTGTCCAATTGTTTTTTTATAAGTATTTTTACTGTTTTTTTAACATAGGTGTTGATAATTAATACGAGTTATCTCTGAAAATAATCGAAAACGGGTTAATTTAGATAGGTCTTCGAAGGTTTGTTTTTAAAAAAAATATCGATACGTATTAGAAAAATTTTCAAAAGAAAATTATGACCCCAGAGTAGATTTCATCCCTATAATGTAGGGGAGACTTGTTCCCAAGATATTGTGCTTCAATAAGCACAATATTTCGCAGTTTTTCGAAAATATACGCTTATGATGAAAAAGTTTAAATTTGCGGGCAGAATCTATATGGAACATTGACGAGACTAAGCTAACTGCAGTCCATAAACCAAAGAGTGGTTGCTACCAAGGGGAAAAAACAAGTAAACAAAATGACGTCAGGTGAGCACGGTGAACTGGAAACTGCATGCTGTGCTATACCTGAACGCAATGGGAAACTATCTTCCCCCTTTATGATCTTCCTACATAAAAATTTGCAGGGCCGTATGCTGTATCCTCCCATAATTAAGTCTGCCCTAAGCCCGAATCAAGTCTCCCTGAATGGGGGACACTTGGTTATTTTGGATAGTTTTAGAAAAATGGCAAAAAATATATTTTATCTTACATACTTTCTTAATTAAACTTATAATATCGTTAAAATAAAAAGGCAATTAATGTTTTACTTTTTAAGATATTTGACAAATTAAAAAGGGGGGATCAGGTGTCCCCAGGTTCCCCTACGCCCGAATACTTCCAATGAATAATCTTAATACAGGAACTAAGGACTTTACGACTCCGCTCCTAGATTTCAATATTATTTCAAGCAGCAGATTATGAACGTCTCGAAATTAGGACACTTCCAGGAGGACCTGTCTATCACCTTGGGGACTGATGCTTCATCTCATAGGATTGGAGCCGTTATTTCACACTTTCATCCGGATGGGGAATTGCGAATTGCGTTCGCATCGAAAACGCTAGACGAAGCGCAAAAGAAGTAGGTATAGCCAGATTGAGATAGAGGCTCTCTTGATCATATTTGGAGTGCAGAATTTCGGCAGTACTTGTACAGCAGGGAGAGGCGAAGCTGCAGATGGCAAAGGCCGGCAAACTCCAAGAAGATTGGAGCGTTTACGAGACAAACGAGTGAAATTCGCTCCAGCTGAGGCAAAGGGGTAATTGATACAACTGAGACACCCTGTGACACACCAGTCTGTCCGAAACTGCTGCTGTTAATGTCAAGAACGTATACAGTATACTGTATACTTATGTCAGTTTTACTCTGGCGCTTCTTTTATATGAATTCCCTCGCTTTTCTTTTGCTATTAGTTTTCTACCATTGTTGTTATTAGTTTTAAGTCATTCCGTTAGTAAACTTTAAAACATTAGGACATATCAATAGGGAACATTTTGAACTTAAGACTCTGCTTTTGAATACATAACATTATTTATTTTTATTTATTGTTATTTCAAAATGAACTACTTAAACACAGCAAGATATAATATCTTATAAGATAGTGATAAGCAACAAAATGATGAGTAAGAGCTACACAAATTACAAAAGAAAAGACAAGAAAAATATTAATAAATTATAATTATATATACGAAAAAGACTATGTATTTTGAGAAAAATGTATTTTCAATTCACTTCTAAATCTAGCTGTGCTATCTATCCTTCTAATACCGCAGGGCAAAGAGTTCCATAAGCGAATGGAGTTGACAAAAAACCTGACGCTCAGATGTCAGGCAAGAGTGCCGAGGAAGAATTAGCTGACCGGATCTATTTGAGTAGGGAAATCTAATTTTATCAATCAGATAAGTAAGTTGATGAGTAGTTAAAATGTCAGAGAAGAGAATTAGCGTACGAAACTGGAGAAGCTTATTGAGAGACATGTTAAACAAAGACCCAGAGTAGCGAGAAACTCGATCAAATCTTCGCAATCCAAAAACGTATCGTATAATGCTATTAAATGCCACATTAAGTTTCCTTTTAGAGGCATAGCTTCAGTTGGCAAAAATCTCACAACCATAAGTAAGAAGAGGCACGACCAGTGTTTTTGCGAGCAAGGAACGTGTCTTCAGGGGAGTAAAGGAGTGGGAAGCCCACAATGTGCTTAGAACTCCATAAGTCTTACCTACTGCAAGATTGATGTAGTTATCCCAGGTTAGACTACGGTTGAAAGTTATACCGAGATTTTTAGCTGATTCGACATATTCAATAGGTGCATTATTCAGGGTGATGGAAGGAAAATAGGACAGGTCTAAAGTCTTTCTTGAGATAACAATTCGGATGAGAAAAGGTTGATTCAATAGTTTGGCTGAGTTCCAAAATGCATCAGATACGTTGTAGATACAAAGTCATAAGTTCCGAAACTCAAATAACAAAATTATGACAAAGTCGCAAGTTTCTAAACGCATCCTAAACGATTTTGATGCGCATAAACTAAGCAAACTGCGCATCGATATTTTTTTCGATGCCTTTATTTGAATTTCAATGAATTTCATGTTATTAGCAACAACAGTCAACAGCCTTGAAAAAAAATTTAAGAATATCATCGGGTAGGTACTTGGAATGTATCTCGTTCCATCCTGAAATTACTATGAAAAACATTATCTAATATATAAATCCTTCGGGGTGAAGCTCGATGACGGCATCACTCGATAACCGCTGGGCCGATTTTCATGATTCTTTTTTTGTTTTATTAGTATTGCTGTACTTCAGGTTTATATATAAATATGGACCCGCTAGGTGGCGCTGGAGTCAAGTTATTAACAAAATCTATATGAATGGACAAAAATGACTCATATTCACAATATATGTTGGTATAGTGCCAAAAGAGAAAACTACAAAATCTGGACCCAATAGGTGGCGCTGGAGTCAAGTTAATCTATCTATCTGCCTGTTTGTCTGTAATGTAAACTATTTCACTCGAAAAATCAATTAAATTTTTTTAGTTGACTTTTATTTCAATAATAATGAAACACAACGAATTTGTTCCATTAATGTGTATTATTTCGAAGTGTGAATGTTCATTTAAGCTTACATTACATTAAATTAAACTAGATTTGTAAAAAGAAAAAAAAATGAATCAGTTTAATAACATTTGAATTATATGGCTGTTTTTACAAAAGAAAACTTGACCATCATGTGAAATCATACGTATCATAACTAAGTGCGCGGGTAAACTTTGAAAAGTAGGTGGAGTGAAGCGCACCGGGTTCAGCTAGTTTAGGATATTTTTCAAAATTTAAAACAAAATTCTGATTAAGGAATATTCTTTTGGACTGCCATAGACTTAATGGGGCTGCAGCACGTCTATTTCTGCCAATTTTAAAAAATGTCCTTATACGTATTGCAGATAGGTTTCTACTCTTGGTGGATACATCCATAGGTTTTCCAACATTTTGAAACCACTGATTTAAAATTCTTTTAAATATAACGTTATTAGACATTTTTGTTGTGGGAAATGTCAATGCCAATCGGCTCTGTATAAAATACGTTCCTTCCGAAACGTCAAATTTGTACAAAGTAAAATGTATGCAAAGCGTTAAGGTTGCATTGCGAATGCGTATCAAACAAGTATTGCTACCGCATCGAAACATTTTTTTTTACTTTTTGGAACTCAGCCTTTTTGTCTGGGACATACTTACAGTTTTAAAAGTTTACTATAGACCGATAGACACTTGCTAAGGGCATTGCCAACACAAAATAAGAATTTAGAAGATATTTTAACGTTACGAATGCGTCTTCTGGCCTTTGCACTCGGCGAATTATTTATGTACAAATTTGAGCGCCAAAGGTCTGCAACAGATGCCAGACGAAGTTGAGGACAAAGAAGTTCTCATTCAAATGATTAAATCGATATCATTGCTAGGAGTGTCTCGGAAGAACCATTCATATCAACCAGAAGACGTTCTGCACAAAAAGGAATGTCTCGGACGACATTGAACGAAAGTTGGTAACATAAATTATCCTCAACATAAGAAAACTTCGAGGCATTTTAACCACAATGTTATGCTGGGCTTCCACGGCTTCTTCCATTATGAGTTTAAGTCAATCCGAAAGCTGAAAATCCAGCCTAACCGAACGCGCGCCGATCCTACATAACCATTGGTAATTAAGTAAGTATGTACATACATACTATACAATACCCCATTACTTCTTACGCCCATTTCATATCTACACCGATGGCTCCAAAAGAGAAGTAGTTAATCTTCTACGGACTTCCAGGCTAAAGCAATTTTTCCAGACGGAGGTTCTGGCAGTATACTGGGAGACGATATCACCTTTTTCATTGACAGCCAGGCTGCAATAAAAGTAGTTTCTGCCACTTTAATAATGATATCCAAGTTCTTGGGTTGATTCATTCTCAAAAAGTTACAATGTGTTTATAAATATCTGCAACGTCTTTAAGGAACTATCTGCCGAGTGTGCATAAGCTGTTTGGCTCTGTCATTCAAGAGAGAAGAGCCTTTGCTCCGCAGACGCGCTCTCGCAGCTGCGACAGTTGAAACAGAATGGGATACCTAGAACCTAACCCCAATTAGCCGGTGACCCGTACCGGACTTATGTACATATGTATTTATTGCTACGAGTTTGGCGATCTCGGCTTGTTATCAGTTTTTGTTTTAAACGGGCCAAGTCTTTCTTGAAATGAAACAGTTGTTAAGGATTTTCCATTTAGAATTGGCTTTCAAGAAAGTGTATTGGAGAATTTTGCCCTTCGCCGGTCCTAGAGGAGGGTGAACTTCCTCCGCAACGGGGATGCCAAGTGCTGAACATAGTCGGCTCTTTCATTCCCCTCTATGTTGCTGTGGCCAGGAGCCCAGTGAAAAGTGATATAAAACCTGCTGCTTGCCCGGGACAACCCAACTGACAGCGGCTCTGTTTTCCTTTTGATCTGCCCTAAATGATTTACGACACTAAAGGTAGGACATGTTTAAATTGATGACGAGACGAAGTGTGCTATTAAATCACACCGCCAACTCCTTACACTGTTCTACCAATTTAGATGATGTGGTGGTTGAGTGAAGAGCTTAATTAGCGGACTGACTGTCTATAAATATTACTACCTTTTTCATGGTTGTAGGGCTGAGACTAAGCTCCTTACGTGCTTCTTCTTCAAGCAGGCGAGGGGACATGAAGATTCTAAGTATGGCTGAGAAGACACCCGATCCGACACCGCAATCCATCTTGGATGCGTCGTTGAGGATTGCTACTTCGTTCTTTGACACAATAGAGTCATTTTTCCAATCCAATCTGGTCGGGAAGATACTTGGGTAGATTTGTCCAAATCAAGTTTTGGTGTTGTATAGTCGCTGGTGTTCAGGACAAGACCAAGAGCCTTACTGTGACCATATGGTTTCGAGAACCAATACCCTGATTCTCGGTGTCTAACAGCACTACATGACACCAGGCACTTGATATATACATACAAACATATATATGTAGGTCAATGGGCAGCGTGTGTAGGAACACGTTTAATGCTTTGGTCGGGATTGACTGCATAGCAACGCTGCGCTGTTCTTTGCACTTGGCTGAGTTTTGTTACACATTGGTGAAGATGGATCGTACTAGTGCAGTTTACATCCAAAGGACTATATTTGGTAGATGTGTGGGTAGTTGCAGTATATTTATGAAGTTGTACTATTGTAAAATTGTGACTCCAAATCTCGTACTTTATATTCGCAGCTTAATTTTTAATTAAAAAAGTGTATACGCACACTCTTAAGCAACTTTTTGCAAATTGTTACTACGAGTAGTAAAAAACAAAGAAACACATGAACAACAAATAATTAAATAAAAATTGCAGCCGCAGTGCGCTCTCTGCATTTTACCATATTTCTGTTTTTCACTTCTTTGTTTGGGCAAAACAAAAGGACATCCTTCAGATTGGTATACGAGTACGAGTATTCCCGCCCATATATAATTCATACTCAACACAATGTCCTTATTCTCCCATGCTAATGGAAGCAAAATAACTTAAAGTGGCTGGGGGACAAATGTAATGACAAAACAAACGAAATGCACACACATGTAGGAGACGTCGAAAAACCACCCCCACAGTAGTACGAACCCCGATTCTGATCCCAACGAAAATAAACGAAATTATTTGGAGCTGTGTTTTGTTTGGTAACTTTGCACCGCCGCCGCCGCCGAGCAAAAGTTTTTCCCTTGCATGCACAGATAATATACACATTTTTAGCATATTATTAAAATTTTACAAAGGTCCTGTCCTCGTCGAAAATCCCTCCCAGCTCATCCGAGTAGCTAAGCAGGACTTAATTATGTTAGTGTAGGTACGAGTGGGTATGTTTGTCGCCGGCGAAATTCAATTGGAGTTCCTTTTTCCTTTTTAAAACTCAAAAACAGCAGCAAACGCAAATGAAATATTTCGCTAAATAGAATTTTTTTCGCATCGCTTTTTGTGTGAGGGTGTCTGCAGGACTATACTGATCCGAGTTCGAATCACATGTGAGTGTGATGATAATTTCGAATGCTTAAAATCTCGCCAACATGGCGGGGGGAGTTGGCAGAAATAGCTCGGGAACAATGTATACCACACAATTAGGCACCTTATTTGTTCCATGAAAGAAAGGAATTCTGGAGCTCGTAGATTGTGCTGCCAACAAAGGCGTGGGCGAAATGTGTCGTTGATGTTGCTCCAACTTCCGTTGCCTCAGTGTTGTGCGGTGTCGGGTTAAAACAATGCCGAACTGACGACAACACACACGACAAAGTTTTCTGTTGCAGGGAGGCAGCCCGAGGAGGTGGTGCTGTGTTTTTCAGGAAGTTTTTCCTCGAAAATCGGGAAAATATTTCAAGTCTTACACAAATATTTGCATGGATTTCAGACATTTTTGTTGTTGTTTTTTTTTTTCTAGTCAGTAACAAATAGACGCAGAACCCACCCATGCATTGTGAGTATGGAGAGTGGATTAACTTTTGAGCATACTCCTACATATGCATGATTCGGATTACGTAGAACACTGTAATGAAGAGCTAATTTTAATTTAATTAATTATAATTTTTAAAATGTTGAATCGTTATTTATATGCAGCGCTTAGCGCTTTAACAAAGTTTAGTGAATAAAGTTACTTGCTGATTACAGGACACCTATGCACAGTTTTGGCCAGAGAATGAGCACATCCAAACAAATCAATTTACACATACAAAGTAATAATTGTTTAAATATTTCAATCGTTAAAAAACTTTAATTCAACGAATATTAGATTAAATATTAAGTATTTAAAAAAACATAAGCCACATGTGATGGTACAGAATTAGCACAGATACAAAAACAAAGGTTTCATTACGTGAAACATATTTTATTGTTCAATATTTTGTGGGAAAACATTTCGGCCTAATCACTCCTTGCAATGGCCGGGGAATAGCTGTGACATCTATGGTCAGAAATAAAGTTCCATCCTTCTTTAGCAGCATCCCAAAGTTTCGCTAAATTCTTCGGTTTCCTTACTCCAATATTGTACTCCACATTGTTCCGCAGATTCTCGATTTCGAGTTCGGTTTAGGATCGGTATAATTCATCCACGTGAATAGCAAATTATCATTAGCAAAAGGCTCAATGTTATTTTTCAATACACTCCCATAGTGGTAGGAGTCTATTTTCACAATAGGGCTTATACCATGCCATAAAAATCTGTCTAAATGACAAATCCGCATTGGAGATTTACACGGGCCAAGACAGGTGATGGTATAGGAGCAGGTGTCTTTTCGGGCCGGCTCAGCCTGAACTTGTCCTTGAGGCTTCCACTGTAGTGTCTTCCAAGCGTAGGTGATGGCTACACGTGAAGCAGCTGAGTGGCTTTCGATGAAAACGATGTACAATCGCGACATTTTCATTTACACCGATAGCCAAGCAGCTATAAAAGCACTCAAATCACCAATTATAAGATCGAAATTGGTTAGGCACTGCCGCGCATCTCTAAACGAGATATCGAGCAGATGCTTGCTCACACTGCGCTGGGTTCCTGGTCATAGCGATATACCAGGTTACTGCGAAGCAGACGAGCTAGCCAGAAAAGGTACAAAACTGGGAAGTTTTATCACGGAAAGTGAACCCCATGTACCAATAGAAACAATAAAACACAAAATCTCCGCGCAAGCTCTACAACAAACGAATGAAAGATGGCGTAATCTTGACAAGTTTTGCTTCGCCAGACAGACTTGGCCACAGCTAAACCAAAGTAAAACTTGTAGCCTGCTAAAAATTAGCAGAGCACATATCGGCATAATAGTTGGCGTATTGGCAGGCCATTGCGCAATAGGTAGACATGCCAACAGGTTAGAAATCCTTGCCAATGACTTCTGTCACAGCTGCATGGATGAGGAGGAGGAGGAATCCCCCCATCACCTACTATGCAGTTGCCCAGCTCTCTCCGCCTTGAGAAAAAAGATTCTGGGAGAATACTTTAATAAAATACGGAAATTCATCCAACTCTCAAAATGGTTCCAAGAGTCTCGATAAGAGTCGGCTCATGTGGCAGCACAATGGACCTATTTTGTTCTAAGTGAATCCTACCGATTACGGTGGATAGCCACCTAACCTAACCGAACCTAACCTATACACATCCATGCTCTCGTTCATACATTTGATATAGTTGCATTGCAGGTCAATTCCAACAATGTAACTATTCAATTTGTTCATCCGCGTCATTGTCGTATCCAACCACAATGCCATGAACAATGATCGTATCAAATATTCAATAGTATAAGTTAGGTTACGTCGAAAGACATAGTATAAGTATAGAGTTTAGCTTAGAGTGCCCTCGTGGGTCCAGTAAGTTAGATAAGATAGTTAAGTTAGTTAAGCTAGTTTTAAGCACTTCTGTCTAGCATATAAGAAATTACTGAATTACTGAATAAAAATGCATTGAAAAGGAAAAAAAAAAGATCGTACCCGCGTCCATAGTAAGAAATGATACTGGCCATTGTTGACCAAAGCACTTGCCTGGAAAATTCATAGTTGGTTAGTTTTAGTTTTAACTGACTTCATTTCATTTTAAGTATATTTACAAAAGCTATAAAAATTCAAAGTCGTTTGGTTTGGCTGATGGCCGTCTACCAGATTGACGGTTATTTGAATACTTATTGTACAAAATAAAAATTGTATTTTTAATTAAATATATATATATATATAAACGTAAAACCTAAAAGTTCTCCTCTATT
Source organism: Brachyopa scutellaris (assembly GCA_949775065.1). Classification (NCBI taxonomy): domain Eukaryota; kingdom Metazoa; phylum Arthropoda; class Insecta; order Diptera; family Syrphidae; genus Brachyopa; species Brachyopa scutellaris. Next base: position 78,223,500 of record OX459113.1, read on the forward strand.
ACATTGTTTCTATAGCGCAGGGCATAAGATGCGTAACTATATAATAAATCCCATCCTTGCTGTCCATTTAAAATGCAAATTGTTTCCTCTTTACTCAAGATGGTTGATCCAAAGAATCTTAGGCGCAGTTCTTTTAAAATCGGGCAAATGGCAAGAAAATGGAACACGTCTTCTCTTTCATTAAAATTGCACATATTGCACAAAATTGGTTGATCGGGGCGGTGCGGTGTGAAATTCAGGTATACCTCTCAGTTTAAATATAGTGCTTATTTTATCCGTCGAATTGGAGTTGAGAAAATATGTACTTTCTTGCAAATTATATCTCAGCTTACTATAATATAACCGATGCTGGGATGATTGGGCTTCATTAGTATAATTCTCGTACAAACTATTCCCTATTTTTGCTAACAAAGCTCTTAGTTGATTCCTCATGAACGCAGGCTGGACATCTGGAGTAATGTTTAGGGTTAAGCCGCAGTCGGCCGCGAGATTCTGCCACTCAGTCACATCACTCATCGCGATACATCCACTTTTCGGTTCTTGAATATCTGCCACCTCCATCTCTGAACACCATGGTCTTCGATTTCTCCAAGTTAACGGACAGGTTCCAGGATTTGCAATATTCGCTGAGTCGATTTATCATTAGCTGCAGACCATTTACCGAATCAGCAAGGAAGACGATGTCGTCCGCGTACATCAGTGCAGGAATCTTTGTTCGACCAAACTCAATTCCACCCCTACAATATCTGTTATGTCGTTGATGAACAATATAAATAGTAGTGCACTTAGTATACACCCCTGCTTCACCCCCATTGTTGATGTGAATTCATCAGATATCGTTTCTCCACCCCATACACACGCTACATTGTTTTCATACATTGCTTTTAGGGTAATGATGACTTTGCTTGAGATTCCAATTTGAGTCAAATGCCGCTCGAAAGTCAACAAAAAATGCATACAACTTTTTGTGCTTCTTTTTATAGATTTCGGCAATATTCGTTAGAGCAAATATTTGATCAATGGTAGAGTAGTTTTCTCTAAAACCTGCTTGAAACTCTGATAAAATGTCATTGTTTTTTACCCACTGAGACAGCCTTTGATAGATCAAAGCAGCAAAAAGGTTTGCAGAGGTATTCAGAAAGGATATTCCTCTATAGTTAGTTGGGTCGCTGAGATCCCCTTTTTTATGAAGTGGATATATTATCGCTTTTTTGAAGCTTGCTGGAACAGATGCAGTTTTGAAAATTCGGTTAAACTCTGTCGTGAGCGCAGATATAAATTCAGGAGTGCAATTTTTATAGAATTCGAAAGGAATACGGTCATCTCCTGGAGCTTTATTTTTCTTTGCTTTCTAGATTACTTGCTGTACTTCTTGCGTTGTAAATGGTGCATCCAAAGAGTTAATCATAAAAAGAGGGGCTGCATAATGAAATAAAGGGCAACAAATTATGGTGTTGAGAAGCTTACTAAAGTGTTCTCTTAGAAGAGGAGGAATTCATAGTTTGTTGTACAGGTATGAAGAAAAACTCAATCAAGACAACAAGAAGAAGAAAGGACGCTGAATGCGGTCCAAATGAACGAGAAAATCGCGTTAAATGATATTCGCAACGATAAAACAAACCATGGCATCACTCACAGCACATAGAAACTTTATCGTCGCATGCCAAGTGCAGCAAATTCGTTGTTGCATTGCAAATAATACTTCAATTGGTTCCATAAAATGGAAAAAGGATTTCCATTCCCACTAAAATATATTGATTTCCTCTATTGGAACATTATCAAAATAATCTCCGCGCTTTGGGTTTTTTTTTTATATATTTGCACTCATATGATACTATTGTTCGGGATTTCGACCACCCAATAAAGTTTTGTGATCGCCTCGGGTTGGGATAATTTGAACTTCTTTAAGAAAGATTAATGTACATAATTCTTCATTTTTACAAAACTAGCACATACAATACATAGTACATTCTCGTGTATACGAGTACATATGTATTAGCTCATAAAAGGTATGTGCATCCTTTTTTGTATAACAGTTACTCCGTTCTTACGACATAATATTGTGGTATTACGTAATTTCTAGGGCAGCTTGTGTGTTTTTTTTTTAATTGTGGAAATGGAATGCAGTAGGTATTTCTCATTCATCCGCTGGAGTGCAGTGTAATATGAATAAATGTCAATTCCTTTTTCTGGAAAGGAATTCCTGCAAAACTAGATCCTTTTGCCAGTATAATGCCTGAATAAAACGGAAGTCTTAGCCTGACAATAGGTTGGTAATTAGCCTTAGTAACATTTACTGCAGGGTTCCTATATTTATGAAAGGCCGTTATATACCTTGCATATCTATTTCCTTTGGAAATGCATGTTAATCGCTGCAGCAAACGTCACGTTGGTTATTTAGTTTTTCTTCTCATTCTAATGAACTAACAATTTGCATTGGGAAATAAGGACAAAGTTTCTGTTGGTCTAACTTATACGAAACGTACTATGTTTGTAGGTATCTACATACATAGCCTCGATAGCCTCGTCTAATTTCATCGACCATGAGATATTTTTGAGCTTTAATGATGAATTGTAAGAAAATTTGCTACGATAGATATGTGTTTAGAACTGGCTCTGTTATAAAAAAAAAATGTTCGTCACTTTTATAAATTCATGAACTATAAACGTAATGTTGTAAATAATCCTTCGACTATGCATTGTGATAATAGTTTGTTCTGATGCAAAAGATATACATAGTTAAGATATTTGCTTCTTTTTTCGAAACTGTTTATTCTGATCCTATTGCAATTAATAGTGATAATTTGCATCATATTTAGGAAAACAGTCTTCACCTCAGCTCTTTATTATTCACTAGGTCCAACCTCGTAAGTGCCATCAAAGCTATGGATGTTAGCAAGGGCAATGGCCCTGATGGTATCCCCCCATTATTTAAAAAAAAAAAAACGCAGAAAGTATTGCAAGATCCTTGCTCTCACTTTTCAATCATTTACTATCAAGTGCGATTTTCCCTAATTTATGGAGAAATTCTTACATAAGCCAATACTTAAAAATGGAGATATGTCAAGCATTAAAAATTACCGTGGTATTGCAATCTTGTCGGCTATAACCAAACTTTTTGAAAAACTGGTCACAGATCAATTAAGTGTTTTGCTGAAGTCGGTCATAAGTGAGCATCAACATGGTTTTTTCAAGGGTAGATCTACAACTACAAATCTTGCAGATTATACTTCAGATATTCTTTTGGAGATGGGAAAAGGTAAAGAGATTAATGCTATCTATACTGACTACAATAAAGCCTTCGACAAAGTTGACCATGACATATTTAAATGAAAAAAGTAAGGTGTAGATGGCAGTTTGCTTAATTGGATCAAGTCGTATTTGTCGAATAGAACAGAAGTTGTCAGTTTTGTGATGTTATTTCGCGCAATATATGTGCCTCCTCTGGAGTGCCTCAAGGTAGCACCTTGGGCCCCTCTTATTTTTGCTTTTTATTAATGACTTGCCCTTATTGTTCAAGGGGTGCAGATATCTTCTTTATGGCGGTGTAAACAATACACTTGACGGTCTCTTACTGCAGGAAAGCTTAAATACCCTTATAAGCTGATGTGAAATCAACAAAATGAAGCTAAATGTGGATAAGTGCAAAATTATTTCCTTTTTAAGGTGCAATCAATTTTGACAATTTCATTGACGGACAAAAGTTAGTTCGAAAAGATGTAATTAAAGACATAGGAATTATACTTGACAAGAAACTAACTTTTAAACACCATATTGACAAAGTACACTTCAAAAGTATGCTTAGTTTCGTTAAGCGAAGATCAAACGAATTTAACGATCCGTATGTCACAAAGTCGATCTATTGCTCTCTGTTGCGTCCTTTGTTGGAATATTGTAGTGTTATTTTTGATGTTGATATTAAGAATCTTGAATCTGTCCAAAAGCAATTTCTGTTGCTCGCGTTGAGAGGTCTAGGTTGGAGCTCTGACTCTTTTGTGTTGCCTCCTTATTGCCATCGTTTAAAGCTTATTAATATGTGCAGTCTTGTTACGCGTAGAGAATTGTCTGAAGCGTTATTTGCGTTCGATCTTTTGAACGGAAACTCGAGCTTTTTGTGTTCCAAAGTATCTGTAAATTCAAATGTTCATACTTTAAGACATACCACATTTTTAATAGAGAGGATCTCAAAGACTAACTATGCATTTCATTTACCTTTCAATCGGTGTTCCAAGACATTTAATAACTTTCTGCAAACAATATTAGCTCGACAATGCTCGAGTTATGGCTAAAGTTTCTTTTTGATTTAATTTATTTTTAATTTATTTTGTAAAACTTTTCACTTTTTTTCACTAACTTATGTACTTACACTTCTTATTTTATTATTGTAATCGTAAAATAATTTTATTCAATCTTTTATTATAAATATTGTTAGAAATGTTGTCTTATTTTGGCAAAAATAAATAAAGTAAACTAAACTAAACTTAACATATGTCTGTACTGATGGCCATACTGTTCGGTATAGTATAAAAACTTCAATGATTTTAAGTATTTTAAGTTTTCGGTTTTAGCTATCAATCTGTAACTCTATACTCCATACAACGTCCTTGGGTCTCAATAACTTTTAAAATTCTATTATTTAGGCATATAATCTCTTAGGTTCTGGATACCTTTTCTATTGATCTCGATTCATGCGCGTTTTTTTTGTGTCTTTAACTCTTTCACATTCCTACACTGCCTCCCATTCGAATAAATCTTTCTAGCCAAGATCATCCACATACATATTTTTGTTTGGGCTCAGGTCAGGACTATATGATGGAAACGCTAAACACATCGTTCCAAATATCCGAGGATGTTTTTGTCATGTGCATAGGAGCATTGTCTTTCTAAAACAAAAGTATTCAAATCTCTCGGTATGTTTCACCGTTAATTTTAGGTGGTACCCGTATCAAAAGCATGTTTGCATGAAAGTCAAAGACGCCCCATACTATCACACGTTCACTTTCGGAGTGCAGGCTCATTTTCACTGCATTTTCATCTCGCAAAATACGCCAATGCAAGCTGAAGCCATCGAGACCGGGTTCCCACTCCCTACTCCATGACATACGATCTCTGCCGAACGTTAGTCTGACTTCCTAATTATGCTGCTGCACGTGCCACTTCTGTGTATCGAAGGATGATATTTTATTTACCTTCAAAATTTACTACACACTTCTTACAGTTACTGGAAGATCCAACTTGTGCCTTATTTAAACAAAAATTCAGCATATTTCGCATGACTTGTAAGATAGCTATTTGTTACTGCGTTACTGTTACTGTTACAACGAAAACAGATCGTCTTGATAGGCCACGCTCTTTATGTGTTACAATAACTGCCCTTTCTTCCGTGCTCAAATGGATTCAATTGTTACAGTTAAAATATTTGCACACTGTCCTTATAATTAATTCGGCCACTGTATTATGCATTCGTTGAAGTGAGAACAACTATGTTAGATTTAGTGGAGACAATTTTTTAATCGAGATTGTGTCGATTTCGAAATATGTAGTTTTAAAATTGTGACCGAGATTTGAATGTTGGTAACTACGCTGTCTTTTTCACTTTGGATTCATCGCGGTTACAATAAAACGTGAATTATTTGCATGGACGTTGTTGGAAATAACTTTCTTCTACGTTTTTCCCCTGCAAAAGGATGAGAATAATATGCGTTGAAATCAGTGTTGCCAATTCTTAGAATAAATAGTAACCTGCTATTTTAATGAAAACCTTTTTTTTGTAATTGATTGGCAAATCAAAAATTTGCTAATTTTTTTTATCTGTTTTTTTTGGTTCAGTGTCAAATCGCGCAAAACCGCGTCGCGTAAGCGCCGCGCCGCACAGTGGTTTCATATGTATGAGATCAGCGGTCATAATTCAAAACTGCATTTAAAATGATAAATTGATACGTAAATTTTTATTAAATGACTTAATTTACTAATTTGTAATAAATTTATATTTTGCACAATTAAAGTTCTAAAACGTCTTTGCTTAACATAGATTTTTTTAGTTTTTTTCTGAAGATCTTGCGTTAGCTAAGATAATATTCTATTATATAACAACAAGTGGCAAAATGCATATGTTTCTCTCTACCATCCGTAATTTTCAACCAATTTAGTTGGTTTTTTTTTAAATTAAATACAAAATACTTGTTTCATATGTAGTAAAATTTCGTAAATTTTAGCACATTTTCGCAGAAATTGACACATATGCTCTTAAAAAGGAAGAAATCAGCTAAGTAGTTATGAAAGTTATATTATGCGAAAGTATACGAATCAAAACTTATGTCCTGTCGAATTTGGACTTTAAAAAAAGACCCAAATTTAGCACTAACTGTAGTAACGGTTTTAATATAATTGTGCACCTCAATAATGAGGATAAATTATTTAACAATTGTCTACAGACCTTGTTATCCAATATCCATCACTATAACTGCACAATATATGTATCAAAACAACACCAAAATGAATCAAATCGCTGTGAAAAATACCAGAAAAACTTATCACAAGTTACTGCAACAAAACACTCAACTTTAGAGACTGATCATACTATGAACAACTACTCTCAGATGATGAATTATACCGTTATCAGGTTGTACCATTATTAAAGTTGTGCGCCCGTCCGCGTTCGAAGCGCGGTGCGAAATGGTAACCGCGCCGCTTCACGCGCTAATATACGTTTCATATATTTTATTTCATAATCATAATATGAAGAAAAACAACAACATTCTGCTGTGACCGTTACTCTAATTGTTAGAATTCGCTTTGACCACACTTTTAAACCCAATTTAACGAAAATGTCAAAACGCCCAAAATTTGATACCACAAAGATTTTTGGGCGATTTAACATTTTTTGCATTTTATTTCATTTTGGGCGATTTGGTTTTGGGCGATCGGAAGCATGAGTTCTGACAAAACGTCCACACTTTCTTGGGCGATTTGACATTTTTTAATTTTTGGGCGATTTGTCATAGTGTTGAATCGCCCAAAAATTTTGGGCAATGTGACATTTTTGCATTTTGGGTGATTTGGTTTTGGGCGATTTGACATGGAGCCGTTTTTATTAGGTCCGCAAAAACGCATTCAGCTACGAGTATGTACTAACTTATCAAACCGCCTAGTAGACTTAAAACATTAATTACAAACTGTTAAAGTTCTTATGTAGAACAGCTTTTTTATTACATTATTCTGATTGTGTTTCCAATTTGGTAGAATTGAAATAATTTGCAAACACTACTGGTTGTGATCAATTATAGCGAAACTCGATGCGAAGAACAATTTAACCGTTTTTAACATTCACACTGCGACTTTGATGTTCGTGGAAAGTATGTTGGGGTAGTTTTTTTTTGAAAATCATAGAAGCTACCGGGACTCGATAGTAAATGATATAATGGTGCTACGTTACGCACCAATGGTAAATCTTAAAGGACACCCAACTGCCTTTTCAATGCAAAAACTCATACAATGAGTCAAATACACCACTCGGTGATGACGACGGCGCATAACCTGTTCATCAAAATTACTCCTGTTTTGTGCTAATTAAGGGAATAGTGATTTCAACTGTCATCTATTAACCATGTGTCAACGTGTAAAAGCACTTGAGAACAGTGCAATCAAAGCATAATAAGGAGTGGATTTGCAATTTGAAGAAAAGCGATGTGATGGACATATCCTTAGGATTAGTAGTCCCATATGAGGACTTCAAATTGTAAGTAACCACTACCACCACATCACACTAATTAAGTGCAAGTCATTTTGGCAAATATCCTTGATATGCCAAACAACATGACAGCGGACACGGAATTTAGATTAAAAGCTTTCGAATTGAATGCCTTTCCGGGCCACTGATTGCCCCGTTTCGATAGTTATGTCAATTTAGAGTCTTCATACGACAATTCCACAACTGATATCTGTGGTTTAGAAAGAAAAGTGTCGAATTTTATTTTTGCTCCTCAGAGTGCCCTCCTTCACTTGAGGGCATAAATTTGTTAATTGATTGACGGATTTTAGTGGTGCGGGAAAAAACTGATTATAAGTAAAAAAGTATGGGCATTTTCATGCTAATTAATGGAGATTTTAAATTTCGAAAAGGGTCGAATGCAGAGGCTCAAACACCAGAAAAAAATTACATTAATCGAAGCAAAGTAGACGTTTGTCCTTTTTAAAGTATAATTGAAATTGATGCCTGAAGCAGCTTATAATTGCCCGCTGGACATAAACTTTTTTTTATCATTAATGCCATTAAATAGATATTGAGCTATATTGAAACCCTAAATTTGAAGTATTTGTGGGTATTCGTGTGTCGAAGACTTGGGTTATGTATAAGTAAATATGTGTACCTTAAAATAGCATCTAGTGCACAAAAATTTGATTGCACAAATGAAGGTTAGGTTGTATGGATCCATTTTGATGGATAATTTTTTTTAGCTGGGACATCCAGTCTATCAAGGATTTTGCTATCTAAATGGTGTTTTGCAGATTCTGTATCGTCTGTATCGCTGTAGCTTCTGCACAAAATGAGATTTCATATTTGATTTGAATATTGATCCTGGTCACACCATCAACTTAGAAGTGTACCACACTTATTATAACACAAACGGCACGTAAATTTCGCATACATTGGCCGATACATTATACCGATAGACACTGTGCTATTTTGGAAATCAACGGATGACAATAACGCTCTGAGAAGTGATTAGCTTAGAATCTTTGATCATCTGTTTTTTAGATGACTGGCAATGAGCAATCAAACAACTGGCGCAGCAAAATAGAACCAAATTTGAGAATGAGAACACAAATGACATTTTTGACAATCCAGTAGAACCAGAACCAATTATTATTTCAGTAGCTCTCAAACTTAAAAAAAAAAACAAGAGCGATAGTAAACTATTCCCGATGACGCATGGACGACAATCATCGATAAAGTTACGTGATGAGAGCCCTAGTCTGAGTGCTTTAAACATTTATATGTAGTCTAGACCACTAATCAGCTACCAATACTTAGATTCCTTAAAAGCAATTTTGTAGCTTCGAAGCTAAACTGGAAGAATTGTCGCATTTTTTAAGCTCAAAAGTTCATTGTTAACCGAATCAAAGGTCTCTCGTTATTAACAGAAATTTGTTGTTATAGCAGGTGGAGGCGAATGCCATTCTATTTCTTCAGTAAGATCCGTTTTAAGCCCGCAGGCAGGCAGTTCAAATCAAACAAATCAGACCAAATAGTTTCCGAAATGTGGTCGCCGTGGCCGTGGTGGTTAGTGCGTTGGACTACAACGCATGCTGCTCCGGTTCAATCCCAGCCCGGGTCCAACACCTAACAAAGTTTTTCACGGTAGCCACCTCTTTCGAATGTCTGACAAGCAATCAAAGAGTATCATTTGTCAATGAGCTTTTCAATTCGCCGTTCGAGGTCGGCAAAAAACTGTAGGTCCCTTCCATTCCATTCGTGCAAAAATATAACACGCACATACAATTAGTTGCGACAAGCAGGCCCAGGTTCACCCCGAGCTGTAGCGCCACCTTAAGTAAATAAGTAAGGACGTATGATATGACACAGTCAATCCCAACACATGAAGCCATCGCCATAGTTTTCTTTTAGCTTGCAAAAAGCCGAATAAAAATGTGAGCACCGTGGTGTAGTGGTAAGTGCGTTGGACTACCAACATGTCCTGTTGCTAAGTTTTTTTTCAAACTATTCTTAGCTGTAAAATTGTAACTTTAATCAAAATTCTATATTATAAGTTAGGTTACGTCGAAAGACATAGTATAAGTATTACGTTTAGCTTAGAGTGCCCGTGAGGGGCCAGTAAGTTAGAGTAATATAGTTAAGTTAGTTAAGCTAGTTTTAATCACTTTTGTCTAGCATTTAAGATTTAATGGAATTGATAAATACAAATATTTATTTCAAATTTCAAATTTATTTATTTAAACATCAATATAGCATTTTAAGACTATTCATCTTTTTGAGTAACACTGCAGTACAAAAATATTTAATATTAAGCTTTAATTTACTAGTATCTAATCGCTAAGCCCTAAATCCCTACTGATATTAAATTTGTTATATGTTTATATGTATTATGTACATGAAGTCAATTACAGTTTCAAAAAAAAAAAAGAATAAAAAAAAAAAAAAAAAGTTAAGTTAATTACTGTATATTAAAATATTGAATTAGGTCCCTCTCGAAGCCGCCCCTGCCGTTCACTTTCCTTATATTGGAGGGAAGTGAGTTCCACAGTCTGATAGAATAGACAAAAAATTGCTTTTTAGTTATGTTGTATCTAAATCTTGGTAAAATCAGAGCCATACTTCTGCCCGAATTAGAAAACTGCAGCCTTTGGAAAAGGTATTGAGGACTTTGGTTTAACTTAAGGTCGAATAAAAACATTAGAATCTTAAATTTTAAATAATTCTTCAAAGACATGTTGAAGACATTGTGCGTATATTCGGAGACATGATCAAATCGTCGTAGATTGTAAACAAACCGCACAGTATTGTTGAATGCAACCTCAAATTTACGCTGGCTTAAACTATCTAGGTCACAAAACACGGGATGCACATAAAAGAGAATCGGTAACAAAAGTGATTTTATCAACATCATTTTAGTCTGAACTGGAAGGCACTTCCCTAGCAGATAGAGAGAACGCAGTCCGCCATAAACTTTTCCTACCGAGTATGCAACGTGATCATTCCAACTAAGCGTTTGGTTAAAAATTACTCCAAGATTTTTTACGGATCGGCAGTATATTATTTCTGCGCCATTTATCTCAATTTTAGGAAAATATGATGTGTCAATAGCAATATTTTACGAGAAATAACTATAGCTTGACTTTTTTTGGAATTCAACCTTAGTTTGTTTTGTTCTCACCACTGAGCAACAAGCCATAGATCTTCATTAATTCGTGCTGTTGAATCTTCAACTAATCCCAAGGGATAGCTTAGGTGAATTTGCACGTCATCTGCGTACATTTGAATTTTACAATGTTTTAGTACTTGGGGCAGATCATTGTTGAACAGAGTAAAAAACAAAGGTCCCAGAATAGATCCCTGTGGGACACCTGCATTAGTTGCATTAAACTTCGAGTTAAATCCGCCTGCAGAAACAGCTTGAGTTCTACCACAAAGTTAACTATAGACTAACTTTAAAGCCGTAGCTTCAAAGTGAAAGTTATTTCTGAGCTTAAGTAATAGCAAATTGTGCGGAACAGTGTCAAAAGCCTTTGAAAAATCTAGTAGCACCAGAGATGATACCTGATCATGAAATGAATCAAAAATGAAAAAAAAAATGCGTTGGACTACCACGCAATGCTAATCAGATTCAATCCCAGTAAAACACCTAAAAGTTTTTTTTTTTTACCGTGCCACGTCTTTCGAATGTCTGCCAGCAATCAAACAGTATCATTTGTCATGAGCAGCTTCTCAAATCGCCGTTCGGATTCGGCGAAAAACTGCAGGTCCCTTCCATTCGTGCAAAAACACCTACTACTTACCTAAATGATTGCGATAAGTAGGCCCTGGTTCACCTTGAACTGTAGCGCCACCTAATTAATACATATTACATAAGATTTTATTATTATTATTTTTTTTTTGTTTAAAGTGGATGTTTTTTTTACCGCTGTTTCCTCAATATATATTTTTTTTTCTTGCAATAAATTTTTCTTTTTAAATAGTGTTTTCCAGTAGAAAGATATAACTATGTATATCACATCTCTGTAACTAAAGTTATGCAAATTGTGCGATAACACATTGTAAAATATGAACGAAATAAATATTACTATGTAAAGAAAGCCGAATAAGTGGAAACTTACGCCACACCTAAATTATTTATTTTTCCTTACGCAACGGTCAGTTGAGATAAATTTTGTTTGCTACAGCATATTCGCCTTAATTTTTAAGCAGTCTGCGGTCCAGTAGAAAGGGACCTCAACCAACTTGTTTGTGAGTAAGAACATGCTTGTTCAGTTAAGTGCAATATACTAGATAGTTTCACAACGGGTTGGGGTCACAATCCCGAAAACCAAAATCCCGAAAAGCCAAAATCCCGAAAATCTAGAATCCCGAAAATCCAAAATCCCGAAAAAAAATGTTCGCAATTTTTTAATTTTATATAACTTTTCCGGATTTCGTTTTCGGGACTTAACCCTAGTACATGGGCAAGGTCCATTTACAAGTTTTAAAGCCTGGGTTAACATTTTACCCCATGAATAAAAAAATGTAAGTAAACGGTAAATGATGGTCACATATGGCAAGATTATTCACATAAAATTAATCGTAATTCTTTTATAGATCACATTATATAAAAAAAAAATATTTTATGGACAATTGTTCGATCGCGATTGAATCTGCGTAGATACGACATCTAATGCCTGTGACACACACCTAGTATAGACACCATGGTATGCAAATGTACTACATGTCTGTCACGGTATGCGACGCTTATACCAGCCGAGCAACATGGTATACATATACAGCATGGTATCTATACTAGGGTTCTTTGCGTAGTATAGCCATCTCTCAGCGAACCCAGCGCCATTCTCCTAGCGTAGAGAATAGTTGCACTTGAAAGAATTGTCAGTTTAATTATTTATATGAATAATTTTGATTTTGAACATTCAAACAAATGTTGAATCATTGCCTTGTAAATTTGTACCGGCAAATAAAATCACTGAATGTAATTATTTTTTGAATATCATATATGATTAAGCTCAACGAGTCCATCACAAGACTTAAATATCTTAGCTTGACAGAATGACAATCGGGTAATTTTAAAAATTAAAAAAAAAAAATGACAACCTCTCAGACAATACTAGGTACTGCAGTGTGTCACCTAGCATGGTATTGAGAATACTTGGTATTCATACCATGGTGCCTATACTAGGTGTGTGTCCCAGGCATAAGAATAAGAGCATACAATATTTTCACAATTGTAATAGTCAAATATGTTTCCTTTTATTTATAAATGGTACAAAGATCTAATTTCATATCTGCAATACACTTTCACTTTTCACAAGTATAACCTTAGCACGAAATGGACTGCTTTCAAGAAGCAGTTGTCATCGAAAATGGCATAAAAAACAATGCACAGGCAAAAAAAAGGGCAATAGCTTGAAAATAACTCGTAGACTTTTGCAAAAAAATATAGAAAAAATATATGGGATGCTCCCTGATCGTTAGAAACGTTAAAAATGGATTCAGGACAACATTTGTAGTAGTAACACAAAAATCCAGGTTTCAAAACTTGGCAGTAAAAAATTTGTCCGGTTTCAAAAGAGCGTTAGGGTAACATTTCACCCCAGTCCCTGTACTAGGGTTAAAGTGAAAGTAGACAAATGTTTGTCCATTCCCGTTGGCATTAGTGTTGTAATATTTTACAATTCGCAATGTGCATTCAGTTATGTTGATCTCATTCAGTGTGATAGCTGAGCAAACAAATAAATTAATAAATAAATATATAAATAAATAAATAAATAACTAAATAAATAAATAAATAATAAAATAAATAAATAAATAAATTAATTAGTACATAAATAAATAAATAGATAGATAAATAATTTATATGTAAACAAATAGATTATATATATGTAGGACCACCCTATAGTTCCACGATCCACAAAGAAGAAATAAATAAATAGATAAATAAATACGTAAAAACGACAATCATTTGTTTTTTTTAGCAACTGTTCTTAAAAATAAATATTTGGCTTCAGCATCAGCAGTCCTAGGTAGAACCAGCCTTACTTCCCGCAACCATTTGTGTGTGCGCGTTATATTTTTGCACGAATGGAAGGGACCTACAGTTTTCTGCCGTCTCCGAACGGTGAGTTGGGAAGCTTTACATGACAAATGATACTCTTGAATGCTTGTCAGTCATTCGGAAGAGGTGGGCACTGTGAAATACTTTTAGGTGTTTGCGGCGGGATTCGAATCCAAGACCGCTGGCTCAGTAGTCCGACGCACTAACCACTTGCGCTACGGTGCCCACGGTTCTTTTGAGACAATTTTCTTGTTTTCTGCTTCGAACTTCGTAATCATTTTCGAAGTTTGTTGAAATAAAATAAAAAGACACATTAAAGTAAAACTACGCATATACATATACGAATATGTATGTACAAAATGGTTGTGCATGGATCTTGTATTTTTAATTGTCTATATAGGTACTCGTATGAACTTATTATACTTCTAACTTTTCGTTGTTCTTCCTTTTTTGTTTCGGATCAATAAATCAAATTTTTTGACAAATAGCAATTAGATGTTTCTTTAAGCTCATTTATAATAACTCGCACGACCGAAGTGCACAACCGAAAACATCCTGTCTTGACGCCCCAGTACTATACAAGTAAGCACACACAGCTATGTATGTATATTCGTATAAAAGCATAAATAAGATTATTAAGAAAATATTTAATTTTTTTTTCATTTTAGAAAATCTCATCGCTCACTTCCCTTAATGTGTTTCAAATTTTAAAAGGAAACGAATGCCTACGATTCATTACGGTAATACCGCCACGTGTCATCTTGATAAATTGGGAAGTTTGATTAAAAACTTGGGCGTTATGCATCCACACTGAAAAATAAAGGGATAACCGCTGCGGGAGGATATCCTGGGTTGGGAGTGTTTTTTTTGTTTGTTTCTTTTGGAAAAACCAAGTTAAGCAATGTTAACAGCTTTCGTGTTATATTTCGCACCCCAGCCGTTGCTGTCGCCCTGTGTGTACACATTACGTTCATGTTCCTTAATCAACAAGTTTAGCTTTTGTGTAGTAACCCACTGACGGGTGATTACTCATATTAATGTGTTTGGTCCTTGAATTTGACGAATGATGTGTTCGTGTTTTCGCCGAATGGCGAACGGAACAGAAAAAATTTTAATGTTATTGGAGAACTCTAATTAGAGTTTTTTTTGTTTGATGTAAAATATTGTTTCGTAAAAGAAATGTGTACTCTTCAGAACTTATTATTTAATGGAAATATTAAAGAAAATGGGCTGATTTTATTGTTTTAAAAAAGGGTGAAAGAAGGTTTAGAAGTACATATATTCTACAAAACATCTGTTGTTGTGTGCGAATCGTTGGAAGATTTTTACATTTTGTTTGCACGGAGAGACACGTCGCCCAGCATTCTGTTTAAAAATGGAAGTAGCCCGGCGCAGGTCCTGATGGGTTTTCTTGATCGCGCGTATTTATCAGAGGTCTTGTTTTCTGTAAACCCAGAATTCACTGAAACTGATGTAGGAATCAGTTAAATTTTGCACTCTCGAATTATTTTAGGAGTGGACATTGTTCTGTAAATCTTTAAGAGCTAAGACAGTGTTTTGACCATTATCGACTCAAAATACTGTGGCTACGAATGAAACGATGCTTGATAACATATGTACACACACGGAAAAAAGTATTGGCACGGACTTCTTTCATCAAAAAAAAAAAAACAAAAAAACCGCTTCAGTTTACAAATAAACATAATAAATACTTTTAAAAATTAGCATTCAAATTTATAGATAAACAGGGTGGTCCGGTTTGAGTTACAGATATTTTCGGATCTGATTCATTGGTTCATACTATGAAACAAATCGTATGAGAGTGGGGGGGGGGGGGGGTCTTCCTAGAACTCCCACTGAGCTGCTACAGGGTATTCGATTCCTGACTGCGGAGGGTCAGTGGAAGAGGACCTCAACCAACTTGGGGTGCTTAACTGGAGGCAGTTATCTAAGGAACGGGCTAACTGAAAAGCGTTGTTGGTTGAGGCCTTTGTTAAGACCAGATTGTAGCGCCATATATGTACTTATGTATATGTACAAATCCAGTCAAAGGAAATTTAAGAGCGCAATCAGCAGCTCCAAACGCACCTCATGGCGTTTGTTCTGCAGCAAAATTGAGAGCACCACAGAAGCGGCGAGACTAAGGAAGATCCTTGAAAAAGAACCATCAGTACCCGGGTATCTTAAAGATACAAACGGCAACTGGACACAATCCTGTTCTGAGTCCTTGGAAATTCTGCTCAGCACACACTTTCCAGGATGCTCGACGAATCAGGCTGAAAACTTGCACACGAACATCCAACCACAAGAGAAGATGAGTGTACCAGTAGGAATGGTGACTGCAGAAAGAATTCTGTGGGCGATTGAGTCATTTCAGCCCTTCAAATCACCAGGCACTGATGGGATCTACCCAATCATGCTGCAAAAAACAAAATGACAGCTGTCATGTCAAACGAATAACAAAGCTTTTTTTGTGTTGAAGAAAAGTTAAGTTATTTTTTGCAGTTTTTGTCTACTTAATTAAAAATAATATTAGTGTGTGTAATGTTAAAGTAAACATAAAAAGTATTATTACTTAAAACATTTAAATACAAGCATAATAACAAATTAATTGACTCTTTTCTTGAGTAACGATAACATAACCTCAATTTGCTTCGCGCTCACGTCGATTTTACAACTCCGAAGAAATGTCACCACCAGGAAGAAATGAAGCGGCTGTTACGTTGGAATCCCTAGCAGAAACATTGAAAACATTGATTGTGTTATGCACGGATCTTAAAAAAGAGGTAATGGATTTCAAGAAAGAAGTCCCAATTATGCTGGTTCCTATGGCGGCAGAGATTGACCACCTCAAAGAGCAAAACCTGAAACTCCAAGATGACAATGAACGACTCTTAATGCTGCTACGGCGAAATGACATAATGATCTATGGTATTCCCAAATCAATGGCCGATCTTAAGACATTTATCGTGAATGTAGCAAAATATTATAACATCAATATTACCGACTGTGACATTTCCCAGTGCTTTCGTTTAGGAGCTTCAGTGCTAGTTAAATTTGTGTGCACGTGGAAGAGAGATCTCATTATGGAAGCCTATCTTGCGCATCGTAAACTAGAACTGGCGCACATCGATTCTTCGATTCCAATTAACTCCAGAATATTTCTCAACGATAATCTGACACCAAAGCTGGCTGCAATGAAGAAACTTGCTCATGGTGCCCTAAAACTGAAGATTATCAACAAATACAAAATAAAATCGGGTAAAGTAGTCATTTACCTGCCGAACAATGAAGTCAAGGAATGCTCAGATGCTGCTGAAGTGAATTCATTATTGGCCAACAACGATTGCATAACAAATCCTACTGGCAGTGGAAAATCTAGTTGCAAACATCTTGAGAAGACAGTAAAAGTGAAGTTCAACGGATCGACTGAAGTTCAACATAATCTGAGAAAGAGTAAACGCATTCCAACGATAGCTGCTGAGGTTGCTGCTGATGTTGCTGTATCATCCGGCATCGGTGCCGTTAACTCTCGTCAATTTAATATTCCTGGGAACAAGTAATATGCCTTAATTACATTAATTTTTTATTGTTTTTTTTCCTCCTATCTACCGTATATTGCACTCCTATTTAATATAACTCTTAAAATATCTTCTTTTGCTTAAATATAACTTGTCTCTCTAGGAATTTGCGAGATATAGCACTGAAAGCCTTTTTGGAGCATCGCAGTACGGATCGCTGGAATACCTACTGCGTCTATCGCAATCGAGTATCTAAAGAAATTAGGCTAGAAAAAAGAAGACTTTCTGCGGTTTCATTTTCTGGTAGTCATTCTACGAAACAACTCTGGTCAAAACTAAATAACATTGGTGTAAAGAAATCTTCTCAAACTTTGAATGCACATATCGATCCAAATGCAATCAACTCTTACTTTGCCTCCTATTCCTCTAATTGTCAGACTTCTAGAACAGATATATTGGAACAGGAGTCACCAGAATCTTTCTCCTTCCGGAACATTTGTGAAAGGGAGCTATTTCAAGCGGTTTCTGCCATAAAGTCAAATGCTATCGGTACTGATGGATTGCCTATAAAATTTATTAAGCTAGTGTTTCCGGCTTTAGGCAGGCACATTCTTTTCCTTGTGAACTCCATCTTAACAAAATCTGTTTTTCCTATGGATTGGAAAGTTGCTAGAATCTGTCCGGTACCCAAGTCTAAAAATCCTCTTTTACCATCTGATTTTAGGCCTATAAGCATTCTCCCTGCACTATCTAAAGTGTGCGAAAGAATAATTGCATGCTGCCAAGTAAACTCAAAGCTTTTCAAAAATCAGTCTGGTTTTCGGCAGGGATTTAGTACTACTACTTCTGTCATTAATATAACTGACCGCATTCGTGAGAATATGGATAAAAAAATGGTCTCTATTTTGCTACTATTAGATTTTAGTAAGGCATTTGACAGTGTGGATCATAATCATCTCTGTTTCAAACTTAAAAAACAATTTGACTTTTCTTCAACTGCATGCAATCTTGTATATTCTTTTCTTAATGGAAGGAGTCAGTTTGTTACCACTGCATTAGGAACGTCTGGTAAGCTGTCCCTTAGTAAGGGTGTTCCGCAAGGGTCAATATTGGGTCCCATCCTTTTCACTTTGTTTATAAATGATTTGCCTCTTGCTGTAAAATTCGGCTCCGTTCATATTTATGCTGACGATGTGCACTTACTTCATTCATCTAGCGTACGCCAACCCGATAAATGTGTCAACGAACTACAGCAGGATTTTGAAAGAGTACTAGCTTGGGCGAACAAAAATAGCTTGATATTAAACTCAAATAAGTCAAAGGCCATTGCTTTCTGTAGCTCTCCTAGACTTATGTCTATGAACAAACTAAGACTCAACGGCAATGACATCCCCTATGAAACCGCTGTTAAGGTGCTTGGATTTACGCTGGATGCAAAAATGACATGGGAAAGCCATATCGATAATACTATAAAAAAGATTTTTTTAACTCTACGCAAGCTATATTCCATAAATGACCATCTTCCTTTAAAGGTACGTTGGAAGCTATGCAAAGCTCTAGTGCAGCCCCTTTTACTGTACGGTTGTGAAATTTACAGTGGATTTAATCTAATGCTTTTGAATAAACTCAAACTATGCTTCAATTGTGTTATCAGGTATATATTTAAACTTAAAAGATACGATCATGTCAGTGCCTATGTCGTAAAATGTTTGCATTTACCTTTTATGGATTTCTTAAAGCTTCGTACTATACTTCTTTTGTTTAAAATTATTAAACAACGTGCACCACCTTATATATACGATAACATTAGTTTTAGCCGCCTTAGACTGCATCCAACTAATATATCTATTATACCTCATCGAACAAATATAATGTCGCGCTGTTTCCTAAATCGATCAGCTATGCTATGGAAAGATCTACCAGACATCCTGCGCAACACCTCGAAGTCAGTGGCTTACTTTAAGAGAGTTATTACTCAGCACCTAACTTAGTTTGACAAGGCATGTATCATCGAAGTGAAATGGCAAACGTTATTAATGTATGTACATCATATTATTCTGATAGTTGATTGGCTGTTTAGACTGGCAAAAACAACCAAAGATAGTTTTTCTTTGCAAGCAAAGTGTGCTTAGCATTTTTGAATTATTAGTTTTTTTTTCATATTTCCTTATTTAACTTTAAAAATTTCTTTTATGCAATTTGTATTAAAATAAATTGTAAATTTGAACGAAACCTAATGTATCGCTTAGTGACCTATTTATTGATCTGTAAAGGTCCTAGGTTGCGAATTTGTTTAAAATAAATAAAAAAAATAAAATAAAAAAAAACAAAGCACCTATTGGCACCAACTCTAGAAAGAATTTTTCAAAACAGTCTTAGCTGTGGTCATATACCAACAACATGGCGAGAGGTGAAAGTGGTTTTCATTCCTAAAGCCGGAAAACCCAGCCATGCTATTGCAAAAGACTACAGACCCATAAGCCTTACATCATTTATGCTGAAGACCTTTGAGAAGCTGATTGACGTGCACATACGTGCCAAGCTCAACCACACCAATATGTCTACGGCACAGCATGCCTATACCAAAGGCAAAGGCGTGGAAACAGCGCTGCATGATGTAGTCAGCACCGTTGAAAGATCCCTGCATTTTAAAGAATACACGCTTGCAGCGTTTCTCGACATTGAAGGGGCATTCAACAATGTCGAGACACATGCCATCGAAAAAGCGCTGGAAGAAAACCATGTTGAACGTACCGTCACTAGACTTATAGTTAGTCTTCTAAACAGGAGACACATAGTCGCTGAACTCGGGGGAACCCGTCAAAAAGTGATGGCATCCAGAGGCCCGCCGCAAGGAGGAGTTATATCCCCCCTTCTCTGGATCATGGTCGTTAATGAACTACTTCTAAGACTTAGATTCAGTGGGATTAAAGCAACTGCATATGCAGATGATGTAGTGCTACTTGCTACGGGCAAGTTCCTAAATACTGTCAGCGAACTAGTACAGAGCGCTTTAAATACGTTAAATAATTGGGCGAAACAATGCGGACTGGGGGTCAACCCTCAGAAAACCGAACTAGTGCTATTCACCAACAAGAAAACAATACCAGCCTTCAGGCTGCCGACCATTGAGGGAACTACCCTCAAACTGTCCGAAAGTGCAAAATACTTAGGACTCATACTTGACAGGAAGCTTAACTGGAAGCTGAACATAAAAGAAAGAGTAAAAAAGGCATCAGTTGCCTTTTATACCTGCAGTAGGTTCTTCGGGAAAAACTGGGGATCCAGACCACGAATAACACTGTGGATGTACTCTGCGATAGTTAGACCAATACTAACATACGGAGGACTGGTCTGGTGGCATGCTGCCGTCAAAACTAGCAACCTAAAGATTATGACCAAAATACAGAGAATAGCATGCACTGGTACAACCAGCGCGATGAGAACAACGCCAACAGCGGGATTGGAAACAATTCTCAACCTCCTGCCTCTAGATCTCTACATGCAGGAAGCGGCAGCAAAGAGCGCTCTCAGAATAAGCCAGTCGAAACACTGGAGACCGAATGCATATGGGCACACCAAGATACTTAGCAACTATCTCAATGGTAACGTCAACTCAGACTACACTGTCCCATACTTAGATTTCGATAAACCCTTCTCGTGGGCCTTCCCAAGTAGAGAACAATGGGAGAACAACGAAGTATCAAATGAGTCTAAATCCATCTACAGTGATGGGTCAAAAATGGAAATAGGTATAGGAGCGGGTTGCTTCTCGGAAGATCTAAGAATCAACAGCTCCACACGACTCCCAGACCACAGCAGCGTTTTCCAAGCTGAGGTTCTAGCAGTGACAAAGGCTGCCCAATTGGTGTCAATGATGACGATATCCCGAGAGGATATCACAATTTACATTGACAGCCAGGCGGCCATAAAAGCATTAGCTGCTACGCAAATAACATCTAAGCTTGTGAAATGTTGCCGCGAAGAGCTTAAGGTTATTGGCACGCAGCACAACGTAAAACTCTGCTGGGTCCCTGGCCACAGCGGGATACCAGGCAACGAAGCCGCGGATGAATTGGCCAGAAAGGGCTCAGCCCTGGATATAGAGCAGGCAGATTACACGGTTAAGCCTCCACTCTGCAACCTCAAGGCCAAAATCGAACAGAAAACACTATCTGAAGCTAATAGCAGGTGGAAATCACTAACTACCTGCGAAATATCAAGAAGGATGTGGCCAGAGTACGATAAAAGCAAAACCAAAAAACTTCTACAGAAAGATAGGAAATCCCTGTCAATACTGATAGGAGTGTTAACTGGCCACAATATGCTAAGATATCACACGAAAAAATTACGACTCAACGATGATGACTTATGCAGAGGATGCGGTGACGAAGAGGTTCACGAGGACACAACCCATTTCCTCTGTCACTGCCCTAGCCTCTGCCAACTAAAAAATAGAACCCTAGGAAATTTTTTCTTCGAACACATCGACGAGCTATGTGACCGTTCACCGTCAGGTCTGCTCAAGTTTGCCAGGAGATCCGGATGGTTGGAATCAAGCCAGTGATATCACGGGTGGGAGAACACTATGGGTATCACAATGGGTTCACATGAACCTAAGTGTGATGAGGATCTAACTATCCTCATCAGCCCGCTTACCTAACCTAACCTATGTATATGTAGGTAAGTGCATAATACTTCAGGCAACTTTGATCCAAATCGGAATCGCATTTCTCCAACAACTGCATGGCTTTGCCAAGCCCTTTGTCATCGTCGATTGTGACGTTGAATGTTTACGGTTCAAATCTACATGTCTCCGAAACATGTAGTTCTCACCAAATGGAAATAAGTGGATCAGTTTCAGAAGTTAATGTCAAAACCTACTGTGAAGGCAAAACACTGGTAGTAGGATGGGGGTATGGCTGAAGAAATTGATCGCACAAAGAACAATAAAAAACATCTGGAAAAAACTTCTGGGAACCATAAGTAAGGGCAAAACTTTCAATAGTACATAGCTCTCCAGTTATGCTGGAGATAAAAAAAAATATCACCTATAAGATGCACGTGGGGTATTTTTTTTTATGAAACTGGATCCTGCCCCAAGGCTGATAAACCTTCCTAATAAAGGCGAGTAAGTCGTTGGTTGACGCATTTTTTAATTAATAAGCACGTAGGGTAACTTCGGGCATTATGGCGCACCTTGTTAATACCACCTTTCCGGTTTACTTATGGGAAAACTTGAGTATTCCTTAATAGAGTGCCATGTTAAGTTGTAAAGCTGTTACGATTTTTTTACAGGTGAAAAAAATTATAAACAAAAGTAAGAAACGCACGGGGTTAGTGTACACAGTGAAGTGAAGTGAATCATATTAGTTTTCCTTTGGTGGCATTGATTAGTAACAGTAAAAGAAAATCTGGCGTTTTTTTTCAATTCTGTGCAAATGCCTTTTTTGTATTATGGCGCAATATGCCCCTACGGCAGCATTATGGCACACTCTGGCCCTTATGGAGTTCGCATGTAAAGCATGTAAAAAAAATATATACTAAGAATCTAGAACGATGACGACAGGAAGCATGTTTAGTAGTAGAAAACGAGCAGAAAATTGTGGCTCATGTAAGGAAACTACAAGCGTATGGATTCGCTCGTAACAGAAAAGAGCTGTTTTATATTGGGTTTGAACAGGCAGACAAATACAGGTCAAGTCACAATTAAAATAAATCGTAAGTGGTCGCACGACTCATGTTCTTCATTCAAAAATACTTGTGATAGCTGTGACATATCAAACTGCGATTACAGCATCACGCCATATTGCCCAAGAGGATGCGCCATATTGCCATATGCATAGGGCATAATGGTTTTTTGTGAAACATTTTTTACTTAACTTTTTCTTTGTTTAAATCATTGAATTATTATAATTATTTAACCTATTTTTGTTCTAATTTTCTTATATTTTCTAACTTTTAAGAAACCAAACAAGTGCGCCATAATGTCCGAAGTTACCCTATATTACAATACACGTCTTAACCATACATTTTTTAAACATGATCATTCACATCGCACCAAAACTACGCAGGCATTATATCGCTAGTCTCGACGGTAGAATAGAGGTGGTTATTCCTGCTGATCGGCCATAAATTAGATTTCCTTAAAAATCTGCTTCATCGAAGACGATTTTAATAAACAAAATTAGTTTTTTTAAAAAAACCATGTTATCCCCTGAATACACGTAGCAATCGCGAACGTGTTAAGAGTTACCGGAATCTATAACTACTGAGTTTAACTCGCACTTTTAAAATGGGTTGGGTACGATATCTCGCTTTTTATAATCCCGCTTTTTTATAATCCTGCTTCTTATAATCCCGCTTCTTATAATCTCGTTTTTCAATCAGAACTATTTGTTTTATGTTAAAAAATGTCTTGCAATCAATTGCATGTTAAACCAAAAGCATTTTTTAAAATAAAACAAATAGTTCTGATTGAAAAACGAGATTAGAAAAAAAAAAATAGAAATAAGTGAAATAAAAACAGGGGTAATAATATGCATTAACCTCTTATTAATAACTCGTATTATTTGCAACAAACAATAAATGTAATATTATAACAAATATGTATAACAATTCAACGAATGTGCAAATAAATTAATAATATTCATTTAAAAATAAAAAAATAAATGAAATAAAACTCAGAAGTTGTATATCAAATATTTACATACATTGAAATATTAATATAACAACCAATTTTTTTTTATGTAATTAGTTAAATTGTATATTGTGGGCGATACGACGCAGAAAACCTGATTTGGATATATTTTTCATAATTTTCCGTTTATTTTTTCGTTTAAAGGAACTTTTCTAATTTCTTTCCTAGAAAAGAACAAGCAATATTAAATTTTGAAAGATGAATTTGTTGAAATACAAAATTGGGATGCTGAGAAACTGGCAAAGCGGGATTAAACGGGATTTTAAGACGCGATATTTTAAGAAAACGGGATTTTAGAAGACGGTATTTTAAAACCTTTTTTTTCGGGATATTTAGAAAATGGGATTTTAAAAAGCGGGATTCCGATGCGCTCCCTTTTAAAATGACACATTAAACTAGAAATGATACACTCGTAGTTAATGTTTTTCTTTTCTAAGGACTGTACGTTTAAAAATGAAAATTTCGTAACTGCATGTTTAATTCAGTTGTAAGGTCGCATTATGGCCTCGGGCTATTTAAATCAATCTGACAAGGAATTCAAATTAGATGAATATTTAAACTAAACTCTCAGGTTGCAGACCCAATCTTATAAAGACAACATTCCAAGTTCTGCAAATCAACAAATAAGTAATATTATCATTGTACTGTTTCATCATCGTTGTGTCGCACACAAAGGCACACGAAAACCCATGAATCACCTATCTATCTAATACCCTAGTATGTAGGTACACACTTCAAACTTCTGCAATACAAAACAATAACGAAATTAAATACAATTAGGACAAAGAATAAATAGAATTGCGCGCAAAATGCGTGTCATTATATGATTACATATATGTACAATATTTAGGCAGAACCTTGGGGCGGCTGATACTCGTAGATCCCCATCAATTAAATAAGCCCCATCTGCACTCAGATCTAATTGTGTTCGAATCGATAAAACATAAATCAACAGAGCTGATAACACAACTCGTAAAAATACCCATAAAGAGAGAAGCAACTAAATTAAAGTCATTCACCCCTACCCGTAACCCCATCGGGCTCACCCAATCAACCATCATTTAGTCTATGTACTGTACACCCCCAACCGCACTCGAACCAATTATTACATTATCCTTGTTTATAGATAAGCGCTTAATGAAAGCTGCTATAAGCGTTAAACTATGTGCGGAGCTAATTAACAAGTGTGTGTACACAATGAGCGAAAATTCATGTAGATACAGCGTGCAGATATCTGACGGATGTGTACATTAAACGCTTACGCCTCGGGCTTTGTACGAGGAAGAGCTGATGCAGTGTAAACAAGACCTCAAAATCGAAATTTATGTGTGACGGATTTATGGGGCTCTTCGACTGGGCCTAGACACCAACCACATATGGCTACACAACACACAGTATAAACAATTCATGCGATAATCGTAATTAGGAGATAAGTGATGACAATTGCTAATATTGTTTTGTTGAAAAGCGTCTATTTATTTACACACTGAATTGTAACGGGGCATTGTTTTAACACCGCAATCGATAAAGATGAGTGGGAGGTTTTGAGAATTTATCAATAAAAAAAATCAAAGCTTAATTCTCTATAACCGAGTGGTTGGGTGAAGTAACATACATATGTTCATATATATGTACATATGATCATATTTCCATATACGAGTATTAAGGGATTAAAAAGGATCTTTTTAGTTGCCTTTGAGAATTGGCTACGAAGTTCGATATTATAAATTTGTAATTCGAATTATGATTGAAATTTTTTTTAATTATTATCGTTGTTTAACGATAATGATGTTTCGAGCTATAATACGTGATTAAAGCCAAAATTCAACATATAGAAGCACAGGAGTTTTTCAAATAAATAAATAAGCGTTAGGTTCCAAACTTCGGCTTCCAATTCAAGTAACTGATGTCGCATTTTTAAAATTCATGTCATAGGTACATCTGCCCAAAAGCAATTTCTGTTGTTCGCGTTGAGAGGTCTGGGTAAGAGCTCTGATTCTTTTGTGTTGCTTCATTATTCTCAGCGTTTAAAGCTCATTAATTTGTGCAGTCTTGTTGTTAAGCGTCGAGAATTGTCTGAAGTGTTATTTGTGTTCGATCATTTGAACGGAAAAATTGACTCAAACTTGTCCAGAAAGGGTATTAACCATCCTACTAGCCGATGGGTTATAGTGATGGTCGAAAACCGAAAAATCTCCACATCTTCTGGGCGATCGAGGGCCACAGTTTC
Source organism: Brachyopa scutellaris (assembly GCA_949775065.1). Lineage (NCBI taxonomy): Eukaryota > Metazoa > Arthropoda > Insecta > Diptera > Syrphidae > Brachyopa > Brachyopa scutellaris. The sequence continues at coordinate 78,249,732 of OX459113.1, forward strand.
AGCTGTTAAAGGCTGTCCCGCACAAGGAGGTGTACTCTTACCCCTACTGTCATTGATGACTTACTCGACAAGCTCAGTAATCTTGGCCACCATACAATTGGTTATGCCGATGACCTATTCATCACCATAAAAGGAACGAAATGCTAAAGACGTCTGCAAGACGATGCAAACAGTTCTCAAGATAGTTAATGACTGGTGCGTTAAAGAAAATCTCCCAATAAACCCCAGTAATGCTACTCTTGTCCCTTTTACCCGCAAAAGAAATCCGATTCTAGACCAGATATCGCCTAACAACATCACCAGTAAGTATTCCAATGAAGTAAAATATCTAGGTATGGTTCTTGACAAAAAACTAAATTGGAACTCAAATGTTAAAAACATGATTATCAAAGCAACAAAAGCCATGTGGGCCTGTCGTCGTTTGTACGGTAAGACCTGACCTGGGGAATAACTCCAAAGGTCACACATTGGATATACATACATATACAATGATGATATGACCTCAGCAGAGCCGTCTTAAGACATTCGGCGCCCGTGGGTTACTAAAAATAGTGCGCCCCTCTTTGTAAGAAAATGGTTCAAATGTTTGGTGAAGCCATGAATATTTTACAATTTGCTGTAAAAATTTGTAAACACAAACCAAGAAGTAAAGAATGCTGTAGATTGTAGAATTTAATATAACGTTAAAACTATTCTCAGCTGAAATTGTGAAATAGCACAGAATAGATCCGTTTGTGTACTTTTGCACCAAATGTTCGTATTCTGTCAAATTTCAAAGAGTATAGGAGTGAAAGATATGAAAAGTACGAATAACAAACAAAAAATTGAAAATGTATGTGATTGAAAGATTTCATAAATCTGCCCAAATTGCTTACACTCTTTTTTACGAAAAACTACGAATGTTTTCAACGGGTTTTCGTAACTTGTCGTAGATTTTAGTAGTTTTGGGAGCGAGCACTAACGGGCCGGACCTTATAAGTTAAGTCACAGAGAACCTCAAGAAACGGACTTTTCACAGATATTGAAACATGTATTGAAATTAGGCACAAGTATGGTAAGACTGTGATGCCTTTTGTAAACAGTGATGTCGGTAGAGAGGTGTTTTTAAAGACAGTGACGCTTTACGAAGCCACCCGAAGAGAACCCGCCGATGTTCCTGAGCCTGCAGTAGTATGGCTGGCACTTGATAGAAAACTGATGCGAACCGAACCAAAACCGAACGGATTTCATTGATACACTATACCAGTAAAAGTGGCCGGAGAAATTATAAGAGCACACATAATTATTACCAGACTCCAAATTGCCAAAATTTGGTTATTTTTGTTATGAAAAGATTTTGAATAAAAATAACTTATAACTAAATTACTAATAGAAAATAACAAAAATATGTAACACTAACAAAAAATGCCGCCCCAAAAGGCTTGCGCCCTGGGGCAATAGCCCATTTAGCCCTGAGGTTAGGGTGGCCCTGCTCATCAGTAGTATGGTGGAACAAAACTAAAGAAAAATTCACTATTTGAAAGCTACAAAAGCTACAAAGATTGGCATGCCTCGGCACTACAAGCGCTATGCGCACTTGCCCCACAGCCAGTATAGAAGCGCTCATTGTCCCAACGCCACTTCACCTTTTCATAAAAAGGTTGGCAGTTAGCAGCACTGTCAGACTACTACAAACGGGGGAGATAAACCACATAGATCACACAGATCAGGTGAATCTTCTCTCCGAAATCCCAGAGCTTGACATCTGCACGGTAAATGACTGCTTACCAAAAACTTTATGCTTCGGCAGGAGGTGGTTCGATATAGTGATCCCAAGCCATGAAGCATGGAACTATGTATAAAAATCCTACTTCAGACCTTAAAGGTAACAAGTGGTGTTTTTATGGTATTTTTGGACCAAACACTAGAATATCAATACCAATGTGACAAATTCCCAGTGTATTTCCAGCGGAAATTCATGCCATTCAAGTGTGCACCAACGTCATCCTTAAATTGGGAATAAAAGGTGTTCTCATCCATATACTCAATGATAGTCAAGCAGCCATAAAAGCACTAGGCTCAAACCTGATTGACTCCAAATCATTCCTGAACTACTTCAAGACTCTCCAAGACCTCTCCCATAGAAACAAAGTTAAACTTTGGTTGGTGCCCGGACTTGAGGGTATTGATGGAAAAGGCTGATGAACTGGCTAGGAGAGGCTCGGCTGAATCCTTCATCGGCCTTGAGCCGTTTTGCAACATTCCAAATTCAGCAATTAACTTAAACATCAAAATTTGGGAAAACAAGAGGTGTATCTCGTATTGGGAAAATACCCAGGGTCTTCGTCAGGCTAAAAGAGCCATTAAACCCTTCCAAAATAAATTCATAAAAAACCTACTCCTCGGTAGAAATAAAAATTTCTAACAGGGCATTGCCATCTTCGATATCACCTAAACAAAATAGGTCTTATTCAGGAAACTGTATTGCGTCTTTGCATGGAAGCCGACGAAACTGCGGAACATATTCTATGTGACTACATGGCACTTTCTTGCTGTACTACCAAAACATTGGCGGACTTCGAACTAAATTGGATAAAATGCTTTTTTATACATCTTCATCGTCTTACGATATTTTTGCTGTGACTGAGTCATGGCTTACTAATGTTCATCATAATTCAGAAATCTTTAATACGACTTCTTTCAATGTTTACCGCAAGGACAGATGCTCTATTAAAACGAATGTATCAAGAGGTGGTGGGGTGCTGATCGCCGTACGCTCATCATTTTCTAGCGTTGAAATTCCGCTGCTCTCATCTTTAACTGCTGCTTCTAATGTGTATGACGTTGACCAGCTCGCTGTTCGTGTTTGAATTAATAATGTGTATGATTTATTAATTATTTTAAGCTATATTCCGCCAGGTAGTTCTCTAGATTTATATACATTACATGTAAATAACTGCCGCGAAATTGTCAATAATTTAAAATTAAATCAACACATAATCATTCTAGGTGATTTTAACTTGTGGAATTTAGAATGGGTATTCGACCCAGGTGAAGCGTGTTTACTTCCTTTTAATGTAAAATCAGATTGTGAAGTCGAATTAATTGACTCACTTTTAGAGTTTGATCTTATACAAATTAATGGTTTTAAGAATACGTTAAATCGTTGCCTTGATCTTGTGTTTGTTGATAAAGAATTTTGTACTAATATTATTAAATGTATTGACCCGATTTTTCCTAATTCAATTCATCACATAGCATTATGCATTCAATTTAAATTTTTTGGGTATTTTAAGCCCTTATATGATAGGTTATCTATTTATGATTATAAAAAAGCTAATTTTAATTCTATTATTGAAATGATTAATTCAACTTCTTGGGTTTCTGTTTTTGAATCGAATGATCTCTCCGTTACATATGGTCTATTTTTGAATACTCTGAAAGAGGCAGTTGATCGTTTTGTACAGAAGGTAGTAAGGATTCGGAGTTCTAGGCCAATTTGGTTTAATAAGAGGCTTATTAATTTGAGTAACCGCAAAAACAAAGCATATAAGCTTTTCCGAAAATCGAAAAATAATGCTCTGTTGTTAGACAATTATTCTCGTCTTCAAAAGGAGTTTGATGCTTAAAGTAATTTTCTTTATAAAGACTATGTATTTCGCACTGAATCAAACTTGAAAAAGGATAGTTAATGTTTTTGGAAATTTATAAATGCCAAAAAGCAATCCAATGGTATTCCAAATTGTATGCAATATTCTGGTACTACTTCGTCTGACATTCTAACTGTATGTAATTTTTTTGCAAATTTTTTTCAATCGGTTTATACCTCTTCTCCTTCTGACGACAGCTCTTCCAGCGTTTCATTCGAAAGTTCCATTAATATCGGTTGCTTATATTTAAGTATCTCAGATGTTGAGACTGCCCTTAACTCTTTGAAAGATGAGGTACAATCTGGTCCAGATGGCATTCCACCTATCGTTTTGAAAAACTGCGCTGTTGCTCTTTCAGAACCATTAAAATATTTATTTAATGCTTCATTGGAAAGAGGTACTTTTCTTAGCGATTGGAAAGTTTCATTTATTACACCAATTCATAAATCGGGACCTAAGCAAGAAGTAAGTAACTATCGTCCAATATCTAAAATGTCGTCAATTCCTAAACTTTTTGAAAAAATTATTTTTAAAAAGTTGAGCTTTCTTTTAAAAGAAATCATTTCACCCAATCAACACGGCTTCATGTCAGGTAGATCTACGACATCAAATCTAACCATTTTCTGTAAACTTGTATCACAATCGATTGAAGATGGTTATCAATGCGATGCGATGATTTACACTGATTTTGCCAAGGCCTTTGACAGAGTCAGCCACGATTCTCTTATAAGAAAAATGAGCCTCATTGGCTTTCATTCTAACATGCTACAATGGTGTAAATCTTATTTACATGGGCGGACACAGTTTGTTCGTATAAACGGTATTTTTTCTGAACCTATTCATGCAACATCTGGCGTTCCACAGGGTAGCCACCTTGGTCCCCTGTTTTTTCTAATTTTTGTTAATGACATTCCAAATATACTTAAAAACTGTGATTGCCTTATGTTCGCGGACGATATTAAAATATTCAGAACCATCAAGTCCGAATCTGATAGTGTTCTACTTCAAGAAGACTTACAGAGGTTGTCACAGTGGTGTGACTGTAATAAACTATATCTGAATGTCTCTAAATGTCAAACAATGTCTTTTTTCCGTATCCTTTCCCCTGTTATTTATTCTTATAAAATCGAGGACCTTTCTCTTGCCAGGATAACCTCCAAAAAGGATCTCGGTGTAATGTTTGATGCCAAACTAAGTTTTGTGTTACATATTGATTTAATTGTTGCTAAAGCCAACTCAATGCTCGGTTTCATAAAGCGCAACTCTAAGGAATTTACTGATCCTTACACTCTCAAAACACTTTTTTCCTCTTACGTAAGATCAGTTCTTGAATACTGCTGCGTTGTTTGGAATCCGTTCTACAATATTCACTCAGTTCGGATTGAAAAGATCCAGAAGCGCTTTACTCGATTTGTTATTTTTAGGCTCCATTGGAATATCCGAATGCCTTCCTACTTATCTAGATGTAAATTAATTGGCCTTCAGCAACTTGACATACGCCGCAAGTATTTCTCAATAATTTTTATACGGGATGTATTAAATTCCCATATTAACTGTCCATTCCTATTATCATCAATAGATTTGTATGTTCCTGGTAGAGATCTACGACTCCGTAATCTATTCCGTGAACCCTTTCACAGAGTCAACTACGGACTAAATGAACCTCTTACTAGATGCCTAAGAGAATCAAACTTAGTTTGTAATTCTATTGACTTTCATCAAAATTTGAGTAGGGATGCATTTAAAATTAAAGTATTGAATATTATAACTGCTCAAGTAATAGATTAAATTAAAATTAAATTTGTATTATTATGATTATTAAATTGTTACACTTATATTCTATGTTATTATTCTGTAGTCTATAAGATATTATATGTAAATGTGTATCTGTTTGATGTAAATAAATAAATAAATAATAATTGGTTGCCCACTTTGTGCCCTCCGGAGACAACAGTTCCACAGAGAAATCCTAACTCCCACTGAACTTCGTGCAGTCTCCACCAGTGAGATCCTCAACTTCATGAAAAGAATTGAGCCTCTTCTGGTTCCCTTAACTGACTTTGTGGTACAATAGATCTTTTAAGTCGCGGTGCTCTCCGCATCTGGCAGGTCAGAACCCTTTACAAAAAAAATAAAAATTATATTGGTTCCGTATTCCATATTGGCACTGAACCGGCCAAATCAGACTAGCCTTCGAGGGTAGCTTGTGTTATAGTTTCCTTATCGATACGCGTTAACACATGGATTGGTTTGTTATTGAGAATATTTTAGAACTCCCGTCCGTCATGTACATTTTACATTTTACGCCTACAGTTTGGGTAAACATATAGAGTTGGTGTTTTTTTCAGACACGTTTACGTTATAACTACATATTTACGAGTTGAAATCCCACCATAAGTAGGTACAGTGCCTCACAAAAGTATTCGGAATTTGCCATTGCCCACCTATTAATCCATACATCACAAAAAATTGCCAGAAAATTTAACTTTTTTATTGTTACTATGTATTGTTAATTTATTCTACGATATAATCACAAAAAAAAACAACAAGTAAACTCTAATGTGGGCACCGTAGCGCAAGTGGTTAGTGCGTCGGACTACTTACTGAGCCAGCGGTCTTAGGTTCGAATCCCGCCGCAAACACCTAAACAGTTTTTCACAGTGCCCACCTTTTCCGAATGCCTGACAAGCATTCAAGAGTATCATTTGTCATGTAAAGCTTCTCAATTCGCCGTTCGGAGATGGCAGAAAACTGTAGGTCCCTTCCATTCGTGCAAAAATATAACCCGCACATAGAAATGGTTTGCGGGAAGCTAGGCTTGGTTCTACCTAGGACTGCTGAAGCCAAATATTTTTTAAACTCTAATCAGTACAATATTAACAAGACTTAAAAAAAAGAAAACATTCATATTTGAGTCCACTATAAATAAATAAAATAAAATAAAATTTATTCTACACGAAGTAGATCAGGAATAATTTATTAGCATCTTGTTGGATACCCTCACTGTTTTATTGCTTCCTTAAGCCTGTTTGACAAAGATAGCACAAATTTTTCGGTTCTCTCCGGTGATCTTCGATCCCATTAGAGGGATGGTGCAATAAGTGCATTTTTAAGGCCAATTTTAGTCCTTAGCTCTGTTATTTTTTAATTTGCCTCTCCAAATCTGCCCAAAGATAATCTATTGGATTGAGATCTGGCAATTGAGGAGAAGTTTAAGCGGTTTTGGTACGTTGTATGATAGCCATAACCGAATATTAAGAGCAGTGTACTTCGGATCATCTTGTCGAAATACGAAACGATCACGAAGCTGAAGCTTTTCCAAAATGTTTCTTAAATTCTCTTTCAATTTATCCATGTACAAATACTGGTCCATTATATTCGTACCATTTTTAAAGTGCATAGAACCAACTCCAGATGCTGCTATGCACCCTCAGAGGGTTACGGAATAACCACCATGCTTAAATGTGCCCGATAGATTTCGAGGATCGAGCTCTTTATTGGATGTTCTCCACAATCGACCTCTACCCCCGGCATTCATTATATTCAATATAGTTTCGCCCGAAATTAAAACTATGTTCCAAAAACTTTCAGGATTATTTACCCACACATATAAATGTTTTGAGAATTCTTGAGGTTTTTTTGCGATTTACTATCGAAATAAATGGTTTTTTCCTATCTACTCCGTTTTTGTATCCACTCATTACGTAGAGTTCTACGCATGATTCGGCACTGACATTACATCAAATTGCTTCAGCTAATCCTGCTTCTAATAGAAGGTGCACTTATTTTCGGATTTTGCTTTACTTTAGGTATTTTTTGACGCTTTTAGACCGTGAAGAGTTTTTGTGGTCTACCTTTCCTTGGAATATTTTACACATCACCTCTATCAGCAAACCTATTTATTATTGATTGCACAGTGGAAACACTTCTATTAACTGTATTTGAGATATCGTCGCCCTAGAATTGGTTTGACGTAAACGCCAAAATGCACTTTTTTAGCTGTGAATGCAGTCTTATGTTTTTGCGTGTGCTCTTTTCGAATATGTCATCCATTTTGTCCTATCTGTATCCTGTATCCTATATCCACCAAAATAAGCAATTAGTCGAATTGGTTTGACGTAAACGCCATTTTTGTGGATATACGTCAATTTTCCCATACAATTCACATTATTTTTTTGTTAAGTATTGTTTTGCCGTATATCCATGGGCTTCAATCATACGTCATAAAAATTAAAAATTATATTCAGTATTGTTTTAACGTACGTGCATGTGCATTACTAAGAAAATAAGTGTATTTAGTCGTATTCACGTACCAATCGGCAAAAAAAAAAGATAATTCGTTTTGGTTTGCTGTATGTGCATATGAGCTTTAACGGGCGAGAAATGAAAATATAATGAAAAAGTCGGTTCAGTCAGAGGAAAACTTCGAATTTTTAAAAAACTAAGAGAGACTGAGATTTTCTTTAACTTGATTGAAATTAGATATTCTGAACAATAATTCGTAAAAAAATAAAAAAAATGTATCGACTTGTTTTATTTTTATCGAACCGTGAACTTTAAAATACGATCCGATCCAAATCTTCGCTTATTATTGGAATGACGTACGTGCATTTTTTTTTCGACGTACGTGTATGAGAGCACAAAAAATAAGTGATTTTTGTGGCGTATACGGCAAAGCCATTCTGAGGAAAACTTTGAATTTTTCAAAAACTACAAGAGACTGAGCTTTTCTTTAACTCTGATTTGAAAGTAGATATTCTGAATAATATTTGTTAAAAAAATAAAAAAATCTTATCGACTAGTTTTGTTTTTATTGAACCGTGAACTTTAAAATGCGATTTCCCAAAAATGTGCAAATGGCGTATACGGCAAACCAATTCTGGGGCGACGATATGTTTTTGGTGTCGTCCCACTTTTCCGAACGTTTAATATTATTTTTCTTTCCTTAGTTTTACCCCCATTACACTTGTTTACTTAAGGTATAAATCCAAAACACCCAAACTGATCCAAATTTTGGAAGCAACTAGTCATACAAGGCTTGCGAAATTAGATATTTCTAATTGTAAATATATATATTTTCCTTTCTTAGTAACATATTTGTCAGTATTTATTTGTTTGTGCACTTAAATTGTTGTTAAAAATTGGTGTACATTTGATTGTACATTCAGTGCCAACTCTACTGAGCATTTAGATATCGGGACAAAAATAATAAATTATGATATATTTTTTGTGCAATAAATTATGTTACAACATTTTTTTGAATGTGCTTGTGGGCTTAGACATTGAAGACGAAACCGATTTGTTGGTATCGGTATGTGAAGATAATGTAGAGAAAGAGCAGAAAGACATTGTGGTTGTGAGCCAGAAAGAATTTGCTCGCCCAGGTGATGTAAATGAATTGCTGAGCGAGAAAGGCTATGTCTTAGAAGACCAGGACCAGGAAAAAATCACTACATTAATTGCAGCGGTATTTGAGGAAGGTGCAGTTACTTTAAATAGTACAGCAATAGTTCAAATAATCCATAGAGTGACACATGCATCTCAGGATGTTAGTGACTATACAAAAAAAGAACATAAACAATTGCGAAGAAAGCAATTTGTAAGTAGGTACTGATTCCATTTGAAGAAAGCGAAGAATTTTTACAAAATAACGGTATAAGTTCCTATTCGTTTTTCAAAAGAAACTTTTTCCGACGAATTATTTGAGTAATTTTCATTTGATACAAGCCTGAACGCCATTCAAAATAATGGACGAAACTTTAAACCCACTGATCCCAACGAAATCAAAAAGTTGTACTAGGTAGTTGCACATTTTAATTGGCAGTATGAAACTTGCGCGACTTAAACTTTACTGGGATCCTCTCATTGCGCATGGGTTGATCTTCTAGACTAGATCAATATACATAGTAAATCAAAGTAATGAACTCTGCGCATTATTATTTTTTTATTTTTTTTCATTATCAAATGAGTTAATTTACTGTTCTCGCTAGATTACTTAATACCTATGCACTTTTATATTAAGTTCTGTTTACTTGCTAGCTGGAGTATAAACTGCATGCGGAAAGAGCTGGGAAATCAGGACGTGAAATTCTTGATCACCTGCATTTTCGATTAGAAATTGCCAACAAACTTCTCTATGGGAATCAGCATCTACTACCTCAAAACGAGGGACACCCATCAAATTCAGAACAAAACACCCCAACCTCTTTACCTGTTGCCGTCAAAAGAAAAAATGAGGTAAGACCACTACGCTATATTCAGCTAGATGGAAAGTCAGTCACTCATGATAGAAAAAAAAGCTACGGCATCCAAAAACAATTGCAAGACTAGCAAAGGAGGTTTTTTGATTTGATTTTTCTCTATAATATTACTATTCATGCTTAAATTAGTTCTTTGTAAACATATCTGCAAATAAATCGTGAAGTTATTTTTTATTAATTTGGAGCACACATTTTTTTAATTGGAGCGGATTATACATTTCTAAAACCCATCTTCCAAAACTTTTTTTTAACTGAAAATCTCAAAACATGATATTCGAAGCATTATTGATCTAAAAATATGACCCACATAATTTTAATACGGTCACAATTAAATCCCCGTGCTAAAGGGTTAGAAACATTTTTTCAGTTCCTTCGACAAAATATAAAGAAAATTCTGAATGCTTTTGTGAGGAGAAAATAGATTCAACTTTGTTCTTTGCCCTGTAACTTTGCTCGTTGAAATTATTTTCCGCAATTTTTTTTTTTTTGGAAAACTTAGATGATTGATTCGCCATAACGAACTGAATACAAAAAGTGGAATTGGGAATGCCATAATTGAGATATTTGATTGGATAAGCGAATGAAAAGAAACTACGAATACTTTTTTGAGGCACTGTATATAGGATTAGCTGAAAAACTAGCACACTTTCCTTGTTAGCCCCATAGTCTGAAATTATTCCACCAGACACGATGCGACGTTCAAACGTATATATGCGTTCTCCAGCAAAGGGTAGTAGTGTTCCACCTGCACCTAAGACAAGAAGTTTTGATAGATTTATCGCTTTGCCAATTAGTTTAATATAGCACCATCGTTTGTTAGCCCACCTTATCACCATTAGTGCATTCTTTCTTCATTCTTTACCGCAACTTAACACGAATTTCGTTGTATTTCAATTGTTTGCACGTCCCGTTCCGTTGTGGATCGTTCAGCCATCTGGCATCGCTTAAGTAAAGACAAAAAAAAAAAAAATTAAAATTAGCCCTACAGCTCCACATTGCGTTTACCACGCGTGTATACACATGTACATTGCTTCAGGTGACATTTTTTAACACCATTCCACGAAAAAACAAAGAGTGCAAAAAAAACTGCAGATTCCGACAAAGATCTTCGTTCAAGATACGAGAGCTGAGCCGCCAGCAACACATGCTCCCGCCCTTAATTGGTTATTTATTGATTCCGTCAGCAATTTTAATGATAGCACACGCGGTGCGTTCCGTTCCGCATCCCTTTTGAGAGATTTCTGATTGAAAATTATGAGCGGAAGGCCTCGGTTCGACGCGAGGTGCCAGCGCCATTATCTTGATGCCATTAAAGACGATTGATTGAATTAAGACCGGAACAAGGAGCACATAGGTTGCTGACCCCGCAGAGATACACGAGTAAAAGTTGAGTATTTAAGCCATGTTTACATCATTAACACCATTATCGTCGTTCACAATATACGTGTATGTAAATACCTACCGCTCGGCGGGTTTTCCTTTTTTTTTTCAGTCGCCACTCATATAGCCTAACCACAGTTCAATTCACGCCTCTACGCACACAACAGGCGACAGGATAATGATGTAGTTTTTCGAATAGTTGTTGGAAGTGGTGCGGTAGCACTGGCCTTGCCTGCAAGCATCCCAATGAAATTTTAATTATAAATTCAACAATTATGGCACTGGAACATGATAAATAGATGTAACATGATGTTTTTGCAGCATCGCCACCCATCATGCGGACCGGCGGCGCCTGTGTATTTAGCAGCGACCGGAAACACACAGAATCAGGGGATCCTGTGTAGCTGTGTAGTTCGCAGGATGGCCGGAAGCGTTACAATAGGTGTACGGTGCGTGCGGAACTGGAAGGAGTAGGAGATGTGCCCGGCCAAGTTGCGGACAGCAGATGGGTGTAGTGTATCAACTTTGTGTTGTAATGGTTTTTGTTTTAATAATGACATGCTAGACCATATTGGTTAGGTGGTGTTGGTGGTGGTGGTGATGGTATTCGCCTGTGATAATGATGTTCTCTGTGTTTGTTCAGTTTGTTCATGAATTTGTTGGACGCATCCCCCTGAGGCGAGGACCTCGTCGTTTTTCGTTTGTTTGCATGATTCTGTTGCTTCATTAAAATACACAACACATTTATACAGGAACATGTAGCCCAGAGTTAATAACTGGGTAACTTACATTTATTTACATATTTGCATTTTATTGTTTATATTTGAAAAGACATTACGTACAATACATACATAGTACCAATGTTTAACTTCAAACAATTACATAGTACTTTTTATGAACTAAAAGCCTGAGTGCTTTTCCATAAAGTTTTGTAAACTAATTCTCGTAGCAGACGATATCTGGCATCTTTTATCCAAACCAACTTGTAAATGTATAGAATAAGAATACTGTTTAAAAAATTATTAGACTAGGTTAGGTTAGGATATGTTGAAAGGGGTTAAGAGGCTGAGCCACCATAAAAACACCAGGCACTATAATGGGCCCATTGCGATCCCCTGGAACCGGTACCTAAACCGAAACATTTACGTCAAAACATTTAATTTCCCTGCAAAATTTTATTTATTATTACAGAAGTAATTCCCTGAAAATTTCTTTCGAAAACAAGCAATAGCCTGACAACCACAAAGGATATGTTCGATATCCTACGATGTTCCTATGTCATTGCATTATCTGCATTCGTCCGTGTCTGCAAGACGCATTTATTTGGCATGTTTCCTCAAGAGATATTGCCCGGAGAGTATCTATTAGAGTTCTTTACTTTGCCCTATTCAGTTCAAGGATTGCCCTGATTCTTTTATGGTCTATGGTCGGCCAAAGAGCGTTGGATACCCTATGTCCCTCTATTCTTGACCATCTGTGATCCGCCATACTTATGATGGGTTGGGTATACGATTGACCGCATTTTAAAATCTCGTTTTCAAAACCTCGCATAACAAAATCTTGCATTATCATAATCTCGCATTATCGGAATCTCGTAATTAAAAAATCTCGTATATCGAAAACTCGCAATATCAAAATCTCGAAAACTAGAATCTCGCATTGAAATTAAAACACTATCAGATCTGTGTCATGGTGTGCTTAATACAAGCAACAGCCATAAGCAGAAATTTGCCAGGGCAAAATATGCATCAGCAGGCTCATCATTTAGTGCTGGTGTTAGTGGTTAGGCTACACTACCACCAGCAATAAATAAACAAATATAAGAACAAATATACATAATTAGAGTTTATGTTCGAGGAACTACATTACGCAATACATTTCTTAGTGTAAACTTGTTAAGATTAAAGTCAAGAATGTTTACATTTAAGTTATAGATTTCACTCATGCGGCTAATAGGCTCATGCATCCCGTAATTTGTTCTGTGATGAAATAAAATTTTTATTAATTCGCGCGAATTAATAAATATTTGTTTTCGCTAGATTCTATCTATATTAGCTATGTATGTACATACTCCAAACTCAAATAATTGCATTAGTTAGTTAGTTAGTTTATATGACTTTTATTTTCATTTTTAATTCATAACATTCAATATAATTTTAAGTCTATTATGGTTTGGCCTATGGCCGTCTACCAGATTGACAATAGTTACATTTCTATTTTTGTTTTTAACAGAGAACAAAGAAAAAGGCAATATGTATATACATTAAACATTAAAAATCTTCTTCAACTATACATTTTCTATAACGAAGAGCATTTGCACAGTAGTTGAAAAGTAAATCCCAGCCTCGGACTCCATTTAAGATTTCAATTATATCAAATACTATTACACAAGACTGCTCTAAATACGCGGGATTTTCATAATAAGCGAGATTTTGAAAATAAGCGAAATTTTGATAATGCGAGAATTTCAAATGCCAGATTTTGTAAATGCGAGATTTCATTACTCGGGATTTATTTAAAAAATTCAAGATTTCGTTTTTAGAGATTTTGGTTTGCGGTCAATCGTGACGCTCCCATAACGGCATATTCCTTGTGATACAATCTTCCTACCACCTCGTTCAAAACAGTTTCAACTGATTTACCTTTTAAGTAAGCGTGTTGTGCTTCATCAAGTTGCCCTTTGTAACTATTAGACTAAAACCACTAGCATTTCTATATTCTACCGTAATCAACACACTCTAGTTAAACGTCTTTGGATCCTCTCAATTCTAATGGAATGGATATCTTTATTTAAATGGATCCCAGACTGTGCTACAGTACTTAAGATTACACCTGACATATGCAAAAAATAGACATTTAAAATTGCCTGTCCATTTGAGAATACTTTCGCTAGTCAAATCTGAAGAGTTACTCTCGGCTGGATGTCCATTTGAGAGCAATATTTTCGAGATTTTAAGATCGAGAGAAGTTAGGTTTCGGTGGAACAAATTCTCTTTTTTTGCATGAACAAATTTTTTTCCCCGTTTTTCATTTGTTCTCGATTTTGTTAATTTGCCAATAAAACACTACTTCTTATACAGTCTTTTTTTTTATTAGACAGAATAGAGTAATGCACTTACATTTATAAAATAACTGAAAAAAGCCATTTAAGTTGTACATTAACATACTTCAATCTTTATTCAATAATGGTTCTATGGATATAAAGATAAGATGCGCTGGCGCTGTTGGCAACCTTCAGCCAAATGCAAATGTCAGATTGTGAGTCTAAAACTGTATGCATTGACGGCACTGTATTGCGGTGACATTTTTAATTTTTCGCTTTACTAGTATTTATTGATTGAAAATGTCAATATATTTTTTAATGCAACTCATTTCCTCCGTTTTTAAAGCTTTTTCCTCGTTTCTCCTTTTGAGTTTAAAGACGTGGGAAAATCCCGCAATCTGGTAACGCTGATCGATAGTTCTCTGGTAGAATTTTGAGAGTTTATTTCCTGAGAGTACTCTCATAATCGTGTCCACTTGATGTATTTCTTCTGGTAGTTATCAGTTGAAAGTAGTGAAAGTGGCATGTATTTTTACGAGTCAAAGGAAAAAAAAAGTTGAGTTAAGCCACGGGTAGATTGCCGTCGCCATTTTAGCGCGATATTCTCTCTTACAAGAGAGCTCAAATTCAAGATGCTCAACTATTCAGAGATTTTTGCCATTTGACAACTAGTCAAATAGAATATGTAATACGATTCGTTGGGCCCACTATTTTTAAAAAGGATACTTAACTAAGGAAAGCCATACCAGGACATGAGCGTGTATTGGTAACACTCAGATTTCTGACATGTGGTGAGCTACAAAGTTTCTGTAAGAGTTGATTTGTTTCCACTGTTTTGCCATGTTGACTCTCGATAGTTACTCGGAAAATTGTAAGAATTTGTAAGAATTCTGCGAGTTAATCTCCTATAGTGATCAGAAAACATGTGTCTACTTGCAAGTGACTTTCAAAAAGATCGAATATCCAGAGTAAACAGTCAACTCTCCGCGAGCAAAACTGTGCCCTCTTGCAAGTTTGCTCTCGAGAGCTGCTCGCAGCAAATTTACTCTCAAGTGCCAAGTTTCGACTTTGTTCAGGGTGGTTAATGGTCATGAACAAGATCTTAGTGCGTCTGGACAACGATGGGGTCAAGGCGGTAGCGTACGCGGATGATGTGGTAATTTTGGTATCAGGAAAGTTCCTCTCTGTGATTAACGAAGTCATGGAGGATGGTTTGGAGAAAGTTAGCTCCTGGGCGGCGAGTTGCGGCCTTGGTGTTAATCCAAGCAAAACTGAAATGATACTTTTTACCATAAAAACCAAAGTACAAACCTTTGATCTTCTCAACCTATAAACGGTCAAACACTCTCACAATCCTCCAGTACTAAGTATTTGGGCATTGTCCTTGACTCTTAACTTAGCTGAAAGAAGAATATTGAGCTACGGGTCAATAAAGCATGCATAACCTTCTACGCCTGCAACAAAACATTCGGAAAAAAGTGGAGACTGGAGCCTAAGATGACATTATGGATGTATACAGCCGTTGTACGTCCAATTCTCACATACGGTTCTGTTGTGTGGTCGCCCGCCCTAAGCAAAAAGTACAATATCAACCGAATTAGAAGAATCCAAAGAACGGCAGTAATCAATATTTTTACGTGGTCCTAGACACATGAATACGTGTGAATTCGTGTGAATGAATACTTGAAGAATACATATGAATACGTGTGAATGCTCTGTAATTCACCATGAATACGTACAGAAACGTTCCTTGAATACACTGATTACTTGCTCCTCGATCACAGGTGTAATTAGGTCATGCGTCATGCCCAACTGATGCTCTCTCTGTGCTTTTGCCCCTTCTGCCACTCGATCTTCATACAAAAAGCACTGCACTGTGCATGTGCAGTGCAGTCAGACTCAAGAAATCTAAGTGCTGGACTGCTAAGACGTATGGTCACAGTAAAATCCTGGATACACTACCAAATGGCCTGGTTGTGCCTTTTACAGATTATATTACCCCCAATCTTAACTTCAAGAAACCCTTCGCCGTAAGCTTCCCAAGTAGAGATGAATGGAAGCGAGGGAGAGTGGTGACAGACTTTGATATAACGGTATTCACCGATGGGACAAAGATGGACTGCGGTGTGGGTGCGGGAATTTTCTCGGAAAAACTCAGCATATCCAAGTTCTACCGTCTTCCAAATTTCGTTAGCGTCTTCCAAGCGGAAGTACTGGCGATCCTCGAAGCCTGTCCCAATCAAATAATCGACCCAACACCCAAACATAATATCGCTATTATTACGGATAGCCAAGCCGCAATTAAAGCCATAAATTCGGCAACCACCTCTTCGAATCTGGTAGATCGTTGCCAGCAACAACTCAATCGCCTGTGCAACCAGGCCAGAGTCCCGCTTCTCTGGGTTCCAGGACATAGTGCCATTGAGGGAAACGAGAGAGCTGACGAACTTGCCAGGCGAGGGTCAGCCCTCAACAGCTTACTAGCGGAAAACGTTCATATTCCTATGGGTGCTGTTAAGGGCAATATACTTTCACACTTCTTAAAATTAGCCGGTCTCAAGTGGACTAGTCTGACAAACTGTGTCATATCCAGAAAGTTATGGCCAAATTACAACAGGTCTTAAACAAACAAACTGCTACTAAGAACACGCACAGACATCGCTAGAGTAGTGGCAGTCAGTACAGGACACTGGCCAATAGGAGACCATGCAGCCAAACTAGCGATCCCTCACAACAGTTTCTGTCGTAGCTGCAAAGATGAAAATGAAAAAGAATCGCTTTTTCACTTTCTGTGCAAATGACCGGCTCTGGCGAGAGCCAGGCAATGCATACTTAGGCAAGCTATTCTTCGACGACCTCAATGAGATATCTGGGAAAAGTATTGGAGAGCTGATCCTCTTCCTAAATTCCACAGGATGGATATAAATACATATCACAACAGTACTTTCAAATAAACGGGTCACCTGAGGTTGTGGTATCAAAACGGCGCTTCACGCGCTATTTGGGTTTCCTTCCATCGAAACCACCAGTTCTACTTACCTACCTTCGACTTTGTAGTACCTAGTTATTTTGGTTCGGTTTGTCTGTCATACAACTGTATTCTCTACAAATACTTTGAGTAATGCTCTACGAAGGCAGATTATTACAAATCCATAGAACCATTATTGAATATAGATTGAAGTATGTTAATGTACAACTTAAATGGCTTTTTTCAGTTATTTTATAAATGTAAGTGCATTACTCTATTCTGTCTAATAAAAAAAAATACTGTATAAGAAGTAGTGTTTTATTGGCAAATTAACAAAATCGAGAACAAATGAAAAACGGGGAAAAAAATTTGTTCATGCAAAAAAAGAGAATTTGTTCCACCGAAACCTAGCTTCTCTCGATCTTAAAATCTCGAAAATATTGCTCTCAAATGGACATCCAGCCGAGAGTAACTCTTCAGATTTTACTAGCGAAAGTATTCTCAAATGGACAGGCACATTTAAATGTCTATTTTTTGCATTTGTCAGGTGTAATCTTAAGTACTGTAGCACAGTCTGGGATCCATTTAAATAAAGATATCCATCCCATTAGAATTGAGAGGATCCAAAGACGTTTAACTAGAGTGTGTTGATTACGGTAGAATATAGAAATGCTAGTGGTTTTAGTCTAATAGTTACATTTGGATCATTTTAGTTTACAATGGAAATGCGTTGTTGGATCGAGCAGCACTTCTCTAGTAAATATTCCATTACTGTAATACTCAAATGCAACTGACAGATACACACACCAATCCAAAATGGCAACCGAAACAAAAGTGTCGAAGCAACCATTTCACTAAAGCGAAGTTTACGTTTAAACATACATACATACATATTATGTGTATAATCATACACATTAAATATATATAAAAAAAATAAAAACACCGCATTCAGTAAACTGATAAAGGCAGAGGAAAATTGGTCACAGGCCGCAAAAGCATCGCGGTCGGAGACAACAAATCCATTCTCGATGAATAAATTAACTCGAAATTACCATATAGAAGAAACCGACAAGCTAATACCACCTGCCCATCGAGTGTCAACCTGTCATTCGTCCGCAATGCGTTGTTGTGTCCATTTTGACGCACCACTCGCATGCATATGTATACACGAGTACCCACACTTGGACATCAACTCACCGCATATACATTCTGGCGAAAAGGACATACATAACCTTCTTTGTACTTTGCCGTCATTCATCCTAATGGATAAACAGCGTTAGAAAAATATTGGAAAGGTGTTGCGTGGCCAACGATGTCAGGTCGCATGACAGCGTCCAGCACGGTGGACATGGACATAAGTAATCCATACACAGCAAGGGGCACGACACCACGATGGTTTATTAATGAGTTTCTTTTACGAGTAAAAAATAAAAAAAAATAAAAATTACAAAAATGGCCGAAACAGTAAAGAAAGTAACATTAAAATAAAAACAACCCTTTAACCTCCCTCAAAATGCCTTTCAACCCTTAATTGGATAGGACCAACCCATTTCGACACAAACGCAAATGGGATTTCGCTTAGCCTAATCTCAACTTCTAAACGGGTATCCAAGTACCCGACCAAGAACATTTCGCTTTAACTAAACTGCTAACTGGGCTATTAAACAAGCCATAAATACACCCCCCCGCCCCCACCGCCCTATCATCAGCTACCGTTACTTGCGGATAGGAATGCACGCAGGTAAACACTGTCTGTTTGGGGAAAAAAAACTGTAAATTAAATCCCACCCTCCGTTAAGAATCGCGCAGAGGGTTGCCAAAACATCCAGTTAACGCGGGTATAGCTCATTAAAATTTCGTAATAAAAATTTATTTTACGGCACAGAAACATCTTCATCAGCGTTCGTGGTCCTTAAATGTAGTACCGACCTAATTGTGATTTATTTGCCTATTTTTCTGTTTACACTTGGACGAGGATGTTTCCGGCCGTTCCCGCTTTGTTGACTCAATCCGTCAAAGTCTTCGGATAAGCCAAACCGTGCTACTCCATGTCCAACTCGTACGAACTGTTAGAGAAGTAATTATTATATTGCCTACAAGTGGCGTCTGCACACATGCAAATAGATCAGGTTACAATTACCCAATGATTAAGTATCTCCGACACGCACATCCTTACCCGGCAGCATTCGATTATACGCACCCAACACACTACTAAAATGTGAATAAAACAAAGTCGACATGAATCGAACAACCTGTTCGGGGTTCAGTCCTACCCCCACACCCACCTCGGATAACTACGCCCCCTATGGCAAATCACACATAAGTCAAACACTTCAAAGTCAATGAAGGTACATTCGTACGTACTTGCATGCGCTCTACCTCCCAGGGGGTAGGTTGTGTTTACATAAACACAACAGGACCACGACCAGAAGCGATCTATGTGTGGGTGGTGTACTCCAGGAAGTGGGGGAGAAAATCAAATAGAAACCGGAAGCACTGCAAACATTAGATGACTTAGGGTTTTTAGAGTTCTAGAGCGCGAGGCTGAGAGTAAGAGTGACCAGCACATACATATACAAGGACATAAGTATGCCACCTATAGAAAGCAGATATGCCCAATGCCCATTTAACGTATCGTTTATTGATATCCATAGGAGAAGTAGCCGGCGGCGTCGACCCCTCAGGTTTATCCTGGGAGTAATAACAGCAGGAATGAAGAGCCCTCGCGCCAGCAGCACCACACACACATATCCTCGTCCTCGTCGAAGACCACTCGAGAAACTCTTCGCAGATACAAAGCAAAAAAAAAAAAAAAAAAAAAATACAGTACATATGTACTCGTACTCTCAATTCTACGACCTCCTCAGCACAGAAGCAATCACAAATCGCGCGACGTATGTTTCAGAGGACCACCACTACAGATCATCGTCCTTTTTAGATTGAATCTCTGCTGTTTACACATGTCCGAATCCCCATTGGGTTCGAATATCGTTACTATTGCCATTGAAAGTGGTATCGAGATGAGAGTGCGGGGGGAATGTGTGCGTATACCCACATACATACTTGGGTATCTAGAAAAAAAAATTGGCTCCCTGGGCAAACAAGGGACTCTCGCAGTAGCACACAATACAATGGATACACCACTGGCGCAAGGATAAATCATTTTTGTTGCTCATTTCGGATGAGCGGCACTCAGGGGATGGTTTTCCATTCGTTTTTGTCGATTGGCATCTTCTTCAGATAGGAAAAGTGATTTTAATAGCGATTTTAATGTTAGGATTGTGCGGTCACATCGTTTTTTATGTTTTATCATACCCCGACACTCCCGCTTCCCCCTCCTCATGCTTAATGGTGGGGTTTCAGATTCGGTTGCCAAAGGGATGTTTTCTTTGAGCCCGTTTTTTTTTTGTTTTGTTTGGGGCGCATATTGTGTGTATGATTTGGGGATGGGATATTGGATGAAGGTTAAAAATCCAAATATGAATGTGAATTCAAATTATATTTTAGGAAGACGTGTAACGGCTTTAAAGGAACATGAATTTGATTTGTTGTCCTATTTAAAGGTATATTTCTTGATTTAATGTCCTCTCTTAAGGCACAGTGATTCTGCCAGATTTATAGCCTGTCGTGTGGGTATTTCCATGGCTTGGATTATTTTTTTTTATAATGGATACATGTTCATAGTAATATGGAGCTTCGTTGTTTTTACAAACAGCATTATAAAGCTATGTATTATACATAGACATAATGTATTCGGTTAGTAAAAGATTGGAGGTTTATCCTCCATCCTGTGTGTCTTTCTCCTGTACCGGTGTTCCTGAAACCCTACAGTCCGCAGACCAATTTATTTTTGTTTCGAAATGTTAAAAGTTTTTCAGAATATTTAAGCTGAAATATTTAATCAATCCGTCAAGAATGCAGGACTGACAATTTTCAGTTATACTGCTAGGGTAGATGCACTAGTATCCGGACATTTAATCGTTTAATTTAAAGAAATAAGCAAAGTTCTCAGGAAAAGTTTTAAGCAACTATTAAATTTAACAACCCGTTATATTTCCCAAAAAAAACATGCAAAGTTCCAAGTAAAAAAAACAAGCTGTGCGATTAAAGAAGAGTTCATGTCAGTGGTGAGGACAGTCGTCGATGGTGCGTTTTGCTTAAAAAAAAGTGTGACAATTTATGAAACGGAAGTCTTTGTTCATTAATTTTAAATGAAAATTACTTGTTTTCAATGAAAAATAAATAAGTTTTGTAAATAAAATATTAAAAAAACATTCTTATTCCTTTAATTGTTAAAATTAAAATTATAAAGTATGTTGAGCATATTCCTATTATGCTTTCAGATAAATAAAAAAAACCAACATAATTGGTGGATTTCTTTTCCTTAGACAATTATGTAAATACCTAGTAGCGGTTGTAACGACCGCGGCCGCGCCCTCTTGGCGTCGCGCAGCTGGTGTCTTGGCGGCTGCAGCCCCTTTTTTCTGTGGCGATGCCTGGGTTGGAGTGGTTGCAGCAGTTGGTGTTGCAGGAGCGGATGTAGTAGCTACCGGTGTAGATGGTGCCTTGGTCTCAACTTTCTTAGCTAGCTAGAGAATAGAGGTTGTTGTTATCTTTTTTATAAAAGAAATCCAAATCCGTTTAGTGGTTCTCGACATTATCCTGTACATACAGAAAGACAGATTTTAGGGACTTCCTTTTATACTATGTATAGATGGACGCAGATAGCTTAGCGATGGCTTTAGAAGAGGATGTAAGAAATAACAATTTAAACATTAGAAAATCAGCTTTAAAGATTAATTGGTGAACAGCCAACAAAAATGAAGCCAGATCCTTATTTAACCACCAAAGAGGAGAAACTGGCCCAGACGTGTGCCGATTTGTGTTATGAATTAAAACGGATGATCTTTTGAAAACGGTGCAGAAAATAATAAGTGGAAAAACACCTTCAAAAATGACAGGCCGGAAAAGACTTGGATGCGATCAGATGGAAACTGTTTGGAATAATGGTAGTATCTCCGTGCTCACGTCCACTGAAATAAATCATTAATAGTATGCCAAAATTGAACGTGGATGGATGCATTTTGTGTTAGTAAAAAACAGGAAATAAACTCTCTTATTTTTTAAAATGAAAAAATGTTTCTTTTTTTTAATCCAAAAGATAACTAAGATTAAAAAAACGTACTGTGTCCGAATACTAAAATAAAAGTGTCTGGACACTTAATCTGCTGTTCGGATACTAGAGCAAGTTATCCTTTTTTAAAAAGTATATTTTTTAATTACACTCATTAATTTTATTGTTTTTAGTACTATGAAATTTTATCAGAAACTATCTACACTTTAAGAAACACCATGTATACACATACTTGATGTAGCCCTCGTAGAAAGAAAATGAGATAAAGTTGAAGCTAGAAAATATGTTAACTGTTCGGATACTAGTGCCTTAGAACTACTACAGTGCCAGGTTAGATTTAGCTGATTTTTTAAAAAAGAAACGCGTTGCTCTTAAAAAGAAACGCAAATACTTTTTAAGAATATAATTCCTGGCGGTTAGGACTACCATATTAATTTACGCCGTCAAACCGGAGATATTTGATGTGGCTATCGGCTATCTGCTAAGATCATATGCATCAGTGACGACATTGCATTCTTTCATATCCCAAAGGACATCAAATCAGCTTTTGTAAAAATGTGGGATCTTGTTGCTATCATTAGATCATATATACATGATACCTATACAGGTTTAACAAATATTTTTTATTTCCTAACTGCATGAAGTTTAAATGGCAATGAATAAATAAGCAAGGATAAAAACTTGGAATGAGATGGAAATGAAATGACTAAGTTTTCAAAATTGCCTTATTGTGTTTAACCTTCGAATCTTAAGAAGAAGCTGGTTCCATAGGCAAACCGGCTCCGTGTCATACCGCCCAAAGATGATAAATGACACATTGCCCAACATTTTTGGGCGATTCAACACTATGACCGCCCAAGAAAATGTGAGCGTTTTGTCAGAACTCATGATTCCGATCGCCCAAAACCAAATCGCCCAAAATGAAATAAAATCCGAAAAATGTTAAATCGCCCAAAAACCTTTAACATTTTTAATTTTTGGGCTATTTAGCATAATGTCAAATCGAGTTATTAGTTAATAATTACACTCAGAAAAAAATGTCCTATTAATATTTTAATAGGACAGTTATTGATTTAATAGTACGGTTATTAATAGTGTTTTCCTATATATTTAATAGTTTTCTAATTAAATCAATAGTTGTGCGTATTATTGATTTAATAGTATAGACATTATTATTATTTTAAAAGTATACAGAATTAATCCAAACAGATATACTATAGATTTGATATTATTTCTCTTATTAAATCAATAAGATGGTCCTATTATTTTAATAACCCGAAGTAGTAAATTATTAATAGTACCATCATATTAAGTTGATCACATTGGTTTAATAGTATAATACTATTATAACACGTTTTGTCTTGTTTTCAATAAGATATACTATTGATTTCATGTGGATATACTATTGAAGTAAACAGTTTTCCTATTAAAACTGTGCGCTACCACCATCTCGACTACGCAGTTTTCCTTATATTTTTCATTCGGCGCGAAGGACTCAAAACGTAAAGTTGTGCTCTTGAATTTCGACCGTTTTTGAATTTATTGTGCAGTACCTACATATATAAGTGTTGTGTATATCCTATTGTGTTAAGTGCGTCAATTATAATTTCAAAGGTTTGTATTGCTTCGTATCGTATGTGTTTATCAGTGCTTTTTTTCATTTTACAATATTAATTTTGTGCGTATTTGCCATTTTCTATTGATTTCATCTGGATATATGTACTTATATACATAGGTACTATTGAAGTAAACTGTTTTCCTTGACGTAAAGTTGTGCAGTTTTTGAATTTTTTTACAGTACCTATATGTATATGTATGTGTTGTGTATATCCTATTGCGGTGAAGTCAATATTAAATGCGTATATTATTATTTCAAATGATTGTATTGCTTCGTATCGTATGTGTTTATCAGTGCTTTTTTTCATTTTACAATATTAATTTTGTGCGTATTTGCCATTTTCCAGGCATACGTTGTAGGTAAAAGCACCAATTCATTGTCATTGCACTCAGTTCTCGAATTTGACGGACCGCCAATTCACTTGTATCTTCTGAGTAATGGAGAAAGGGTGTTCAGAGTAAAAAAATATTAAAAGTTTTGTAATATTAATTCTTATTTTTTTTATTTTTAATATTATATAAATTATGTTATATATATTTATTAAGATCTTATAATATGTTATAAAATATATCACATAAAAGAAATAAAGAGAAAAAAGTAAATCAATAAATGAGTTGTTTTATTTGAATGTATTTTTTGTAGCTCATTTTCAGCCAGTAAAATAAAAAATATGGGATATCAATCGGAATAGCCACATTAATTTAATAAGATGTACTATTGATAAATAATAGTGTAATACGTTTAAAATAATAGGACGATCCATTTAAATAACAGTGGTTGTTAATAGGATTTTCACATTATTTTAATAGTTTTTCCCATTACTTCTTAATGTTCTTTATCACTTTAAATTAATAGGACGTATATTTAAATTAATACTGTATACTATTAAAGATTTATAGGACATACCATAAATTTAAAATGACAATCGCATTGAAATAATAGGACGAGTACAGTATTGATATAATAGTTTTGAAAGTATTAATTTTAAAGTACGAATCCCATTGACCAATTTTAATAGTAAAAAACTATTAAAGTAATAGGAAAAATCATTGATATTATAGGATTTTTTTCTGAGTGTAGTGATATTTTTGGGCGATTTGACATTTTCGTTAAATTGGGTTTAAAAGTGTTCAAAGCAAATTGTAACAACTAAAGTAGCGGTCACAGCAGAATGTTGTTGTTTTTTTCTTCATATTATGATTATGAAATGGAATATATGAAACGTATATAAGCTCGTGAAGCGGGGCGGCACCTACGCGACGGCACACCCCCCTCCCTTGCTCGTTTTATTTCCCCTAGATTGCAAGTGGATCCTGACTTTTTATTTTAATATATCCATTCCTTCAATCCTTAATTTCGGATTAAAGCTGTTTATCTTACTTATCTTACTTACTTCAGATCAGGCCATTACATTTCTTCGTTTTTAAAAGTTCACCAGGACAACATCGGATATTAAAGGTTACAATGGTGTACTTGGACGGATGCTGAACAAAAAAGGAAACGTTTTCAAATTCGTCAAAGTCCTACAGAATGAGGAATTTATGAAAAGCCGTAATTTCTCTGCTAATAAAAAGTGGTGGAATTATTGGTACCAAAGGGTTGTACTAAAATGCCCATTACTTCTTGGGTGATTTGACATATTTATTTTTTGTTCAATCTGTCATAGTGTTAAATCGTCCAAAAATGTTGGACGTTGTGACATTTTTCAGATTTCGGGGATTTGGGTTTGGGCGATATGACACAAATAGCCGAAACACAAAATCGTCCGAAATCACTTTTTTGGGCACTTTGACATTATGTCAAATCGCCCAACTTTTTTTTGAGTGATATGACATTTTTTTGATTTTTTTCCGATTTAGTTTTGGGCAAAAGTATAAACAAAGAATCGCTGGCTACTTATTAAATATCTGTGTTTAGGAAGAATACTCTGTTATGATATCCGAGACTGTGCAAACTTAAGCGTGTCAAATTAAAAAAAAATGGTGTTCTTTTGATAATGCGACATTTTGATAATGCGAGAATTTCAAATGCGATATTTTGAATATATATATACATACAGTCGTCGAACTTCAATAACTCGAACCATCACTTGCCACAAAAAAAAAAAATTCGAACGAACCTCCAAGGGACCAATAAGTTTGTTCGTTATAAGGAAGTTTAAGACATATTTCCCTATAAAGGAACTTTTAAGTTCTAGCAGGAACTCTTAAGTCTGGCAACAAATTTTGCAATATAGAGAATTTCGTTATATGGAAGTTCATAATAAAGAAGTTTGACTGTATTTTTTTCTACTACTCGTATGTTATCAATGATCAATCAGACTAGTTTCATATAATTTATAATAATTTCAATAGTTCTCCATCCATATGAGTAAATTTGTACATCATTTGCATAAATATGTATGTATGTATGGATATGATGTTTGCAATATCTGATTCACTTGGAGATGTCTTTTACAAATAGGTAAAAAAGCAAAGAGGCTGATACAGATCGCTATGGAACACCCCTATTGCACCGGCAAGCTCGCCTAAGTTCTATTTTCGTAGTACATATACCGCCTGCGTATGATCAACAAGATATGATCCAGATTCTTCAAACACAAATTAACTTCTCAATTTCTTTGAAAGAATTTGGTGATTTACTGAGCCAAAAGCCTTTGAGAAATCAAAAAAAAAAAAAAAAACAGCTAATGTCGCCACATCGAAACCAACTCGAATATCACCGATGTAGTGCAACTGTGATTTTTTCCGAACCCTGATCTGATTGGTACATATTCGGCTATTAACTCCTCTTCTTCCAAATATGTCTTCATTAGCTTTGTTTAAATGTTCTTCAACATTTTACTTAATAAGAGAAGGATTGCAATTGGCCTAAATCCGTAAAGGAAGACTTTGGTAAAGGTATAATTTTGCATTTTTTCCAATATACCATTCGTTATAATTGTACTACATAATTATGAGTAACTTGCGTATAACGTATAAGTAGGGTAAGCCAGCCTATTGTTGGCACCCTTCCAATAATTGGCATGTGGACTTTAAAACAATGTGAAACCGATACTCTTTTAGGATTTGACTTTATCTTATATTTTATAATTTTTCTTTGAATATACATATTTAGTCTATATGACAGCCATTTTTTATTTCATTTTTTTTGTCTTACATTCAAAAAAAACATAAAAACAAATGTCCCAATACCTTCCCGCCTTTTTTGTCATAAAAGTTAACAGTTTCATAAGCTTGATAGTGCAAAAGAAGAGCCTGTTTCTGAGCTTAGGGTTGATAAATTAAGTGTCTTAAAGATTATTCTCGTTAATAAAACATTAAGTTTAAGGATATGATTGTTTAAAATTAATAAAAATATTGACTTTATAGTTTAATTAATGGTGCTAATAATGGGAAAGAGAAATTGACAGCTTTCCTAATGTTGGCATCGTGCGAATCATTGGTTATTGGCACTTGCCAATCATTGGGTTATAATGCCAATAACTGGCACAAATTACAGTGTCCATCATTGGTAAATTAAAAACAGGCTTTTTGCTGTACCTCTTCTTATTTGTTTACACCTCACTTCGTTATTTAGGTGGGTACCTATAACTACAATTATAATTCTAGGATGCCAAATATTCGGAATGAAGGCAATTAGGACGGTTATGGAAAAAAAATTAAACGTCTAAAACGTATGGTGTCCGTAGTCGACGCTACAATTAAGTAATATATAAATATAGGATCATCCAGCAAGAGGTATACATTTCTCACTACTTTTTAAACGTCAATTTTCAACTATTATTGCCTTTTGACTTTTGATAAGTAAAATCTAGGAGGAGGATATACACTTGCACAATGTGTTGAAAAAGTGAAAATGCAAATGGTGAAAATATCGCGGAATCGTTTCACAAAGTTCGTACTGCTTTTGGTCATCGTCATAAACGTCTCTGACAGTTTAGAGCTACGAAGACCCCAACTCGTAATCGTCCGGCAAGGTCAGCTGAAAATATCGCCGCCGTAGCTGAGAGTGTGACTGAAGATCACAGGAATTGGGCCTATCCACAACCACATTGCACCGTATTTTGCAAAAAGGTCTTAGCCTACATGGTTATAAGGTCCAGTTAACACAAGAATTGAAGTCAGCAGACCACTCGCATCGCCGTACTTTCGCTATTGATTTAAAATGCCACCTTGTTGGATGACTCTATACAAGTAATATATGTACCCATGTATTTAATTTTAAATTATATTAATTTGTTTTATGATTTGGTATGCCCAAATAACTAAAATGCCGTAATAATATGCCAAAATATCTGTGTGCCAAGGATTGGAACATAGAGGGCCAATGACTGGAAAGCAGTGCCAGTAATTGGTGAAAATTGACTTTTCTGTTATTTTCCTGTTTTTTGTTTATGATTAAAAAGAAATTTTATGTTTTTTCGGTTTTTTATTGTTTAAAATACCTTAATGAATGTAAACAAATAATGTTGAAACTGTTGGGGTGTTTCATTTATTTTATAAATTGCAGTAAAACCGTGAGTTTGCTGAAAGTGCCAATCATTGGGTGGTTTACCCTATATTATTGGTAATATAATTTGTAATGATGATTGAATACCATCCAGTCCCTGCGCCTAAGACTTTATAGATGGTATCGCTTTACCGTAACCGATGACACATAAGGAGTTAAGACTGCAATGAAGAACATGTTCTTACAGTTAAAATAAGAGTAACGAGTAACGAGTGCCCAGTTGCTTTTTAATGTATGTAAGTTAATGTACCAGCGCTGTGTTGTTCGATAAATCACATCTGTATAAGAGGCCATAAAGCTTTATTCTTAGTACTGAACATTCTATAGTTACGAATCACTCTGATATTAGCTGATTGTTTCTCAGTTTCGTTTCGAGTAAAAGTCAAAAAATGATAAAATTGAATTCGTGGTGTTTGAGTTTTTTTTTTCTGGAAGAACAGCGAAGGAAGTTCGTTAGATGACTGCGCCGCCTTCGGGCCCTTCGTACCAGACTTTAAGCCAACTAAGTAATTCACGTAAGGCGGAGCAAGCATCGAAGACGCATCTCATTCCCGGGCTCCGAAATCAGAAAACATTGAAAAAAGTCCGCGATACCGATTTGATCGACGGTTTTTACTTTTAAAAACAACAACAGTGCGTCTATTTTTTTGGGATGCGAAAGGGGAATTCTCCTGATCGATTGGCTCACGAAAAATCATTACTGGCGAATACTTATCAGACAGACAGACTGAAGGTAGCGATTGTGAAGAAATATCCAGGAATGGCCAAGAAGGATTTGTTCCACTACGACAAAGCATCGGTTAATTCAACCCGTGTCGGTAAGGACAAATTTACCGAAATGCGCTTCCGCATCCAGTTGATTTACCCGATTTAGTCCTTCGGACTGCTATGGCCACCTATTTCCGAAACTCAAAACTTCCCTGGCTGTCCAAAAATTTCTTTGCAATAAATAAGTCAACGACTATTTCGAGTGTCGTGAATGAAATCTCTTCAGGGATGATAGGAGAACTATAGTGAAAGACAGCTTGCACTCAAAATGCTAAAAATAAATTAGGTAGGAAAGAAGGTCGTCAGGACTTGTTTGTCGGTAGGAATACCATACAAATATATTCAGATAAGAGCCCCTTGGTAAGAGTACCCTAGAATTTTAGATTCAGTTAGACCCACTCTTCTGACTCCAAGCTTCATGGAACGGGTGTATTGAACATTTTAAAGAAATTACCGCCTGGGTTTGTAGTAACGAGAAGTCAAAGCCCGCATTAACTCGTACTTACGAGGTTACATGTTACATGGGCCGCAACCATGTTTTGGACATTCAGTTGTTTCCCAACGAAATAAAATGGTTCAAGTATAATATGATCTCATCAGCATAGACAGCGTAGATAGTTACAGTTAAATTATTTTTAATTAGGTTACGTGCTCTACAAAGCGAGCAACTGACTACAAGTCCATGTGTTTCGTTTACTCGTATATTTCATGTTTTGTTCGACATTATTTTTTATACAATTAACCATAACAAAAGGTGTTTATTGCCAAAACAAAATGTACCATTCATCGTGCATGGGAAGTCATGCGATCACACCATCATCATCGCCATCGCGTCGGGGGAGCATTAAACTCTCACTTCGGACCGCGTTTATGGAGAAATTATCTCCCCAGCCGACACTATACTACCGCACTGTCCGCAACCAGCTACCACAGTTTGATTTTGTGAAACACGAATTAAACGAATTGTATAAAAAAAAAAAAAAACAGATTAAGAGGTAAAAGTATGGAAGAAAAATTTCCGCGAGATAAACAACTCGTTAAATTTAATTGAGTAGCGCAATAAACTAAAACGTTTCAACAAAACGGCACGGAGGCGGCGGCAGCCGCACCGACGCGACGGCCCAGATATGGTGCGAAAGGGTTCCGCGGTACACTTGCTCCGAATGCATGCCTTTACCTACCCGTTTTCCACACCTAGCGTTTTTTCCTGCTGTTTTTATGGACTCTTTATGCCGCGGTAATTATTGTTATTATTAAACTCAGCTCTATTGTAGTAACGTCATAAAAATATGCAAATTCGAACCAGTAGTGTCAGTCATCTTGAAGTTTTATTGCACTTTGTTGTGTAAACTCCAACTGTTTGTCCAGTTATCGGCGCACGGATGTACCCATACATCTGCGTTGGCCCTCTGATATGGGTTAGTACACTCGTAACTGACGTTGCATGCAGTGAACTGGTCTTACAGCCAAGGAGCACGGAAACAAGCCACACATCAATCACAGCATTTGGCCCTAAATTACAGTGTTTTGCAAGTTGCAACAGGGACTAATTGTGGGTGCAAGAAGTGTTTCTTACCTTGTACGCCGACGGAAGCAAAAGGAATTTCGCAACTGGCCAAGACGATTTTAGAACGGGCTAACATGGACGTGGATGTATGTATTAAACTTGTCGACAGAAGGAAGTGTAATTTATCGACGAGTTAATAATGCCTTCAGCCCTGTTGTCTGCTGACAGTGTAGCTATACTGGATATATATACAAATACTAAATAAATTAAGGGTGCAATCATCAATTAGAAATAGCGCTCAAATTAGCTTTCGAATATGAATATTCTATATGTTTCAATAGTAAGTGAAACATCAAACAATAAAAATTTGCATTCGATAAACTTCTGATTGTATTTACACTAAATCAATCTATCCATTTGAATCCAGCAGATATTAGTTTACGAGTCTCGATTGTGTACTATACTTTACATAATGAATTAAAAGTGTATGTATCTTCATATATAGTAATTGGGCAAAAATATAAGTTAAGAAAATAACTATGTGAATTATATTCATCAATAAAAGCTCAGTGTAGTTAGAAGATTTAATGCCTACCTCTGTAGATGAATAATTCGCTAATCATATGTGCTCATTTAATCCTTTCGCGTGCTTTTCGTATAAACTGAGTTTGAATTGATAGAATAAGCTATAACGCAGAATTGAATTGGAATAACTAAAAGATACAAAACGTCATCAACAGCACCATCATCCGTTGGGCCCACAACATCACGATGTTCTTTTTTTTCGACATTTCCTTCTGGTCCAAATCATACTTTGGTTGTATGCGTGGCAGATTTTTAATTTGAAAACAATAGAAATTTAAGTCAATCAAAACTCAATCAATCTTATGTACCTACTACCCACTTTTAACCCCATTATTTGTTGCGGCTAAATAAATATTTTTTGTTCCTCAAATTTATTTATAGGATGGATGTTTTCTTTTTTGATTCATACGCATCCACCTTCATGCCGAATTGTATTGCAAGAGAAGCAAAACTTGGGGGGATATATGTACATAACATATGTTATATGTACATGCAAACACGTTGACGTTCTTTTCACATTACATCGTAGTTCTTATTTCTAATTCACTTTTGAACAGTAATACCGATGGACTGAGCAACAGCCGAAAAAAAGCCAATTTTAGAAAATCAGTTAAAAACTCAAGTGCCGTTGTACAATATTTTAGGCAAAAACCTAGTATGACGCATGATAGCATATGTCTAAGCTAACCTAAATTAAAAATTTTACCAAAATCGTTGGAGCCGTTTTCGAGAAAATCAGCTTTTTATTAAATCGGTCCCAAATGAAGTATAGGTACCTTAATTTTTGAGGCTAGAATGAAAATTCCAAATTTGCCTTGTTGTATAGTCCCACAGACCCCAGATATGAAGTTTCAAGCAAATCCGCCCAGCCGTTTAGGCTCCAGTCCTAGATACAGCCGTGTTTACAGAATGAGCGTTATTGCTTTATTATATAGTATGACTAGCTGATGTACACGCTTCGCTGCGCATACAAAAATATTCTCTTTGTATGTAGATATGTGTATTTGTAATAAATTATTTACTGGGAGGAGACTTCCAGCTAAATGCTACACTTGTCCTTGCACCTTAAAAGTTGGCATAAATACTTGTTTCACAATTTGCTTAGGACCAATTGACTGAATGAATTGCTTGGATAAATGATTTTCCATAGACTATTAAAGAAAAATTTGTCGCAAGTGGGTAAGCAATTTCTTCCAAATTTAACTTTTCCGCTTTTTTAAATATTACAGCACGCTCTTACCGCCAAAACGTCAAAACATAATACGTTCATACAAATCTGTATCTGTTCCAAGCCCTGCATCTACTTATCATAAAACAAATTGCAGCCAAATCTATCCAGTTATTGTTGATTAGAGCTGATCGAACAATTACAATGCATATACGTTAGCACGAAGAAATCCCAATCACTAATACTACACGAATGTATCTCATACACGCATACCCACTGCCGCTGGTGCATTGACGGTGGCAATGGTCTCCACTGATCGATGTCGCGAAAGCATGCAAACAATATTTCTTTATGGTATTACTTTTTCACAGAAATTGTACAAAGAAGATATATATATCAAAATCTTTGTTGTGAAATAATCTAAACAAATATGTAAATTTTATTTTAATACGTTAATTAAGAACTAAGATAGAGCGAGATAAATGCCCAAAAGTAAAATTTAAACATTTCTTTTTCTCATTTGGAAGTTTTTTTATTGAAATATATTGATTTTTTTTGTTCAATTTTATAGATTTAATCCAATCAAAATCGATTGCAAAAAACCGCATTCGAATCCGTTCAGTAATTCTTTTGTTTTTGTGGCACATACATACATACTTTTTTTTAGACTTCGTTTTATAAAAGTGGTGAAGTATGATGATCTCTCCTTTCCGATGGGAGTCAATTTATGTATGGTGAAATAATTTATAAGCATATATGTTTTTAGTTATTGCCAATATTTTAACTATCTGAATATCCTTCAAGAGTACTGGTAAGCGCTCTGTATTTTTTTTATTTGGTAATAAGTCGCAATGGGTTCGTTTTTTCAAAGATCGTTGGCAACTCTTAAAGTAGATGTAGTTTACCTTTTAAGTGTCTCTTTAAATTTATTTCTGTGTACGTAATTTAATAGTTTTTAATATATAATTGTTGTTTTGGACTGTGCCTTATAGTGTTTTCCATTAATAATTTTAACGATTTCTAGCTAAATCTTATTGTTTAGTCTAATTTATAATAAATTAACATTTGTGTTTTCTGGTGGTCTTCCATAGTTTTGGTAAGCGGTTTTATACTCTCTTAGTTTAGATTTCACTTACTTCTCTTAAATTAGTTGTTGTTTGCCTGTAATATTTTACCGCTTTTTCCTTTTTCACCACACCTAATGCTAATATTCCTTTTGTTGCCAACTTATCTATCGTTTGTTAATTAGTTGTTTGTTGCGATAGGTAAGCTTCCGCCTGTCAACCAAACTTCTTGGGTTCGATTCCCAATCGCGCATAATCATATTTTTTTTATTTTATTTTTTATTATTTTTTTTATTTTTTATTATAATTTTTTATTTTTCTTAACCGATATGGCATGCTCAGCCGAAAAATGCGTTGAAAATAAGCCAAATTCAAACGCCGCTCTTCACGCTTGTTTTGGCCCGTGTGGAGAAGTTTTTCATGCTAAATGCATTGGTACAACCAATGGTTTTATTGAAAAAATAAACTCCTCCGATATAGCTTACTGGTACTGTGCGGCCTGCCGTAAGCTTTCTGTATCACAATTAGCCTTTAAGATGTCGTGCTTTAAATCCGACATTCTTAAGTTGTCCAAAGGGTTCGAAGCATTGATGAATAGCTTCAAGTCCACAGTGACCAACTTAAATACATATTCAGAGCAGATTTACTCAGTAGATGCGTCAACTAACACCGACCTTATGCTAGTCTCTGCAACGTCAGAAACA
Organism: Brachyopa scutellaris; assembly: GCA_949775065.1. Taxonomy (NCBI): domain Eukaryota; kingdom Metazoa; phylum Arthropoda; class Insecta; order Diptera; family Syrphidae; genus Brachyopa; species Brachyopa scutellaris. The sequence continues at coordinate 78,284,072 of OX459113.1, forward strand.
CAAGTAAATAATTTAGTTGCTAACAATGCCAGCACATCTACTGACGTTGAATGTGATATTTCTGTTGCTCCAATACCTGGAACTGATACTGGAACGACTTTTGTTATTTCAAGTGACAAAATCCAGTTGAACTCGGCCCCTGTGTTGGGTAAAAGAAAACGAACATCAAAAAATTCGGTTCATCTAGCGAAACGAATTAATTTAACGGCTACAAATCTAAATACCACACCAAAATCCGATGTCATTACGAATGAAGTTGATTACCAATTAAATAATGTCATTACTACAAATCCAACTGACCCGAGTGGCATTGAGGCAATCCCTAGACCCAAATCTGTCTTTATTTCTAGGCTTAAGCCCGAAACTTCTGTGGATGATATAGTAAATCATCTATTGTCGAAAAGTTTGATTTCCAATAGAGTGTCTATAAAGTGCACTAAAATAAGTAAGCCGGATAGTTTCGTTTCATCTTTTAAAATAGTTACCCCTGTTTCGATCTTTGACTCACTATGCAAAAATGACATTTGGCCCCCCAATACTCTCGTAAAAGAATTCACCAATCGAGCATCTAAAAGACATACCAGCACATCGCAGGTTCTAAATTCAAAAAACTCTCTCGATTGTCCCTCTACTACCAAAATGTAAGAGGGTTACGAAGTAAAACTACCGATATTTTTGCCAACTCTCAGGCTTTTCCACATGACATTTTTGTTTTTACAGAGACTTGGTTAAACGCCAATATTTTGGACACGGAACTCTTCAACTCCGAGTTCCTAGTTTATAGAAAAGATCGTTATATGGATAGTTGCACGGGATTGGGTGGTGGGGTGCTTATTGCAGTTCGTTCTCACCTCAGTTCCAGCTTACTCAGTGTTCCTTTCCCTTTGAACACAGAAACTATTTGTATTAAAATTTGTATTGAGGACAAAACTGTCTTTATCATTAATTCATACATTCCTCCTAATAGTGATACATCATTGTATTCTGAGCTGTCGCTTATCTTAGAACACATTCATGACTTATCCTGCTCGGAAAATAACATTTTATTGCTCGGCGACTTCAACTTGCCACAAACGATCTGGGTTCCATCGGAGGATGGATCCTATCTCACAGCATCGTTTAATTCCGCTCAGCAGGAGCTTATTAAACTTGACTCAATTACGTCTTTTGACTTACAGCAAATCAGCTGTATTAAAAACTACAATAATCGAACTCTCGATTTGGTATTTTCCTCTGACCCTGTTAGTACTGTTGTTCAAGAATCTTGTTCAAGCATAACTAACATAGATAGACATCATCCACCCTTGGATGTATTTTTTGACTTGAGCTGTCATATATATGATAATAGTGACCCCAATGATGGCTCGTATATCTTTGACTTTCGACGAGCTAATTATCAGCAACTGTCTGAAAGAATAAGGTGCTCCAATTTACAAAACATATAATTTACAAAACATTGTTGCTTTACGTAAGAAAAAAGTGTCAAATCGTGAATTTGCTAGTCGACTAGGGTCTTATGAATGGAGTGTGCGAAACATTTTGAAAAATTTTCAACTAGAGAGCTCCATTGCTCGGAAAGCTGGAAGCGGAAGGCCGAGAAAGACATCTAGAGATCAGCGTCTGATCCAGCGGATTTGTTAAAAAAAACCGGTTTGTACATACTGGGGATATTAACTGGTCACTCCAGAACCAAAATGGGAAACAATAAATGATCGAACAGTATCGAGGTTGCTTAATGGAATGCGAGTTAATGTAAGTCGTCCTGCAGAAAAAACCAGTGTTAATACCGCGAATGAAAAAAATAAGGCTTGAATGGGCAAAAACTTATACAAATTGAACTCAGGCCGAAAGGGCAAGAGTGATATTTTCGAATGAGACCAAATTCAGGACGATTCAGGTCTTGCATATAGAGCAAAATCGCTAAGCTTTTCTGCTGCGTATGATCCGTAAGCTAACATTTTTAGAAACGTTTGTTACTTTTCTCTTATTCAGGGTACAAAACGACAAGGATTCTTTGGGGATTCTTTCTCTTCAATGGGCTAGTGGTAGCCGAGATCTTAACCCTAGAGAAAACTGTTGGGATTACACGGGCAAAAAATTAGGGAGACATGGCCAACATCTGTTACTCAACTGGAAAGTATAATGAAAGACATCTGGTATAAAGATTTAACAATTGCCCATATAAAAAAATTGTTTGATTCGATGCCAAACAGGATTGATGACGTCATTAAGAAAAAAAGTGGAATAACCAAATATTGGGTTAATTGCACATCAAATTAATTCTTTTTTTAAGTTATTTTATTATTTCAAGGTTGTATTCAATATTTACTAAGTTTTTTTTTTTAATATGTAGTTGCACCTGTGCGTAATGAAAATGTTGATAAAACATTTTGCCTAAATAAAACGTAAAATTCCCTTTTATCATACAAATGCAAATATATTTGAATTGTGTGGTCAAATTTTGACTAATATACACTAGAGCAAAATATTTTAGCTTTAGCTTAAACTATTTAGTTCGGCCCAGAGAATATTTCTCCTTTTCGACAGTGGCCATTGACTGTTTTTTCGGATACATTGTATGCGTTAGACCCTATGATTTTTTTTTACAGAAGGGCAACTTTTCTCGAAAAATTTGCTTTTAATCTAGCCTCTAGAAGTCTCTTCATTACCGGTATAACACTTATCTCTAGATTTGAATCTTCGTTGATGAGATAAAAGGACCACGCTTAGCTGTTCTTATGATTTGGGCATCTTTCGAGGCAGCTTGATTTCGCTGTTTTCTTGTTTTTTCGCATGTTATAGCATTTCAACCTGTCTCTGCCGAACAACTCCTGAATATATTTTTATTCGATTTTCCTTCATTTTTAAGTTTTTTTAATTAAATTTCGCTTTTCTTTCGAGCCGTATGCTCTCGACCCATTTTTACGACTAAAACAATCTTTTTTTATCTTATTATTAAAAAAAATCATAACGAATAACCTAAATTCAATTAAATAAGAGTAATGTTTTAAAGAATTTCAATTTAACATTTGAAGTCAACGAAAACCTTACTACACTGCTATTTTAAAGAACAGCTGATTTAGACGTTTAAAAGTTCAATAATTTATTTACATTGGAAAACTGATACGAAATTTTATAATTTTTTCCCTGATTTGTTGCTTTGGTCAAGTAAAATATTTTGTGAAATAAGGTTTTCTAAAACCATAGTAGGCGCGACTTAAAAGATAGAATTCAGAGATTTTAAAAACGCACTGCTATTTTATCGAACACAGCTGTATTTATGTTTGTTACTCTAAACTAACAAGTTTATCCATATTAAAGTAAAATATAAAAATTAATTTTATAGCATATGAACAACCTTGATTTTTTCATGAAAATTGCAGAAAAGTAATGGTGCGAGGGTTTTCTTTGTCAACGTGTGTATTTAGAGTCCTTAATTGTAATTGGCAGCAGCAAGGGGTTATAATTTTTTTTTTTTTAGTTTATATGACTTTTATTTTCATTTTAAAATTCATAACATTCAATATTATGTAATTCTAAGTCTATTGTGGTTTAGCATATGGCCGTCTACCAGATTGACAATAATTACATTTCTATTTTTGCTTTAAAAATAGAACAAATAAAAAGAAAATGAAATAACGTAAATAAAAATATATACATTAAACATTAAAAATCTTCTTCAACTATACATTTTCTATAACGAAGAGTATTTGCACAGTACATAGTTGAAAAGTAAATCCCAGCCTCGGACTCCATTTAATATTTTAATTTCGCTCGAATTTCTTTTAAAACTGGCATATTGCAAGGAAGTGAAATATATAAACTCTCGTATTCTCATATTGCAAAGATTGCACAAGATAGGTAGCTCTGGACGGTGTGGAATGAAATTGAAATTTAGTAGCTCTCCACTGATTTTAAAAATTATGCTGATCTTCTCTATTGAGTTGCAGTTTAAAAAATAAGTTTTTTCAAGGGGTGATAATAAATATCTTAACCTGTCAACATGGTTGCCACTTGGAAACGAATTTGCTACCAAAATGGAAAAGAAAAGTTACCAAACCAAGTAAAATACTACCAAAACAAACGTTGATAAACCACTAAAAAAAGATGCGGTTTGCGTTAAGCGAAAATATTTAGTCTTGAAGTATTTATCATACATGCTATGCCTATGATGCATAATTAGATGGAATTCGCCCAAAATATCGGAAATACGTTTGTAAACAAAAACGTTGCTCCTATATTATTGGTGCCACAATCCACAAAGCATTCATTCATTTTCATAGTGTTTCGAATACAAGCAGAAGCAGCCATTGGGTTGGATATTTTAATCTGGTTTCAGTTTTGACAATCTTGACTGAAGGAAATTTTTTTATTGTGTGAGTTCGTCTCACAGATTTTCTTTAACAACAAATTGTATTTCCAGGAATTTCCATGATGAGTAAAAGATACGCCGAATCAGATCTTTCGAAAATTTTAAAGTTCAGGTTAGTGTTCGGGCCACTAATTGCAACAACTGTTCCCAATTTCAAATGGTCTCTGAGAAAAAGGCCTGTGACAGACGGACAGACAGGCAGACAGAGATATAGATAGACAGACAGACAGACAGACAGATAGACAGACAGACAGATAGACAGACAGACAGACAGACAGACAGACAGACACCGAACGTTTTGGAACAAACGGAACACTAAAAATTGAAATGCCGCATCAAAATTGAAGTTATTAAAAATAAAATAGCAAATTCCTACCAAACCAAGGCATATAATTTTTTCTTTTTTCGCCGGGCGCTAAAACTCTTAACACCACGAAGGATTCAAAGGAGAATAAACTAACAATTGTAGGATATGGATTAAGTGGAGACATTTTATTCCTGGCCAACAAAAGGGAGCACGTGCAAGCAAAAATAAACAGTGTATCTTTAGAGGCAGCGAACTTAGCAATGCATTGTATAAAAATGAAATCAAACGTCTTTGTTTCACAAAACCAACCCCATCGGAGCGGTTCAAACTGTGACACGGACAAGCCCATATACAAAGGCAGAGTCATTTTTATAAGCCCACTGGAAGCCCAATTCTTTATCAAATAAAACAAAGATTCACATCATCTGTGTGAGATCCATCCTCCTGTAGGGCTTCGAAACCAGGTCAGTGAACATCGAAGTGAAATGCTAACTGCAAAGCTTCACCAACAGATGCCTCTGCAACATCCTTAAAGACTAGGTAGCCAAGAGTTGTCAATAATGAACAGCTCCAACAAAGGGTGAAAAACAACTCGTTGGTATATACACCAAAGAAACCTTATAATGAAATCTATCATGCAACTTAAGAATAGATTTTGAAAGTAACCAGGAGCCGCAGAAGGTCGAGAAACACATGGAGACGCGCAATCTGTAAAGAAACTGGCAAGTATTTCAACGAACTAGATTCCTAGAGACAGATAACTTTGGCGATTTTATATCAATACTGTTGCTGTTGCTGCTGGCAAAGATGCCATAAAGGACATGAGCGCAATAAAAAGGCTGAAATCTTGGCCAAAAAATGACTCAGTAGTCAATTTATTGGACCTGGCTTCAAAAGAGAAGAAGCAAGTAATCGAAATTAACCATTGCCTTGCAGTTTTCCAAAAATTATGTACAGAAAAGAAAAATATCTAGAATAGGTTAGATTACGGTAGTGCTTGATAGATCTGGCGCCGTTGAAGCGCAAATCAAGGTATGCGTTCATCTGTTTTATTTGTACTCATATTATGGTTTCCTTAGGGATGTAAATACATAGTTTTGCCGATACGATATCGATACCGATTACTGTAGTAAAAAATCGGCGATACCGATACCGATATCGATAGCTTAGTAGATAATAAATCAAATATATAATAAAGAATGTACCTCGGGTGTTTGTATATATTTTTTGCATGTAACTTACCTATACTTTAACAGAAATTCAACCTTGAGTGTAAAAATAAATAAATAAAAATTGAAAAATTCGAACTGTTTGATATCGGATAGAATTTTTGTTTAGGAGTGAGATGGCGAAACGTCAACACTCTCGTGTTGCCACATCACTTCGTTAGCTTTTTAAACTGTCTGATATCGGCTGGTAAATATATCGTCATGGCCGATATATCGGTATCGGAATCGGAATCGTTACATCCCTTTTTTCTTCAGTGCTTATAGGTTCCATGCACCACGCATACATGCAGTACGGCTATTGCGCGTACAAACTTAAAGTGTATGTTAGAACTTCGAAGGCGCCATTACCAATTCAAGGAAAAGAAAGTTTTATTTCAGAGGTCGGATGAAGACCAAGAGCAAGAATAAATACGCCCTTAAATTTTTTCAGTATTTTTTTTTTTGACTCTAGAATTATTTTTTTTTTATTTTGTAAACCCCTTGAATTGAGGTATTTTTTATTTATTTCTTTATCAATCTTTATCTTTGATTTTTTTATGGAGCGTAAATATTTGTTTGTTTCTTAGCAATTAAGTTTTTATTAATTTAACTAAACTTCTTAAATTTTGTTACTTTTGATTCATTTTAATAATAAAAAATAATGCAGAGCATAATAGTTACGCTGTATTTTATTTAAAAAGATAAGGCATACCTAAGCATCGTATATATCCTGCTTTTCGCAGGATACTCCTGTTTCTCCAACCCAAATCCTGCGAAATTTGCAATCCTGCGTTTACGCCTAAAATCCTGTTAAACTCCTGCTTTTATCCTGTTTTGACGTGTGTGGAGTTTTACGAGTTCATTAAAAATCAAACTGATAATTATTCTGTTTTTCGTATATTTATAAATACAGGGTGGCTATTGCTACATTCAGAAACTCAAATACCTTTTTTTTCAATTCAATTATGTATTTATTTTTAGTTAATTTTAACCCTCAATTCACTACCTGAGTCCCTGGGACTCACGTTACACTTTTCTAGCCGCATAGAGCTTACATTTCTGCAGACATATCTCAGTCCCACAGTACCTTCAAGTAGTGTGGTGATAAACGCGATACTAGTCGCGTGTGAGTCCCATGGACTCAGGTAGGTATTTGCGTTAGAGTTAACATAGGGCCCGGGCAAAGGGCTGTACAAAAACATTTGTCCAGAGATGAGCGAAAATACTGCTTCGTGTGCTACTATAAAAAAAATAACTAAAGCTGCCTACACTTGTTGTACTTGCAAGCAGCCAATTTGTCTGGATTGCTCAAGGAAAATACGCAAAAAGGGTATAAACTGATAAATACAGATAGGCAGTTGAATCCCTGCACGTTCTCTTTTATTATATGGCGACATGTATTTTTTGTGTTCATAGTGAAATAAGTGTTAATTTTGTGTTTTGTTAAATGAATTATCTCAATATTATTTCTATTTTTAACATATCTATATATTTTTGTCTTTTTGAAAATGTGATCTCAACAAGAATATTTTAGAAGGTATTGTTACTTTTTTATAAATGTCATTGTTTTATTTAGTCAGCAGATAGTTAAAGTTTTAAGAACAAAAGCTGGTTTTTTGAAAAGTTTTTCCTAACTATTAAAAAAAACAAGATTTTACAATTGTGAGTCCCTGGGACTCATAAAGGTATTTACGCGAGACGCGACTGATATTCACCTAGTGAATTAAGGGTTAAGTTTTTATCTTTTTTGAATGGTTTTTGAAAATCACTGATTTTAAATGGCCTCTGCGCTCGGTAACGCATATGCGACATCTTATTAAAAGGTTGTTCATTACTGTCTGTAGGGTTGCAGCGGGAATTGCTTTAATTATTATTTGAGTAGATTGCTTGAAATCATTCAAATTTGTGGACTTAATTTTGTTGACTTCCTTTTTACAATAACGCTACAAACCCCAGCCAAGTTAGGAGACCATGTACGTCACTCTGTGTCTCGAGCTGGATGCAGTTCCAACAATGAAGTATCTTCGGGTTAGAGTGACTCCATTTTCGACAACTTGATTGTATATATTACCGATTAAATCAAAATGGGCCTCATTAGAACTAGAAATGAGGTTTAAAATGTCGTTGTCCTCTTCCGTCATTCGAATGATCTTCTGGCAATATTCCCAGCGAAATTGGAAGTCTGCTGTGATCAATTTGCTTATTATTTGAACTTTGTATGGAAATATACGCTCAAATCTTTATGCAGAATTGTCTGCAGTGATTGCTTTTTCACATTTGAGCAGATAAGGGTCAGAAGTCAAAACGCTAGGACTGGTTTATATGGGCAACAGCTACAGCAGCAATCGTATCCTGTGTTCTAATTGAAGAATTTCGGTGTTAAGCCCCTTCTGACTGTCCAAGGCTCAGCAAAAGAGTTAACTGGCCTCAGCTATCTTTGGACTAATTAAGCATGATAGCGACGCACTATTCAAATCCAAGTTTTATCGTCCCAATCGTCTATTTTCCTTAAATCTAAATGCCAACGACAAATAATACAGACAAAAAACTATTACGTTTTCTTTTGGTAGCATGTTTCATCAGCCACCCTGTATTTGAAAACTTTTTCACTAATAAAAATGTATCCTGCTTTTATCCTGTTTTTCGGAAAAATAATTCTGTAAAAGGCCTAGTTTTCGCAGGATTATCCTGTTTTTCAATGAAAATGAGATACGAACATTAGGCATACCTAATTAATTTCTAAATTTTTTTGAGCAATTATCCTTGATTTTTTATTTGATAAAAACATGGCTTATTAATTTTTGGACCCTTGTATCGATTTTTGGTTTGACTTAGGTATTTTATTTTTTTTACAAAAAAAAAAAAAAATATATATTCTGATACCCCGGGATTCCGGGATTGTGTAGAGGGATTGAAATCCCTACTTCTAAAGCACCATAAATAGACCTGAAAGGATTCACTTAAGGATCTGTTTGGTTCAATTAGACATACGAAAATAAATATAAAGTTAGTACAAGCTACCACTACTAAACCTAACCTTGGGTTATATATGTGACAAAACTCGGTTGGAAAACGCAGACTTTCAACGACCACTTCCCAAATTACATTCTAGAAATAAAAAAACTTATGATCTCCGGAAAATTTATTTATATTTTATGTATATTTTGGATTTCGGGCTTAAATTCTGCAAAATTTACAACAGATAACAAACAAAAGAGCCTTTTATCTTGTAGCTCTATATTTAAAGAAAAAATGTATACAAAAATATTTTATATTTTTTTGAATGTTTCATAAGTTTTGATCAATAAATAAAAGTAAGTCAGGTTGCGCACTCTTACCCCGAACTCAGGGTAAGACTGCGCAGAGGTATGGGTAAGAGTACGCAACCATCGTAGTTTAAATGGTTTGAAACTGTGCTTTCACTCAAATTAAATTCTTCGGCAGCCTTCCATGGGCTTTTTCTATTTTAAATCAGCTCCCTAGCCTCGCAGATTTGCTTTTGGGTTATTAATTTCCCTTCCGTTTGTTTTTAGTAGACACGAGGCATTTTTCAGGACAAGCAAAGACAGGTAGATAGAGATACAACCTACCACCTACCACCTACCACCTACGACTATGATGCACTCGTTACATCTTACAACAGAAGATAATAGCCCAAAAATTGCTGTTATCCTAATTGTATTCTAATCAGCATATAAAAAGTAAGAAAGTACTGCGCACTCTTTCCCTAGACGCTACTTTTTTTGCATTGTATTGAAAATGTAAAAACGAATAATATAAACCACTAAAATGTTAACCTAATCAAACACACATATACACTGTTTATGCCTACATACTAATTATGGGGTATCGAGTTGCCACGCTTTCCTGACACACTTTTTAAAATTGACATTTTTTTTTTCTTGTTGTTTTTCTTTGTACCTACTGTCAATTGGAAAATTTTCGTAGAAGTTGTTCTTCATTGGCGGTTAGTGAAGCACACATTTCCTCATCAAGCGATTTCTGCTAATTCTTTCACAAATGGAGAAAATGGCACTGCGTACTCTTACCCCGAACGACTCTACAAGTATGTAGCATATTCACTTTCCATTATGAGGTTTCTTGTATACGAAGTTTGTGGTTTTATTTTCAAACTCTTATCGATAGCCTGTCAATTTTCAACGTGAGAAATTTGTTGTACCACAATAGACAAATTCTTATCTTATTTCTTCAAATTTCTTCTTATCTCTCTTAAAACAGCAATGGCGGGATAAATTTCGATAGATTGGCAGTCGGTCATCTGAAATTCAGTTCGTATCGCATCAAACACTTTCCAGTGAACCACTCAAATGTAATCAGAATTCAAATTCAAATTTATGTTGAAATACCACATAATACGAAGCGAATTATGTATATTAGTCTACCATTATGATAAATTGTACATTAAACAGCACCTACCATGCAAAACGTAACCTCACTACATTATGTATATCTCACTATATTACACTATGTATCTCATTATGTTTATCTAAAACACAATGCAGACACAGTAAAACAAAAAAGACAAAAAAAAAAAAAGAAGAAAATTCAATTACCTTTGCAATAAATGTTAAAGTTTTAACCAAGAATGTATTCCTTTCACCCATCTGTGTCGGTGCTGGTGCCGGTGCGGCTGAGGTAGCCGCTGACCTCACCGTAGTGGAGGCGGAATTTTGCATCCGATCCCAGACATTGTTTCAACTTTTAATAGTCTGCTCCTATTGCGCTAAGCAGCACCCATTAACATTAACGACCTTTTCTTTTGATGTCCACCCAACGGACGGCACCTACCCTAACCGCGAAGAATATTTTTTTGTTTTTGTATCTCATACTCTTTGTCTAACTAAACATATTTTGTATCTAGATACAATTTCATTGCTACTTTCTCTTATCTGTTGGCGTTTGGAGAATGTGTTTCGTTTCTTTTTCTTTTGCTTCCACTCATTAATTTGATGTACTTTTCCTTTTTTATTTCCGCTTTATCTGAAGTTTTTATCATTACGCCTTCGTTCCCTTCCTGTCCGTCCGGAATGACAGTTGTGGCACACGGTGACGAAAGTGTACAATTTTTTCTTCCCTTTTCGACGAATTGGTGTTGGTGAGCGCTTTAGCACGAAGGTTTCGTTTATTTGTATTATTCAGGTAACATGCAAGCCACTCATGAGACGCGGGACACGGGAGATCGGGAGATTTTTGCGTGAAGCTAAAATGAATAAAACTGTATTCGGGCGGGAGAGAACTCATAAAAATGTCCATTAAGTGTAGTTGCTGCTCCGTCCTGTTTAATGTTCTTTCTCCGAATAGCGATAAACGCCACTTGGAATATTTTAATTAGGATTTCTGAGGTTTCGATGATTTACGTATAGTTGCATAGACTCACCTGCGATTGCGAACAGAGATCGAGGTGCGCCTTTCCCTCTGCGTCGAGGTTAATTGCTACACGCACCGGGTATTACACTTAACGAGGTGGGATGTCACCGAGTTACGACTATACACGGTTTCGTCACGAACAGAAAATCTGCATAAGGAGAGATTTCCGTGCACTCGGTCACTTTCTAATTATCTACGAGTATACGATATCTGTTCTGTAGTCCTTACGTACGACCGATCGGTAGATGGGTACGATCACAACTGTGCCACAAAACACCGGGAGGATCCTTGAGTCGGGATAATTGGTCGCGATCTTGATCATCTCGAAACTCGAACAGATGCAACAATGCACGAGACACGAAGCGAGAACAAGAAAGAAGCAACCACCAAAACGAACGAAGATCCTTACTAATTGCGGCATCGGATTAATTTGGCGCTGTTAAGTGGTGTTACTCGCGCTCCCCGTGAGTGGCATCTCCTGGGACTTCCGAGAATGGTAGTTGAGAATTATCTGTTGATGGTTTTAAGTGCAGGAATGATGAATTTATTATCATATCACCGAGTGTGGGTATTTTTCCTTCTCCCTCCGTCAGGTGCGGCTGGCCCGGTGTGCTCAGTGAGTGAAGAAGGCGTGTATAAAACGCGTATAACCGTGATGTTTTCCAGGAGATAAGTGTTACCTGTCAACCAGTTTGATTGGTCTAGTTAAGCTGTAAACATCTCTTTGGCTGTGTACTACTGCGGTGCAGTCATTTAGGGGTCGAGGGTAATTACAAGTTGGCGTTAGGACGTTTGACGCGAACTGATCATTTTATTAGACAGTTTACATTTAGCTTGAAATACGATAATTATTGTTGTCGGTTGCTGATAAAATCGAACAAGTAAATTACATAAATACACGTGTGTAACACCTCAACATTCAACACACAGCAATATTTTTATATGAATTTCATTTATGTTCCTATTTACATACATTCATTTACTTATTTTCAATGAATTTCATCTATACTCTTATTTACATTCATTTTCTTATTTTCATTTGTTTTCTTGCATTCACATTTATCTGCTTTCATTTCTTATTTTCATTTATTTTCATATAACATATTTTTCTTTTGTTTAATATATTAATAATTGCAATGAATTTTAACGCTTATTAATTTTCTTTCAAATTATGTGAAGAATAAAATTTCAATTCGTACTGTACTCTATATTCTGTAATAAGCCATGCTTGAAAGCTTTCGTTAAGTTTAGTTTAATATATATGGAGCGAGGTAAAGCTTTATTCTGTATTAGAAAGCTTTTATTAATGGGTATAAATAACCCGCCCGGATCAGTTGACGGGCACTCTTGATCAATCGGGAGTTTGGACTAGTTTTGCAAGATACGGGTGACTTTCCTATTTTGCGAACTAATTCACACTCTCTGCGCGTTAACGAAGAATTTTTTTCTTTTGCTTTACTTTGGCAATTGCCTTTTCTTTTAACCTTACAGGAGTTGTTGCTTCAACGGGTACGGCAGTTCACGGACCGCTTACTCGTGGGTTAACAATTTTTTTAAGGCTTATTTCGCTTTACTCCTTCATTAATTTTGTATTTCGTTATAAGAGGATTAAGATTTTTTTTAATAAAAACACAAAAAAAAAACAAAAGAAGCTCGGCGTTTTTTTGCACTCTAGCAGGGTGTAAGGAATATTTTGGCGGAAAATTTCAGCGATCGACGACCCTACCCAGCTCTACCGCAACCACCGTGCTACATTGGCACCCAACTAGAGGCCTGAATTTACCCACCAAAACATTCACTCCGACGTCACGACGGAAGAAGAAACAAACGAGCTCCGAAGAAGTGCGCGCATCGCGGCACAGGCACCACAAATAATAAGAGAGGAATCAGAGGAATCGGACGAATCATACGAATCATACGAATCCGAAGAACAAGAACAAGGCAAAATGGCACAGCTTTCAGCAGAACAGCTTAAGGAGTTGATCGGAGCGATGTCAACGTTACCTACGACCAAAGGCAGTTTCAGTCACTGCACAGAACGGTTCCGAGGCGAAAAAAATCCAGTTGTGGTTGAAAATTTTATCGCAACCATACAAATTTTTAAAGACATCGAGCGAATCCCTGATGCTGATGCAATCAAAAGCTTCCCCCTTCTCCTGCAGGATAGTGCGATCACATGGTGGCAAGGCGTTCAAGCAGAAGCAACGACTTGGGAAAGTGTTCTAAGCTTATTGCGTAATACCTATGCACCCGCTAAACCAGCATATAGGATTTTTCTGGAGATTTTTGAGAAAAAGCAAAAGCCACATGATCCAACGGATGAATTTATTTCAGAAAAGCGTGCATTGTTTTCCCAGTTACGCGATCCAGTCCCATCAGAATCAATGATGATCGATATGATCTATGGACTATTGGGTATCCACATACGTGACGGAGTCAGCCGAGACGGCGTCAAAACATTTAAGGACTTAATTTCCAAGGCAAGAGCAATAGAACTTTCGATTGCTGAAAGATCCACGCAACAAGATTCACATGCTCCACCCGATAACGCTGAGAAGAAGAAAAAATGTAATTTTTGCAAACACCCAGGTCATAGCATAAATGAGTGCCGCAAAAAGGAAAAGCATGACAGAATGAGATCTCAGCCTCTACCTGATCTTGCAGAGCCAAAAATCCACTGCTACAAGTGCAAGGCACCTGGATTTATCCGCTCTAATTGCCCAACGTGTAAAGAGTTACCAAAAGGACCAACAACGGTTTCCTTTAACTGCATGAAGACCACCTTAAGCGCTGATCTGCCAACAATACCCATATCTTCCCATGGTGAGACGGGAATAGCTTACTTGGATACAGCGGCTCGCACAAGTGTGGCTGGAAGGCAACTTTTCATACACCTTCTCAAAAATGGGACTCGATTCCAAAAGGCAAGTGCCGACGTAACATTTGCTGATGGTGATGCAAAATTCCAAGAAATATTTATTGGAGATACCAACATTATTATTGGAAATCGCTTGAGGCCAATAAAATTCCTTGTGTTACCCAAAGCAACAGACAACAGGACATTAATAGGTATCGATTTTCTGGAAGAGAACGGCATAATCCTTGATCTAGGCCAAAGGATGTGGTATTTCGCAGATCAACAGAATAAAGTCTTTGATTTCTACGACACATCCCAGACTAAAGTTGTGAAGAATACGGTAGATGATGACACCTTTATTCCCAACATTGGTACTTTCAACCCTATTTCGCCCATTGGTGATACGCCGAAGCATATCCAGCATATCACGGCGATAACAAAAAGCACCAAACATCCAACTCGCGAATCCACTCCAGAGCCACCCGCGCAAAAAGTTGTAGAAAAAAAATCTGCTTTCCTAACCTGGTTCACCGACAACGATAAGGATTCACCACTTGCTACAAAACCACGACCAAAAACAAGTCTCAGACCAAAATCACCTCGCAAAAGGCGCAAGACAGGTGGTAATGAATACTCTCCACGCTCAATTCAACACATCTTCTCCAATTCACTAAGAAGCAACGAAGTGACCCCTGAGCGAAAGAAGGACAAGTCACATCTTTTCCCAGCCCTGGTTCGAGTAGAAGATGAAATCGAATTAGAACCTTTTTATATGGAAATTCTTACAATCGATGTCAGCCTACGTGAAAACGAAGCCGTCGAGTTAAGTTCTAATGAAAAGGATTCCCTTAATAATTTATTGGTGAAAGAAGAAGAGATATTCGGTCCACTATCCGAACCAACGCCATTTGCAATCCACACCATTAATACTGGAAATCACATGCCAATTGCAACAACGCCTTACCGACTTTCACCTACTAGAAAAGCGCAGCTCAAAACAGAACTAACAAAGATGCTAGAAACAGGTATTATCGAGGAATGCGAGTCTCCTTGGGCAGCACCTGTCGTGCTCGTGCCGAAAAAGGATGGAGGCATACGCGTCTGCATAGACTACAGGCAGATAAATAGCATCACTATACCCGATAGATACCCTTTACCGAGAATTGATGACCTTCTCCATGCTACGAAGAGAACACTTTTCAAAAGCACTCTCGATCTACAGTCTGGTTATTACCAAATACGGGTAGCTGATGAAGATATGGAGAAAACCGCATTTATAACGCCATTTGGTATGTTCCGGTTTAGACGTATGCCTTTCGGACTACGAAATGCTCCGGCCACTTTCCAAAGGCTCATCGATCGATTTCGAAATGGACTAACAGGAATGGTTCTACTAACATACCTTGACGACCTGATTATTTGCTCTAGCAGTTTTGAAGAGCACTATAAAGACCTGAAGCGGATATTCGAGCGCTTAAAAATGTTCAAGCTTAAGGTGAATAGAGAAAAAACAAACTTTTGCTGCTCCAAAGTCAAATATCTTGGTCACCTCATCACAGGCCAAGGCATTCAGGTTGATCCAGAAAAGACATCGGCCATTTCTAATAGAAAAGAACCAAGAAACGCTAAACAAGTCCTGTCATTTTTGCAAACCTGCTCGTGGTACCGGCGCTTTATCAAGAATTTTGCCGACGTATCCAAATCCTTAAGCAATCTCACAAAGAAAAACGCTTTATGGAAATGGGGAAAAGAAGAGCAAGCATCATTTGACACACTGAAATCCTTGCTAACAAGTGCACCAATATTGAAGCAAGCATGTGACGAAAAACCCTTTCGTCTTAAAACCGATGCCAGCAGCTATGCAATCGGCGCAGTTTTAGTCCAGGGGGAGAAAGCCGAGGAGCACCCTATCGAATATGCTTCGAGACTCCTTTCTGCCGCCGAACGAAACTACTCGACAATCGAGCGGGAAGCATTAGCTATAGTCTGGGCAATCAACAAATTTCGAGGCTATATCGAAGGAGGAGAAGTAACCCTTGTAACTGACCACCAACCATTAAAATGGCTAATGAGTCTGAAATCGCCAACCGGAAGACTCGCAAGATGGGCTTTGCAATTGCAACCATATCACTTCCATATTGAATATACGCCAGGAAGAACCAATACCGTCGCTGATATGTTATCCCGACCCCCATGTGACAGCCCAGATCACAATGAATCGGAATGCAAACTGTGCACCTTCGAAGTAGACATGCCATCAAGAAATGCTAGTGAAATCAGGGAGGCCCAACTACAAGATGAGCAACTCAAAAGTATCATTGACGCCTTCGAAAACAATACTGAAGATATCGCTAGATGGACCTCACGCGGCTACTTACTCAATGATGGGATATTGTACAGGTATTCACCAGAATCCGACGCCGAAAACGCCCAACTCATAATACCATCTCAGGAACGAGAAACAATACTTAAAAGTTATCATAATGACGCAACTGCAGGCCACTATGGTGTCGAACGAACCATCCACAGGATCGCATCTAGATATTATTGGCCTGGAATGCGAAGAGACATCACAAAGCATATAGGCAATTGTATTCAATGCATACGATACAAACCCAGCAACTTAAAGCCAACTGGTCTCTTGCAAACTGTATCCAGCAACCAAAGATTCGAAATACTAGCTGTAGATCTGTTTGGACCACTACCTACCACGCCAGATGGATATAAATGGATCCTCATAGCCGAAGACCTTGCCAGCAGATGGGTGGAACTATTCCCTTTAACAGAAGCTACAGCGGAAAATTGTGCAGTTAAATTGTTAAATGAAGTGTTCCTTCGTTATGGAACTCCACGACGACTACTCACAGACAATGGATCGCAATTCATATCTGCACTAATGCAGCATCTAACACATTGTTTAGGGATTGGACAAACTCTTACCCCCCTGTATCATCCGGAAGCAAATCCTGTCGAGCGCAAAAATCGAGACATGAAAACTCAGCTCAGCATTCTCGTAGGTAATAGCCATACAACTTGGGCTGACGACCTGCCCTCGATAAGGTTTGCTATGAACACCACAAAATGCCAAAGTACGGGATATACTGCAGCGTATTTAACATTTGGTCGAGAGCCAAGAACAGTCGACGATGTTAAGCACGATTTGAGAAGCATAACTCAAGCCGAAAATTTCATTCCACAAATTACTCCGAAACTTATGCGATTGGCTGAAGTAATCCAAGATGTAAAAGAAACGGTGGAACGTACCCAGGACCACAACAAAATCTACTCAGACAAGAAACGACGACCTCAACCTAAACTACAAATTGGTGACTTAGTACTCGTTACAACCCATGTACTGAGCAAAGCATCGAAGCAAATTACTTCCAAATTTGTACCTAAGCGTGATGGACCTTATGTGATCATAAGACAACTTGGGCCATCTACATACCAGATTGCCTCAAAAGATGACGTCACCATTCCATTAGGGACCTATCATGTGACCTCACTCACGAAGTACACACAAAAAGACAGAGATGCAGAACCAGTTCAAAATATACGAAGACGAGGACGACCAACGAAGCAAACTTTTCCTGCCGCACCATCGAGACGATCACTGCGCCAGAGGGGGAGAATGTAACACCTCAACATTCAACACACAGCAATATTTTTATATGAATTTCATTTATGTTCCTATTTACATACATTCATTTACTTATTTTCAATGAATTTCATCTATACTCTTATTTACATTCATTTTCTTATTTTCATTTGTTTTCTTGCATTCACATTTATCTGCTTTCATTTCTTATTTTCATTTATTTTCATATAACATATTTTTCTTTTGTTTAATATATTAATAATTGCAATGAATTTTAACGCTTATTAATTTTCTTTCAAATTATGTGAAGAATAAAATTTCAATTCGTACTGTACTCTATATTCTGTAATAAGCCATGCTTGAAAGCTTTCGTTAAGTTTAGTTTAATATATATGGAGCGAGGTAAAGCTTTATTCTGTATTAGAAAGCTTTTATTAATGGGTATAAATAACCCGCCCGGATCAGTTGACGGGCACTCTTGATCAATCGGGAGTTTGGACTAGTTTTGCAAGATACGGGTGACTTTCCTATTTTGCGAACTAATTCACACTCTCTGCGCGTTAACGAAGAATTTTTTTCTTTTGCTTTACTTTGGCAATTGCCTTTTCTTTTAACCTTACAGGAGTTGTTGCTTCAACGGGTACGGCAGTTCACGGACCGCTTACTCGTGGGTTAACAATTTTTTTAAGGCTTATTTCGCTTTACTCCTTCATTAATTTTGTATTTCGTTATAAGAGGATTAAGATTTTTTTTAATAAAAACACAAAAAAAAAACAAAAGAAGCTCGGCGTTTTTTTGCACTCTAGCAGAGTGTAAGGAATATTTTGGCGGAAAATTTCAGCGATCGACGACCCTACCCAGCTCTACCGCAACCACCGTGCTACACGTGTTTATTAATAGTGTATGTGGAATGCACACATACATATGTACATACGTACATCGTTCGTACGTTTGCAAACTCTGGTTTTGTTTCAGAGAAGCAATTTTGGAGTCTTGACCTCTTGACCCGAAATGAGTCTTTTTCGTTTTCACGGTAATCCAAGTGTGATTCAAAAATACTTTTCTCAAGACTGAAGCATACGTGAATTAGTATTGTGCAGGAAAAAGTGAACAAGCGACTAAATTGGTTTGAGTTATCAATAATGTGAAGAAGGTTTTATTCGTTCGAGTTATGGAAACCCAAGCGTCTATAAAATGCACCCTATCCAGCAACCCCTGCTTATCACATGCAGTAAAGCCAATATTTCATCACCTTCGGGAAGAATATTTTTTCTCTTATGTCCACTTCAATCTTTAGATGGAATAAAATAATCTGGGCTGTCGAAACGATAACCAAATCAACAACTTGCTAATAGAAAGTGCGAATGATGAAGCTGATTTTAGCCTAATTGCGAGATTTGACGTCTTTAACCGCTAAGCATATCTGAAGTAATAAAATATAAAGCTAGAGTGAAGAATTTAAGGTTCAGTCCAACTGAACGTTCACAAAATAAAAAATAAGTTAATCAATTTCAGAAGTTAATGTCCTACTGCGAAGGCATAACACTGGTAGCAGGATGGTGGTAGTATGGCCGAAGAAATTGAACGCACAAACAATAATAAGAAACATCTGGAAAAAACTTCTGTGAATCATAAGCAACGTTCCAATAATACACAACTCTCAGGTTATCCTGGACACCACCCGCGGAGTAACATCTGAGTTTCCTATCATTACGCCGATCTGTCTGTCTCTCGTTTTTGTCCTTCATATGCTTGCGCTGTGTGTAAATATTATAAGGGTATTAAGGTGTGTAAACTATACAAAAAATAATAAAAATAATATATTTAGTGGGAATGGAAAACCTTTTTTCCATATTATGGAACGAATTAAAGTATTGTTTGAAATGTAACATCGAATTTGCTGCACTTGGTTAATTAGTCTATTAATAGATGGCAGTTAAGGGCAGCAGTGATGAATTAAAAGTATCTGCGCGCGAAATTCAAAAAGTCACTGACTTATCAAACCGCCATGCTCACCATAGGAAAAACATCGTACCTAAGAGCTATACTCCAATAAATTTAAATGACTGATCCTGAGCCTTATTAACCGTTATTCAGAAGCATGGTTTAACGGGGAACAGTAACCGTCTTAACTGAAAAGGGAGATCCGTCGGTATCGTAGGAATTCTAAGAATAAGAGCATCCTTGCTTGCTGCCAGGACAGTACTCGTATTTATAACGATACACGGTAAAATTTTCCGATTTTAAGCGTCACATATCTCATTGTACCATATGATGCGTATGAAATGTAGGTGGATTACGAGAGTACATTCTGAACTTGTCTTTGTCTAGCCGAATGCGCCTGAACTTTGATAATTAAATGCTTCCTAGTAAGCATAATTGCTGGACCTGCGGTGATGTCACGTACATAGATCTTTGCCCTATAGAACCAGCAATAGTTCACGACAAAGGAGTGTAAAATCTTTGAATCGTTCAGTCAGGATATGTCTTATATATAAAAATTGTGTAAAAAATGTATAGTAATTCATCAATTGAGAACGGCTGGGCCGATTTGTTTCAATTTTTCAGTTGTTCGTAATTGCCAGGAGAAGGTTTTTACGAAAGAAAATTTTGGGAAAACATTCCGGAAAAGTCGAAAAATTGGAAAAATCGAAATGTATGGAATTTTGTGTGCAATTGCAATTGTTCTGGAATGGCTTTTCGAATAGATAAATATAAAATTCTTAGTGAAAAACTCGGAAAATCCGGGAAAAACGCGAAAGGTTTGAATTTTTTTTCAACGAAATTTTGCATTTTATCGCATGATTTGATGTTGTTAAATTACAACATTTAACTATACAGCGCTGGCAAGCTTATTAGCACACCCCTATGAAAATTCAAACTTGTGTTTTTTTCTGCAATTTCTTTTACTTATAAGCGAACAAATGCTTAAGAGCTTAATACGTACATTAATGACAAAACTTAATCGAGAAGAAAATATATCGTTTTGCAATACGATTCCGTGTTATATAAGATTTACCGTAAGTGTTTGTGTTTTACTGTGGCATTTTAATTAGCACACCCAAGCATTCAAGTAAGTTTTTACTGAAAAAATTCCAATTCAGATCAGAGCTATTTTTTTTCGAATCTCCCTTAGTTGTTCATTGTTTTTTTAAGATTTGAGAATAAATATGGGAAAAAAAAGAGTTCAATGAAGGCAGAATGAAATCAGATTCCGAATTTGCAACAAAAAGAGCAGAACATATCCGAAATTGCAAGATTAATCGGCTTTTCACTTTCAAAAAGGACAGAATGCAGTTAAGCATTACCATTAACGTGGGATTTTTGCAAATCAGAAACAATCCAGGTCAAAAAAGACCTAAAAACATGAGAATAGTCCGATAGTCAGACATACTCTTAGGCACCCCTTCGCCTCTTCAATGGAAATAAGAGCTCAAATGCACCAAAATTGCTGTGTGAATATATCAGCTAGGACTGTTAGAGCTCGGCTTTTGCAAAATAATCTTCGAGGATGCCAGAATCTCAAAAAACCGAAGGTTTTATAGCCTAATCGAAGACAGCGGCTGGATTTCGGAAAATGCCATATCTTCAAAAGTCAGTTTCTCACGAATTCTGTCATCTGGAGTGATGAATCCAAATTTAATCTGTATGGAACCGATGGCAGAACTTACGTACGACATCCTCACAACAAGGATTTGGACCCAAAGTATACTACGAAGTCGGTTAAGTATGGAGGTGGCAGCGTGATGCTATGGTACTGCTTTACCGCGAATACTGTTGGGCCAATAGTCCAAGTTAAACGAAAAATGGATGGGCTTATGTACCAGAGCATATTGGCCAACAATTTGAAACATTTCTATGATGATTTTCCACTTGCAACACATCGGCAAATTGTGTTTCAGCAAGACAATGCCCCATGCCATACAGTTAAGGAGTGGTTTGATGCAAACGATATTACCGTTCTGACTTGGCCCCACAAAGCCCGGATATCAAACCTATAGAAACTGTATGGGTCATCTTCAAACGACATGTAATAGCATTAAAATCAACCACGGCAACCGCGTTATGGGCCACTTTTCGGGAAGAATGGTACAAAATTCCTCCTGAAGTCTGTGCTGACCTAATGACGTCATTAAGCAGGAGATATGCTGCCGTTATTATTATTATCTGAATAGCCAAAATCACATTTAAATTACTTCTAAGTCGCTCTAACTATTTTTCACATAATAACACGTCCATGAAGCATTGATCTTGATCATTTTTTTTTTTTTTCTTGAAATTATAGTTACATTTTTTATTTTTGTTTTTTATTTTTTATTTGCTATAACATTGTAACCACATTGCTTTTATAACCTAACTTACTTCACTTGAAATAAACACGCTTTGGATTAACAGATGTAAAGGTGGAAAATTCGTTGTGAAGCTTGGAAAATTTCAGATAATTGTGAAATTCATTGTGATAAAAGACGTTAAGCGTGCATTTTGGGTGGAGAAGTAAACGAGCTAAATTATAGATGGCGCTGTGCTTCGATCAATGGCACAACTCGATGGATGGCGTTATACGTTGACTAAGGCTGTGCGCAATTTGACAGGTATCTTTTTCGCATTGTAATTTTTCTACGAAGCAAATGTGCTATTTTTCTTGCTGCAATTGATTCGAGTTTTGCGTATTATTACACTGATTTCGGATAGTCGTATATTGCGCATCACATCCGCAAACGGTAAATTCAATGCGATATTTATCAATTCATTAATTTTTTCAGAAAATACATTTTCTTTTGAACAGGATTAGTCAAAAACGACTTTGTTGTTTTTTTAGGGAGAGTTATTTGCTTGACTATTCGACGATCAAACCTTGGACAACGTACACGAGACGATTTGGTGGGGCTATGATATAGCTCTCCGGAGATTTTCTTCAAACGCTTCCCGTCATCCCGAAATCTACTGCTGCCAATGAACTTAATGGCATTCCTGAAATCATCGTCTTTGTGGCGGCATCTCAAGAAGTTGAAATTGACCACGAACATGAGAGTCGCATTGCAGAACGACCCATCGGCTGCTGAATTTTCGAGCCAACTGCTGGCGGTTGGCAATGGTCAAATTCCTGTTGATGTTTCGACTGGATTGGTATCGTTTCCAGCAAATTTTTGCGAGTTCACATCGTCAATGGAGGAATTTATCACCAGGCACCAGGTTCTCCGGCATTGCACAAAATTATAAATATCTCGAATGGATTAGTGAACGAACAGATAGACAGACAGATAGATAGATAGATAGACAGACAGATAGACAGATAGATAGACAGACAGACAGACAGACAGACAGACAGACAGACAGACAGGCAGACAGACAGACAGATAGATAGACAAACAGACAGATATGTATATAAATAGATAGACAGACAAACAAACAGACATTTAATTTTGATTTTTGTACATTCATGAAATTAATTCATTTTGAGTATTTATTTTACATTAATAAAAAACTGAATTTAATTCAGCTTATATGTTGACACAACATTTATTAATTTTGAGGCGGTACGAAGTTCGCCGGGTCAGCTAGTGTCTTATATATTTTTAGTCTCTACATACATAATGGATTAGTTTGGTAATAGGAGATGGTCTTTTCCTTCAGATAGTGAAGCTTCCGTAATACTTCCGAGACTCAATGAACTTAAACTGCCTTGGTCCTTTCAGCTATTGGAGCTGCAACGTATGTTGGGATGTCTATATGTAAAAAGCTATGCCTCACTATTCTTGTAGGATAGAACAACATTAGATACGAGTTGGCAAGAATGTTCATGACGTTGTTGAGTTGTTGAAAGGTTGTGATTGTGATGATAAGTACGTCGGTGAAGAAAATAAATGTTCCATAGCATACTAATCCACTGATATACTGCGATATATGTATGTATGCAGACATAATTGATAGAAGATTTATTGGAAGGAAATTGATCTGATAAGTCGAATGAACGGACAATTAAAAGAGTCTCTGAATTCCATCTCTCAACTAATATCAAGAGATTGAAAATTCATGACTCTATAATTGCTTTTTTTCGGTACAAATTCTTACTTCTATCTCGAACTAAAAACTGACAAGTCAAATTACCGAGTACCGGTGTTCTGTCATCGAAGAGCATTCGGGAATAATATCTTATTTTATGTGACAGTGGCGCCAGCTTTTGTCATTTCTATAAATCGTCTTGCAGAGACAGCTTCTAAAACAATGACAAGACATCACATTCTATTATCTTTTGCAGAATCTTAAAACAAGACTTCTAAAGTAGTATGGTCTCTGCTCCTTGTACACTTTCACTGCCTGCATTGAAAATCCGGGAAACAGTAGTTACGGTAGCACGAACTTCTTACCGCATTAACTTCTTTTCGTTACGATACGAAACGAACCCCTTTGCTGAACTCAACTGCCACTCATTTGAAAACAGATTTTTCTCACAGTATCTACTCTTGGATGCGATGCGATGTGTACACAATGATAGCGAGTTACAATGCTTGTTACGGGAACAAGTACATGCGAGCGCACTTGAAAACCGCAAAATAAGCGTAAACATTTCTCGGCCGACTGGAAACTCAAATTAACATACAACAAAGTGCAACCTACTACGAGTACAACTGCAGTCGATGACTATACATATACATATTTATTTACCGAGCGAGACGTGATAAAAGATTATTTCACACTCATAACTGAGGCGACCGGAAATGTTAAATGCCACTCGAATGCCTACTCCAGAGGTATCAAGTGACTGCATAAATCATTTATAACGAATCCAGTTAGTTGCAATGCAAAAAAATTCTCTTTTCTTCCCTTCGGGCTGTAGTCTGTGGTCAAAATATGGCAGCACTAATTGAATTATTCAGTACCTACTCCGGCGGAATTGTTCTCTCGTACTCGTACGTATCTCATGCCCATACCCGCACCGAAATGAACTGGACAAAACGTTTCATTGAGAAGATACTACGAGTATGTACCTTCAGCGATGCCATCATGTGCTGGTCCGTTTAATTACCCAATAATCACCTTTAGTTTTTGCTCCTCCACCATCATACGCACTGAATAATTCAGTTGCTTTGTGGGAAGTACTTCGAATTTAAGATCCAGAATGGCCATGAAATATTGATGAAATTGTCACTACATCTTAGTTGCATTGTGTCCTCCTCTCTGGCTCTAATGAAGCATTCGATTCGAGTATGTTCTCGGCAAGCATTCGAATTGGCATTTTAATCAAGTGACTAATTAGCAGGTATTTTCTTTAAACATGCTCTTGTGGACACCCAGTAAACGAATTACAGTCGTTGCTCTCGTCGTCGTCTTGTCATAATGAAATACAATTGAGGACTTTTTGGACTTTAAGTAGTACTAGCCGCGTTCGAAGATTGATTCTATTTGATTCATAAATAGAAGACAAAAGTCTTTGAAAATGATTTCACCTAACTCAATTAAGTGTGTTGGCGAAATAATGAGATTTAGGATCCTAATGATTGGATTCAAATATATCAGACTTAAAGTCCAAAAGGAAAAAAGGGAATGATAATGGTAGTCAGTATTAGATAATTAGATAAAGAATGATACAGATCTTATGTACAGTGGTTTTAAATAATATTTTATTATTATAATCATTGAAGGGGTAAGATTCACCGCGACCTTAAGGTCTATTGTGCTCCCTACAAGTCCTAGAGGAAGGAACACCCTTTTCGTCATTATTCCTATTGGAACTGGTTACGGTAGCCCTAAACGACGAACATGCTCGCCGAACTTGTTCGTTTGCTTTATTCCCTACACGGCGAACAAATTTGGCGAACATTCATATCGTGTTAATTTTTCACAGTGTAAGCATGTGCGCTAAAGAAGAGCAAGTGGTTGCGCTTATGGGCATTGTGTTTCATCCGCGATATGAACTCGGCGACGTTCACAGCAAAAATGAGGTTTGCTCGCGAACATGGCCCTAGTAGGGATGGAAAAGTCGATACAATTGTATCGAATTCGATACAAATGAGTTTGCTTACAAAAGTACAATGTGCCTTATTTCGATACAATTATTATCAATCTGCATCTTTTAAATTTTACATTCTATATTTTTAAACACGAGCAACAATTAATGAACGACACATTCATTTGTCTTAAGTTTCACACACAGCGTTGACTGGATTCTAACTTTTTACGACTCACCTCTCTGAACGTAAGAGGCAATATTTTGAACACAAATATGCAAAATGAGACCATTCTTGAAGATGAAGATCTCAGAGACTAAACTATGAACTAAACATGTGTATAAAATAAAGTATTTTAGTTTGCAAGGCTTTGTTATGAAATTATTAGTGTTTATTTATGTTAATTATGTAGATGACAGGCTCAGTCATCCACATCCAGACATATTTATAGCTCTCTTAATCATTCTCAGGGCAATAGTAATCACTTCTCTAGTCGTCTTGGACTTGACGAAATAAGTTTAATCTTTATGACGCGAACTGAATAACTGAGATTTGACTACAGAGCTTATCGACCAGATATGCAAGACTCAAGTATATGTATGTAGCCTTTGTAACCTGAATGCAGTGGAAGACGTCTACCACTTTATAGCAGTTTTTCCTATTGTCAGAACTACGCGTGCTTTACTTTTCTAAGAGAACTTTTACACTTGAAGAAGCTTTACAAATTTTTAACAGTTCACGGGGCTAGAAGCTGCTTTTTTGGTACTACAGTTTCGATAGCTTAAGGCTTTTTTCATGCGCAAGATAGTTTTCAATACAACTTGCTCCATTTCAGTACAATCTTAAAACTGTTTTAAGTACAACTCAAAAATGTCATTTTCCATCCGTGGGCCCTACATGGCGAACATCGAAGCCAACGAGCACGAAAAAATCGAAATTTTTCGCAAACAGCGAACGGTTTGCGAACCAGCCCACGAAAAAAACATAGCGAACACGAACAAGTTTGGTGAGCATGTTCGTCGTTTAGGGCTACCTTTAGAAAGGGCTTTGCTCACATCTTTCCCAGATTAGAACTGCCTAAGTCATAGCACCTCACCCAGGCCAATTTCCCTGAGAAATCGCAGCAGCAGACTGGGTGCAATGAGTGACAGATTCTCTGCTGTAACTTGGTGTTTACTCAAGCACTTGAACCTTTTCTGGGTTAATGCCCACATTTCACCAGTATGTGCTTTGGAGTTTCAACGAATTCATGAATTCATTGCAAAGTCTTCATCTGAGAGACCTAGCTTCCTGAGATGTCCCTTGAGTACCTTGAGGATGTGGAGTTTGTTTTTATCGAGGACAATACCACCTTGGATCTCTTTAAGTACAATTACCCATAAAGTTTTTCGCTTGTCTTAGACCCTGAGTTTTTGTCGAGGACTTCTGTTCTGTCAGTCGTATCCAGTTTTCGGAGCTCCTCTTTTACTGTGTGCTCCCCTATGTCGCAGAAGGGTTCAGGACCCACTAAGGGCGTAGCAGCCCCTTTTCTGACAAGTTTGTCCACCTCTTCATTACCTTCCATGCCCAGGTGTCCTGGACGATGTTTCTTTCGCCCAGTCTATTAAGTTTATCTAGGCATTCCCAGACAGTTCTAGCCTTGATAGCAGCTTGGCTATCTGACATTATTGCTGTCACGTTTTTATAGTTTTTATCAATATTGAGCTAGACACATCTGTAAATAGCGCAGATATCGGCTTGAAAGATGCTAGTGTAGCTGCCATGGTTTCGAATAGTTTGGTGCTGGGCCCAAACACTCCTGCACACGTTCTTTCCTCAGTGTACCATTTAATGGTATGAGGACTTAGCGTATAGATTAAAGATTTGTTGCTCAAGTCTTTCATGTTCCTGAGTTTGATGTGAAAGTTTATCTTCCAGCTGAATTTAGTAATCCTATCGTCTCTAGGAAAGTGTTAGAAGGGGAAGCTTACTGGCATTGCATCATGGTCATTATGGCTGATACATTTTCCTTTTTCTTCCTAAGCCATTCTGGAGTCATTTTAGAGCTTAGTCGACTAGATTTTCTAAGCAACTAGTTTCAAGTTACCAAATGTTCAAAACCGAAGAAATTACTCGCGCGCATTTTAAAATGACATTTTGTGTGGGATACCCGATAGATGTCCTACTTCCCCTGAAGTATCCTTTTGTTCATGTTGACAAATGGTTCAAATTACAGTAAATGCTTATACTATTCAAAATACTAAACAAATCCCCATCCTTCAGTTCAGTGCTGTCGCGAAGAAATAAATTCTATAAAATAAAGGAAGTGAAAACGTTGTCATACCTAATAACCCTAAGGAATTCAGCGTCATCTTCATGTCAAGCAGTCAAAATTTTCGTGACGACAACAGGGATATGCAGATTAAAATCTCTCTCCTTACAATTTCTTTATTAATATGTACGTCGATGGCGTTGTTCCCAACGCCAATTCCAATGAGAACAGCAGTCCTCTTTGACAACTTGATTCGAATTTGACTGACAAGTGGCATTTAGCCGGAATAAAATTAAACAAATCGAAATCTATATGTAAATTTTCCATTAACAGAACTCCAAGCTTTATTGCGACATTGTTCAAAATGGGTTCGGTATACAATTTTATTCCACGACTTGAAAAAAAAAAATATAAAAAATCGGAAACACGTACAGATGTAAAGATACTAATCCGAGGGTTGCTGGTGCGGACACTCATTCTAATTTTTTTCTGTTTGTCTCACATAAAGATTCTCTTTTTGGCACCGATGTTTCGTGATGTTTCCATTCCGATTGTCTGCAAAATAAATGTCATAAAATCCTTTTTAAATAACTTGCTACCAAAAAAAGAAGGAAAAAAAAAATAGATCAAGGGGAGGAAAAAAATAACGAAGGACAATATGTCACCCGGACCGCCATCAGTTGCGAGCTGGACTGTGTCCATGCTCTTTACTGCCAGCGAATGAGAAGTTGTGCGGGTGGTTTGGGGACCGGACACGAGAAAAATGATGTGACATTTTCACTGAAAACTCATGTCACACAAGATATAAAGTGTTGAAAAATCGTATCTGCACATCGTTCCGAATGTTTTCCGGTCGGGATAGTATAGTATTTTTTTTTCTGGCGGATTTTCCATTGAACGAAATACACACATACACGTACACACATACCAAGGAATTCATTTTTAAAATTTAACGTACATTTTGTAGTCCTTCTCTTGTTTTTAAGGCATGAAAGTGGGTACCAACTGTACAAGAAGGTACAATGGAACATCACTGTTAACTTTTGCTTTAGTAGTGGTAACAAAAAAAATTATTTGTACAACACTCCATATTGCATACATTGATAAAAGATTTGGAAAGTAAACGTGATAGGTACATACAGTACCGAGCAAAAAGAATGCAAACGGTCACATCAACGGCGATTATCGTTGCTTATCTCTTGTAACGCAAACCAATCAGATTTTCCTTTTGGGATAGTTATTCCCATTATGTAGACATTTGGTTTTTAGCACCAGTATTTAATTGCTCTTCTAATTTTGTTTGCAAATTTACATTAAGTTATTAAATAAGAAATTTAGTGCGAGCAAAAAAAAAATGCAAATGGCAACTATAACTACCAATACCAAGGCAAGTACAAAAACAATTTTTTTTTTCTTTGAATCAATTGGAATGTGCAATTATTTGAATCAACTATCGACTGGATGCAAAAAGAGCAATTACCGCCGCTTTTAGCAACAGAAAACTCATGCAGGATAGTGCTTTGGAGTTTGGTGCTGCAATATCAACAATGTCGTGTATTTTGTGGCGATATCGGGAACAAGGGGATAACAATCCCATAGTGGCATAGTTGGTAGTGGGCGTCCTCGTAAAACAACTCTCCGACAAGATCGTGAAATAACAAATCAAGTAAAAGTCCATTCCCTAAAGACTACCGGCAATGAGCATTTGGGCGTTAACGTAGGAGTACATACAGTTAGGCGACGATTGAGGGAGTCAGAACTGTGTGCGAGACGACCAGCTAAAATACCATACATCAGTTTCTGTGCCGTGACATAAGACCATGCGACATAAGGACATATTTCAAAATATGGCATTATGACGCTTTCACAAAGCGACTTAAGATCATATTTCAGGGTATGGCCTTATGTCGCTATTGAAAAGTGACATACTTACTTACTTAGGTGGCGCTACAGTCCGGGGTGGACCAAGGCCTCAACCAACAACCTCTTCCAGTTAGCCCGGTCCTTAGCTAACCGCTTCCAGTTGCGCACTCCAAGTTGGTTGAGGTCTTGTTCTACTTGGTCGCGCCACCTTAGGCGAGGTCTTCCTCTGCTGCGCTGACCCTCCGGGTTAGAGTTGAATATTCTCCGAGCCGGAGCGCTGATGTCCATGCGCTCCACATGTCCTAGCCATCTTAAACGCCCAATGTGCAGTTTTTTGACCAGGCTGATGTCGCTGTATAGCTCGTACAGTTCGTCGTTGAATCTTCTCCTCCAAAACCCGTCAACGCAAACGGGACCGAATATCCTACGAAGGATTTTTCTCTCAAAGCGACCAAGGAGATCTTCATCCGCTTTCGATAAAGTCCATGCTTCAGCTCCATATAGCAAGACTGGGATGATAAGGGTCTTATATAGAGTCTCCTTAGTCGATCGGGAAAGGACTTTACTGCTCAATTGCCTTCTTAGCCCAAAGAAACAGCGGTTGGCAAGAGTAATCCTTCGTTTGATTTCCGACGAGATGTCATTTTTTGATGTTATGGCAGAGCCGAGGTAGACAAAGTCCTTTACTACCTCAAAGTTGTAGCTGTCTATTGTGACGTTCTGTCCAATTCGTCGATGTTGGTTGTCCCTTTTTGTTGACAGCATATACTTAGTTTTGCCCTCGTTTACCGCTAAACCCATTTTGGCCGCTTCCATTTCTATACTCGCGAACGCGCTGGTGACAGCTCGCTGTGTTCTACCAATGATGTCAATATCGTCGGCGTATGCAAGTAGTTGAACGGACTTTTGAAAGATCGTTCCTTGTGTGTTGGCTTGTGAGTTTCGAACAATTCTTTCAAGTATGATATTGAAGAAGTCGCATGACAGCGCATCACCTTGTCTGAATCCTTTTTTGACATCGAAGGTCTCGGTGAGGTCATTACCGACCTTGATGGAGCAGCGAGCTTTCTCCATCGTCATCCTGCACAGACGGATGAGTTTGGCAGGGATGTCAAAACTAGACATGGCTCTATACAGTTCATCCCTCCAGATGCTGTCATAGGCGGCCTTGAAATCGATGAACAGGTGGTGGGTATCGATTTGGACTTCTTGGGTTTTTTCCAGGATCTGCCTGAGTGTGAAAATTTGGTCTATGGTGGACTTTCCTGGCCTGAAACCGCACTGATAGGGCCCAATCAGGTTGTTGACGAAAGGCTTCAAGCGTTCACACAATATGGCAGATAGGATCTTGTAGGCGATGTTCAGGAGACTGATGCCTCTGTAATTGGAGCAGTTGAGAGGGTCTCCTTTCTTATGAACCGGGCAAACGATGCTGAGATTCCATTCATCTGGCATACTTTCATCTGACCAAATCTTAGAGATGAGTTGGTGTATGCTCACTACCAAGTCATCTCCAGCTGCTTTAAATAGCTCTGCGGGTAAACCGTCAGGTCCAGCAGCCTTGTTGGACTTAAGTTTGGATATTACTATCCGCACTTCGTTTTGATCAGGTGGATGGGAGTTTTGGCTATCATCATCTAAGTTGAATGGTTCATTCTGCCTGACAGCGGAATTTTGGTCGTCATCGCCATTGTACAGTCTGCAGAAGTAGTCTTTCCAAATTCTCAGCACCGACTGTGTTTCTACTACGATGTTTCCATCCGCGTCTCTACAGGTTTCTGTACGGGATTTGTTTTGCTGGCACATTCTTTTTACCCTCTGGTAAAACTTCCGTACATTGTTCCTGGAGTAGCATCTCTCAATATCCTCGAATGCACGCTTCTCGTGCTCTTTCTTTTTCCTTCTAAGAAGCCGATGTTCTTCCCGTCTCTTTTGCTCGTAGAGCATGCGAGCAGATCTAGTCCTTCTTTGCAGCGCCGCTTTATACGCTTGTTGTTTTTCCGCGTTAGCTAGTCTGCACTCTTCATCAAACCAGGGGTTTCGTGGTGGTGGTCGTGTGAAACCCAGCACATCATTCGCGGCACTTATGATGGCTTGCTGGCACTGTTGCCACTGGTCTTCTGTACTAGCTGTTGCTGCGGTAGGACTCGTAGCAAGAGATCGGGATATGCGTTCTCTGTAGGCTCTGGCGGTGTCTTGCGATTGTAGCTTTTCGACATTGTACTTTCTCACAGTATTTCGTTGTTGTGGCGCTGTAGATATCCGCATTCGTACCTTGGCTACAACAAGGTAGTGGTCCGAGCCAATGTTGGCCGCCCGGAAGGTTCGGACATCCATAATACTGGAGGCATGTCTGGTGTCGATCGCAATGTGGTCGATTTGGTTGACGGTTATTCGATCCGGAGACCGCCATGTCCCCTTATGGATATTGAGATGTGGAAACTGTGTGCTTGCTATACTGACACTTCGCCCCGCAGCAAAGTCAATCAGCCTTAGTCCGTTTTCGGACGTGGTGTCGTGTAGGCTGTGCCTTCCAACCGTCCTACCAAAGATGTCCTCTCTTCCTATCTTGGCGTTAAAGTCGCCCAGTACGATTTTAACGTCATGTCTAGGGCATTGCTCGTATGTTTGGTCGAGGAGCTCGTAGAAACTATCTTTGGTAGCGTCGTCTTTTTCTTCTGTGGGGGCGTGAGCACATATAAGGCTTATGTTGGCGAATTTTGCCTTGACACGGATTGTCATAAGACGCTCGCTCACGTGCCGAAAGCTCAAGACTTCTTGCCTAAGCCTGCCGCGTATGACAAATCCGCATCCGAATAAGCGCTGTTTATTTTCTGTATAGCAGTCACCGTAGTAGATATCACAGTTTTCCATCCTTTTTCTGCCTGGCCCATTCCATCGCACTTCCTGGATGGCGGTTATATCTGCCTTGTAGCAGTTTAGGGCCTCTGCCAGTTGTTCGGATGCACCATCGCCGTTCATTGAACGAACATTCCAGGTACATATCCGAACGTCGTTGTCCTTATTTCGTTTAGCGTGGTTGTCAACAGTAGATCCGTCCTTTTCCGAGGCTTTTGGTTGTTTCGGAACAAATTTTTTTTTACGTGGTTAGGTAGTTAGCCTCACGCACAACCCCCAACCTGGAGGGTGACATAAGACCATATAGTGACATAAGACCATATAGATTTGAGACATAAGACCATATGGTTTGACATAAGTCCGAAAAGAAGTCCCACTTTAGTAGGACATAAGACCCAAATTGAATTAGGGACGTATGTATGTCCCGATGGGTTGGGCCTTTTTTTTATCGAAGATTGGACATACATAAGTCCCAAATTTTCGGAGGGATAGGATTTAAAAAAAATGTTCTGGATTTTCATTAGGAATCCAAACACTTTCTAGTACTCTAGAATTGGAGAAAAGAAACTTATAAAATTCAAGTTTTTGAGAATTTGAAAAAATTAAACTAACAAAATCGAGCGATTTTTTGCTATTCATATGGCCTTTCGGACGAGGGAGCAATGAGCAAAAGTTTTATGGAGCGATGAGGCCAAGTTCAAATTGTTCTCGTCAGATGGCATTCCCTGTGTGTGAAGAATGTGAAGGCTTCCGGGACAATAGTACAACCCCAGATATCAATTAAGTACAACCCCGACAAATACACGCGAGGTGTTTGGGAAAGCAATCTAATATATTGTTTGAAAAGTTTTTTGTGGCAACGCCAATTAGTGCTGAAAAGAAGCGCAGTTGTGATCCCATAGCTTATTGCGGTGTGTAGACAATGTACATATATAATATTATATAATTTATTTTTTTTTTTTATATTATTTATTCATTTATTTATGTATATTTATATATTTATATACTTATTTATTTATTTATTTTTTTTTTTTTTCTTATTTATTATTAAATGATTTATTTATTGTTTTGCATATTATATATTTATTTGTTAATATATTAATTTATTTTATTACCAGTATATAATTTATTTTTATACATACATGTACGTATGTATTAAGATTTATTCAAATTTTTAAACTGTTTTTTTTTTTTTTATTTCCTCGAATGGAAGGTTTTTTCGTAGTTTCCTTCTAAAAATTCAATTAAATTCAATTATATAAGTCTTGTTATGTTATTAGATAATACTTCAGTAGTAAGATAAAACAATATCGAATCTCTGTGTAAATTGTGCGGACAACTCCAATGTATATTTATAACGAAAATAAAATCTATCTATCTATCACATATGTCCTGGAAATTAAAAACTATAAAATATCTATATGAAACTCTTAAAAAAGGTTTACTTATATTGTCTGGCCCTTGCCATCTCCTATCAAAATGGGGACTCTTTTCGGAAGTCCGCTGCATGGCGAGTTAATCTACTGACTTATTTCCTTAGACGAAATTGTGCTCTAGTCTCCAGATCTCAACCCGATTGAAAACCTTCGGTGCGACGTTGAGAAGGTTGTTGCTTGTTGTAGACCAACTAATAACAATGACTTTTGGGCAGCTATGGAGGTTGATAACAGCCGAAAGGTCTGAAAACCTGGTCATGATTGAAATTTTAAACTAAATTTTACTTTTTGTATTTTTTGGAGATAAATGTTGAATGCGGTACTTTTTTTTGTGACCGGACATTACATAAGTTATGTGCCCCCTATAATAAAGGAGCGAAGCAGAAACTGAACTGTATGCATAAGTCTTTATTTTTGCTAAAAAAAAAAACTTACAGCCCTGGACTTCCATCTACAGTTGTGTTCAAAATAATAGTACTGCTTCACTCGAAACATTAAAAAAGCAAGAAATCAAATTTTTTTATATGCGATATTTATACATTTGTTGATGCAATTTTTAGGAAAAGCATTTAACTAACAAAGGCAACTCCTAAAACAGTTGTTATCAAATGAAGGTAAGAAAATATTACCAAAAGTTTGGATTTGAATGCGAAATCAACTGTTCAAATAAATAGTAGTGCGATAGTAGTCCTTTGATAAATTGATGCAGAATTGTAAAATTGTGTTTAAAAAGCTTACAAACATTAAGAAAATACCATTTAAATTTGTTATTTAAATAAATAAAAACAATAGAAACTATCTTTAACAATTTAGTGGGCTGCGTAAAGCATTGCACAATTGAAAAACGATAACTAATTTTAATGCTGCGGGGGCAGGGAAAAACGTGTCGAATTTCAAAAAAATTTTGGAAGGGCCCCTACTATGATTGATAAATAATAATAATAATAATATTTGGCTTCAGCAGTCCTAGGTAGAACCAAGCCTAGCTTCCCGCAACCATTTGCGTGTGCGCGTTATGTATATTTATATTGCACGAATGGAAGGGACCTACAGTTTTCTGCCATCTCCGAACGGCGAGTTGGGAAGCTTTACATGACAAATGATACTCTTGAATGCTTGTCAGGCATTCGGAAGAGGTGGGTGGGAACTGTGAAAAACTTTTTAGGTGTTTGCGGCGGGATTCGAACCCAAGACCGGTGGCTCAGTAGTCCGATGCACTAATAACTTGCGCTACGGTGCCCACTTTGATTGATAGTGTAATAAAATTTTTAAAGAAAAGCCGGGAACTCGGGGTCGCAAGCGAAAAATTTACAACATAATTGATAACAGGCGTATACGGCGGTATAATAAGACCGCCCCTTTTGACTCGGCGAAAGTAATCAAAAAGGATCTAAAACTTACTGTAAGTAAACTAAATATTCGTAGGCATCTCATAGAAGATCAAATACTTTTACGGAGTCATTGAAAGTGGCACTTCTGACTTAAAAACATATGAGGTCAGAAGAGAACAGTTTTGCAAAAGAACACCTTGAATGGCATATCGACAAATGGCATAAAATATTGTGGACGGACAGAAAAAAATTATCTTTTACAATGGTATTCTCTCTGGGTGATATGCGCCCCAATCCCCCAATATCGAATTCCACCTTAAATATAATATGACGACAGTTAAACATGGTGGATCGAATGAATAGTACGCGATGATTTTTCGTACTACGATGTGGGATCAATCCATATGATGAAGCAAGTGAAGGATCATCAAGTGTATGTTGATCTATTAGAAAATTAGCTGGAAAACCCAATCAAAATTATTAAACCTGTACGACCGAAATACAAATGGACTAAAACAAGCTTTCGTGCTAAATTCCTGTTTAGATAGCTTGGGCTCCTCAAAAGCAAATAACCGCTGCATTTGTATGCGTTTCTAAGAAGAAAATTGAGAAAAACATTTTCAGTTAAAACGAAATAAAAGATATCCAAAATCAATATTATGTAATGAAGTTCAGCTTACAGGTGCAGCCACAACATTTCAAATGGCTTAAGCTAACTTTTTCATTAGCTGATATCGTCATAACAACATGATAACTATCTATGCACATAGGGTAAAGGCACTAGTGGTCGGCCACTTTAACCCTTTTCCTCATGTAATATAAATACCGTTAAGAATTTTCTTAATGTGAAGCTGCAGATACAAGCAGATACATGTCCTACACATCTGTCCTCAAATTTGATATTATTACGCAAATACTGCAGCTGGTAGATGTACATAAGTCCATGCACATTTGCGAAAGTGTAAAAATGTGGTGATTGCTTGTTTTTTTTTTAGTTTTGCGTATTTACAAAAGTGTTAATTTATATTATAACTTGTTTGGAGGATAACATTTTAATGAATTTGTATTGTTCTTAAAAGCATAAGGAATGTATTTAGTGGTGCAAAGATTACAAAATATCAATGTTAGTGTAAATAATGGGGTGGCCGACCACTAGCATCCCATTTAAATGCGAATTTGAGTCCTCGGCCTGGTATGGCCGACCACTAAAGAAATGCACTATATAGCCTAAATTTATCTTTTGACATACAATATTGAAGTTTATTAATGAATTGCTCAGATTTCACCGTTAAGTATGCAAATGTTTCAGAAATGTTAGCGCTCGGCCAGGTACTAAAGGCGCACTGCCGGCCGACTATTGAAATTACCAAGCCACTGAAGCATATTTCGATTGGTATCACCATATTTGTCTAATTAACTAGTACACTGTTCAGCAGATAATTAAACACAGTAAAAGGAAAACACCCTTTAAAGATTGCAGGACTGATTTTCTTTATTTTGAAAACGAAATCCTGTACTTTTTCAAGGGAAGCTTAAGGAATAAGTGAAGCTATAAATACGGTATATGCAAACATTTTTGAAGTTCCTTAACTATTTATTTTTTGTTATCTTGTTATTAAAACTTGTTAATCTCTTAAGCTATTCAATAACTGTTTTTTTTAGATAAAAAACAATTATTTCACTTATTTCTAAATAAGCAAAAATAATAATAAGTATAACTAGTATGATTTGATACAACAAGACTGATTTCAACAAACTGTTGCCAATTTAGTGCCTTTTTGTTTATTCTATGCTATTAAAAATAATAAAATATTATTTATTAAATGTTTTGCATTCAAATAAACCCTTAAATGATCATTGAATATGTCATTTTCATTGATTTATTGGACATGGCCGACCACTAGAACTTTTATGGCCGACCATTAAAATTTGGCGGCCGACCACTAGCGCAATATGATTTTTTTCATCAATTTGGTCACTTCTAGAGAACAGTGCGGGTTTAATTAAGAATTCTATTTTTTTATCGATTAATGTTTGTTTCGACATTCAATGAAATTCTGTTTAAACGTTTTGCATCAAATACTTTAGTAACTGGAGAAGCGCAAAGTGAAAAAAAGAGTTAAGTGGCCGAACACTAGTGCCTTTACCCTATTTATGTATATCGGCCATAAGCTCTAACTGTAGAACGAATATTATCAGTTAAGATAACGTGGACATAGCTGCAAGCACAATCTACATCTGTATGCAAATACATGTCCTCGAACTATACCTAACACATTTCACAATGTTCTGAATTAATGTATACCTACTTTAATTAGTTTCCCTTGAATGCATTGTGTTGACTTTTATCTTCAATAAATAATTAAGGTTTTCTTTCTCATGTCTTTTCGTTACTCTAATCCAATTATAAATGTGACATTATTATCAAAACCACGACACGTGCATCTTTCAACTTCCAATGAAAATATTAATAACAAATACCCTTCCGCGATGACCTGGCGATGGTCGTGTGGCAGCAGTTTACCCACTCTTCCCCTACCTCTAACGAATATACATATGCATCGCCTATCTTTGGCTAACTGTTACACATAGATATTCTTTTGCTAACGTAATGGTAAACACTGCCATAAACAAATATTAATCTACTCTAATCTGTCATTTAAAAGTCACAAGCGTGAGAACTGTAAACACAGAATCACCGAACCGACATGGAAATGTACAAAGTAACTGCAACTACACGTAATGGCAGCGAACAACCCTTAATACTCTTACTAGGGGATGTTGTAATACTAAAAAGCAAATCATTCACAACACACGAGAGTACAATGTTTCACTTCGTTCTTCGGTGTCGGTGATCGAGTTCTTGGAGTTAAGTTTTTTGCGGATGAAGTTCCAATATCAGTCTAAGCCGCAACACGTGACCAAATTGATGGTTGATCCTTGAAGCGGTACTGTAAGGCAAGAAGAAACAAAAACGCAACGAATTGACTTCAAAAGCGATACGAGAAGGCCTTTGCCAGGGGATGATGTCACAATTTCCCATTCATGACGATTCACTGAGTAATCCAAAGTAAAGGAGCAGTCACTTCACCGTACCATCACCGCCCCCACCCTTAAAGCAACATCGGCTACTTTGTAATATTAGAAACAAAAACAAATACAAAGCCATTTTCGACAGTCAGCAGCCTAGTGGGGGTTGGATTTCGTGTGCGGCTCATCACAGTTAAATCTGGGCGAATGCGGTTGCCAAGGGCCCGGGCCAATAAAGTCGCGCACGGTGACGTGTGTCGACGCATTGATATAGTAAACAACGAGCGACGCTTATTGTTTATGCAATGAACAGCGATATGTTGGCATTGGTAAACACAAGGGGTGGACGACGAACGAAGGTGATGGGAATCTCGTTATTATGGATGAGCGAACGAATTGGAGAGGGGTGATTTGCTATAAGTTGAGTTGTTTAACTAGGTTTACTCACCCGTTTTATGATGGCCCAAAGTACATTGGTAAACATTTTCGGTCCGGGCAAAATGTGCAATGAAATATTCATAATGGGAAAATCAACTAAGCAAATAGTAAATAAGGTTGTCATATAGTGTACATATGTATTATATAACGTGTGTTTAATGTGTCATTGTGTGGTTATTCTTGGGTTTGTTGTAACATAAGATGGAGTTCACTCAATGGTACCTATTTTGGTTGATGGTTCACAGGGGAAATTTTCTAAACCCGTTGATGTTTGGGAGCTTATTTCTGACTGCAGTAAGTTTCAAGATCATAAAACTGATTCTAGTACTTTACTTAGGTATACCATCCCCTGGTGGGTCAACAACTCACTTCTACTGTTTCCTGTGTTTCTCTTCAGCTATAATTGGTATCATAGATCGCCACATCTCTATCTGTTATATACTCGTGATATACCGAAAGAAGATGGCACTATCCTTGCTACGTTTGCCGATGACACCGCTATCCCAGAAGTAGGTAAAACAATCGAGGAAACGACTGCCAAACTGCAAAACGCATTGAATAAAGTAAATAAATAAATTGTGGGTGGCCGTGGCGTAGTGGTAGTCATCGTCGCTTGTCACGCTGAAGGTACACGGTTCAAATCCAGATGTCCATAACATTTATTTCTCATGAAATAAAAATAAGTTGATCAGTTTCAGAAGCTAATATCAAAAACCTACTGCGAAGGCATAACACTGGCAGTAGGATGGTGGTATGGCTGAAGAAATTGATCGCACAAACTAATAATAGGAAACATCTGGAAAAAACTTCTGTGAATCATAAGCAATGGCATAACTTTCAATAATACACAACTCTCCAGTTATCCTAGGCACCACCCATAGAGTAAGTTGAAACCTAACATCCGAGTTTCCTATCACTACGTCGATCTGTCTGTCTCTCGTTCTTGTCCTTTATGTGCTCGCGCTGTGTGTAAACATTATAAGGGTTTTCATATCCCCTTTAGCGTGTGTAAATTATAAAAAAAAAAAAAAAATTAATGGACGAGGGACTGGCGGATTGCCCTTAACGGAGCTCAATCTGTTCACGTGAATTTCACTTATAGAAAAATTAATGACTTGCAAATTTTTACAAATTTGGCCCGAATACCCTTTGCAAATGAAGCCAAATACCTGGTAATGACACTCGACGCAAGGCTGAAGTGGAATTCGCACGTGAAAATGAAACGTAAAGAACTAGATATCAAATATAGAGAAATATACTGGTTGATCGGGAAATATTCCCACCTCAGTACCGAGAACAAACTGCTTTTATACAAGCAAGTGCTTAAGCCGGTGTGGACCTACGGTATACAACTTTGGGGTTGTACCAAGAAAGCAAATGCCAATATTTTACAGAGCTTTCAAAATAAAGTGCTCAGAGAAATTGTGCAA
This sequence comes from Brachyopa scutellaris, assembly GCA_949775065.1. Lineage (NCBI taxonomy): Eukaryota > Metazoa > Arthropoda > Insecta > Diptera > Syrphidae > Brachyopa > Brachyopa scutellaris. The sequence continues at coordinate 78,324,389 of OX459113.1, forward strand.
GCACCGTGGTATGCTAGAAACGACGATATCCACAGGGATCTCGGAATTCCGACAATCGAAGCTGAAACTAGAAGCTTCGCGCGAAAACATAGAAACCGACTATTCGGACATGTTAACAATACAGTCCTACTAATTTTGGATGTGAGCAATTTATTGCATCGACTCCTACCTGACTATCCACCTTGTCGCGGTGTAGGGGCTTAGTACGGTCAATGACTCTCGGGTCACCCAGAGGAGATCAGAAGCTAAGGGATAGCCATCCCCGTCATACCCTCTCCCATCCACGCCTCCTCCCCCTCCCCTTCCCCTGGGCTGGATTAAGGTGTTATACGACCCGTGCCAATAATCAACCTGGCTGAGGGCCCATTGTAAATAGCTCAGTCTTTAACGGAGTATCCGGATACCTGGTGCCCTCCGGATTATAAAGCCTTACCTGCGTACTGCGGATCTCTGCGCAGGTGGACCTCTTTTCTCCGCCACTCGTGGGACCAAATGACAACTTTAAAAGAAAATATAACAAAAAAAGCTGAGGATGATGATGAGTATGCCATAGGCACCTCATCGGAAGAGGAGTTGCTTGTCTCAAGCCAAGAGACGCAAGTAAAACCCGACAACGTAGGAAGTGTCAGCAATAGCACTCCTACTTTGTCTCAACCACCAACAACCGCCAATACATCGAAAATTGGGGACACCAGCCACAGTGACCCCAAGAAAAGAAGGAAGAATTTGTCAGTCGGTGCCCTGAAAAAGAATCAGTACCAGAAGGCTGTTTTCATTCTTGGCAAGATTGCTAAAAATGAGGCGGCCGGTACGGTTCATGATCAGGACCAGGCGGACAAACTTAAATATCAGGTAATTGTTGACGAATACAACGATTACCTGAAAAATCGCGACCTAGCTAAGACAGAGGCCACAAAGCGTAACCGGTCACAGGACGAGACCGCTCGATCAAGCAAGAGGAGCAAAGTTGCCCAAACCAGGTCTAAGACAACAGCGGATGAACAAACGGCTAAAGCTACCCAACGTACCGTTAGCGAGGTCATAAGGGACGACCTCCAAGTCGCACTGGTGGATGAGCTATCGACAGGCGGCAAGGCGGTGATGAAGATTTGGAATAGCATTGAGGCCAAACTATCACAGATGGTGATAGATCATCTGCTTATCAAAAAAGACGGCCCTCTGCCCCGTTTCGACTCAGCCGAAGTCGTTAGAGGGTATAGGGTGATCAAATGTTCCGATCGGTACTCTAAAGAGTTCCTCAGCCAGTGTGTTGCCAAGATCAGCAATGCATGGGATGGCTTGAAACTCAAGCTTATCCAGGCAACAGACATACCAAAGAGACCAAAGGCCCGCATCTGGCTACCCGTTATGCCTTTAGACAATGGAACGCTCCTCCAGTGTCTTAAGATCCATAATCCGGAGATCCCGATGGACGACTGGGGAGTCATCAAGGCAGAAGAACCCCAGAAAAACAGCATGTCCTTCCTTCTCCTCATAAATGAGGAGTGCCTAGGGGCACTAGAAAGGGCAGACCACAAGCTTAGGTTTGGTATCAGGAACGCCAAACTTAAGATATTCAGATCCTCAAACCCGGGCGACGACTTAGACGAAGTCGACGACGCCAACAAACTGTTGGAAGGTATGAGCATCGAAAACGACCCCACTAATAATCAATAATGCTGAAAGTCTTGCAGATTAATCTGAAGCACTCGAAATGTGCATCAGACAACCTCCTTGTTTATCTCAGGGAGGAAAACATTGACGTCAGCATTATCCAAGAACCATGGATCAAAGATACGAATATCAAAGGTCTCAAAGACAATCTATACAATCTCTACTACGACACAAAAAATAACAACGGTAAGCCCAGAACTTGTATTCTAGCTAGGAAACATATTAAAGCCTTTCTATGTCCCAATCTTAGCTCACCAGACTTAACAGTTGTTAAATTGGATACAGGAAGGGAATGCCTGTACTTGGCCTCAGCCTACATGGCTCACAACCGACAAGCACCGCCGGAAGAGGTCTTAGCACTAACATCCTTCGTAAACAACAAAAAAGCCAATCTACTTTTGGGCTGCGATGCAAACGCCAGACACACGCTTTGGGGCAGCTCAGAGGATAACGAAAGAGGTGAGTCCATCTTTGATTTCATTATCACAAACAATCTCTCTATATGTAACACGGGTAACACTCCAACTTTTGTGTTTCCGAGTACGGATAGTTTCATTGGGTGGGAAGAAGTTATTGACATTACCCTTACCACCAACAATAACAACATAAAGGTAGAAAAATGGAGAGTATCCAACTTAAAATCTTTTTCAGACCATAATTGGATACTCTTTAATGTCAACTTCACAGTAGCGATTCCAGAACCCTTTAGAAACCCCAAAAGGACAGACTGGACCAAATTCGGCCAAGTCCTGAGATCAAAACTTGGCAATGCTCCAATAGAATTCATAGTATCACCCTCAGAATTGGATGCAAAGATTAAGACTTTCGAGAAGGCAATGAACACCGCCTACAAAGTCTCGTGTCCAGTCAGATATAGTAAAAAGTCGCTCCCACCGTGGTGGAGTAAAGACCTCTCAAACCTCAGGCGGATGACCAGAGCGATTTTCAACATTTGCTATAACCACAATTTCTGGCAGCCCTACAAAGACTGTCTTAGACTTTACAAAAAATCCATCAGGAAGGCCAAGAAGCAATCCTGGATGGACTACTGTCAATCCATTGACACCATTAAGGAGTCTGCTCGACTGAGTAAGATCCTGTCCAAAGAACACTCCTCCCCGTCTCTTCTCAAAAAGGCGGATGGTGGATGGACAGACTCAACTGCGGAATCCCTAGAGATGTTAATGAACACTCACTTTCCTGGTTGCAAAGATTACAGTACGGCAGCCCTCCGTGACTGCAGTTCTTCCGCACCATGGAACACTATCAAAACCATAGTCACCGAGGAAATAACCTTTTGGGCTATTAACAGCTTCTCCCCATATAAATCCCCTGGACTTGATGGCATTATACCCATTATGCTACAGAAGGTGCACGACCTAGCAATTCCGTGGCTAGTCCCTATTTTTAGAGGATGTTTTTTCCTCAACTATGTCCCACAGTCGTGGAGGCGTATCCGTGTGGTTTTCATCCCAAAAGTCGGCAGACGAGGTCATGAATCTGCGAAGGATTTTAGACCTATCAGCCTCACGTCTTTCGTGCTAAAAACCCTGGAACGAATCCTCGATACCCATATACGGAAGGTTCTACAAGAATCTCCTCTATCCAAATCTCAGCATGCATACCTTAAAGGTAGATCCACAGAGACAGCTCTCCACGAGGTAGTGCGTACAATAGAACACACCATCCACTATAAGGACTACACTCTAGCTACCTTCTTAGACATAGAAGGAGCCTTTAACAACGTACACACTGATTCAATTCAACAATCTCTAGCTGAACTAGGCGTAGAGGGGTTCATTGGCCAATGGATAGTATCCATGCTAAAAACCAGAATTATTCAGTCATCCCTAGGAAACAGCAATCTAACCAAATTTGTAAGCAGAGGAACGCCTCAGGGTGGTGTTATCTCGCCTCTACTATGGTTAATGGTCATGAACAAGATCTTAGTGCGTCTAGACAACGATGGGGTCAAGGCGGTAGCGTACGCGGATGATGTAGTAATTTTGGTATCAGGAAAGTTTCCCTCTGTGATAAGCGAAGTCATGGAGAATGCTTTGAAGAAAGTTAGCTCCTGGGCGGCGAGCTGCGGCCTCGGGGTTAATCCAAGCAAAACTGAAATGATACTTTTTACCACAAAAACCAAAGTACAAACTTTTGATCTTCCCAAACTAAACGGTCAGACACTCTCACTATCTTCCAGTGCTAAGTATTTGGGCATTGTCCTTGACTCTAAACTTAGCTGGAAGAAGAATATTGAGCTACGGGTCAGGAAAGCATGCATAGCCTTCTACGCCTGCAACAAAACATTCGGAAAAAACTGGGGATTGGAGCCTAAGATGACATTATGGATGTATACAGCCGTTGTACGTCCAATTCTCACATACGGTTCTTTAGTGTGGTGGCCCGCCCTAAGCAAAAAGTACAATATCAACCGAATCAGAAGAGTCCAAAGAACGGCAAGCTTAGGCATCACAGGTGCAATTAGGTCATGCCCAACTGATGCTCTCTCTGTGCTTTTGCACCTTCTGCCACTCGATCTTCATACGAAAAGCACTGCACTATGCAGTGCAGTCAGACTCAAAGAATCCAAGTGCTGGACTGCTAAGACGTATGGTCACAGTAAAATCCTGGATACACTACCATATGGCCTGGTTGTGTCTCCTACAGATTATATTATCCCCAATCTTAACTTCAAGAAACCCTTCGCCGCAACCTTCCCAAGTAGAGAAGAATGGAAGCGAGGGAGAGTGGTGACAGGCTTTGATACAACGGTATTCACCGATGGGTCAAAGATGGACTGCGGTGTGGGTGCGGGAGTTTTCTCGGAAAAGCTCGGCATATCTAAGTCCTACCGTCTTCCAAATTTCGCTAGCGTCTTCCAAGCGGAAGTACTGGCGATCCTCGAAGCCTGTCGCAACCTAATAAATGACCCAACACCCAAACATAATATCGCTATTATTACGGATAGCCAAGCCGCAATTAAAGCCATAATTTCGGCAACCACCTCTTCGAAATTAGTAGATCGCTGCCAGGAACAGCTCAGCCGCCTGTGCAACCAGGCTAGAGTCACGCTTCTCTGGGTTCCAGGACATAGCGCCATTGATGGTAACGAGAGAGCCGACGAACTTGCCAGGCGAGGATCAGCCCTTAACAGCTCACTAGCGGAAAACGTTCATATTCCCATAGGTGCTGTTAAGGGCAATATACTCTCACACTTCTTAAAATTAGCCGGTCTCAGGTGGACCAGTCTGACAAACTGTGTCATATCCAGAAAGTTATGGCCAAATTACAACAGGTCTAAAACAAACGAACTGCTACTAAGAACACGCGTAGACATCGCTAGAGTGGTGGCAGTCAGTACAGGACACTGGCCAATAGGAGACCATGCAGCCAAACTATCGATCCCTCACAACAGTTTCTGTCGTAGCTGCAAAAATGAAAATGAAAAAGAGTCTCTAATTCACTTTCTGTGCAAATGTCCGGCTCTGGCGAGAGCCAGGCAACGCACACTGGGCAAGCTATTCTTCGACGACCTCAAAGATATATCTGGGAAAAGTATTAGAGAGCTGATCCTCTTCCTAAATTCCACAGGATGGATATAAATATCACAACTCTACCTTCAAATAAACGGGTCACCTGAGGTTGTGGTATCAAAACGGCGCCCCGCGCGCTATTTGGGTTTCCCTCCATCGAAACCACCACTTCTACCTACCCTACCTACAAAGGACAAAACCTTTCGATTTGGCGAGATAAGGATGAACCGTATCTAAATTGCGGAACATGCAGGATATTTCATTGGAAAGTAACCTGCCAAACGTTTATATTTTGTGATAGAATAATAGCTCGATAAGTATAATTTAGTTGCAGTATATTTATACCGAAGGGTGGTGTTTTTGGTCAGTAAGAATCTGACACTACTATGAGCACGCGCTTGCTATTCGCATAGTGTTTATGGAAGATTTTCACCTACCCTCGGAAAAAAAAAATCGATCGTTTCGTATCAGGTTTAATTTAGAGTACCATCCACTCTTCTTTCAGTTTATATTTTTGTAATTTTCCAGAACCACCTAATATTCTAACCCCCAAGAGACAGTTCGACAGTGTGATTAGAAGGACGCAGCATTTAATAAATGCATATTCACTACTAATATTCGTATTAATTAATAGATTTACAAGAAAGGAGAAAATAGTAAAATTAAAAACTACAGGCCACTACCAATGTCTTCGGGAAATTGTCGTGACAATGCTAATAGAATTTGCTGATAGGTATTCCGTGGTTGGCGCAAATCAATATACTTTTCAAAAAAGTAAAAGTACGAACAAGTTCTTAGGCGGTTTAACAAATAAGGTCAATGAGAGCCTCAATAAAAATCATTACTTCCTGGATGATCATCGACTTCAGTAAAGCTTTTGACACCCTGAAGATCATCATAGGCTATTGGAGGCTGTGCACAGGGTGGGATTTAGGGGATCTATGGTAAGCTGGTTACTAGATAACCTCACTGAATACCAGTTCAAAGTCAAAGTTTCTGCAAACCATAGCTAACCGAAGGGGATTTAATACGGCGTACCACAACCACATGGATAAACATTAAGGTCCATTACTATTTATTATACTAGCTGATCCCTGTCGAAAACGACGAACATTTTTACAGAGCAATGAATAGACAAATATATAAGTTAAAAAAATAACTTTGTTAATTATATTGACAAATAAAAGCTCAATATAGTTAGAAGATTCAATGCCTACCTCTGTAGATGAATAATTCGCTATTTATATGTGCTCGTTTATTCCTTTCGCGTGCCTTTAAGCGCCGCTTCGTATAAACTGAATTTGAATAGTTAGAATAAGCTATAACGCAGAGTTAAATTGGGAGAACTGATTAAAAGAAAAAGACAAAAACAGCACGATCATCTGTTGGGCCCACAACATCACGACTTTTTTTCGACATTTCCTTCTGGTGCAAATCATGCTTTCGTTGTATGCGCATCAGATTTTGAATTTGAAAACAAAAGAAATTTAATTCAATCAAAACTCAATTAATCTTATGTACCCATTTTCAACCCATTATTTATCGTGGCCAAGTAAATATTTTTTGTTCCTCAAATTTATTTATAAGATGGATGTTTTCTTTTTTGATTCATACGCATCCACTTTCATGCCGAATTGTATTGCAAGAGAAGCAAAACATGCGGGGGATATATGTTATGTACATATATGTGCATGCAAACACGTCGATTGCTATTTCACTTTTAAACGGTTACTATATGAAAATCTGTAATACCGACGGACTGAGCAACAGCGGAAAAAAACCAATTTTAGAAAATCAGTTAAATAGTCAAGTACAGTTTTACAATTTTTAAGTCAAAAACCTGGTATGACATTTGATAGCATGTGTCTAGGCTAACATAAATTAGAAATTTAAACAAAATCGTTGGAGCCGTTTTCGACAAAATCCGCTTTTTATAACATAAAATCGGTATAGGTACCTTAATTTTTAGGGCCAGAATGAAAATTCCAAATTGGCCTTGTGGTATAGTCCCATACAGACCCCAGATATGAAGTTTCAAGCAAATCCGCCCAGCCGTTTAGGCTCCAGTCCGAGATACAGCCGTGTTTACAGAATGAGCGTTAATGCTTTATTATAGGTATATAGTATGAATACACTGTGCGAATGCGCACGAGTGGAGCGAATCAAATAAATAAAATGATTTCTTCCACTAACTAACTTAATATTTTATTTTATTTTATAAGAGAAGATAAACACGTTTTATTTTGTGTCTCGATAATACGTCCGCTCGCCGTCGCTGAGGTATCCAGAAAAAGGGAAGAGCCAGGCCGGAAAGAGTTGAGGTGACAGCTCCAAAAAGAAGATGGCTGGTCGTGGCTCTGTCCATATGTTGCCTGCAACCTGTGGTGATGGTGAGTTATATGTTGTGGTGGTCGCCACAGTACTCCCCCCCTAAGAGGGAGCGAAGCGAACAGGAGGCTTGATGACTCGTCCCGAACGCTTGGAGACAACTCCAGGACCTACAGCCTGATTGCTTGCTGATGGAGTCGAAGGGATGAGTGGCGGAGAAGGTTTTGGTTCCAACAGCTGGTAAGCCGGTTTCAATCGTTGAATGGACACGTATGCATCTTTGCTCGGCGAGGCCAGTTTGTATGCGTTTGGCCGGTGGTCCAGGACTGGGTACGGTCCGGTGTAAGCTGGCTGCAAAGGGCGCTGAGTACTGTCGGTCCGCACATACACATGCGAGACGGTGTTGAGGTCCTTTGGAACGAAAATTTGTTTCGAGTGGTGCGTGGCAAAACTAGGCGATGTTTGCTGAAGTACCTCCCTCAGCTCTTGAAGGAAAGCGATGGGTTCCTGGATTTTGCTGGGCGCTGACAAGAAATCTCCGGGGAGGCGGAGTTCTGCACGGTAAGCCAATTGCGATGGAGAAGTACCCGACTCGTTCACCATTGAACGAAGTCCTAGTAGCACGGCTGGGAGTGCTTGAAGCCAGTTCTTTGGTAGATGCGTGGTAATGGCGGTCTTCAGCGTCCGATGCCACCGCTCTACTATCCCATTTGCTTGTGGGTGGTAGGCCGTAGTGTGAATGCGGCTGCACCCCAGGAGTTGGGCAAACCTTTGGAATAAGGCGGACTCAAATTGCCGACCCTGGTCCGTGGTCAGGCGAAGCGGGCATCCGAAACGTGAAACCCAGTGCTGGAAGAATGCATCGGCGACTGTTGTTGCAGTGATGTTTTCTACTGGGATGGCCTCTGGCCATCGTGTTGCCCGGTCGATGCAGGTTACCAGGTAGCTGAAACCTGAGCATTGTGGTAGCGGGCCGACAATGTCCATGTGGACATGCTCGAACCTTTCCGAAGCTGGAAATGTACCTAAGGGCGGGCTGGTGTGCTTGTTGATTTTGCTTCTCTGGTAGGCAGGGCAGGTGCGCACCCATTTGCCGATGTCTGAGTTCATCGCTGGCCAAAAGAAGCGGATTGCAACTGATTTGCGCGAAGCTCGTGTGCCGGGATGACTGAGATTGTGTACTGCTTCGTAGGCAGCACGTCTAAATGCCGGTGGAATGTATGGTCGAGAACGACCAGAAGATGTCTCACAAACGATAGCTGAGGGTGATTCAGGAAGAACAAGATTAATGAATGTTAGTTTCTGACTCACCGATTTTAATTTCTGAAGCTCAGGGTCGTTGCTTTGCTCCTTTGCAATGGCAGTGTAGTCCAATACTGCTGGAGTTGCGATTGCTGAGATCCGAGATAGGGCATCAGCGGCTGCGTTGTCATCCCCCTTAACATGGCGAATGTCGGTCGAAAATTGGGCTATAAAGTCCAGATGCCGTTGGCGCCGAGGTGTTTCTGTAGGCGACGGTGTGTTCAGGAACGCGAACGTCAACGGCTTGTGATCCGTAAAGATTGCGAACGGTCGGCCCTCCACGAAGCGGCGAAAGTGCTCTATCGCCCGCTTTATGGCCAGAAGCTCTCGGTCATATGTGCTGTACTTTTGTTGAGCGGGCGACAAGGCTTTCGAAAAATATCCAAGTGGTTCTGCTTTCCCTTCGACCACTTGAAGAAGTACTGCGTCCACTGCGGAGTTTGATGCATTGCACATGAGATGTAGTTCTGCATCGGGCAGTGGGTGGCCGAGTAAAGCTGCCTCAGCAAGTGCATTGCGACAACGTTGGAATGCGGCTATCGCCGTTGTAGACCACGAGAGAGGCGAGCGGTCTTTCTTGGTGGTACCCTGTAGCATATGCGAAAGCGGTGCCTGTTCGGTAGCTGCATGTGGTAGGCATGGACTAAAGAAATTGAGCGCTCCTAGAAAGCGACGAAGTTCGCAAACTGTCGTTGGTTGAGGAAACTCCGATATTGCCTTGATGGTGTCGCGCGGTGGTCTTATACCGGTGCAGTCAATATGGTATCCCAGGAACACCAGTGCATTTTTGCCAAACTCGCACTTTTCCATGTTGATTGTGATGCCGTTGGCCTGGAAACGCTTGAAAACCTCTTCGAGGTGCTTAAGATGTTCTGCTGGGGAGTTCGATGCAATGAGCATATCGTCGATGTAAGTGAACGCGTAGTCTAAGTCGCCAAACACTGAATTGACGAAACGTTGTTGTGTTTGCGCTGCGTTGCGCAACCCAAACGTCATGCTAGTAAACTCGAACAACCCAAATGGCGTAATTATGGCCGTTTTTGGGATGTCTCCGGAGCCATCGGGATTTGATGGTATGCACGGGCGAGGTCTATCCTGCTGAATATAGTCTTGCCTGGCATGATTAGTTGGAAATCGGTTAAGCGTGGCAGCGGATATCGGTCTGGCAGCGTGACGGAATTAAGGCGACGATAGTCGCCACATGGACGAATGTCCCCGTTCTTTTTTACCACAATGTGCAGCGGGCTTGCCCACGAGCTTCGTGACGGCCGGCAGATACCCGCATCCAGCAATCGTTGGAACTCAATTTTGGCCAGTGCGTAGAATTTCGGCGGAATAGGCCTCGTCCGACAGGAGAGAGGTGGACCCGAGGTCTCGAGGTGATGACGAACGTTGTGTGTAGGAGCGCATCCGGATGAGAACGGGAGTGTGATCGCTCTGTAGTGCTTGAGGAGTTCTGCGTACTCATGGCCGTGATCGATGGAATCCACGACGGTGTAGTCTGTAGAGATGAGTGTAGCCGGGGTGGATATATTTGTGATCTGGTCATTGAGGCGTCGTCCGTGGATGTCCAACAGCAGGCGAAAATGCTGGAGAAAGTCAGCTCCCAAAATGGACTGTGGGACAGCTGCGCGAACAAATGTCCATCTAAAGGTTCGGCGCAGGCCCAGATCGAGCTCCATCGTGACTGTACCATACGTAGTTATCCTCGTCCGGTTAACCGCGTACAAAAAGTATGGCTGCTGTTGTAGTTTGTTGGCTTGTTTGACAGCTAACACCGAGATGGCAGCGCCGCTGTCAACTAAAAAGGGATGGCAAGTAATTTTGTCGGAAATAAAGAGGCGACATGACTTACCAGCAACTGAAGAGGCCTCCACTAGTGTTGCTGGCTGCCGTTTCCCTGTGCAAATGTGCAGGGCAGTAAGCACTTGCGTGCCTGGGAGCCGTAACGTTGATGGTACCAGCAACGTCCACTGGTTCTTGTCTGGTTTCCGTGGTCTCGGCTCGATGGGCGCGAGCGGTTTATTGGGCCGCTTCCTCTGGAGGGATAACGTTGTCTTGATCCTCCTTCTAGTGTATCGAGTCTTCGTTGTATGTCCCGGAGGAGCTCATTGCTAACAGCTGTTGTTGGCCTGGTGTCTGGTGGCTTGTGTATCGCCGCTAGTGTGGCCGTTTGATGACAGTGACAGTGGCCAATTACCGTGTCAGCAATCTGGGCGAGGTTATTGAGGTCGCCCGTGACCGAGGACAATATGGCTCGCACGTGGGATGGTAATTTTGACAGCCAGATAATTTGAAGCACTGCATCTGGTGTGCCTGAAGAACCGGAGAGGTCTCTAATCCGACGAAGTAGCTGTGAGGGCTGTGAGTCACCTAGGTCGATGCCTTCGACAAGTCGTTGGAGCCGTAGTTCTTCACTCTCCTCGTACACTTGCATGAGCCTTGTTTTTAAGGTATTATATTTGTCTGTCACTGGTGGCGAAAAAAGGATATCTGACACTTGTTCCAGATCTCGCCGCTCCAAATTTGCGATGACGTATTGGTATTTCATGTCATCCGATGGCTTGGAGGGAGCGAGGATAGCTTCAATTTGCGCAAACCACAGTGACGGACGATCGCGCCAAAATTGTGGCACTCGCGCTGAAACAGAGAGTCCCGAGACTGTAGTGGAGGCTGAGGTCGATCCAGCTGACTTTGGTTTCTCCTGTTCCTGGTTGTTTGCCATTATTTTCAATTTTTAGTGATTTCTTGATCGAAGTTGAAAAACACCACACGCCTGCGATGGCGTTCTTTGAAGAAAAAAATGTGCGGGTATGTGTGAAGACGCTATGCACAAAAACGTTGTGAGTGCAGCGTGTGTAGGCGACGGCGACGAGAACTTTCAACAAAAAAATTGTACGGAGAAAAAATTAAATTTTAAATAAAAGAAAGCGCAACTAATGAATAATTCTTCGCGGGGTCACCAATGTGCGAATGCGCACGAGTGGAGCGAATCAAATAAATAAAATGATTTCTTCCACTAACTAATTTAATATTTTATTTTATTTTATAAGAGAAGATAAACACGTTTTATTTTGTGTCTCGATAACACGTCCGCTCGCCGTCGCTGAGGTATCCAGAAAAAGGGAAGAGCCAGGCCGGAAAGAGTTGAGGTGACAGCTCCAAAAAGAAGATGGCTGGTCGTGGCTCTGTCCGTATGTTGCCTGCAACCTGTGGTGAGTTATATGTTGTGGTGGTCGCCACAACACGAACGAGCTGCTGCAAGTCTTCAGATAAAGCATTAATTTTGCGTACGCCGATGATACAAGTATTAGTAAGATATTGATCGCTGGATATCGCGAACAAATACATGAATCAATCCGAATTTAACAAGGCTGTAAGATGGTGTCACGACAATGGTCTTGTTATAAATGTGTTAAATAAAAAACTGATGCACATCAGTGGATCTTTATTTCCAACTGGTAAATATAGGCATCACTCTTATCAAAAAAAACATTTGTCCAATCAACCGTATTATGTATTGAGGAAGAAAGGTCCTCTAACTACTTAGGGATCATATTGACCTAAGAGCGCATTTTTTGCACTATTCTATTTGAAAAAAAATACATAACCGGTATTTCAACAAGCGTAGAATCACAGCATCGCTATGGCGTTTTAGAATGAGTTGGGACTTATAAGTTTGACGGTTTTGTCAACTATAAACGGTCCTCCTGACGAACTTATTGCCCTTTTTTTATTTACTGGATCCTGCCCCAAGGCTGATACTACGACCTAAGAGATCAAGTGTATCGTTCCCATTTGTTAATTAAGGCTGAGATTTTTGCCGAGTTCATGCCACAGAAAGGTTCCGGGCCTGAACGAACCAGTCTATCCGCAATCTTGTTTCCTTGAATGTCTCTGTGACCAGGTACGCCCCAAAGTTTGACCTTATTGTGAGTAGCTAGGGATTGGAGAACATTGAAGCAGTACTTTACCAGTCTTGAGTCCAAAGAGTTGGAGCTCAGAGCTTTGAGTGCGGCTTTGCTGTCTAAGAAGACATTTATGTCAGCGCCCTTGATGCCTCTCTGTAGATTATTCAAGGCGCAAATCTCATTGAAGTGGACCTCAGTTTGAAACAAGTTGGGGAATGCTCAAAGAGGGACGGAGCAGCACCAACACCAGAGGCAATTTGCGATCCATCAGTGTACCATACTAAACTTTTTGGGTCTAGGTGGGTCCGCCGTTTGACCATGTGTGCACCTTTTGAATACTTTCAAGATGAATGCCTTACAATTTAATAACAATGAGTGCTGTGGATCGAAGCATGATTTCAGAAAACGAAGTCGTATACATATGTGCTGAAACGTTGAGCTGGAACGGCTATCTGGCATCAGACAACAGACATTTTGTGCAATACTTACGATATTATGGATTCACAATGAAATTATTCATTTAGTTGTAAATCGGATTATGCACACGCAACCCCTACCCATTGAAATGTCAATCAAATCACAACTTAATTCGCATTAATTGAAAATGCACATTCGTTCTGGACGACAATGGTCCTTATCATCCGCCCTGCACTAGGCTTGATAGTCTGTTCGTTCAACCCTCCAATTTATCCCCGTTCGAATCTTCTAAAACAAAAGTCGTCATGTTCGTCTGACCAAGTTAATTTGTTGCATTTACGCTCTGCCTATGGTATAGAACGTCTGCAAATGTCTCTACTCTAACCCTTCACCCCTTCATCCCTTGCTGCTGCTGTCACGTGCTGTATTAGCGCGACAACCTTTCTGTATACGAATACGAATATTCTCCATAATGAAGCTATAATCGCCTGCGATAAGGTCGTGCGTTAGTCGCGACACATGCCTCTGTGTACACCGAGAGCGAGTGCTCCATATCAGTGACAGCCACTTATACCCAGAGGCTGCTGGGGGTTGGGAACGATTCAATTTGTTATTAGCGGCGATATATGCGGCACGAGTTTTTGTGTGTAGTACCCGTACGTCAGACAGCTAATAATGACGTGACGTTTTTACTTTGCCTCAATAGATGCACACACTCTGCTGTTCCGCTTTTTGTGTGCTGGCTGCTGTTGCAGCTGTTGTATTGGAGATGTCGCGTAATACTTTGGCTTATTGCTGCTTCGTCGCTATCGCTGCTAATTCGCCCCAAACTCGAGGCTGAAATTGTAGCAAGTCATGTCTGTCTGGGCTCAGAGTAGATTGTGTAATGCCGACGTATATATCACAGTTTGGCACTCAATATTAATCTGGTATGGCATGAGTCTGCATGGGATGAGGACATTTAACCCTGGTGAAGTGGGCACAAGGATTTATATTTCTAATTATATTACATAAGCTGTCCGTATTGACTAACAAATGGGATAGGAAAGAGAGTATTGGGCAAATTTAATGACAATACTGACCGATCATTTCAATACCCAACACTTTTGAGTCTGGGAAGTAAGGTTTTCATGAGATAAATTAAAAAAATGCATAGCCCCAGTCAGGAACCGAATATGAATAAGAACATCTTCTACAAAACTAATTAAAGAAAAATGTAAGTTCATTGAAACATAAAACTTAGGTCATAAAGGGTATCTATTAATAAGCTAGTAACAAAAGAGGCAAACACTAACTACCCAGTGAGGGAAGTCAGAATGCTCCATTCACGTCTGCAAACGTGAAAATGAAAAATCGAAAAGTGCTGAACCTACAACACTGGGAATACCTCCGAAGCAGTGATGCCTGATTTTTTTTGCTGAAATTCCCCATTTTGGGGAATATTTTGGAAAAGATTCCCCATTCTATAAGTATTTTTTCCCCACTTTTTCCCCCATTTTGATTCATTACAGAAAAGTAAAGAAGAACTATTAATTTCAATGCAAGATTATTTTCTTTTATTAAAATATCATTTTTTAAGAAAGTAATACAAAGCGAGGCTTTTCCAATTGTGTTTAATAATTATTTTATTTCCTATCCACTAGGTTTTTTGTCATACGTTTTTCCAGACATGCAAGTGTTAATTCATCTGAAAATGACCCGCAGTCGGTGCTCTCTGATTGGTATTTTCTTTTACATTTCGGTAATACTAAAATTTTATAAAAATATATATACAGTGGCGACAAAATAAATTTCACAAATACGATCCTCAATATACCCTGAATAGGGTGAAACATGGTGATGGCAGCATCATTGTGTGGGAATGGGGTGTTTTTACATGATACGGCGTTTGACCATGAGGGTATTATGGTATTATGGACCAAAGTTACAAGGAATCCGTATGCAAAGGAGGAAATTTATTTATTTTTTTTATTTATTTATTTATTTATTTAATCTACTAGGTACAAAATATCCTTAACAGATCTTAACATAAATATAATTACTATACATATATACATACAAAATAGAGAAACATTTCAAAAATTGAATTACATAAATTTGGCTCTTAAAATTTCAACTGCATTTTGTTTAAAACAATCACGTCTTGAGCTTACATCCAAGTGACCGGTAACAGAATTAAATAAACGAATGCATCGAGTTATTGGCTCGGCCAGCCCATAGTTGGTCCTATGCAGTGGAAGATAAAATAGAGGCCTTTCTCTTAAAACTCTTAAAGGCGCGTAGAACGGCAAGGAAAAAAGCAGTTCAGCACACTGTATTCTATTTGAAACTATGTCATTCAAAAACACTAAGGACTGCAATTTCCTTCTGACAAAAAGAGTGCTTAGATCAAGCAGTAAACATCGTGACTTATATGGTGGAAGCTCAGAACCTCTACTGAATCTACGAAGTGCATAGCGGGTAAACGATTTTTGGACCCGTTCAATACGGGATGAATGAACTTCATAGAAGGGGTCCCAGATTACGCAGCAGTACTCTAATCTGGACCGAACTAAAGCGCAGTAAAGCGTCTTAAGTACATATGGGTCACGAAAATCTTGAGAGTTCCTCTTAATAAAGGCCAGCAGCGAATAGGATTTAGACACTATTCGGTCAATGTGCAAACTAAAATTTAACTTTGTGTCAAAGATGACCCCTAGGTCTTTAACCTCAAAAGCACGACTAAAATTTACATTGTTGGCTGAATAGGAGTAATGGAGGGGGCTGGGTGAACGAGAAATTGAAAAAACTTTGCATTTAGCAAGACTAAGTTCTAGGTCATTTTCGTCGCACCAGGACAAAAACAGGTTTATCTCATGTTGAAACTTAAGGCAGTCAGTAGAGTCTGATATTATAGAAAACATTTTAAAATCATCAGCAAATAACAAGCATGAACTCATTTTAAAAAGCTCAGGAATTTCATTAACGTACAACAAAAAAGCAAAGGACCTAGATGGCTTCCTTGCGGAATACCCGACGTGGCTAAAACGACATCTGAGAGAAAATTATCTAGTTTGATAACTAGTTTTCTATTTAAAACATAGGACGATAACCAATTCAAAATATTTGAATGAAAACCGAGCATAGCTAATTTTTTCAATAAGATTGAGTGGTTAATTCTGTCGAATGCTTTTACAAAATCTGTATAAAGCACATCAACCTGCACACCGCGTTCAATTGAATTAACACAAAAATTCGTGAAAAGAGTTAGATTGGTCATAGTAGAGCGCCCAGAGACGAATCCATGTTGCAATGGGGAAATGTGCTGCTCAACCTGAAAATATAATTTATCTTTTACCATTTTCTCGAAAAGCTTCGGTATTGCTGACAACTTACTGATGGGCCTATAGTTTTCAACCAGATGTTTTGGACCTGACTTGTGAATTGGAGAAACGTAAGCAACTTTCCATTCATCAAGAAACTGTCCACAAGATAAGGAGTGGTTGAAAATTAGATGGAGCGGAGTCGATAGCGGAAGCGCACAGCTCTTCAATACGATGGGTGGAACCCGATCAGGACCCGGTCCTTTATTTGTATCGATGCTATTCAATGCCAGAAGAATTTCTTCCTTTGAGAGCGCTAAGCATCCAATATCAGTGATGGGATGAATTAAACTATTAAAATTAAATAAACCAGTAGATGAACCAGCAGCAGAAAAATTGGAAGAAAAAAATTTCGCGAATAAATCGCAGGTAGATTTACCACCTTGCGATACCTCATTCTGAAATTCCATTTGCTTAGGGAACACTGAACATTTTCTTTTGGAATTGTAGAAAACCCAAAATGTTTTACTGTTAGATTTAATTTTCGATTCAGTAGAAGTTATGTAGCAACGATACAAGAATCTATTAAAAAAATCGTATTCTTTTCTAAGTCGAAGAAAATTAATTTTATCAGCAGGAGAACCAGAACTTTTTAATCTTTTGAAGGCTTTAGATTTCAGATTCTTTAAATGGCCTAACTGTGAATTAAACCACGGTAGTTTAGGGGCTGCTTTTTTCCTTGAGGTTGGTACGTACATTTCGAATGCGGAGTTCAAGATTACTTTAAAAATACGAAATTTGTCACTAAGATGTAATCCCAAAAAGCGATTGTGCCAGTCGATAGAATTAAAAAAATCATTGAGACCTTGAAAATTGGCTTTTCTAAAATTAAAGAAAGGTAATGTGTTACAATAATTTATAGTTTGAAACTCATATGATTCGAATTGAATAACTAAAGCTATATGATGAATAGAATTGTTTAATAAAGGAAATTTGTCTTCATATAAATTAACTTTAATATCACTTAGAGTAACAAATACTAAGTCAAGAATTCTATCTAAACCATTTTTAATAACATTAATTTGAGAAAGAGAAAGGGAGGACAATGAATCAACAACCAACGATTCAATATCATTTCTGACATTATATGCAACAAGAGCTTTATCATTGCCCATTGTCCTCCACACAACATTTCCAATATTAAAATCGCCCAAAATGACTGGAAACTGATTGGCATTCAGATTGTTGCAGATATTAACTATATTTGACACATGAGAATTATAAATTTCAAAAATGCTACTTGGAGCAATATAACTTAATAGAAAATAATATTCGTTTTTAAAATCAGCCGAAGCAACGCAAATGCACAATTGTTCGACGACATCTGTATTGCAATTAAGAGAAATTTCTTTACATACAAGTGATGAACGCACAGCTAAGAGAATTCCACCTCCTCTAGTGAATCCAGTGGAGAGGGCGCGATCTCGTCTGAAGACAGCATAATAGGGATCAAACAACTCTGACGACAAGAAGTGAGAATTAAGCCAAGTCTCTGTAATGGCGATGACGTCGAACTCATGAGAAGAGGCGGCAAGGTATAGCTGGTTGGTTTTTGTTCGCATGCCACCAGCATTTTGGTAGTACACAGACAAGCAATTGGAAGAGAGACGTGCATGAGATGAAGGCATGCGGTTAGAGTTCGATGCAGTGGGAGAAATTTCTTTTTGTGTGGAGAACATTGGTGGTGTTGTTGTTGCTATTCCATTGTGTTTATCACCTCCACTTCTTCGTTTTTTGCATGGAATTTAAAAACTCTGACGTGAACGTTACACGGCCAGCTATCAGCGTTCAGAGCATTATGAAGAAGAGAAGACGGTACAGCTAATTTAAAATTTATGTATTTAAGAGTGCTGAGATCCACATCTTTTTTAATAAGCGGCATACAGATCAGCTGATCAGCTGGGATTTGAAATGTCTTCGAGCAGTATTTTATTATTGAATCTGCAGTCGTCGATGATGCGAATCGGGAGAGATGAAGCCACTTATATGAAGGTATAACACCAATATTAAATTCACTTGAAGGATTAATTCCGACGACACGTTTACTGAGCAGCTTGCCTATTTCGTGTGATGTTGTTTCCTTACTCGACTGAGTAACTGGGGCTTTTTTACTTGATTCGGTGAATATGAGGTCAGCAGCTCCAGGGCGACGAGTAGAATCCAAATTAGGAGCAGTAGCCAGCTCCGTATGATGATTTACGACAGTATTTTTAGCAGCTTCAGTCACAGCCGAGGGCGGTAATAGCAGTGGTGGAACAGCATTATGCAAAAAAGAATTACCATCGCTTTCAAAAGCAATACTCTTCGAAACAGAAGAGAGATCTGCGTTTGCCTTTGATTTTGGCGAAAGGGAATTACGGGAAAAGTTTACTGCACTCTTTGATCTGTTTAATTTACCTTTATTGATCAAATTTGGTGGGGATTTTTGATCACCATGATGACGATGAGAACTGTCCACAATGATCTTTTCAGATAATAGTTTTTTTAAATCACAGATTTCTGCAGCAAGATATCTTATGGTTTCAATTATTAGGCTGTTAGCTTCACAGGACACTATGCATGAAGTACATCTCCACATTAAATTTGCATCAGTGGTTAATATTTTTGAAATAGAATCCGAGATATTAGCGCACTTTTTATGAAAAATTAAATTGCAAAAAGATTCACATTTAATAAAGTTGCAATCGGTAACTTTTTTTCCGCATTTGGCACAATTAGTATTAACCATATTGAAGAATAAACTGAACTGATAATCTAAATGGGGCTTTAAAAAGAAATGGAACAAGAGTTTACAATAATTCAAATATTTTACGCAGAATGAAACTCGTCAATAAAATTACTGTCCTCGTAGTTTGGTAGCCTTTGAATTTTGTAAATACCGCTGATATGGAAGTTTAAGCACAATAATGACCTGAAGCAAAATACTAGATCTGTGAAGCAATGGTTACTAACCCACAAATTAATATTTTAAGTTGGTCAGCATAGTCGCCCTAATATCAATCCGATTGAGAACTTGTGAAATGATGTGGACAACAAAATTGACAGATCTACGGCTACAAATTTGGGCCAACTTTGGATAGAAGTTAGAGAGCCTGGAATGTCATACCTTTAGAACGTTGTCAAGCCTAAATATCGGTACTATGACTTGGGTGTGTTGCCGTTATTAAAAATAAAGAGTTACCCTACTAAGTACTAGTATTGTGAAATAATATTAACTAAACTATTCTAAGATGAATGAATTGGACCAAAGTGTGCTATTTATTTTCCCTCTTAAAAATGTATGTTAAGAATATTATATTTTTATTTTTTTATTTTTTGCTTAGCGATTAAGCAAATCTGTGTCAATTGTTTTATACTAGTTAATATTGCAACAGGAAACATAAATTGTATTGACATAATTAATAGTTAAATACCCAAATTCAACAAATGAAAAAAGTAAACCTATATGCCAGTTTTTGCATTTTTAACAGAAACCATACAAATTGTAGATTAGGTGGTATTTAAAAGCAAAGTACTGATATTGTACATATGACCCGGAAGTTCGGATGGGGTGTTGGTATAAGGTCTAACTTATATGAAAAAAATTACCTTGGGAGTAACACTGGGACATCTGGAATGTCAAAGCAGTTTTTATATGAAAGAAAATAGAGAAAATATTTAATCAGGACCTAATGATACTCTTGTCTTGTCCTTCATGTGCCCGCGCTGTGTGTAAACGTGATAAGGGTATTCATAACCCCTTTAGCGTGTGTAAATTAATAAAATAAAAATAAAAATAGAGACATAGTAGAAGGAGAGCTATGCATCAGGTATCGTATCATCAAATTTTGTTGCAACTAGTCCATAAAGGAATATTTGGGATAAGAGGATGCTTACCATTTTTTTTTTAAAAATAAAACAGACAATGTTCTCCACTATTAATATTTAAGGACCACTTAGAGTATACATAATTTGACAGCTATCCAAATTTCTTTTGAATCCATAACAAAAAAAGGACAACATAATATGGAGATACCAAGAAGATTCGCTATGGTACATATTTCGAATTTTGTTTTGTTTTAAGTTTAAATAACAAGCATTGAAAAATCAACTAAAAAGCGAAACAACAACAACTTCGTTGATAAAATTAAGAAATCCTGAATATGTAAGAAAAAATAATCCTACATAAGAAAATAAATACGGTACACACATAGGTATAAAAATTGTAAACAAAGATTCAAAATAGTAATGTACTTAAAACTTTGCAGAATGGCCACTTTGATCAATTATAGCCTTAAACTTAGAGAGCATCGAATCTCGCAACGCACTATGGAATAAATATGAGTCAGTTGCTGATCAAAAATCTGTAACTTTTTTATTTTTGAAGATATAGACTTGAAATTTTGCACAGACATAATGCTTAGAATATAAATTCAATCAAGTACACATTTAACAAAAATTAACGTTTGCACGCGGCTTCACTCGCGTTTAAATCTGCAATTATGTCAAAAATCCATACAAATATTTCAGTTTCGTTCGTTTGTTATTAGTAGTTGTCTCTTTTTTAATACCCTAATAACTAAATAGGGAGAGTTAAATATGTGTAAGATAAAAAATCTTTTAGAAATATACATATACCTATATATTTTTGAAGCGACATCTTTGAAACGTATTTGGTGGTTATAGGAACCTTAATGAATACAAATAGTATATCTTATTACAAACTTGCTGTCCCGCCCGGCTTCGCCCGTGTCTAATAACTATAGTGTTACTTACAATACATACATTGTCATTTTGTTCCAAGAATCACAAAGATAGTGCGAACGCACCCCAAGATTTGCAGTCTATCAATATATAAAATCCACTAGTGTGGATTCTAAGTATTTGTAGTTTGAATAAATGACATTTCGCAAGAAAGTGGTTTTTATTTTTGCATTAATTTAAATAATATCGCGAATAAATTAATTTAAAAATCGGCCTATAATAGACACATGATGTCAATGAACTGGAATACGAAGTTTTACTTCATTGTGTGCATTAGTGTTTGTGTTTGTCTAACCGTAAGATTGACAGGTAAGAGCGTCACACTGAGATTTATCTATCTATATCTATATCTATCTATACATATAATAAAACTGTAGATTAAAAACTGTTTGTTCGCGTATCACGTTAGAACTACTGAACGGATTTTGATGAAACATTGACATAGTGATTGCTTATGTTCTTGGACCATATCATTTATACTTTTTATACCGGAAAATTGCATGGTTTTAAGCCAATATTGAAAAAACTGCATATTTGAAGGGAAAATTATAATTATTCAGCACTTACTCAATAATGGCTTATCGGATTGAAAAACAAAAAAAACAGGTGAACTTAGTAAATGTTCCCCTGATTCATTTCAGGTATAAAACATCCTTCTGCGTTGTCCTGAAGCTAAGCAATGTTCAAAACAATTATTTAAAGCATCGCTCACAATTTTTTTTCAGCGGGGACCACTGCCAGCAGCTGTGCAGCAGTGGGTATCGTTGCAATAGTGTGTGTGCGCGCCCTGACATGATCATTTGTTTTGCACTTTAATGTGCTACAATCATCGTAAGCATTTGCGGCTCTCATACTCAACCAATTTTAACAAATGCGGTGTCAAAAGAAAGAGAATTTTCTAGAGCAGTAAACTGCATTTTCAGTTTTTAAATATTTTTAGCAAATTTAAACAAAAAATACCGAAAACTATCCAAAATTAACACCTGTTGTTTTTAGAGTTAATTTTGGTTCATACCATATATCGCACTAATAATGTAATACCGAGTACCGACACTCAAAATATGACTTCTTTCTGAATCATCGAAAAACTGAGTATTTATTTCTGTAACACATTATAAAAAAAAATAATAGCTTATTATAATAAATATTTTGTTTCTTGCACTATTCTAACGACAGCTTATTGACGCGTAGGGAAGTGAATTTTACGTTTGAATATGGTGATACATACATATCTCAAATTTTACAAATTTCGAGTTACAACAGTATTGTTTTATTAGTGCGATGTGTATGAATATATATGTATTTGCTACATGGAAATCATCTGGGAAGCATTTGTTGTTCATTAGTGCGAAGCGAAGGTAATATTGCCTTTGGCTGTGGCGTCGTCAGTAGTTACGATAGTTCTTACGTACTGGCACGTGTTGGTGGTCAAAGTGCAGAATACATGCCTATAAACCGGGCTCCAGGGATTCCATCACATAAATTAAAACTAAAAGTGGGTGTACCAATTATTCTTCTAAAAAATTTGAGCCCACCTAAGTAATGTAATGGCACCCGATTTAGAGTTACAACTCTGCAATGAAATCTGGTGGAAGCGAAAGTGTTGACGGGCTGTGGTGCCGGCGAACATGTATTTATTCCTCGAATTCCGATCATACCTAACATTTTTTCGTTCCAGTTTAAGCGTGTACAGTTTCTCATCAGCGTCTGCTTTGCGGTGACGATAAATAAGGCGCAGCGACAAACACTGTGTACCGCGGGCGTGGACCTCACTAAAGGCTGCTTCTCACACGGTCAATTATACGTGTTTCTTTCCTATGGCAGCGAAAGTAAAAATGTATTTGTTTATGACGTGCGCAACTGGAAGCGGCTAGCTAAGGACCGGGCTAGCTGCAAGAGGTTGTTGGTTGAGGCCTTGGTTCACCCCGAACTGTAGCGCCACCTAAGTAAGTAAGTAAGTAAGTTATGCACCAGGCAACGCAACCTTAAACTTTGTAAAACAAATATTTCCATAATAAAATATAGCAATTATCAATTATTTATAGTAGATGATGTTTTATAACATTTTAGAGCATGTTGGTTTTCGAGAACTATGGAATCTGCACTTAGGTGCTGAAGCACATTGAAACGACATTGATAAAATCCAATTAATCAAAAAAATGTATTACAAAATTTTCTGGACTTGCACAAATACTTTGATGTTTCTTCGCTCCCACTGAGTGCGAAGAAAGGTGGGCACGGGTTCAGGTAGTTCATTAATAAAATTGTTTGTTACTGTGGATACTTTAGCATATGCCCGCAGAGTAATTTGTGATCGTACCAGTCCATTAAAGCTTCCGATTTCCTGGTATATTAGAAAGTTAAAGAACTTATTTTCTTAACACTTCAGCTTTGAAGAATCATTTAGAATTTCTAAAAAAATCCTTTAAATCGCTCTTGAAGAAATAGGTTTTGCAAATTAGTAAAAAGTTGCAGGCGGGCGAAGCGAGGCGAGCACGGGTCAGCTAGTATATTAATAAGATTATAATATGAAGGTACATAGAGTCATATTTGTAAATACCTATGAGCACAGATTTGTCACACTTGAACAACCTCAGTATCTGACTGATATGATTTGAGTCACTTTCAAAAGGTGCAGAACGTCTTCGTCTAGTTCCATGACATTTTTAACGTATGGTTTACGAATACTTGTTATGTATGGATTTGATGTATACAGCAATGTATGGATTACATCATCGTTTGTTGCAGATCTTGAACATTTTCTCGCATGATGTAGTCTATAATGTTTGTAATATTTATTGCGATACTCTTGAGCATCTTCCGAGAGTTGTCCAATTGGTAATACAGCAATGTGATCTATGATACTCTCTCCATGAAGTAATATTTTGTGTGCTGAGATGGCATATTATACCAGTTGTATTTGCTCACAAATTGACAATTTTATACTGTCTTCTGAAATTTTATAGCTTTCACGTAAAAATGTTGACAAGGCCGATACATTTTTTCCGTTCTCAATATAGGCAAGCAACATTTCACGTCTTGAACACTTAAAAGCACTCATTGTAAACATTATGATTATTATATATTGAAAACTAATAACGTACAATAGCAATTGTGACAATCTTACAATCTAATCTGCAGGCCAAAAGTTTCGCATGATAATGCATTTCCTCATAAGATACTTCATAACTTCAAAAACCGCAAAAACCCGCAGCTGATTCTTACATATCTAATAGATAGATACCTTGTGCATGAAATGAAATAAAGTTGACAACTTAGGCAAGCTTAGCTAACTGTCAAAAGTCTCGTCGAAGTTGAAAATTCAATTTTTTTTGGACACTTTATGATAAAAGTTACGGCAGCAATATTTTATCTCGAAATATAATATTAATAGCTGTTTCTAAATCTACAAACAATATCCTTTCGATATCTGTATCATACAATATGGTTTTTCTTGGAACTAATGGTTAAAATTAAACTCTAAAAGTAATTTTCTATCTATTTAGTGTACTAAGCACATGAAAAACGAAGTGAATATTAAAGAACGACTTCTTAAGTAAAAAATAAAACCAAAAACATATGCAATTTACAACATTTCTCAAATGTATTTATGATCAGGTCTTGAATTACCACATTCCATAGTGCGACGTACGCACTGCAATGTATAGCCATATCAAGCCGACTGTATTATGCATTTCAACACTCGACGTAAGGCAGCATTATGACCGGTAGTTATGAACCGCTCATAAGTTAAGAGGCTCATAAACCTATTCACCAATCGCTATTAGTGCGTACTTATGAACGCTCATATGACTTATGAGTGGTCCCACTCCCACCCACTCCCACCCACTCTTAACCCTTTACGGCGCAAGATCGTTAAAACATCAAAGTACTTGTTGATTTGATAGCTTTTCGAATTTAATGAAACACGTATTTCTTAGAATTACAAAATTACCTCTGTCCCCCTTATTGAGTAAAATTAAAAAAGAGAAAACATTCAATTTAAAACTGTTAAAATATTTTCATTACATATTTTTAAAATTATTCTCTGTAAACACATCCATTTGAAGTTCAAAATCCTTTCAAAGCTTAACGCATCCACATAATGACCTATGTACATACATATCACTTCACGCGTAAAAGTTTTCCTTCATCTGTCAGTTTATGATTTGTGCTGCTTTCTGTCGTTTGTCAGTTTTTGTTTAAAAATTATTTATAAATTATTTTCGTTTGCGTTTAATAGTACATGTCTGAAAAAGCGAAAAAAAATAAAGTGTGCATATAATCAGTGCTGGGAAAAGTGTTTCGAGTGGCTAACAAAAAGCAAAGAAGGTCCTGAATATGCGACATGTTTAATTTGCTTTAACTTTTTTACTTCACTTTTTTACGGCTGCGCTGGTTACATTTTTCAAAAACATATTTTGTCTCGCGATTTCCCCTTTTCGTCATTTTTAATCTGGTAACCCTAGATACGAGCAATAATATCAGAGACAGCTGACTTGAAAGGATCTTGAGATTAGTATGATGTGATCGTCGTTTTGCACTTATAAGTCATAGTGCTACCGGACAACTTTTCTTGAGACATAAATACAAGTATAAGTATATGTACTTAAACCTTTTCCATTAACTACAAGTGTACCACTCATTTGGCAGTGTCTTACATTTAAAATATCTCTACGGAGGATAAACAAACAAAAAAAAAATCTGCGAATTAATTCATCTCCAAGAGCTGTTGTACGAATACCTACATAATATTGCTTGACTTAATTTCTCCCGCTCCTAGACTTATAATGAAAATACAATTAATCCCTCTGTCAGCCAGGACCAAATAAGTAAGTACTCACACAGGATAAAATATGCTCTAACAATGGGGGAATTATTCCACTTCTTTCACTTTATATGCTCGTACTTCTTCATTTTTGCTGGCTTCGTAACGAAATGACAACATCTTGTTATGTTCCTCTATACCTACCTACTTAAAGTTAATTGCATTTTCTCATTGCTTGTCACTCATTTTTATAAGTGTTAATTCACGGATAAAGGACATGTATATTCCAGTGAGTGTGTTAGTGCGCGCAAGTCATATGTCACTTGGGGACAAACGAATACGAATATATGGTATTCCGCCATAAGGTGTATACCGTGGATCGTATGAGTACACGAGTATTTCTAGGATAAGGGTGGTTTTTTTCTCAACACTAATCGATTTATCGCGATTTGTATAAAGAGATTCTTATGTAAAGTTATATTTAAATCGAAAAATAATGTCAACTTTAGTAATTAATCGGCTAGAAAACGCCTTTCGGTTAAAAGTAAAAAGTTTGACGTGGGCCTTCCCTTCGATTGATTAAAACCCTGGGGCTGTTCTGTTTTTTTTTGTCCATAAACGGGACAACTCAATTTAAACAGACGGGCGAAACGAAATGCTAAAACCAAAACAAAGAAGAAAAAAAAAACACAACAAAATTATATTAAACGACAAGTCCTGAAAATGTAAAATAAAAAAAAGGATTAAAACTTTTTTTCCACCCCTCGATTGTAAGTGATTCTACAGATTTCATTTAATGCCCAGTTAACCAAAAATTCATTAATAAACAAAATTAAAACGGACGAATGAACAAACTCCTGCACTGTATAGCTCCATCGTTTTTGTGTATGGTGGAACATTTTCCAGCTAACAAGGAGCATTCTTTCTCGATGACAATGACACCGAAAAAGGGGTTTGTTATACGAGTAAGCCACGTTAAATGAGAAAGGAGAGTGGAATAGAGAAAAACACAAAAAAACACAATTAGACAGGATCAATGTCCAAGAAGAAATCCTTTTTTTTTTCTTTGGACTTGGTTGGGTGATGGAACCGCTATCCGGTTCATTCATTCAATATCATTTTTGTGCTTTTAAAGTTTTGTTGAGTGTGGGCGGTTGGGGGATGGCGGCAAGTAAATTAATTGAATTTGAATTAACCTCTCATTAACGCAGACGAACGAGGACAGGATCTGTCTTCTGTGGGTGGGATAATATTTCCATGTTACACATTTAATTAAACGCAAATGTAAGCAGGCAGTGTGCAAACGCAAAGTCTTATTATGCATGATACCTTATCAAAAGGAGTCTGAATGCTGCCAGGACATGTGAACACTAATATTTGACTAGCAAAAATCCAGAAATTAATTTAAAAAATCCCACCCTCGCCTCGGCTGATTGTGTTGTTGCCGTTTGTCGTTGATGAAGTTTGTTGCATGTTGTCCTTCACTTTTGCCTATGTTTGCCTTTCATTTGTATAATTACGAAACGTATCTGTGAGGCGGTGGCATGGCGCCGACAGGGCACCACCACGCTTCGCTATATCGATGCAACGCAAAAGGATGCAAATTACTTTTTTCAAGATGACATCTGAAGTTGTTTGTAAACAGATATTGCTGCTGATGAAAGAGTTCCGCCTGCGCCAATTCCTATTTTTGCCACAGTTCAGTGGGTGGACTTGTTTTTTCGCCAGCATTTTCTTTTTTTTTTTTTGAATTTGCAAAAAGTCGAAAACTTTTTAATTTCTTATTGGACTCGGAGCATGTTGTACACACTGGCAATTAATGTGAAAGCATTAATTGAGTTGTTCCCTTGCCTGGAATATCGAAAGATTGGAGGTGGTAGTTAAATATGAACGCGAAAGGCAATCTGAAGATACTGTTCATCAATCTAATGGAACGCTTATAGGGTGATGATGAAAACTTCGCTGTTATGGTACGTAAATATTAAATTAACATTTTTCAAGTGAATCTGATTAAGAAATTGGTTTTCATTTATATGTATGTAGGCCTGCGGTTTGTGCCGTGGCATTGTGGTTAATGCGATGGACTCTCGTTCAATCCCAGTAAATTCCCAAACGTTTTCTCACGGTGCCACCTCTTCCGAATGTCTGACTCAAGACTCAAGAGCATCATTTGTCGTGAGGAGCTTCTCAACTCGCAGTTCGAAGACTGCAAAAGATGACAGAACCGTTCCATTCGTTTAAAAATATTATTAAATTATACGGACACACAAATGGTCGCGGGAAGCTAGTAACAGTTCTCCATAAGACTGCTGACGTCTAATATTTATTTATTTATTTTTAAACCTGTACCGTTATCACCCTGCACAACATCCTTTCATCCACTTCGTTCTCATATACTTTGTCTCCATCTAACTGGACCAGGCTTCCTAGTATATCGAAGTCATCTGTTCTTTATATCGGAGGTTTGCCCTTCCCTTTGGAGCTATGCTTTATTCGCATGCTGTTCTTAAGCCATTCACATCTTATAAAGTTCTCAGTTTTATCTTCTTATCCATTTCCTCATTTCGCATATAAGAACCGATACTTGATGCAGGATTTATCATTTGCAAGAATTCAATATGGGCCTGAGCTTTTGCTTATCGTCTTTGCTAGAGAACATTTATTTAAGTCTAATGGTTCAAAGATAAGTTTCGGCTCTGGTGGCATCACATTGGACCGGGTTGGGAACGATATCCCGCTTTTTATAATCCCGTTTTTTAAAATCCCGAACTTAAAATCCCGACTTTAAAATCCCGCTTTTTATAATCCCGTTTATAATCCTGCTTCTTAAATTCCCGCTTCTTATAATCTCGCTTTTGCAATCAGAACTATTTGTTTTATTTAAAAAAATGTCTTGCAATCAATTGCATGTTAAACCAAATTTCGCGCGAAATAACAGGGGTAATAATATGCACTTACCTTTTATTAATAACTCGTATTATTTGCAACAGCGGTCTTGGGTTCGAATCCCGCCGCAAACACCTAAAAAAGTTTTTCACAGTGCCCACCTCTTTCGAATGTCTGACAAGCATCAAAGAGTATCATTTGTCACGATTGAGCTTCTCAACTCGCCGTTCGGAGTCGGCAAAAAACTGTAGGTCCCTTCCATTCGTGCAAAATATAACACGCACACACAAAATGGTTGCGAGAAGCAGGCCCAGGTTCACCTCGAGCTGTAGCGCCAACTAAGTAAGTAAGTAAGTAGTAATTATTTGCAACAAACAATAAATATAATATAATAACAAATATGTATAACAATTCTACGAATATGCGAACAAATTAATAATATTCATTTAAATATAAAAAAAACTAAATAAAATAAAACTCAGAAGTTGTATATTAAATATTTACATACTCTGAGATAATAATTATTGGAACAACCAAATTTTTTTTACATATATGTAATTAGTTCAATTGTATATTGTGGGCGATATGACGCATAAAGCCGGATTTGGGCATATTTTTCATAATTTTCCGTTTATTTTTTCGTTTAAAGGAACTTTTCTTATTTCTTTCCTAGAAAATGGAACAAGCAATATTAAATTTTGAAAGATGAATTTGTTGAAACACAAAATTGGGATGCTGAGAAACGGGTAAAGCGGGATTAAACGGGATTTTAAGACTCGGTATTTAAAAAACGGGATTTTAGAAGACGGTACATATTTCAAAACTTTTTTTTCGGGATTCTTAGTAAACGGGATTTTAAAAAGCGGGATTCCGATACGCTCCCAATTTGACCTACTTTCATCTAAGAAGTTAATCCTGCCGAATACGGTGGTTAGCCACCTAACCTAACCCAGAGTTTAATTGAATGTTTGGGTTTAGACTGGTAGGCATTGAGCTGATATCAGGATCTCAACATTGCCCGCATAGGCTGTTTTCTTTGAAGCCATTTCCCTTTAAAATTAGTCAAATTCTTTCGCGATAAAAATTCCATATCAGCACGGAGAAAATGGTACCCTTAGGTATTCCTCTGATTTCTGCTATTTGTGTCTCTCAATTTTGAACAAGTTTCACGCGACTTGCGCATAAGTCCATTCCAATCGTAAAGGGCGGTACAAAGTTGAGCTCTGTTCAATTTTCAGTTATAAAAGCCCCTCTATGGCGCGGATTTCCCACAAAGTTCTTGAAATGGAACCCCGCTTAAGGTAGTTATTAAAGATCGGCTTGATCCACGGAATTACTATTTCGATTGGGTCTTGATGCCATCTTATTTTAATCGACTTTGACTATAGGTATCTACTATCAGTTTCAGCTGCACACAACCCTGATGAAGCTACCAAATAGCTACTTACATATGTTATTCAAAACTTGTTTTTTTCTTGTCATTTATTTAAAAAAGACGATCATCCAAAAGCTATGAAAATAAAATACCAAAGAAAAAATTGAACGAAATTAGAGTTAATTCGAGACCGAACAAATTGTCTGTCCATATGAATGAAATTTTTAGAAAATTTCGAATGTTAATAATTTCGCGTGGAAAAATATTTAAATAAAAGTGTTTTAAATTTGAAAAAAGTGGCAGCATTTCCTTCAATATAGATTCTTGTATTTTTTGTATTTTATTAATTTTTTTTAAGGTAATATATACAGGTATAATAAGGTATAATAAGAACAATTCTTAAAAAGTCTTAAATCTAAAAAGTGTTATTCATAAATACCAAAAATTAAAGAAAAAAAATTACAAAAAAAATTACAATTAAAAAAATAAAATAAATAAATTAGAATCACTCTTTAGCCAACCTTAAAGCTAAAGCTAGTAGCGAGTGCATAAAAAGAAAAGAAAGATAAGAAAAAAAGAAGGAGAAAAAGAAAATTTAAAATATCCATATAAGATATTAATTAGGATTATGTTTAACCGTGTACTTTGACTAGATTTTCAATTTGTGTGAAGTCGAGGTTAATAAGCCAAGATTTTGTTTTATGTGTGAAAGCTGACAACAGTCTTAAACGTCTGATGGAGTCGGGTGATTTGTTAAAGACAGTAGGTGCTACTATAGAAAATAACTTTCTGAAATGCATTTTCTTATGAGTGGGTATATAAACATAGCTATCAGAGTTAACACATAAATTATGTGTCTCACATCTTTTTGTAGAAAGGTAACCACTCCGTATGAAAAATAGTTTAAGGACTTTATAGTAGTAGAGATGTCTTAAGGGAAGAACCTTCAGTTGATGAAACAAAACCAAACTACTGTAGCGACGATGTTTTTTTTTGATACGTATAATGTGTTTTTGCGCAATAATCAGTGGACAAACTTTATTCAGATACGTACCTCCGTAAGAAGAGATACCATACTGAATTTTGGAGTGAACAATACCATAGTATATCATAAAAGAGTAACAACTTTTTGGAGCAGTACGAACTAAGGTTATAAAATTACCTA
This sequence comes from Brachyopa scutellaris, assembly GCA_949775065.1. NCBI lineage: Eukaryota > Metazoa > Arthropoda > Insecta > Diptera > Syrphidae > Brachyopa > Brachyopa scutellaris. The sequence continues at coordinate 78,355,856 of OX459113.1, forward strand.
GAACATCACAATAAATAATTTTTTAGTGCATTAGTGTGATCAAACCAATTCAATTTGCTATCCAAGATTACGCCAAGATATTTAAAAGAATCAACAGAATCAATCTGAAAGCAATTATTGGAACAGGGTTCTTACTTAGTTGGCGCTACAGCTCGAGGTGAACCGGGGCCTGTTTCTCGCAACAATTTGTGTTTGCGTGTTATATTTTTGCACGAATGGAAGGGACCTACAGTTTTTTGCCGACTCCGAACGGCGAGTGGAGAAGCTCAATCGTGACAAAGATACTCTTTGATGCTTGTCATACATTCGAAAGAGGTCGCACCGTGAAAAAACTCTTTTAGGTGTTAGACCCGGCCAGGAGTTGAACCCGGGCAGCATTGAGTGGTAGTCCAACGCACTAACCACCATGGCCACGGCGACCACAGGGTTCACTTGAAACAAATGTCTTAGACAATCAAAAGAATGGTAGAAAACGCTGCAATCAAGGAAGGCAGAGGAGCCTGTCAAACTAAAATACATCAATTTCGTTTTATTGCTCAAAATCTTTATGATGTGTAGCAAACCAGCGCCACTTATCCAAATCGATATTGATGTCAGTAATCAGTTCCAACAGAGATTTGCAACTATAGGAAAACACCTTATCATTTTGGTTATCAACCGCTGTTTGAAATATTTTCTAAGCTTCACTTCATTTCGAAGGCCATTAATTCTAAGAACTTAGCACTCTGACTAAAATTCTGTACTATTTACATTTGAAAAAAAAAAACTATCTGCTGCGGTTCTGGGATTTAAAGAAATGTTATTATATGTACATATAGTAATCTATGGTTTACCTACCTATACCTACGTTACTACTTTACTATTAAAACACACATGTAAGCTTTTAAACGTTGACTTCAGAAGCAACACTGAATTACAATATTTGCTTAAGATCTAAGTTAAAAACTAGACCTACGATCTTAGCTTAGGATCTAATTCGTGTTCTTTATCTTTATCTTCTTGAGAAGATAATGTAGCACAGAGAAATGAACTCATTTGAACTCCTTTGCAGGTTTGACGTTTGATGCCTTCTAAAGGAATTGGAAGATCACATGATATTTTATCATATTTTTCTGTCTGGGCCAGCTCAAAAGAGCCCTAAAACCCCGTTAAGGTTTAATCTACAGAGATCGTAGAAAATATACAGCTGTGCTCAAAATAAAAGTAGTGCTTCATAGACATTTCTTTGAAGTGGATTTTAAACAAAGCTAAGATTTATTCAAACATATTTATAGTAAAAACACCATGCTCATATATTGTATTCATCATTTCAAAGTCAATACGTTTTTCCCTGCCCCCGCAGCATTAAAATCAGTTATCATTTTTCAATTGTGCAATTTAAATAACAAATTTACATGCTATTTTCTTAATGCTTGTAAACTTTTTAAACACAATTTTACAATTCTTCATCAATTTACCAAAGGACTACTATCGCACCACTATTTATTTGATTTATTTATTTTCTTACATTCATTCGATAACAACTGTTTTATCAGTTGCATTTGTTAGTTAAATGCTTTTCCTAAAAATGGCATCAAAAAATTTATATATCGCATGTAAAAAAATTTAATTTTTTGCTTTTCCCATGTTTCGAGTGGAGGCACTACTATTATTTTGAACACAACTGTACATTTCCTCTGTTTTTATTGTCGTTTTGTCACGTATCATAGTAGGCCGAATAATTTCAAAGCATAAAAGGAGATTAATAAAAGGAGAGTTATATTTCATATTAAAACCTAGACATAATCGTAAGATGTTTTTAAATCTATGTTTATTTTACAACCCCTACATCGTGAAAATCGAGCACTGTGTGCCAGTCTTATTTAAAAACATACCCCGCCTGAGATGACGCCCCCACTAACTTCAGTATATGAATTTCGTCAACTCAATATCGGTCTAATAAGGTAAAGTTTCAGTTCTTCACATTTACAATGATGGAATTAAGAAATTTTAAACCCTTAGACCTCATACCTGTGAAGCGAACGTTGGACTGTATACGATGGTAGAATCGACCGCAGCGTTTTTAACTTTGAATAAAACCGAAAGTATAGACTTTTGACAAAAGTATTAAATAGGTGTTGTAGTGGAACTACATATTTGCTCTTTAAGATGGAATACAAACTTTCTTTATAAGCATAATACTCGAACAGATAAAAACATGATTGGGAGGTGTGAGAATTAGAGAGTATGCATGCAATCTAAGTTTAAATTACATCACAAGTCAATAAGTTCCAGAGTCCTATAAATTTCTACATGTAATATGTTTATGTATAAGTAAATACGGAACTCAGGCTCCCTTCTAAAAGCGGGTTTTAGTAATAAAAAAAACAACAACAACAGTTCCCTGTCGAATTTATTAATTCGAGCAACTTAATAGCATTCGCAACACAATACAGTTTCAAATAGCAACTTGAAACGAGAATTTCAAAATAATAGCCATAATTTAAAATTTGACATTTGAAATAAAACACCCCACCCCACCATTGACTGGCACACTCTCGTTTTAAGCCTTTCGCTTTCGGCAACGACGAGAATGACGCTCAAAGTTCAAAGTAACAACTGCTACAAATTGTCTTGTGTGCTACGCTACGTAAACGTATATGTACGGTACACTTGGTAGCATGTTGACACCCCACTCTTCGTCGTAGTTCGATATTACTACCTTCGCAAGATTTGTTTCTTTTAAATTATTTCCATGTAATATGTCGTCGAACAAATACTCCCGGCGACAACTACACGTATACAGAACGCGCGAGCTGCCTCCAACAACCTTCTGACATTGTTGTGTAGGCATAATAAACACGAGCAAATCACAACCCTTTAAGTGCTGCAAGTCAGCCTCTGTAAGGATATTGTTACGTTTCGGCTGTTGCCACTTGCCACCTGCCCTCCCCTGTCACACTTTAAAGTCCCTTTCCACGCGAGGTGTGAACCAAACAACCCCTTCAATTTAAATCGAATGCGATGGAGAAAGCTTGTAAGTTGCACGACACAAAGAATCTTAAAATGCCAGACATTCAATGAGCAAGACCGTAAAACCTTCCGTGTAGCTGTCAAAATGCAAAGTAAAAGGATTCGGGTTCTGGCATCGCTTGGCTCTCTGCCACTGCTGCCGCTCAACGCTTTCAAGGAACTACCGAACAACGACGTTGTCGCCGGGAAAAGGCTGACGCAGATTTATACATATATAGGTACATTGTTAATTAAGTAGTGGTGTTGTTATACATTTCAAATTATTTTATTGTGAATACGAGTATTTTCCATTCGACAATTTGTACACTTTTTGTGTGAGCGCGTGTGTATGTGTGATATGGCTATATCCTATATCGGATCGGCAGAATGAAATGCTGGAAGGAAGGAATAAAGCTAAATTGAATAGTAATAATAACAGCGACTGGTTTTTAGTTAAATTTTGTTTAGAGTTCATTCTGTAAAAGGGCAGTCGAAAGTTGGAAATATTGCTCCAGCCCCTTTTGTAATTTTACGGAAGTCATTCTCGCAACGTGGTATAGCGCGGGGGTCTTATTTCTCATGTAGACCCACTGCATCTGTACGAGTAAGTTTTCGAGTTTTAACACGTCAACATTTGACCAGTCGGAAAATAGCTGAAGAAATTTCGTGAGACTGGGCAAATTGAAAGAAAGAAGCTCTGGAAAGCTAACGCCTGCAGCAGACGAATTTCTTATACTACAAAGAAACGTAGTGGAAACCGTGTTAAGATCTCATCAGATACAGTCGAACCTGGTTATGTGGAATATCTTGGGCCATTTATGTGGGTAAGAGGTTGGGCGGATGAAGGGGTTCTCAACAAGTCTTAAGTAAAACACGTTTCTTTTAAGATATCATATAAATCGTTTAATTCACTTTGGTGGTAGCTTGTAAGATTTATAGTTACAATCAATTTAGATTAGGCTAAATTAGATTAGATAAAATTAGATTAAGCAAAATTAAGCGAAATTTTATAATCTTGGAATAGTCTTACTCGCCGTATCGTTGCGTAACTTTCATATCGATTAAAAAAGGGAAATCTTCCGTTGCTCTTCGTATTCGGTGGTAAACTGGGTAGTTGATCTATCTTCTTCTTGTTAGAAAATCGAATGATGATGACCAAATATTGTAATAAAGATAGTGCATTTTGGAGAACAATAAATTACTACTTAACGTTTGTTGTCCGCTGTGACGGACTTAGGTTTTAGTTGACAGGCCTATTATGCCTAGAGTCGTTTGGGGTATATTCTGATATCCCGGAAAACTATAAAGCTGATGCTCTGACTAGAGCTAGTTTCGCGACCCCTTTTATCGGTCCTCAGCCTGTTATTGGCTGCAGTTCAGCTTATGCTAAAAACAAGCTTCTTGAACTGCAGCGACTACAACACTATAACCATTGGCACGAGTTTAGGTCATGCCGACAGGCCAAAATGTCAGTAGACGCGCCCAGGGCAAACAGAACTAAGTTTCTGTTACACCTTAGTAGAAATGACCTCAAAATCCTCACAGGACTGGTCACTGGGTTCAATCCCCTAAAGGAGCACCTGAACAAAATTGGAATCAGAAGCTCGGGCGTTTGCGAGATGTGCCTGGAAGAGGAAGAGCCAGCTGAGCACTTCATGAGCGAGTGTCCGGCCTTTGCACGGATCAGAAAGGTCATTCTAGGCAACTACGTCCTACTGGACGTTGATTTACTGGAGCTCAATCTTGCCATATTGCTTCGCTTTGCGAAAGCGACGGGCAGATTTAGAACGACAGAACGCTCAGCAACAAATCGCTAACTCAGCGAATGGGGTGGTACTTCACCAAAGTACAATGGGCCTACAGGTTTACGTGCTTGTTGTCTCTTTATGCAATGCAATACAATACAACTTATAATTTTATCATTTAACTACAAATGTTTTGTTTTGTTTAAGCAACTATAAATAATATTTTATTGATCCTTTGTTTTTTTAATGTCTCTGACAATATAAATATGTATGTACAGACATACCTACATATGTATTCATTAACTTTTTCGAGCACGGAATTTATTTAAATCCATAATAAGGTTATATGTACAATTGTACATCTCTTCAAAATGGATGTAAAGCTTACTGCAAGCTTACCGGCACCTATTTACTTCAACGTTCCACTGAGTCACATACAGATATTCAACCATTTCGGAACACGAACTTGACAAGCGCCAAAAATACATATCTATGTATATTTTCTTTAAATCTCTTTTGTAAACGACCTGTGTTTATGGGCACATTAGAAAAATCTCTCACATGCTTTTCTAGTTTCAAAGAATTTGATGTTTTCCTTTTCTCAAAAATGATGAATATTTTTATGTACTTACATATTTTTATTGGCAAAGAAAGTTTTCATTTCCTCACCTTGGACGCTGGTAATAGCCATATTCTTCAGCATTTAACATTTACATCCCTGGTAAACGAATCGAACGTTCGATATGAAGCGACCTGTCTTGCGAAACACCCGTATCGTGGTATTATGGTTAGCGAATGTTTCATTCTCCTGTGAAATAACTGCAACAACAAAAAATAAATTAAATGACAGTTGCGAAAATAATACCACGATACGGGTGATTCGCAAAAGAGTTCGCTTCATATTGAACGTTCGATTCGGTAACCATAATAGCGGTGTTATTTCGAATGCAAAATTCTCTATAATTCGAACCTCTTAAATTCGAAAACCTCTATAAATAGAAGAACCTTGAGAAGGCCCATAAGAAACCATCTGTTAATCGAAGAAAATCTATACAATTTATCCCCTTGGTTAAGGGGGTATTCTAGTCTAGAATTTAAAAAAAAAATGTTTTTTTTTATTTCATATTTTTAAAGATTAGACCTTCAAAAATGTATCCTCCAAACGTTTCCTGAATTATCCTACAGAAAATCTCTTATACACCATGAATTCTCAGAAAGTCTCTATGAGAAGGTCGTTGTAACGTATTTCTTTATATGCGTTTTTCTCGAAACTACTTTTTCCAACACGTCCGGCACGATTTCTCAAGTTCTAATAAACCGATTAACCTGAAATTTGGCGTGGATTTTCTTTATATATCTATCGCAGGAACTAGAATTATGTAAAAAAAAAGTTTTTTACTATTTTTAAAAATTTAAAAACTTTTAAAAAAAGGGCAAAAAATCAAACAGCCGCCATTTTGTGAAAAAAGTTTAGTTTTTTATTTCCGTAGTTTAGGCGATAGCGACACTCCTACTGATTAGGAATCTTTTTGTTGTTTTTTTTTCTCGTATCACCAGAAGAGTTGGAATCATGTCAACAAGGACGCACCCTTATTTTTAACCGCCCCAATTTACCAGCCTGTATTTTTTTATATTTTCAAAAAAAAAGTTTTGTAAATTTTTTTTGTATTGCTAAAATAAATACATCTTTATATATAAAAATGAGCTGTTCTTTTGATACCTCAGAACTCATAAACAAACCATCCGACTGAGCTGAAACTCACATTATATACTTTTTTTGTTGTTTGAAGTGTTCGTACATCAAAAAATTTTAAGTTTTCCGCTAGATGACGCTGGAACTCAACATTTTTTAAAATCACCATACGATTAAGCTGAAACTTACACAATATATTTGTAATGAATTGAGAAATGTTCGTACATCAGCAGTTCTCAAGTTTTCCGAAAGATGGCGCTGGAACACCAACATTTTAAAACCATCCATTTCAGCTGAAACTTACAGAATATATAATCAAAAGTTTTCAAGTTTTTCGATAGATGGCCATGAAAACCAAAATCTCAAAATTATTACTACAGCAATGCACGGTAACAGCTAACAGCTAACTTTTGATTTACGTGCACTTCTCACTTCATAAAAAACATATTGTCTAAGTTTCAGCTCAATCGGATGGTTTGTTTATGAGGCATCAAACGAACAGCTAATTTTTATAGTTTTTGAGTTTTTAGGATATTATTGTTTGGACAGTTTACTTAAATTCAAATCGAGTTGTCGGAATTTAATTCTCCAACAGAGTCATTACAATTCACAAAAAATTCCATTACATTAATTACATAAACACTGTTTTCAATGGGTGTAGCGAAGCGCACCGGGTAACCACTAGTATCTAATAAAAGACTGACTAGTAAAAATAAACTCAGTTTTTTTTTTTTATTAAATTTTAAAAAACACCCAAAATTCGTACCCCTAGACTAGAATACCCCCTTAATTTGAATTTACTGTTGTGCAAAATAACATGAAAACTTGATAAGTTTTTTACCCTATATACATACATAATTCAATTCTATTTGATTTTCCTCAACTGTTCGTTAAAATGCGTTTGCAGTCGCTAACACAGAAAAAATACAGATTTTTCTTTGTAATATGTTTGTAATATGTAATATGTACATATGCATTAAAAATGTAATCAAATAATAAAAAAAAAGTAATAAAAACTACGCTCGGCGCACATACACACATATGTATGTATATTATTTTCTCTGGAACCTCAGTAATTCAAAAACCTCTGTAATTCGAAGTTTCGAAATTAGAATTATCTAGAATTCACTGTATTTCTAATCAAAAAGTTATTTTAAGAGTTCTAAATACTTTCCAGATACCTAAATGAAAACATTTCATATGTATGTATGTGCTTTCATATGTGTATGCCTACAATTTTCACAATCTCAACTCAATGTGAACATGCGTAATGAATTCCACCTGCCAAGTTATCTAATTAATTGAAACGTTTTCCGCAAAAATCCGATATTTTATTACCATTTCCACCTCCCCGTGGGCCATATGTATTCCTAAACATATCACTCCACAAGCAAACACACACGTAGTGTACATACGCGTTTGTACTTCCTATCCTAGCTCCACTTAGAATATACAAAACCACATCGTTTCACTTAACATAGAGAACCGAAAAAGATAAATTGCCAAAAATATCCAATAAAAATATCATCATAAACCAGAAGCGGAAAAACATAAACTCCAACATACTCGTACTCGTTCCAACTCTCAATGGAGTATATGCGGGTATGCGTGCATCCCTGTACCTATAGTAGGCGTACTACAATCTACAACCCCTGATGCCACAGCAAGTGCGGAGAAGGAAGAAGAGAAAAACGCCCGAGCAAGCAGCAATAGCAACTTGATGACGGTGTAGGTTTATAAATTCGATGGAGAGACCACTAATCTAAACGCAATCATCCATTAAATCACAATTTCCTTGCAATTCCGAACATTTCCCCATAAAATATCTGAGCATACATACAAACGTATCCGTGCCTATACCTATAGCCACCATCCCCCGAGTTTTTGGGAAAAAATTTCTGAACTTTTGTCGACAAGCGGCAGTGCCAAAACCAAACTTCTGTGCCCCGTGCTTGTGTGCCTCCCACCACCGCGCGCCGGTTCTCACCGCGCCGCCTTTGGCATGGTCGCTTTGTCTATTCGCAGAATGCCATTGATTTTTATTCCCATATCCGCATGTCGCGGATTTTCATTCATGCCATGCCCCCAAACAGGTCCTCGAGTATACATACGGGTACATGCTCGGTGTGCAGAATTTTTTTTTTTTCGTTTTTTTGAAAAAAAAAAGTCGCTAATACTTTATCCCAGCGTTATTGCATGTCCCTACACATAGATCACATACGATATCCACCGCCACCAGCCAACTAACTGCTGGGGTCTGCTTCGCGAAATTTAATTTTGCCAGCAATCGTGGTGGTCTGTCGCTTCTGCATTGCATGCGAACACCATAGGAATCCGGCACAGAAGCACTTATCTATAGCCGGCTTCTTGTGTGCCAGCAGCATAGGTGTTCGCTGTGAGGACTGTCGTATGAGTATGTAGGACAATAATCCTTCTCAGGGAGCAGACATTAAAAATACCAATCGTCATCCCCGGCGCGGCGGCTGTGGGTCGGGCAGTATCCCCCAAGAACACACGCCAGTCATAAATTATAACGTATCGACCTCTGCGTCCTCCTGTGTGACTCGTCCTTGGGTGATACCTGAGCGAAAAAGAAAAATCCAACGCTGCTATGTGGAGTGGACCCACACTGCCAAGGTGTGCGCAGCATTATATGCCGGATTCCGTTGGAATAGAGGACGAGGGCACTTTTAAACGTGAACCTATGTTTCCATAATGTTTTATTCCTGTGTTCTACTCAAATCCCAATCAATTTTCGCTATATCGCTCGATTTTTCTTGGGACCAAAATTAAGGGTGTTTTCGGGGGGGTGGATTCCGGTTCCAGTCATCCATCTTGCTACTCGCGAACATCTTTTTGTGTCCTTTTTTCGCTTTGCATCGCATGGAGTTCGCTTGTTACATGTTTTCTGCGCATCCCTACTTCCATTTTGTCTCCGCAAATAACGTTGTGCAGCAGTTGTGGTTGTCCCATCAGCAGTAACTAGGTGGAAGGTACAAGTACGAGAACGAGTATGTATCTGCGATGCGAAGTAAAGCGATTTTTCCAGTATTGTTTTTGTTTTCACCATTTCTGGTATCTGGCTGTTCTTCTCATTTTTTTTCTGTTCGATAGGGGGGTGTGGATGTGATGGTTTGGGATTTCATCACGTCAGCAGTTTGTGCCGCTTGCCCATTCCCAGAGAACACTGGTACATCATTTAACCAGCATTTCCACTTGGGCTTCCTCAAACCCTCTGCACAACTGGTCTTGAGCAAATCGAAATCTTCGTATACCTATATAGTAGTTGTTTTACCTTTCCCTTGTCGTAGTCGTCGATGTAGGGGTTGGTTTTTGTTTTTGATTCGTTTTTTTTCCCTTAAGGGCCAGAGTTTGTCAACCTTTTGTGAAGATTCAACTTTCTATAGGTTTGGTTATCTAAAAATCTTTGACTTTAAGTCAGGCTTCCGGGTAGAATACGAAAGCAACAGGTCCAGTAAAACGAAAAAAATTCGTGGACAGAGCAATGATAGCGGTAAGTTGAAGAGATCCATTTCAGACCACAATTGCAATAACGAGCCAAATTGAAGACGAATATGGAGTTAATATCACATCAAGACTTGTCTGCGAGGTATAGGACTGCACGGATGCATTGCAAAGAGAAAGCGACTAGTTCCAGCCAAGAGCTTGAGGAAACGTTTGAAGTTTTCTAAAGAGCATCTCAATCAACCTCTTAAATTTTATAAAAATGTTTTGTGGGGCGACGTATATCCAATAGCATTACAATGAAATATGAAATATTGAAGACCATATGGAGCCTAATGCATCTGAAAACTTGCCCTGAGCTTGGAGGGTTGTCCTTCATGATAACCAAATTCAGGTTTTAAGTAGGCCATCACAGAGTACGAACCTAAACCCTATCGAAAATCTGTGGAATGATGTGGACAATATCTTGAAACCAAGAAGTGTTGTCCAATTACGGATGTCCGTCCAAAAAGACACGTATAGGTACCATTTAAGAAACACGCTGCCAAAAACTTGCGGAAAGTCAGCCAAGGATATTTCTGGCAGTTTTGGACAACAAAGGTTTTCCCAATAAGTATTAGCAAAAAATATGAAAAGATTAAAAATATATGAACAATTTTACAATTTTACAATTTGTATTTCCACTCAGTTTTCCAATCTATTAATTTTTTTTACTAGCTTTATATTAACTTCACTTTCTGTGAGCACGGCATTATTTTTATTATTTATTATTTATTTATTCCATTATTCTTAGTATAATTATATGCTTAGCTTAACTTAAGATTTTATAATGAATTTCAAAATTATGCTAAGAATAGCTATTGACATTTGTAGTAGTGCAAATAGTGTTAAATGTCACTTCAAAAAACAATTTAATTCAAAAAAACTTTAAGTAGATGGGATCACGTGGGTTGTACAATATTTAGTTACAATGAATTAATAACAATATTTATAATAATAAAAGATACAGAAAAAATTAAACACTACTGTTTAAGATAAGCAGAACTTCAATTTCCTTGTGGTCAAAATCTAGGAATCATGGCAAGGTTCTAACAACACAAATCGATTCAGGAAGCTTATTAAATAATTTGCAGCAAACGACGGAATCTGGGAATCGATTTTACACCCACTTCCAGATATCGGTAAATGCTGAAATCTTGCATGTCCGGTGACAACTCAATATATTATATTTGATGATCTTGTAAATGTAATATGGCGGATGCCCCAAGATGACCGTTATCTTCACGACCTCCTTAATATGGGTATCAAATGAAAGGATTTGACAAGCAGAATACGATAAGCTTAGTGACGTGATTCTAAATTCAATATGGTGGACTATTTTCTTCACAACCCCCATAACAAGCTTTAATTAATAGTCGAATATTGGTGACTCGGAAAGAAAATTATTTTTTTACTTTTTAGTTCATTAAAGCTTGTTTTTAAAAATTATTTTTTATCTGTGTAGGTATATATTTAAATTCTGTATTGTGATACGAATTATATTGTTAATAATGAAAATATTGAATAAGTATTTTTAACCACATTCGAGCTTTTCTTCCGTTCTCAGTTTTTAGAAAGCTCGTAGGATAAAAGTTTTATTTAGCTTTTCGCTACTGTGTTTATGTAGCATAACTAGCATGGATATTCTTGCACGGTGCTATGAAATAAGGTAGATTCGTCTATTAAATTTTATTTCCCAAAAATATTGAAAGTAGAGACAAATTCGTAAGATTCTCTTTGCGACTTTATTTCCAAGCACCAAGAGTAATACTGTCGATCAGTTTAATGACAGGAGATGTCACTTTAGATTTCCACTATTAATTTGCCTAATTAATTTGTATTAAATTGCCAACACTTAGGTAACACTGCGATGACTTTTGATAAGTAAAGACTAGAAAACTATTAAATATGGAGCGATACACACTCGCGCAACGTGCTGAAATAGTGAAAATTTAAACGGTGAAAATATCACGGAAACATTTCGTAGAGTTCGTACTACTTTTGGTCATCATCAACCGCCTTCTCGCACACGTATAGTGAACACTTCGACCCAACCGAGGAACAGACCCATAGAACCGGCAAGTGATCCTAGCCAAAGTTTGAAAGTAAACAACATCCTGCGACAGCTTAACAATTTAAGTCCGAATGATTCACCTGTGAGTTCACATGCTAGCCCCCAAACGCACACGTCAGGAACCAGACAACCAGTCGATAATTTCTACAAATGGAGAATTTGATAACAAGAATATGAACGTGGACGTTTTGCTCTTATGGTTGGAAAGGCCGAGGATTTGTAACCTGAAGATAACACACCCAGAGAAAAGTACTGTGTAAAATTGCCTTAACCGCCTAAGGTAAACATTTTTGTATGGATGTTATTAGACCAGCATAACTCTCCTTAGAACTAAGACAATTTATGCACGGCATAGGTAACGAAAAATAGGCTAAATTGCCTTAAACTGCTTAGGTATTTTAACCAAGAAATAACATATTTTTTAACCTAGGAGCATTGCAACTTTGCCTTAGGCCTAATGTAATTTACCTTAAATCTAAGGTGATATTCCCTCCAATTGTCTTAAACTGTGTTAAATTGCCTTAGGCCTAAGGCAACTTTGCCTTAAGTCTTGGGTGATATTCCCTCCAAATGTCTCAAAGAGAGTAAAATTGCCTTAGGCCTAGGGTAATTTTGCTTCCAACCTAAGGTGATTTTTCATCCAAAACCGTTTTCATTTTGTGCAATGCAAACTATTATATAGATAGATAGATATTCCCTCCAATTGTCTTAAACGGTGTAAAATTGACTTAGGCGTAGGGCAACTTTGCCTTAAGTCTAAGGTGATATTCCCCCCAATTGTCTTAAACTGTGTAAAATTGCCTTACGACTAAGGCAATTTCGCCTAAGCATTGGGTAACTTTCCTGAGTGTATAGTTGAATTCGCGTTGAAATTAGTCAGTTTAATATCTGTGAAGTGAAGTACGTCAGAAAGCTAAGTAGTAGTATAGATTTACCAATTCTGGCACACAGGGAGCAGGGAGCCAGGAAGTGATGTCATCAAGAATAATAAACAAAGGGTTAAAATCATAAAAAACACGTGTTCTTATCGGGAATATCAATAAAAAAAGAGTGTTGACCGCAGCATGTGTGCTTATCTTGAGTGTTTGTGGTTGGTGTACCTGTCAGAAGGGGGGGGTTGAGTGTTGATGTACGGGGGTCGGGGGTACATGTGCATGGTTCAAAATTAAAAAATTCCACTTAATGTTTGTGGTTAGTGTGCTTATTCCGAAAATAATTCTTATCAACTTCAAACACTATTTTTGGCGAGCAGACATGTGAATGAACTCAAGTTGCATAATCTATGACGAACAAAACAAAATGACCTGAATGTTTGTGGTAAGCGCGCGTTTGATTACGAGGTAAGCGAATGTTTGCGGTTAGCACGCCTGTCAATCAAAAAATTATGCTCGAGACGTGTAAATGTTGTGGTTACAACTGTAAAAATTATGGTTGGCTACCAGTCGAGTGAATGAGTTTAAAAAATATTGATAACAGATATGAAATACTCAGCTGAAGGTTCACTATATAAAGACTGCATTCGTAAACATACAGTTTTCATTAGTCAAGCGGGTGAATTGTGTTTGTTTTTTCTTTCGCGAAATGAAGTGTTTTATATGTGACATATGTGAAAAGGAATTTTCCTTAAATAAGAATCTAAGGAGACATGTTTTAAATGTACACTCAAAGAAACTGCGATGTGATATTTGTTATAAAACATTAAACAGAAGTGATGCTCTATTATATCATAATATAAAATATCATAATGTTCACTCAAATGAAAACATTACAACTTTAAATTTAAATGGCTCTAAAAAAATATCAGCTAAAGATAAACCAACTACTTCTTCAGTGTATTCCTCAAAGAGTATCAATACGAAAATATGTACAGATTGTGAAATAGATGTTCCAAAAAATAATTGGTCTTCACACATTAGAACGAATCTGCATAAACATAATAGTGCAAAACCATGTGAAACATGTGAAGAATTGCAAGTGGTTAAAAGCACATTTAATGACCGGATTCAGACATTAATATACGTGAACAAAAAAGAAGAAATAATAGAACCCAAAGCATTTTTAAAGGATTCTGAAAGTGTTATTTGTGAAAATTTAAAACATCTTTTAAATAAACATTCCTCTTTTAAATTTAATATGGAATTGTTTGGTGAATACATGAAAATAAATAAAAATTATGATGATATGCAAGTGTCAATAAAATCATTTCAATCAAAAATGTGTCTCGTACAGAATGAGGAAGAGTTAAAAATATTGTACGATAAAATGTGCTCGAACATTGTGGGAAAAATGGAAGAATTTCAAGAAAATGATAGTGGATGGGCATTAATAAGAATTATCCATATAGAGATAAATATGAATGAATATCGACCAATTAAAGGATCCCAATACATGGAACTTCCAAGTTTTTTATTAACTAAAAAAGCTTGTATTAATATACAAAATAATGATGAATATTGTTTTAAATGGGCGGTAATCTCAGCAATAATACCATCAAATATTAATCCACAAAGAACTTCATCCTACGGTATAAATGATATAACAGAAAAAACAATTTTGCTTAAATATGGAGTGTCACTAAAATTTGAAGATTTAGAATTTCCCTTCAAAATAAGTGATGTCAAAAAATTTGAACAATTGAATCCGAGCATAAGTGTTAATGTTTTCGGTTACGAGGAGGAAAATAATATGATTGTCGGACCTTACTATAACACGCCTGAAGAAAAACCAGCTCATATAAATTTGTTATTATTACAAGACATGGAACGATTCCACTATGTTTGGATTAAGAATATTTCAAGGTAAGAAAGTCTAATTTATTTTCATATCTACTTTATTATAACTTTTTTTTTTGTTTTTTTTGCAGATTAATAAATACTCAAATAAGAACGGATGGACATAAGGTTTTTATCTGTAATAGCTGCCTTCAATATTTTGGTAACGAATATAATTTTAATAAACATAAGTTAGAATGTAAGAAAATTGTTACTAAGATGCCAGACCCTGAAAAGGCAATTGTAGAGTATTATAATTATGAAAGACAGTTGGATGTACCATTTGTGGTATATGCAGATTTTGAATGTATCCTTAAAGCTGTAGATACTTGCATTCCAGAATCAAACATACCATCTACTACTATAGTTCAAGAACATGTTCCTTGTGCCTTTAGCTATTTTATAAATTGTTCATTTAACAGTTCATTGAATAGGTTTCGACTTTATAAGGGCTTAGATGCATCACGAAAGTTTATTGAGGTTTTAGTACAAGATGTGCAAGATATCAATGAAAAATATTTATCTATAAACAAACCGATGAATCCTCTTACAAAAGATGAAATCATATTCCATAATGAAAGTAAATGTTGTCATATTTGTAAACAAACTTTACATGGTGGTCGTGTAACAGATCACTGTCATCTAACAGGTAAATACAGAGGACCAGCTCATAACAAATGTAATTTAAGATTTCAGATTGCAAAGTTTATTCCAGTATTTTTTCATAATTTCTCAGGCTATGACAGTCATTTGTTCATTAAAGAATTTTCAAATATTCCAGGCAATATAAATGTGATTGCAGTAAATAAGGAAAGGTATATATCATTAAGAAAGACTATCCCACTTGAATTTTATAATTCAATTGAGATTCGATTCCTAGACTCTTTTAAATTTATGGCATCTAGTTTAGATGCCTTGGCTAAGAATTTGTCAAGAGAAGATTTTAAAATTGTTAGATCGATCTTCAAGTCTGATGAAGAATTCAACTTAATGACTAAAAAGGGAGTTTTTCCCTATGAATACATAAATTCGTGGGAGAGATTAAGTGAAAAAAGTCTCCCACCGCTTGATAAATTCTTTAGTTCAATTAGCAATTCTAGTTGTACTGCAGAACAACATGATTTTGCAAAGACGGTATGGCAAACATTTAAATGTGAAAGTCTATTAGATTATTTAGAGTTATATCTAAAAACAGATGTCTTATTACTAGCCGATATATTTGAGAATTTTAGAAAAGTTTGCAGAAATATCTATGGGCTGGATCCCTGTCAATATTATACAGCACCTGGTTTATCATGGGATGCTATGTTAAAAGTAACAAAGATTAGACTTGAATTACTTACTGATATAAATATGTTTACGTTTGTACAAAGAGGTATTAGGGGTGGTCTTGTGCAATGCTGTTGCAGACACTCCAAAGCTAATAATAAATATATGAGTGACTTTAAAAGTGAAGTACCTTCTGAATACTTGACGTATTTGGATGCAAATAATTTATATGGTTGGGCAATGTCTCAAAGTCTACCGTATGGTAAATTCGAATGGATAGAAACTGATAATTTCAATGTATTCAATGTATCACCAAACTCTCCATCTGGCTACATTTTAGAAGTTGACTTGGAATATCCAGAACATCTTCATGATGAGCATAGTGATTTCCCATTTTGTGCAGAAAATAAAAAAAGCCCAAACGCGAAATTTAGTAAGCTCATAGCAGACTTGAACCATAAAACAAAGTATATCATACATTATAGAAACCTTCAACAGTGTGTTAAGCACGGAATGAAAATTTTAAAAATACATAGAATTTTAAGTTTCAAGCAATCATGTTGGTTAAAACAATACATCGATTTAAATACACATCACCGTAAATTGGCTAAAAATGAATTTGAAAAGAATTTCTTTAAATTATTAAATAATGCTGTTTATGGTAAAACGATGGAAAATGTTGATAAACGAAAAGATATAAAGATAGTAACAAATTGGGAAAGTTGTGGAAAACATTTAGGTGCTCGAGCTTGGATAGCAAAACCAAACTTTCATAGTTCTACTCAATTTACAGACAATATGGTTGCAATTCAAATGAGTCGCGTTCATGTAACTTACAACAAACCGATTTATTTAGGTTTTACTGTACTCGATTTATCAAAATGGAAGATGTATGATTTTCATTATGAATACATGAAACCAAAGTATGGTGACAATTTAACTTTAAATTATATGGATACTGATTCTTTTATATATTCTATCAAAACTGAAGATTTATATAAAGATATACTGGATGATATTGATATGAAATTTGATACATCAGATTATCCCACTGATAATCGATATAATATTCCAAATAAAAATAAAAAGATAATCGGGATGATGAAAGATGAGATGAATGGTGAAATTATTAGAGAATTCGTTGGGCTTCGATCTAAAATGTATTCCATAGATATCGAAAAAAGAAAACAAATTAAAAAAGCTAAAGGTGTTAAGAAAACAGTACTAGATGGTATGAATATTGATGATTATAGAGATTGTTTATATAAAAAGAAACTTTTCTATGGAAATATGTTTATAATTAGGTCAAAGATTCATAACATATATACACAATGTATTAATAAACTAGCACTTAGTTATATAGATGATAAGAGATATATAATGGAAAATGGTGTTAATACACTTGCCTGGGGTCATAATATTATAAAAGAATAGTGTTATTATATAGGTTAGTTCAAAGATAAATACGTATAATATAGTTATAAAATAAAAAAATTAAATGTAAATTAAATATTCCAAGTTTTCAATGTCCTAGTACCGCTCTTTATAAATGATAAAAAAAAAAATGTTTATAAAATAAATACTAAACAGAAGACTGTATGTTTTTATTTTCAGTCCATTTCGCTTTTGTTGTTGCTGTTCTTTTTTTCAGATATTTTTACCATACCATTCGTCTTTTATTATGAACTGCATGTTTACTGAACGAATAAAGAAATGTAATATTTGATCATCAAGATGGATTTACGAATGGAAGATCTACTTCAACGAATCTGGTACTTTTTTAAAACTATGTCGTGAATCATTTCAAACTTGATAGGCAAACTGATGTAATTTTTACTGCAAAAGTCTTCGATAAAGTTAGTCATCGTACCCTTACTCAGAAACTATCGAATATAGGATTCCATTCTACCCTGCTTAGTTGGTTTAAGCTTTGAGTGATACATACTCGTAGTTGGTAGGGTTCAATATGTTAAAATTGATGATTATCTTTCGGCTCCTTTTAGAGTTACATCTGGTATTCCTTAAGGGAGTCACCTTGCGTCATGACCAGATATACTCGATATTCTATCGTTTTATAGCACTTTCTTGTTACGGCTGCAGTCTCTGCACCTTCTCTATTTCCATGATACTTTTTCTGATGACTGTATACTGTAAGTAATATTCATTCAGATCAGCTTGTTTATTTTGGTTGTAGACTGAAATAGACCCAGGAAACCAGACCCAGGAAATCATTCACCCCCCTCTCACCATTGTTTCCCTCTCCACCAACAAATATAAACCACTCGCACATCTTTCCTCTCGCTCTCACTCATATGGCGCCACAACTAATTACTCACACCCCGTTTTACTTCCTTCATCCAATAAACAAAACAAAAACACCGATATACATATGTACAGACATACATACGAATATGTGGCATGCGCGTCCAAACAGGGCGGTTCCAAACAGGTCGGTTTCAAACAGATCGGTTCCAAACAGGTCGGTTTCAAACAGATCGGTTCCAAACAGGTCGGTTCCAAACAGGTCGGTTTCAAACAGGGCGGTTTCAAACAGGGCGGTTGCTAACCGGTCGGTTACAGATAGCAGTTAGCGGATAGCGGATTGCAGTAAGCAGGATAATAAGAAACGTTTAGAAGGAGGTGATTCCGTTCACATCAATCATTGACCGCGGCGACATCTTGATATAATAAATCGTAATCATATTCAGATTTAATGGAGCGAAATAATTTAAGAGTATCGGCAAAAAGAAGACACTCAGAATATTTGAAGACTAGTGGGAGGTCGTTGATGACCATTAGAAATAATGCATCTTTCCAACAGTTTGTGCACGGTTCTTTAAACTGATTGAATGTCGTATCGGAATTTATATGATCAGATTCAGATTTAGCTCGTCTTGCTTGAAAATAACTATGTAGTTTGCGTTGTCTCGAAACAAATGTTTTGGTATGCGTGTATAAAATTGACATAAGTAGAAACTATCCACATCGTTGTGTCATCCCATACAAACATATTCTCGAATGTTGTTTTGTTTATCACAAGCTACATCATCAAATATAAACACTGAGTTTCGTTTTGCTTCGGAAGGTGCAATAATTTCACAATAATTTGAAAATTCATTGTATTCCATGAATGGATTTTACAAGTTGCCGTAGATATTTATATTTCGGTTGGTGCAGAGACTGCAGCCGTAACAAGAAAGTGCTATAAAACGATAGAATATCGAGTATATCTGGTCATGACGCAAGGTGACTCCCTTAAGGAATACCAGATGTAACTCTAAAAGGAGCCGAAAGATAATCATCAATTTTAACATATTGAACCCTACCAACTACGAGTATGTATCACTCAAAGCTTAAACCAACTAAGCAGGGTAGAATGGAATCCTATATTCGATAGTTTCTGAGTAAGGGTACGATGACTAACTTTATCGAAGACTTTTGCAGTAAAAATTACATCAGTTTGCCTATCAAGTTTGAAATGATTCACGACATAGTTTTAAAAAAGTACCAGATTCGTTGAAGTAGATCTTCCATTCGTAAATCCATCTTGATGATCAAATATTACATTTCTTTATTCGTTCAGTAAACATGCAGTTCATAATAAAAGACGAATGGTATGGTAAAAATATCTGAAAAAAAGAACAGCAACAACAAAAGCGAAATGGACTGAAAATAAAAACATACAGTCTTCTGTTTAGTATTTATTTTATAAACATTTTTTTTTTTATCATTTATAAAGAGCGGTACTAGGACATTGAAAACTTGGAATATTTAATTTACATTTAATTTTTTTATTTTATAACTATATTATACGTATTTATCTTTGAACTAACCTATATAATAACACTATTCTTTTATAATATTATGACCCCAGGCAAGTGTATTAACACCATTTTCCATTATATATCTCTTATCATCTATATAACTAAGTGCTAGTTTATTAATACATTGTGTATATATGTTATGAATCTTTGACCTAATTATAAACATATTTCCATAGAAAAGTTTCTTTTTATATAAACAATCTCTATAATCATCAATATTCATACCATCTAGTACTGTTTTCTTAACACCTTTAGCTTTTTTAATTTGTTTTCTTTTTTCGATATCTATGGAATACATTTTAGATCGAAGCCCAACGAATTCTCTAATAATTTCACCATTCATCTCATCTTTCATCATCCCGATTATCTTTTTATTTTTATTTGGAATATTATATCGATTATCAGTGGGATAATCTGATGTATCAAATTTCATATCAATATCATCCAGTATATCTTTATATAAATCTTCAGTTTTGATAGAATATATAAAAGAATCAGTATCCATATAATTTAAAGTTAAATTGTCACCATACTTTGGTTTCATGTATTCATAATGAAAATCATACATCTTCCATTTTGATAAATCGAGTACAGTAAAACCTAAATAAATCGGTTTGTTGTAAGTTACATGAACGCGACTCATTTGAATTGCAACCATATTGTCTGTAAATTGAGTAGAACTATGAAAGTTTGGTTTTGCTATCCAAGCTCGAGCACCTAAATGTTTTCCACAACTTTCCCAATTTGTTACTATCTTTATATCTTTTCGTTTATCAACATTTTCCATCGTTTTACCATAAACAGCATTATTTAATAATTTAAAGAAATTCTTTTCAAATTCATTTTTAGCCAATTTACGGTGATGTGTATTTAAATCGATGTATTGTTTTAACCAACATGATTGCTTGAAACTTAAAATTCTATGTATTTTTAAAATTTTCATTCCGTGCTTAACACACTGTTGAAGGTTTCTATAATGTATGATATACTTTGTTTTATGGTTCAAGTCTGCTATGAGCTTACTAAATTTCGCGTTTGGGCTTTTTTTATTTTCTGCACAAAATGGGAAATCACTATGCTCATCATGAAGATGTTCTGGATATTCCAAGTCAACTTCTAAAATGTAGCCAGATGGAGAGTTTGGTGATACATTGAATACATTGAAATTATCAGTTTCTATCCATTCGAATTTACCATACGGTAGACTTTGAGACATTGCCCAACCATATAAATTATTTGCATCCAAATACGTCAAGTATTCAGAAGGTACTTCACTTTTAAAGTCACTCATATATTTATTATTAGCTTTGGAGTGTCTGCAACAGCATTGCACAAGACCACCCCTAATACCTCTTTGTACAAACGTAAACATATTTATATCAGTAAGTAATTCAAGTCTAATCTTTGTTACTTTTAACATAGCATCCCATGATAAACCAGGTGCTGTATAATATTGACAGGGATCCAGCCCATAGATATTTCTGCAAACTTTTCTAAAATTCTCAAATATATCGGCTAGTAATAAGACATCTGTTTTTAGATATAACTCTAAATAATCTAATAGACTTTCACATTTAAATGTTTGCCATACCGTCTTTGCAAAATCATGTTGTTCTGCAGTACAACTAGAATTGCTAATTGAACTAAAGAATTTATCAAGCGGTGGGAGACTTTTTTCACTTAATCTCTCCCACGAATTTATGTATTCATAGGGAAAAACTCCCTTTTTAGTCATTAAGTTGAATTCTTCATCAGACTTGAAGATCGATCTAACAATTTTAAAATCTTCTCTTGACAAATTCTTAGCCAAGGCATCTAAACTAGATGCCATAAATTTAAAAGAGTCTAGGAATCGAATCTCAATTGAATTATAAAATTCAAGTGGGATAGTCTTTCTTAATGATATATACCTTTCCTTATTTACTGCAATCACATTTATATTGCCTGGAATATTTGAAAATTCTTTAATGAACAAATGACTGTCATAGCCTGAGAAATTATGAAAAAATACTGGAATAAACTTTGCAATCTGAAATCTTAAATTACATTTGTTATGAGCTGGTCCTCTGTATTTACCTGTTAGATGACAGTGATCTGTTACACGACCACCATGTAAAGTTTGTTTACAAATATGACAACATTTACTTTCATTATGGAATATGATTTCATCTTTTGTAAGAGGATTCATCGGTTTGTTTATAGATAAATATTTTTCATTGATATCTTGCACATCTTGTACTAAAACCTCAATAAACTTTCGTGATGCATCTAAGCCCTTATAAAGTCGAAACCTATTCAATGAACTGTTAAATGAACAATTTATAAAATAGCTAAAGGCACAAGGAACATGTTCTTGAACTATAGTAGTAGATGGTATGTTTGATTCTGGAATGCAAGTATCTACAGCTTTAAGGATACATTCAAAATCTGCATATACCACAAATGGTACATCCAACTGTCTTTCATAATTATAATACTCTACAATTGCCTTTTCAGGGTCTGGCATCTTAGTAACAATTTTCTTACATTCTAACTTATGTTTATTAAAATTATATTCGTTACCAAAATATTGAAGGCAGCTATTACAGATAAAAACCTTATGTCCATCCGTTCTTATTTGAGTATTTATTAATCTGCAAAAAAAACAAAAAAAAAAGTTATAATAAAGTAGATATGAAAATAAATTAGACTTTCTTACCTTGAAATATTCTTAATCCAAACATAGTGGAATCGTTCCATGTCTTGTAATAATAACAAATTTATATGAGCTGGTTTTTCTTCAGGCGTGTTATAGTAAGGTCCGACAATCATATTATTTTCCTCCTCGTAACCGAAAACATTAACACTTATGCTCGGATTCAATTGTTCAAATTTTTTGACATCACTTATTTTGAAGGGAAATTCTAAATCTTCAAATTTTAGTGACACTCCATATTTAAGCAAAATTGTTTTTTCTGTTATATCATTTATACCGTAGGATGAAGTTCTTTGTGGATTAATATTTGATGGTATTATTGCTGAGATTACCGCCCATTTAAAACAATATTCATCATTATTTTGTATATTAATACAAGCTTTTTTAGTTAATAAAAAACTTGGAAGTTCCATGTATTGGGATCCTTTAATTGGTCGATATTCATTCATATTTATCTCTATATGGATAATTCTTATTAATGCCCATCCACTATCATTTTCTTGAAATTCTTCCATTTTTCCCACAATGTTCGAGCACATTTTATCGTACAATATTTTTAACTCTTCCTCATTCTGTACGAGACACATTTTTGATTGAAATGATTTTATTGACACTTGCATATCATCATAATTTTTATTTATTTTCATGTATTCACCAAACAATTCCATATTAAATTTAAAAGAGGAATGTTTATTTAAAAGATGTTTTAAATTTTCACAAATAACACTTTCAGAATCCTTTAAAAATGCTTTGGGTTCTATTATTTCTTCTTTTTTGTTCACGTATATTAATGTCTGAATCCGGTCATTAAATGTGCTTTTAACCACTTGCAATTCTTCACATGTTTCACATGGTTTTGCACTATTATGTTTATGCAGATTCGTTCTAATGTGTGAAGACCAATTATTTTTTGGAACATCTATTTCACAATCTGTACATATTTTCGTATTGATACTCTTTGAGGAATACACTGAAGAAGTAGTTGGTTTATCTTTAGCTGATATTTTTTTAGAGCCATTTAAATTTAAAGTTGTAATGTTTTCATTTGAGTGAACATTATGATATTTTATATTATGATATAATAGAGCATCACTTCTGTTTAATGTTTTATAACAAATATCACATCGCAGTTTCTTTGAGTGTACATTTAAAACATGTCTCCTTAGATTCTTATTTAAGGAAAATTCCTTTTCACATATGTCACATATAAAACACTTCATTTCGCGAAAGAAAAAACAAACACAATTCACCCGCTTGACTAATGAAAACTGTATGTTTACGAATGCAGTCTTTATATAGTGAACCTTCAGCTGAGTATTTCATATCTGTTATCAATATTTTTTAAACTCATTCACTCGACTGGTAGCCAACCATAATTTTTACAGTTGTAACCACAACATTTACACGTCTCGAGCATAATTTTTTGATTGACAGGCGTGCTAACCGCAAACATTCGCTTACCTCGTAATCAAACGCGCGCTTACCACAAACATTCAGGTCATTTTGTTTTGTTCGTCATAGATTATGCAACTTGAGTTCATTCACATGTCTGCTCGCCAAAAATAGTGTTTGAAGTTGATAAGAATTATTTTCGGAATAAGCACACTAACCACAAACATTAAGTGGAATTTTTTAATTTTGAACCATGCACATGTACCCCCGACCCCCGTACATCAACACTCAACCCCCCCCTTCTGACAGGTACACCAACCACAAACACTCAAGATAAGCACACATGCTGCGGTCAACACTCTTTTTTTATTGATATTCCCGATAAGAACACGTGTTTTTTATGATTTTAACCCTTTGTTTATTATTCTTGATGACATCACTTCCTGGCTCCCTGCTCCCTGTGTGCCAGAATTGGTAAATCTATACTACTCTAAGTGTTGTGTTTTAAATTAATAGTGAATCGTTTTAAATAAAAAGTATTATATATACCAAACTACCAAACCAAACTATACCAAACTACTTGTTTCCAGATTTTAATATTAAGGTGAGTAAAAAAAAGGTAAGAAAAACAATATTTTCTGAAAATTAAAAAAAAATTAAATAAAATATATAAAAATATACCTATTAATTGAAAAAAAGCGAACAACAATAAAAAAAAAAATGTGAAAAGTTAATTAAAAAAACAAAAATATGTAAATATCTTTTTATTTAAAACAAAATATATTTTTAAAATTCAAAAAAAGATAAATGACAAAACGTATTTTTTAAGAAAAACAAACAAAAATAAAATTTTAAGGAAGACAAAAATATGTGATCTATTTATTTTTAAAAAAAGAAAAACAATATTTTCTGAAAATTAAAAAAAAGTAAAATATGTAAAAATATACCTATTAATTTAAAAAAAGCGAACAAAAATTAAAAAAATGTGAAAAGTGAATTAAAAAAAAAAAATAATGTAAATTAATATTCAAAAATAAAAATGTTTTTAAAATTCAAAAAAAAGATAAAAAAACCTATTTTTTAAGAAAAACAAAGAAAACTAAAATTTTAAAGAAGACAAAAATATGTATTATATATCTATTTATTTAAAGAAAAGAAAAAAAATTCTGAAAATTAAAAAAAAAATAAAATAAAATACATGTATAAAAATATACCTACGAGTATTAGTTTAAAAAAAAGCGAAACAGAATAAATAATTTGTTAATTAAAAAAAAAAACAAATATATGTAAATATCCATTTATTTTAAAAAATATTTATTTTATATATACCTATTTTTTGAGAAAAACAAACAAAAATAGAATGCTTGTGCAATTTTGTACACAAAAATATGTATTAGCTATATCTATTTATTTAAAAAAGAAAATATATATATGTGTATATATTTTTGCAAATTCAAAGATTTAATAAAAAATTTGTACCTTTCTATTTAAAAAAAAGATTTGTTTTTTCATTAATAAAATTGGCAGGAAATACCTTATTTCTTGCAAGAATTGCCTAAGGTAATCCTGCACAAATTAGCCTACACCTAAGGCAAAAATGTGTTCTCATCACCTTATTTACTAAGGCAATTCAACACAGTTATTAGCTTAAAAAATTGGCAGGAAACACCTTAGTTCTAGCAAAAATTGCCTTAGGTAATCCTGCACAAATTAGCCACACCTAAGGCAAAAACATGTTCTCATCACCTTATTTACTAAGGCAATTCAACACAGTTATTAACTTAAAAAATTGGCAGAAAATACCTTAGTTTTAGCACAAATCAGGCTATTTCTAAGGCAATTCTACACAGACGAAGTGACACTGGATTTACCTTAGCAATTTAAGGCAAATTGCCTTAGAACTAGATAGGGTCAAAATAGCCTTAGGACTAAGGCAAATTAGCACACGATTTAAGTAAATTTTACACATGTTTTTCTCTGGGTGCATCAATCGAAAAATTTCCAAAAAAAGAATATCGAAAAAAAATCATTCAAAAATCAACAGAATAATCGCATATTGAGTCTAGAATAAAAATCCAGAATCAACGGATAATTTTGAACTTCTCGGTCAGGTTAGTGATATGAAGACTCCAACTCGTGTTCACCCAGCATGCTCAGCTGAAAACATCGCCGCCATAGCTGAGAGTGTGAATAAAAACCCAGGTGTGTCAATTTCGTGTCGATCACAGGAATTGGCCCATACGCAACCACTTTGCAACGTATATTGCATAAAGATCTTAGCCTACATGATTATAGGGCCAGTTAACACAGCAATTGATGCCAACAGAACACGCACAATGCCGTACTTTTTCTATTGATTTAAAGTAATAATAACATATGTATGTATATATGAAATCTAAAATATGTTACTTTTTCCAGATGAGTAAGATAAGACTTTTTAAAACTCCCATTTCTGCAGATTCACTCATTCTTTCGCTATCATGACTACTTACGGCTGTCAGTGACTCGAAAGTAACAATAGTGTTCTGTGTTGCCACTTGTTTTGTCAGAAAAATACAGAATACAAACAAACACAAACACTCAGTAATGGTTTCAAGTTTCACTATTGATTCTTTTTAGGACCTAAACACAGCTAAGTTACTCAATTCTGTGAATGAAGTTTTGGTGTCTTTCGTCAACATTATTTCTTCAAAAAACAAACGCCGAGATTATCTTATGCACATCTAAAGCACGTATTAGCCGTGTTTTATTATGCTGTTCTGGTCCGGATCAGATCACGGGCATAATAAAACAAACTGGAAACTTGCACACCTTTTTACACAACCTTTATCACGGACACAGACAATCTGGATTATGGGTGATAATAAAACATGGCTATTGTATCACAACGCTACGCCGGATCACGTTTGAGTACCCCTGCTACATTATCCCCAGCTCCCATGCCTTACCCTGCATCCATTTTTATGTAGTTGCTGTGTTTGCTGTATCATTTTTAGTATACTTCATCGGGATAACGAATTGATAGCTGTGTAGCTGTTTGCCTCCACTTGCTTTGCACGATGATCCTTGCCACAATCGATACCCTGCCGTTCGCTTTACACCTAACCGTGCCGCGCTGTTGCTGTAGTGCTGTATCAGACTGAGATTGCCTGAACGACGAACCACCCGCCGGCCGCACCGTTCCTTACGACATTGCTACCTTTCCGCAAACCGGTTTCTGGTTTGTTCAATAAATATACGTGCTGAATTCTTAAACAGCCAGGATGAGTGGCATTTGTGTGTTATTTTAGCTTTCAACTTGTTCTGTTGGATATAAAACAATAATGTTGTAGGTGTATACAATCCCTGCACATGCATACAAACAAACATTTGGCTTTGTCGACGGCAAGTGGGTGGGGGAGGATGGCTTTTAATGAAACCTATCGAAGTAGATTTCAAGAAAACTAAATGACAAGAAAAAGACCAGGAATCCCTAAGGATGTGGTCCAATGCCCTTTGGCAGAAGGGCTGACTTTGTGGTAAAGTATTTTTTTTTTTGTTTTTTTCTGTCCCCTTCCATCCCTTGAAGCAGGACTAGTTTTTCATTCGCCGCATATTGCAAATGAAATTGCGAAAAACTAGCAGCACCGGTCGTTGGAAAAAATATGATCCGTTAGATGGAAATGATGCGGTTTGCTTTAATAGAGGCGAAAAACTTTTTTCGTTAAAACTTTTATATTAAACTTCCGCGGCACCGCAGCCGAAATGAATTAGCTTCCTCCTAATCCTCCTCGGGGCCGGGTTAATTTGTAATTAAATGGCAGCGGGCCTGCCAGGCCATATGTTGCACTATAGTACGGCAGAGCGCAGCAAGGACGCGACGGCGACTGTGGTTGACAGCTACTTTAACGATGTCCTCGCTGAGTCTCTATTCCTGTCCTATTATCCTTACATGAGGCACTTGACAGCATTAGAAGATCACCACCCAAACCCTGTCGAAGGCAAAGCAATTTTGTCGGACGATTCGATGTCAAACTGATGATGAGGGTGACCCGAGAGAAGAGTTTGCATTGCACATACGAATATCTGTACATGTTGTTCCTATTACACCGTTCAACACTCTGAAATGCAGATGAATTGTTCATGAATCCTTGTATTAAGTTCGTCGAGACAAACTCACCCTGGCAGAAATGTCACCGGTTCCCGCATTGAAAAAACGCTCTCAGTCCATGTGCGTTTCTATTTCAATTTAGAGCCAACACTTTTTGGCGATTGTCATTCTCATTGACAGGTCCATTGGCGTGCTAGGCGAGCGCAGTTGGTCTCAGTTTTCAAGGAGTTCATCGAAATCATTTATTTCGTACAGAGGATTAAGGGATTATATACGGGGCAGGGGATAGGTATGTGTGTGTGTTCGATGTTAAATGCTGGGGTGATGCTTAGACAATGTTTTCGGGTCAGGTTGTACAAATTCGGAACATGTTTTGGATATTTTAAAAGCCATTTTGACGATGATACGAGTATGTAGTTGAATGAGGACGACACCGTATGAGAGATTTAAATTAGTTAAGTGGATCGAGGTAATGGGAATAAGAAGTGCCGTTTCGGGTTTTTGTGTGTCACTTTGCAGTTGTAAATAGGATTTGTTTTTGTTGTGAGGGGTGTTTTGTAATTGAAAACACGCATTCAACTGACACGGTGAGCAGATGATGATGATGATAGTCGGATTAGTTTTTGTTTGAGACATTTTGCTCTGACTATACAAGATATTCGCACTGGTTTGACGAGTAATTTTTTTTTTTGGATCACGACTTAATTGGGCGTGTTTGGAATCAACAAAGCAAACTCTTTATTTAATACGCACGTCAAACGTTTAAAATGAACGTATTAATTATATTCTTAAATCTTTTACTGTACAGAGTACAGACAGACGGTGGGTTGGATTTAATGTGCGCACAAAGTACTAAATCAGAAAAAAAAATGATTACTACTATGTACAGCTGCGAGCAAAAAAATAGCAGTACCACTAAAGAAGTGGCATTCATCAAAAATACAACATATTAAGCAATAGTTTTTAAAAAATTTTACCTGTAGCATAAAATGCGTTATTTTCTTATAATATCTACATTTATTAGTTTTTGATTTAATTAAAATAAACTAACATAAATGCATTTTGTCGAAAAGAACTTTAAAAAAGGGCGAGTAAAAAAATAGCACTGCTCTTTCTTCACCAGCTTACTTGATCAAAAAAGTAAAAAAAAAAATAAATATTGAATTTAAATAAATTGGTTTGAGGTGTTTTTAAGGATATACCTACTAGTCCTTAGTGGCATGGCCTTTATTAATAATTACAGCTGCGCTAAACCGTTTTACAGAGTCTACAAAATGCTGGCACCTTTCGGGTGATATTAATCTCCAAGACAGCTAAACTACCCCCCACAACTCGTTATTTTTGTGTTTTTTTTGTGCAGTACTTACATATCTTTTTTATATAGGCCTATATATTTTCAACAGAATGGAGATCGGGATATTGAGCAGGTCACTCCGTGACTTAATCATATTATCCTGAAACCATTGTTTAGCTATTCGGCTGGTGATTTACGGGGCGTTGTCCTGCTGGAAAACCGATTTTAATAGCATTTCGTCCTCGGCATATGACAACATGATGTTCTGCAATATATCAACGTATGAGTATGAGATCAATACCATACTATGAAAAGCATCCCCCAATCATGCTACTACGATTCGATAAACACAAAAAACGAATGCACACAATGAAGTAAAACTTCGTATTCCAGTTCATTAACATCCTGTGCCTATTATAGGGCATTATATTATAAATTAATTTATTCGCAATATTAATTAAATTAAGGCAAAAATAAAAACACTCTAACAAATGCCACTTTCTTGCGAAATGTCACTTCTTCAAACTACAAATACTTACAATCCACACTTGTGGACATAATATGTAGTGTATAGGTACATTGTGGAGAATGAAACGCAAACTTAAATCTCGATGGGTTACCTATTAATAATACAAAACTAAAAACTAAACTTATATGTTAAAACAATTCATATTATGTATACCTAAGCTATTGAAGTAAGTGAATATTTGTTCAACTGGCAGAAGTAATCAACCTGGAAATTCGGGGCGAAACATTTACCTCTACCAAAAAAAAAAAAAGAAAAAGAAAATTACTTAATTTGTTCAGTCATAATTGTTTGCCCTGTTTTTAACTCGATTTTACATAGGTATCGTATATTCATACATTTATAATAACTAGAGACTGGGTTATATGCAACATAAAAGCCTTGAGATATGCATGCAAACATGCATGAAAAATACTTAAAAAATATGCATGAAAAGTGTCAAAATATGCAACATCAAAAACTAAAAAAGGATTAGTTTTAAGATTTTTATTTCTAATTCAGCATAGTATAAGTAATAGAAATATATAGTATATAGTATAGTATAATAACATTCGTATTAGCAGTTCTTCAAATTTATTTGCTAATTTTATAAACGTAAATCAATCAGGTATTGCTTCAAATGTTCGGTGGTAATATTGTGTGTTCGATCACTGAAAATGTGTTTGTAAGTGGAAAAGGACCGTTCCACATCCACTGAGGTAACTGGGCAGTCCTTGAATTGAGGTGCTACGTTAGCACTTATCGTTTTTGGCAAAAGTTCACCCGTCCCATTGATAAAACTACATATTTACTTGGCACAAAGATTCAAAGCCTGGTTTATTACTCAAATTTTTTTCATATTACTCCTTAAGTTTAGCGGGGAATATATCTGGCAATGCGGAGCTCATTCGGCGTATTTTGTTTATTCTCAAGAAACTCCAGCAATGCCATACCCTGAGTTTCGAGCTTTTTAATACTCTCAGGTATTGGGAGAAAGGAGTGCCAATCACAGCAATGTTTTTTTTAATGCTGGGCTTGTTAAACGCTTCCTTGGATTTACAAACTGCTACAGCCTCCGCCTCCGTACTATCGAAGTCTATAATTACGCCTTTAATGTCCTCAAAATGTTCACTGTAAAACAGCACAGTCTCAGTCCGTGTTCTCGATCGAGTTATCTCTCATTCAGGAGGTAAAGGCACATTAAGCAACTTTTCTTTAAAGATTTTAATGCGAGCAGGTGCCTTAAGAAACACTTTGTCTGTCGATGAAATGAGTCTATTTGCACTGTCAAACTAGAGACTAGATTATATGTACGTCTGCTCTACCTTTTCCCGCGTGAATCGTAGTGCGCCAAGTAGGTTTGTAGCTAAATTATGCATCATCACTAGATTTTCAGTATAATATGCAAAAATATGCAACAACCGGACAAAATGGTCAAAATATGCAAATGCATATGCACCACGTCGTGGGCACCATAGCGCAAGTGGTTAGTGCGTCGGACTTTTCATTTCTACTGACTACTGAGCCAGCGGTCTTAGGTTCGAATCCCGCCGCAAACACCTAAAAGTTTTTTTTTCACAGTGCCAACCTCTTTCGAATGCCTGACAAGCATTCAAGAGTATCATCTGTCATGTAAAAGCTTCCCAACTCGCCGTTCGGAGTCGGCAAAAAACTGTAGGTCCCTTCCATTCGTGCAAAAATATAACGCGCACACACAAATGGTTGCGGGAAGCTAGGCTTGGTTCTACCTAGGACTGCTGAAGCCAAATATATTTTTTTTTTCTTATATGCAAATATGCAAATGCATAAAATCCGGTATCTTATAATAACTAATTTGTTGTATTTTTTTCCTTCTGTCTATGAAAGATGTGTTCTTTGGTAATAAATAAATAATAAATAAAAATATAAAAAAATATTCATTGTATTTAAGTATATACTATATGTATTTTTAAACGAAAATTACCATTTCATTAAATGCTTTTGGCGCCTGCTTTCAAAAAAGAATCGATTTCTCTTCAATTGATGGAAACGAGGATATTGGTCTAACAAAACTCATAACAGTAATTATTTGTATTATTTTTTTTTAAATTATGAAATTCCACTCCAAAATTGTGAAAACCCATATTTTCCAACCGCTAAAGTTATTCAAAAAGTTGTCGAACAATCCTTTATTACTTTTTCGGGTTTGTTGGTATTACTAGAAGGTTAAATTTGTTAAAATAAAAAAAAAAAAGTTGCAAAAAAGAAAGGTTTCTGCAGAGGTCCACAAGGAATATTTTAAGTTAAAGCCTAGGTCGAACATGGACTGTAGCGCCACGCAAGAAATTAGAAGCCTCAGAACATTTTAGTATGATTTTTGTTGCGCTTTTAAATATTTTTCTAATCATTCTCTCTAAAGTTCGCTTAGTTGGTGTTAATCTAGTAGTTTTTGAAAAAAAAAGATGCATTTTCGGAGCTTATAATTTTAAAATATTTATCTCCAAATTTCAGAGCCATCCTGTTGGGACCACATGTCCTCCAAGTCCATATCATCTAATTGGGGCTAAAAATATTCGGTTATCATTGAACGGTAGCGATTCCCATTCACAGTAACGTGCCGGTCTTGATCATCACGGAAGAAGTACGGCCCAATGACGTCGCCGGCCCATAAAACACACCAAACCGTAATTTTTTTCGGGATGCAATGATGACTCATGGAGTACGTGTGGATTGCTGCCTGATCAATACCGCATATTTTGTTTATTGACGAAGCCATTCAGCCAGAAATGAGCCTCATCGCTGAAGATGATTTTTCGATGAAAATCCGAATCATTTTCAAGTTGTTGCTCAGCCCAATTCACGAACATACGACGCTTCTGGTGGTCAAGCGGCTTCAGTTCTTGCGTCAATTTAATCTTGTAGGGATGTAGGCCAAGATCTTTTCGCAAAATTCGCCACAACGACGTCACAGAGATGCCCAACGCTTGAGAACGACGTGTGAGAGACACATATGGGCTTTCTTCAACTGAAGCCTCAGCGGCAGCAATATTCTCGACACTACGGGCACTTCTTTGTCTCACTGGCACGGGAACATTTTGTACTGTACCTGTGGATTCAAATTTTTCCACTAGACGCTCAATTGTTGATCTACTAGGACGATTATAACGACCATAAATTGGACGTAGCGCTCTTAACGTTGAGGCCACTGACTCCGGATTTCGGTAGTAAATTTTAATAATTTCGACTCGTTGTTGGCTCGTATATCTTTCCATCATGAAATGGCAAAACCTTACTGAAGAGAAATGTCAAAAGAGCGGCAAGAAATATGGCGTCGTATACTGTCCCTGTCGCTCTACTTTTGTAGCGTCCGTGTTGAAAAACCCTGTATATGTATTATTTAAAATAAAGCTATTTAACCCTAGGAACTGGGGTAATATGTTAGCCCAGCGCTATTTTGAAATCAGACAAATTTTTTTCTGTCGAGTTTTGAAACATGGATTTTTATGCTACTACTACAAATTTTGTCCTGAATCCATTTTTAACGTTTCTAACGATCTGGGAGAATCCCATATATTTTCTATATTTTTTTTTCAAAAGTCTACGAGTTATTTTCAAGCTATGTTAATTTATTTATTTTATTTTTATCTGCCTGTGCATTGTTTTTTATGCCATTTCCGTTGACAATTCTGCTTCTTGAAAGCAGTCCATTTCGTGCTAAAGTTATACTGGTGAAAAGTGAGAGTGTATTTCAAATACCATATTTGACTATTGCAATTGTGAAAATATTGTATACTTTTATTTGTTAATGTCTTAGCTACGCAGATTCAATCGCGAACAAACATGTGTCCATAAAATATTTTTTTT
This sequence comes from Brachyopa scutellaris, assembly GCA_949775065.1. Lineage (NCBI taxonomy): Eukaryota > Metazoa > Arthropoda > Insecta > Diptera > Syrphidae > Brachyopa > Brachyopa scutellaris. Next base: position 78,389,546 of record OX459113.1, read on the forward strand.
ATTATATAATGTGATCTATATATAAAAGAATCACGCTTAATTTTGTGTGTATGTGTGTGTGTGTGCCACATCTGACCCCCATTTACCGTTTACTTACATTTTTTTATTCGTGGGGTAAAATGTTACCCCAGGTTTTAAAACTTGTAAGTGGACCTTGCCCCTGTACTAGGGTTAAAAGAAGAAATATTAGTTTTTAGGGCTTAGCTTATTGATTTAAAATATTTACATTTGTTTAACAAATAGATTTGTACTTTTATATGTTCAAATATGTAACTATATTCAAAATTTGCAACTTTCACTTGACATTAACTTGCAGAATCGGAGTTTAGACACATAGGTGTGAACACATATGTAATACATAAAATATGAATAAAGGGGATTCATCAAAAACCAGAGCATCATTAATTTTAGTTAACTTGAATTAAGATATTTTCAGGAACCTAGCCCTATCGTTCCAAAGCAGTTCCAATCAAAGTTTGCGGGTTAAATGATTGCCTTACAAATACAAATTTTATTTTTTGTTTAATTAATTTAAAAATATTCTACATATTCTCTGTGCCTTGAATTCTATAAAATATACTAAAGCAAATTTAGCCCGTCAAAAATGATGGATTTCAACAAAGATTACGCACATTTATACACATATTATGTATGTACGCCTGACAGACGGTGTATGTCTTTATTTCGTTAAATATTACAGGTACCTTCTCGCAATTCTAATTTGAAAACATAAGTCAACAAGCAACTTTGCTCAAAACAGCTACAATCCCACCTGAAAACTGTAAATGTTATCGGTGAACTATTAACTTTCGAGTTGATTTCATTTCTTTACTTAATTTGCACCAATTTAGGTACTACTAAAATAATAATACACTTCCAAGCAAATAAGTAGTCAACTACTTCGAGTTAAGTTTATTAAATGCTCATTTTCTGGTTTTCCACAGTGCTGGCCCTGAACTGACCAAGTGCCGGAAATTGGTAACATAAAAGCAATTAACTACGACCCCCCCTTCAGGAAGTGTCATCGTTTGCCGGTTGGACGATGGTTAATGTCCACCCTCTGGATATTCCGCATCCAGGGTGAAGTGCTTATTATCCTCCAGCAGGAGAATATTGCATCGGTCGATAAATAGATTCTCGTCCTTTTGTTTATTTGACAAGGAATGCGACATCCCCTCCTTGTATTCGTCGTTGTCGCCGTCGAAGTCAACTGATTTAGTGAGCTTATGAGTTGGATAAATTCCTTCGATTAATAATATCGCTTCGTTTGAGTTTTTGCGTGGAAGTTGGATCATAATTAATAACTTCGACAATACTACCCCCGCTCTCGGTGTATGTCGGCCTTCCTTCCAAGATGTAGTTATACTCTTTTGTTATACAACTACGTGACGGATGTTTATGAGTCGTCGTAAGAAATTAATTACGTCAGTTCCTGGGGACAGATGTTAAAGCACTGTTCCTGGTAATGTAAGCGAATCAATAAAGGATCCTGGGGAGGTTTAGCAAAAACTTGTTATTTGTTGTTGTTCAAAAAGACATAGAATACTATAACAACAGAGTGTACAAATTACCAACAAAAAATTAATGACTTACATATGTACATACATATATACGTAAAATACGGCATACATAAGTATGAACATGTATAGGCACGTAGGTACATATTATGTACATAGATAAATAGATGCATATGATATTGCTATGTATATTGCTGGTTCGAATTCTAACTATGTTAATGGAATAATGTTTGCCTAAAAAATATTTGATTATCTCTCAACCAAGAAAAGTTGCAACTTTCATCCATAAAATTGCTCGATGTCAGGGATGCGAAATATTTATATACTTTCATACATGTACATAACATATGTACATAACAACAATTTCTATCACGTATTTCGGACAGAGTTAATAGATTTCATCTGGGTCCCCAACGACTACAATAGGTCTTCATCTCAATATTATTGTTATTTTTTGTTATTTACTTCCGAATTTAAAGCTAAGTACAAAAAATTTCTTGAATATAGCGGAATTAAGTAATACTTAGTGTTCTTTCTGTAACTTAAAGTGTTAGTGAGGAATAACACCTATGAATTTATATTTTAAATAAAATTTATAACAAAGTTTAAAATAAAATTTAAAATCTAAATTCAAAATCTGAGGTGGGGTTACAATCAGTTGAATATCTACGTATATCTATTTATAAAAATGAATTGGTTACTGTTTGTACAAGCATAACTCGGCTGAACAGCATCCGATTTGCATGGGGATTTTTTTGCTGGATTCGTACTGAACTAGGTAAACACACAACGGAGCCGAAAATTTGAAAATTTTAAAGAAAAATTGGAAGATATAAAAAAATCGATTTTCCATATATTTTGTATGAGGAATTTTCTTTTTTTTTCATTTTGATCGTAATATTATAGTTGAAATGATTGCAAAAGTTCAAAATTTGGAAAATTTTCCCGGAAAATCATTTTTTTCATTTCGACAATGGAAATAATTGCCAGAGCTCCAAATTTGGAAATGCATTACTTTGTTGAGATTCTATTCTTTCGAAATAACTGTTATTTTTTATACGTTTTCAAATTTTGATTTTCGAACTACATCTCTATATAAGGGTGATTGCTGTTTTTCAATTTTAAATCGACGAAACTATTTTGTTCTATGATCAACGAAGTGAATAAAAGTATTTGCTCAGTGACCAAGTGAAAATCAATGGATTGGTGTTGAATTTTATGCTTTTTTCCAGAACACTGTGATTTCCAAAACTAACGTTATCGGCACATCGAATTTGGAGTTGCATTAATACAAATTACCTTTATTACTCATTATTGATAAGTTTATTACTTTGTTAATTAATGAATTGTTATTTATTTACGTATTTTTTGTTAATTTATTTATTTGTTATCATTTTTATTTTGTTATACATATTATTATTCTGTTATTTATTTATTTATTGATTTAATTATTTATTTAATTATTTATCTATTTATTTATTATTATTATTATATTATTATTTATTTATTATTATTATTATTATTATATTATTATTTATTTATTTATTATTATTATTTATTTAGTTACTCTTAATTTATTTATTTTCTGTTAATTTATTTATTGTTATGCCCAATTTATTAACTTAAGTATTTTTCTTTGTTTGGTAATCAAATTACCCTTTTTCTGTGATATTTTTTTTTATTAACGCAATATTTATTTATTAATTTTTGTATATATTGAACTACATATATCATTATCTTTATGTACATACATTTTGTTGCAAGCATAATTTTTTTTTTTTTTTTTATCAAATTGAGGGTTTTGTACGTTTTTTTCCCTCAAAATAAATAAATTCTCAATTAAACAAATAAATTTAGAAAATAAGACAATGCTTCAGTAGAAAGATACATACAAAGTAATATCATATCTCTGAATTGTAAACTGTGCGGTACTAATCCATTGTATTTTTAAAACGAAATAAATATCTATCTATCTATCCACTGTTTTCCTGCGATTTGTTAATTTAGAATATTCATTAGTTTTGTGGATAAAGATTCTCAATTACCAAATTGCATTTAATGCAATTAATTGACGGTTTAATGTAATAATGCCACCGATAAGACGATCAAACATTGGAGCTCGCAATAAAAATATGAGACGGGTGGCTAATCTACGTGCGAATGAAATGGATGAACAGCTTGCACATCACAATGAACAAGCCCGTTTACGAATGGATAACATGGTCCCATTCCATTCCATTCCAATTGTTCCATTCCACACATAACGTTGCTTGCTTGTAACAAAGCGCTGCAGTTACCTGAAATGTATGTCCATTTTGCGTGTGAATAAAATGCATTGGATTCAATTTAATTTCAAAAAAATTTCATTCTTTTAATAGAGAGGCTGGACTTTCGATGGGGACATTAATAATGTAATAAATTTTAGGCGGAACAATAATCACCGGTCATCTTTAATTTATAGTATACTGTATACATAGATGTACTACGTGAGTGACGCGACTTTTTGCATGCACGGGTGAACCCGGGCGGGTCAGCTAGTTAATTATAATTTTACTTCAGAGGTAATTACAACACAACAATTCGAGCAAATAAGATATTTACCTAAACTTTAAGATTAATTTGTACTGATGACTAAGATACACTTCTCAAGAATAATGCAATATTAGTATAATCAATCGTGAATAACCAGTCTTTGATATTTCCTAGAAAAAAATGCAAATTAAAAGTACTTCTGACAAAAAGTGGTCGCCGTGGCCGTGGTGGTTAGTCCGTTGGACTACTACGCATGCTGCCCGGGTTCAATCCCAGCAAAAACACCTAAAAGTTTTGTCACGGTGTCACCTCTTTCGAATGTCTGACAAGCAATCAAAGAGTATCATTTGTCATGTAAAGCTTCCCAACTCGCCGTTCGGAGACGGCAGAAAAATGTAGGTTCCTTCCATTCGTGCGAAAATATAACGCGCACACACAAATGGTTGCGGGAAGCTATGCCTGGTTCTACCTAGGACTGCTGAAGCCAAATATTTATTTATTTTATCCCAGACCATTACGTCCCCTTCTCTGCTATGATGGCGGTTTAAAAGAGCTTCGCTTTTCTTAAATCGTAGAAGCAATATTTCAAGCACTCTGGTCTATCTAAATTTAATTTTGTTTCGGCAGAAAAATCTCTTTTCCCAGCTATGCGAACTTGCTCCTTGTTTCACATTTCAGGTCATGTGGTCATTAGCGTATTGTAAGCTTTGGATCTTTCGCGAAGCATTAAAAGGTGGTTTTTTCTCCAGCTTAAGTTGCTTGATGTATTTGGCACTACGAATCACAAGGCGAACAGTTAAGTAACTAGCGGCAACACCAGCTGCACCACCGATTTAGGCCGTCAAAACAAAAATTGGGAGCTAATCAGACAATTTGTTTTTCCGCAGCTGTATAAAAATTTTTTCCGTACCTACAATTTTTTCTGTACATTTTTGGATCCTTGAAATAATTACCAACACTATTTTCTTTACCATTTTTCAAGAAAAAAGAAATCAAATCCTTTCTTATAGACAAAATTTACTTTTTATACAAAAAATAAATAAATCTCTTTACAAACAACGATAGTTAGTACCTAATTTGACTGCTTATAATCTTAAGAATTTTTTTGTATGCGAATCTGACTGATTCAACTAACATGTTTCAAATGTACAGTTAGCCTGTTTTTCTAAAATTTTGGAATTCACAGTTGCGTTCAACACAAACCACTCTTTCTTTATTATGGGCTGAATCGAACATCAGATTCTGTTTACTACGCGCAGCCCAGATTTTTTGAAGCTATTGTGGACAACCGACAAAGGTCGAAACTTTTTATATCATCAACTAACTAGAGTAAGAGTGTAAGCCCATTGAATGTAGCTACACGAATTACTCTGGATTTGAACGCTTAAAAAGCTACCTTATTGTCCAAAAAGCTGAAAATTGATTGACATCGACGATTTCTACCAGGAATATGAATAAGTAGACAATATTTGCGTACCAAGAGGCCTACTTCTACGATCTAGGGCATTCTTAAGTCAAACTTATCAAAGAATATCCGCCTTCATTCAGTTATCTTGAGGAAGACCTTGAAACCTTGAGGCTTTGCTTAACTGCGCATAAGTTGATTATCAGCGAGAAAACTAAACTTATGTCCGTTAAAATATCAAATAACGTCTTATATGATTTTAATCTCTGTTTTCACGCGCATGATTATAAAAAGTTTTGTTTACCCGTTAACTGCGGTGGTCAAAATAATTTTGTGTCAAGCTTCCATTGTTCAATTAATTGTTTCAAAATTGAGACAGTGCAACACTTTAAATACCTGGGAGTGTTAATCGACTTTGTGGTTCAAATCTCACGAATGACAGAAATATACTTTTTCAAAGATCTACGATCTCTTCGGGCCACTTTCATAGATATTTCAACACGACAACGCTCCTATACACACACAGGTCGCATTGTTAAATTGATTTTTGTCAGGAAAAATGTTGAACTTCTTCCATGGCCACAATATTCCACAGACCATAACATTATTAAAAATGGCTGTGGCTTGCTCACACGAAAAGTGTACGAAGATGGAAAGCAATACGATGATAAAGAAGCGCTAATCGAAGCCGTTAAACTTGCCTGGAATGAGATTTAACTCGACTATTCGTCCTCATAGTACAACTACTTCAAAGATCGAATTTTGGAGGTTATTTTGAAGAAATATGATGAGCGTGTTGATGCATATTTTGCGCTGGCAAATCTCTGTTTGTTGTGATTCTATTCATTATTAAAAATTGTACCTGGAGTATGAATTCAAATTAAAAATTAAATTTTCATAAAAAGAAAACAAAGGACTTTTTTTTCACTCATTTGTAAGGTCTTCAAGATACCGCTATGTCATATTTTCAAACTTGATTATGAATTAGATATACACTACTCGACACTTTCACCATAACTTTTTTTTTCGCTTCGCTTCAATTTCATCTTCCAAAGTTATGTGCTTCTAGTTTAGTGAAACGCAGTGTATCTAACCTATATCTATTGAACTCGTAGTATCACTTAAAATTTTAGCCCATTAATGCCCATAGTTAAAGTACAGTGATTTTTATTAAAAGAAAATATTTGTCTGTTCATTTGCAATGTTTAACGCATTCAAGAAAAAAAAAACTTTTTTTAAAAAAAACTTGGTAATGATAATCTTTATACATATATAGGGTTTTCCAATGAGAGGTGAATGGCCCGCTATTTCGGTAGCTGTCACTTTTGAAGCTTTTATTCTTTAACATTTGACAAGTAGAAACTACGCCATTACTAAAAATGGAACGATACACGCTTCAACAACGCATTGAAATTATCTGAGAATATTGCTGCTGTAGCCCAAAGTGTTGAAGAAAACCCAGGTTTGTCCATTCCTCGTCGTTCTTTGGTATTGGGCATTCCACAAACGGCATTACACCGTATTTTGCATAAAGACTTGGGTCTTAAGGCTTATAAAGTTCAGTTAACACAAGAACTCAAGCCGGCCGATCATCAACAACTTTGCTTTGGGTCCTTGAAATGCATGAAAATGATCCGGAATTCCATCGAAAAATCATCTTGACTGATGAGGCCCATTTCCACCTCGGTGGCTACGTCAACAAACAAAATTGTCGCATCTGGGGCTCGGGAAACCCAAGAGTTATTGTTGAGAAGCCTCTCCATCCTCAACGTGTGACTGTTTGGTGCGGTTTATGGTCCGGCGGGTTTCATTGGACCTTACTTTTCGAAACTGAGGTTGGATCAACAGTTACGGTGAATGGATTGCGCTATCGAGAGATGATTAATGATTTTTTATGGTCGGAGTTGGATGGTATTGATCTGGACAACGTTTACTTTCAACAAGACGGCGCTAGGTGCCACACAAGCAACGAAACCATTGATCTTTTACGGGAAAGTTTCCGGACCGTGTTATCTCTCGAAGATGTGATCACAATTGGCCACCGAGATCTTGTGATTTAACACCTTGCGACTTCTTTCTTTGGGGCCACGTGAAAGATAAGGTCTACGCCAACAGCCCAGCGTCGATGCAAGACCTCAAAGATAAAATTCGTGAGGCAATCGAGGACATAGGGCAGCCACTTTGCGATTTGGTTATGGAAAATTTTATGAAATGGATATGGTCCTGTATGCGTGCTCGTGGTGGCCATTCCGCTGATGTTGTTTTTTATTATTAACGGCATACCTTCGTCTTTATTATGAAACAAACATCCGATCATTTATCTCAAAAAATGGCATTTTTCTTTGAATACCAAAATAACACCTCTTATTGGAAAACTCTTTATAAAACAAAGTAGGGTTATTTATAACTCAAGAACGGCTGGACCAATTTTTATGATCTTTGATTTGTTGGGCAAAGTCACTTTGCCCCGAATAACAGAATAACTATTAAAACATTCGAAAAATTAATGAAAAAAAAATGCTGAGGAAAATTCATTTTCTCATATATTTTGTCACTAATTTCTATGAATTTTTTTTAATTTAGAAAGCTATACAATGCAAATAGTGATTTGAAAAGTTATTATAAAGTGATTAATAAAAGGGTGAAGTTCTTAGAAAAAGGATTGTTTTTAAATATTTCGATACAGAAAAAGGTTTTATACAAACGATCCCAATAACTGGGTGTACTCAATTGAGTATTGGGTATAAACAAAACATCTTACTGCGTTTAAACGAATGGGTATATGACTGTATACATGTAGGTATATACATACTCTGTGTAGAAATATGATCTGGAATTTTCAATTTAAATTGCACGGGTAGGTATATCGATTATGGTAAATCAGGTTAGTATTACTGTCTTTGACATCAGTGTTAAAATTCGTATCATTATCTTCATTTGTTAAATAAGGTAGGTGACCCAGATAAGGCCCAGCGCCTAATAAGGCGTTAACCGATTGGAATAAGTTTATATATGCGTTTGTGGGCACACAGCTGAGGAGCTAAAACCGTTAAAAATTGATCTGTCCCAAACGTGTCAGTGCCTATCGGTAAAAGTTAGTAAATGTGGACGCACGCTCCCTTTTATAAATTAGTTTGTATAAAAAATTTAATTTTTCTTGTTTATATTCAAGTAAGTTCTTTTTTTTTCTTAATTATGGTACAAAACATATTAAGCTTGGTATATAATACCATTGCAGCTCTAGCTAATGAATTTAATCGAAACACTTGAATAAATATGTGTAGGCCTTATTAGGAGCATTTGCTCTTAATAAGGCCGACCTTAAGTGCATGTTTTGGAATTTGATAAAAAAGAGTACTTCCGTTTTTATTTTTAACAACTTTCTAACAACTAAGCCTATATTATATAGAATATTAGCCTGGACAAAAAAAAAATGTGCTACCAAACTATTTTCATGTCGATTGTTATCGAAATGTTATCGAAAATGTCAAATATGACATGTACTTAAGTGACAAATTTGAAAACAATTGCGGCGATGAAAACGTGCTGCTATGCAAAGGAGTTTAGATAACAAGTGGAAAAGTGAGGAAGAAATATTAAAAGTCGAAGAAAAATTACATTTTTCTCAGGCAAATCATTAAATAGGCTATCCCGCATTTTTAAAAAGAAAACCAGATGTTTAAGTGTCGAATGTCAATAAGCATAGTGCTACCAAATTACCGAAGAGCTTTTTTTTTTACACATACTTTTTTAAGGCTGTATATATAGATTACCAAAAAATCACGCTTATTATCGATTTCTGAACCTATCCAATATATTTTTTCTCAGCATCTGCATGTTATTACAAATTAACAATAAGGTGGGTCTTATTTGGGTCACTTACCTTAGTTACACTTGCGTTTAGACGATTTGAACAATGTCTCATTTTATTAACAAAGAAGCTGCATTAAATTTTGTGTGCGGAATAAAATATCTGATGCGGAAATGTTGGAAATGTTGCAGAAGGCAATGGCATTCGGTGACCAGACTTTGTCGCAAATACAAACATATGATTGGCCTAAGGCACTAAAGCATTTAAAGAGGATCGAGAACACATTAAAGACGAACCGCATTTGAGACGACCAACGACATCAACTGATGAACAAACAGCATGCCAAGAAAATCAAAGATTTGGTCGATTGAAAAAAGTTGTCTATTCAGTTTAAGAATATGATGTTTATACTACCACTGATTAAAAAATATTATACCTTCTAGACAAGAATTTTTGTCTCCACTAATATTCTTACAAACTGAACAAAGTGGAAAGTGGATATACCAAAATTTTATGCAAATCAGATAAGACAAAGAATTTGCATCAACAATTCTCCGGGGCCTTTACCTACAAGTTTTTTTTTAACTTATTTACATGTTCATATGTATTTTGCCAGGTAGTTATACATTATAAAACTTTTTTACAAACCGCGAAGACTTGTAGGTACAAAGACTCCGAAGTTTACATTTTTTTCCCCTGTAAAACGACCTTAACAACTCTATTTGACTATAATCAAATAATCATCACATCATTTTCTTCCTTCTTCATACGTTTTTTGCTACAATTTTGACCTTAAATAGCTAAATTTGTCCCCTAAGTTAAATTCCCATATCCCGAAAAAAAAAGAATAAAAAATAAAATCGATTTCTATAGTTTGAGAGGCTGTGGTACACCACGACAATGCACCGACCGACGGCATAAAAAGAGAAAAAAAAAAGAAAACGAAAAGAGTACGAAACATTAATTCGCAAAGAAACAAACCCACACACAAGCAAATGAAAAAAAATAAGCAAAGAAAAATAAAACCACTTTGACGAAGGGGAAACGATAACCGATTCGCGTTGAAGTAAACCACGCCTAAGTACCATATGCAGGCTACGCACACAGCCTCATCTACACCGAAGGGGAACAGCCACACTGCGAACCGGTTCACTTTTATATGCCATTGCCTCACACAGAGAGTAGGTAGTGGAAAACTCCGCCCCGATGCACCGCAAAGAATCCAAAGTGGAAGGAAAACCCCAAAAGAAATGAACAATTCGTTATGCTCGTGTCCTCCATTCATTGTGTTCACTCGTTGCACTTGGCATGGGGTACGTACGTAGCACACGTACAGGAACAACAGTTCACAGTACATGAGTACGAGTATACCCCTTTTGCTCGTCGTTGTTTTGTGTTGTTGAATGGATGGAAAAAAAAATTAAAAAAAAAAAAAAAAAAAACAGGCGAAAATAGAAAATCCAATTGATTGTTCGTTTCTTCTTCGTAGTACCGTTTCGTTCTTATTGGAGCGGCGGGTTGTTCATCGTTTTGTCTCACATGGCATTTGATCGTGTTTGTGCAGCCAAATGTTTTATGTGTGTGCCCCTTTGTGCAGTGGAAATTAACAATAAATGTAATGGCAGCAATAGTTGTAATTAATAATAACAGTTGCTACGGTGTAGTTCCCACCCATCGCCCACCCCCTTTCTCACCTACAGTTCCAACGATAAATAAGACTGAGACGTGGTATAGTTACTTGTTAAGTTAAACATTTTGTGCTAATACCGTTGGGGTTAATCGTTAATCGAGTTCGCTCTGTGAAAGAAGAATGAAATATGGATTTGCAGATTTTTTTTTAATTGATTTCTGCGAGTAGGTATACCTACTACCTACATACCTATAGATTCTTGTAGAAAGAGGAATTTGAATTTTTTATTTTTGTAATGAAAGTCAAGTTAGTTGGTACTTTGTCGTAACAGTCGTTAATTTGATGCTGAATCTCGAATGGAAACTCGACGATTGATATCCACGAGATTGAAGTGGAGAAAAATCAATCGATATAAGATGACGGTAAATAGAGCACAGCAATGGCGACGGGAAAGTCTAGGTACCTAAATCAAAATAATGAATATCTGAGACTGAGGCTTTCACTTCTAGCTTACATCTTATTAAGGTACTTTTATACATATGCACATACATACATATTATGTGTAAGTTATGTTTTATGTACAACATACCGAAGTGGATAAATAAGAGTTACCACCATCAAATAAACTTGAAGTTCTGAACTGTCGTCGAAGGGAACTAGGTATGCTTGCATTATTTCCAATACAAAATTGTGTAAACGGTTAAATACTAATTTTTTTAAATACATACAGTCGAACTTCGATAACTCGAATATTTGATAACTCGAATGAAATTGGTTGGCAACAGCGCCAAGACTGTTTACATGCAATTTTTATTTAATAACTCGAACTTCGATAACTCGGATGTCTTAATAACTCGAAGAGATTATTTGGCGTCACGTTCGATAAGTCGAATTTTGAAGGGGAATTCCCAAATTCTGCGTGTTTTTACATCTTCGTTTTACATATAATGCATCGATTTCGGGGGCACAGTGTTTGTATGTCCTATGACCTAGTATACATATGTACGTGTAGAAAATCGTGATTTCGTTGTGTGTGAGTTAGAATATTGTCAAATTTATTGTTAGTAGGGGTTAGAACACACACTACAAGGTTGGTATATTGGTTGATTTGATACGAACTCAAAGTTTAGTTTTTATTTTTGAAAAAATAGTCGAAATATTGTCGAGATATTCAGATGTGAATCCGAATCTGCACAGCTCGACAACAACGATGACAGCGACAGTAATGCAATGGAGGACGATTTGATTCAACCACCTTCAAACGAGTTGGTTGCAAATTCGTTAAGCATTTTCTCGTTTATATTTAAAACAAATGAAAAAAGAACCGATTCTGTGTACATATGTATAATGGTTTAAATTCCATTGAATTTTTTTTTTTGTATAACAGACTATTTTAAATAATAATTATGTTCCTGTACGTTTTTTGTGATATATAGTATATGTTCGCAAATAAATACATATTTATATCAATTTTCTATTTAACTTGATAACTCGAAGTCTTGATAACTCGAATTTTTTTTGTGGCAAGTGATGGTTCGAGTTATCGAAGTTCGACTGTATTTGTATTGTCTTTTGCATGATTTGAAGCTCAGTTTCGTTTTTTGCTTAGAGTAGGTAATTAAAATCGGTTAACAAAAGTGTTTTCGATTTTTTAAATTAAGATGGTTTATCAGCAAGTGCAAGGGCTATTGCTAATAGAATTGGATGTAGGCACGTGACCTCAAAACGCAAACTGGTACACCGGCAAAGTAAACAAGAAGACAAGACAACCTGCAGGGGGACCAGATTCTGAAAAGAATACCATGTGTCAATAAAAAAAGGGCAGCAAGCAAAAAAAAAAAAAAAATATCTTTGACTCCAAAAATGAGTTCTACAAGGTTGAACTTTGCCAAAGCTCATCAAAATTGGACTGAAAATGATTGTAATGATTGGCTGTAAAGTTCACCGACGAAACCAAATGCTATCTTAAGTCATTAGCGGTAGTATCCAGTTCGTTCGACGGAGAACTGAAGAAGATTTAAACAAGTAGTGGGAAACTAATTTCTCTAGTTTTATGCTTTGGGGCTGTATTTATTTATTTTTTTTGGCTTAGGGATATACAGTCGTTTGGGGTTAGAATGCGCAGCGGGTAAGAGTACGCAGTGCCATTTTCTCCATCAGTGAAAGAATTAGCAGCAATCGCTAAATGAGAAAATGTGTGCTTCACTAACCGCCAATGGTGAACAACTTCTACGAAAATTTTCAGTACAAACAGAACAAAGAAAATAAACAAGGACAAAAAAGCCGGATTTTGTTAAAAAAAAAAAATTAATTTTCAAAAGTGTGTCAGGAAAGCGTGGCAACACCGATACCCCATAAGTAGTATGTAGGCATTAACAGTGTTTATGCGTTTTTGATTTAGGATAAAATTTTAGTGAACAATATTATTGGTTCTTAGATTTTCAAAACAATGAAAAAAAAGTAGCGTCTGGGGAAAGAGTGCGCAGTCGTTCTGTGGGTAAGAGTGCGCAGTGCTTTCTTACCCAGAATTTAACTATGTATTTATAATAATAACAAATTTTAGGCTATTACCTTCTATCGAAAGATGCAATGAGCACATCACAGTCGTAAGCGGTAGGTGGTAGCTCGTAGCTGAACTATTTTTCTGTTTTTCCAGTAAAATGCCTGGTATCTGCCAAACACAAACGGAAAGGAAATTGATGACCTTAAAGAAAATCTGCGAGGTTAGTGAGCTGATTTAAAATGGAAGCAGCCCATGAAACGCTGTCGAAGAACTTGGTTTGAGCGAAAGCGCAGTTTCAAACCTTTTCAACTACGAAAACTGTGACTTAAGCTGGTTGCGCACTCTGACCCATACGTCTGCGCACTCTTACCCTGACTTCGGGGCAAGAGTGCGTAACTTGACTTACTTTGGTTTTTTGATCAAAACATATTATGAAACCTTAAAAAAAACATAAAATATTTTTGTATAATTTTGTTCCCAAAATATAGAGCTACCAAATAATAGGCTCTTTTGTTTGCTATCTGTTGTAAGTTTTTCAGAATTTAAGCCCGAAGTCCAAAATGCGATCGCTTGCCCCGAATGACTATATGTACATAAGAATACATTGAGATAATAAAGGACCACTTGGTGCCATCAATAGAAACTCTGATTCCGGTTATTACTGACCCCATCTTTTATGATGACTCTGCTCCGAATCATCAGGTGAGAAATGAAAGTAATACTATTTTTTAAGTCTCTTGAGTCGTATAACTAAATAAAATAATACCTACGATGTAAGCCAAAATTTGGAATCCTGTGTTTGTTAGGTTCCTCGCAAGTATTGACTAAAAACACTGCATTGGTCTGAATTGCTTGGGCTCTTTTAAAGGCTAGAATAGTAAGAATTGAGAAACCCAATAGGCAAAGATAAATTTAAAACAGCGATTAACGAAGCTTGAAAAAATTACATGACAAGAGAATACCGTTGAAAACTAATAACTTTTATGCCATACAGATTTCAACTGTAATACATACATCTCATACATTTTTGTATGTAGGGGCTAAAAAATAAAGGGTTCCTCTGAAAATTAAAAGTCCCGTGAATGAGAAAAATAGCTTATAGAATAGAAAGCTAACGACGTGTCTACTTCCGTTTTGAATTGATCGTCAGTGGAAAAGTTGTGGGTGGGGTCCACGAAATTGAGAGATTTGTAACTTTTTTTTTTTTTTTTGTATTTTTGGCATCTCTATTCACACGCAAGAGATATAGTGCCAGTGGTTTTTTGTAGACATGCATTTATGTTTTTGCTAAGTTTGTGTATATATGTGAGCTTTGTGCAGATTCTGGTTATTTTTTTATACTGATCTTGCTAGTTGTAACATTTTTGCGGGGCAAGTTCTAACATGTTAAAATGCACCATATAATAAAGACTGGTTGATCAATGCCAAGTAAAACTCAATCGCTTATGCAAACAGGCTAGAGTCACTCTTCTCTTAGTTCCACGACAAAGAGAGTCGACGAACTAGCCAGGCGACGGTCAGGGCTCAACAGCTCACTAGAGGAAAATTTTCATATTCCTATAGGTACCTTTAAGGGCAATATATTCCCACACTTCTTAAAACCAGCTGTTCTCAGCTGAACCAGTCTTACAAACTGTGTTAAATCCAGAAAGATATGACCAAATTACAATAGGTCAAAAACAAATGAACGAGAGTTAGATAGCGCATACCGGGCAAACCATTCTTCGATGACCTTAAAGAGATATCCGAGGAGAGGTTTGGAGAACTGATCCTCTTCTTAAACTCCACAGTGTGGATATAAATTAAATATCTTAAACTACATCCAAATAAACATATTTGGACGTTTATTTGGATGTAGTTGGTCACCTGAGGTTGTGGTATTCAAACTGCACCCCACCCTCTTTGCGCGATTTTTTTCTTTCCACCAAAACTACCACCTTTACCTTATCTTATTTATTTTTTAGTTTTTTATCAAGTGTATTGTGATTTAATACAACAACTTTTGTAGTTTTTCAATAAGTTTTTTAAATAAATTAATATTTTTTATTAAAAAAAACTCATGATACAAGTTTTCATTATTTTTGTTACAACTTACCCCGGTCTGTGTTAACACTTACCCCGTAGGTGTAACAACCCCTCTTTTTTTTTATAAATGCGATATTTTGATATCTTCTGAGCAGACTTTGTTGGATTTTGTAGGTGAAATATTGCTCCTCGATTTGAAATAGGTTTGGCAAAATAATTTGCAAAATCTTAGGAGCACCGTCAACTTTAGTAAAAAGTGTTAGAAGTAACCCCACTCTCCCCTACACGGGCGTCGGAAGGAGTTGGTTGTGTTTCTGCCAATTATGTCTTAGAATTGTTTGTGGTGTTTTCTCTTGATACAACATTTGTTACGACATTTGTATACACTGACTTTTTTATTTCTCACACAACGCATTTAAGAAACAAAATAATTCCAAAAAAAGTCCAAACAAAATAAAAAAATGAAATAAAAGTGCTTTTCTGCATTTCTAACTAACCACTTACATACCTACATTTTTCTATGCACACCCGGATGTGTTGGCTATAGATATGTTAGAAGAGGTAAATTACAAAAACTACTTGCTTGTAAATTTTGACACAAAAAGAAAAAAAATATTTTTTTTCCGAATATAATAAAAAACAATATTTTAGGAGGCTTTTCGCAATTTCAAATCGATACGGCACCTAGAACTCAAAGTTTATCAACCTGTAAATGCAAAATACACCCGGGTATGTGCGTATAGACAGGTTGAAATAATTTACCTAAAAAAAAATTTACAAGAAAATTACTAGATTTCCATTCGAATAAACTGGGGAGTCGGACAGAATCCCGAAAACCCAAAATCGCGAAAACCCCGAAAGAGAAAATGAAAATTTTATTGTAGGAAAAAAAAATCAAGAAGAAAATTTATTTAACATTTTAAACAAAATAACAAACTTCAAATAAGTAAAACAAAACAAAACATTTCAAGTCTTTGTTGACAAAAACATTTTAGAAACGATCTCCGAAAATGCAAAATAATACAAGTTCATATTGAACGCACGTACATAAACTACGCCACTTGTGTGTGTGTGTTTTTCTTTTGCAGATCGGCGTAGTGATAGGAAACTCAGGTGTATTTTTTTTTAGGTTTCAACTAACTCTATGGTTGTGTCCAGACTGGAGAGTTGCGTATTATTGAAAGTTTTTTACTTGCTTATGATTCACAGAAGTTTTTCCAGATGTTTCTTATTATAGTTTGTGCGATCAATTTCTTCAGTCATACCACCATCCTACTGCCAGTGTTATGCCTTCGCAGTAGGTTTTTGACATCCTTCTGAAACTGATCAAATTATTTTTATTTCGCGAGAAATAAATGCTATGGAGACAACTGGATTCGAACCTTGAATCTTCAACGTGACAAGCGACGACTACCACTACGCCATGGCCACCTACATTGCTTGTCAGACATTCTAAAGAGGTGGCAACTGTGAAAAACTTTTTTTTTAGGTGAATTGAACCCGAGCTGCATGCGTAGTAGTCCAACCGTCCAACGTACCAACCACCACGGCCACGAAGACCACCAAGGATATTATCATATTTCAACGTGATGACTTCAAAACGCGATTATCGTATTCAAAACTACAATTTTCAATATGATAATTACAAAGATCCGATAATCATATTGAAAATCTAAATTATCAATGTGATGACTGCAAAAGTAAGATAATCATATTGAAAACCACAATTGTCAATATGATAACCGCAATTGACAACTTGATGACTTCAAAACGCGATTATCGTATTGACAACCATAATATTCACATTGACAACTGGAGTTGTTATGTTGACAACTTCTTTCAACATATTGAATATCGAAAATTGCAAATCGAAAATTTTCATATTGACTACATATCTGGTTTTCAAATACGAAGCTAGTCGGGGATAATTTTCATCATATTGACAACTTTTTTCATCACATTGACAATTTTCAGTTAACAATCGGCAACTGACAGTATGACAACCGATCTTTTTTTTCAGTATATGGAGTTATTAACCCATTAGAAGTCACTGTACTCAAGTGAGTACACCCATACTCTTAAGCGTTAAATAAAGATCCCGTAAAGTTCACTTCGGTTTTTTTCTTATTTACGTCATCATAGCACTGTTCAAGTTTATCAATAAGTATTACGCGCGCAGTGTGCCGTTCTTTGAAAAAAAGTGACAGTTGAAGTTGTGTCACCGAAACGCTGTGAAAGTATGAGAGTGATTTTATATTTGTTATAATAATTACTACTTATAAGTTGTTTTTTTCATTTAATTGGTATAAAATACAAGTCAGAGTAAGTAATAAGAAACAATATATTTAATTATTTATAACTCAAATAAAACTAGGGTCATAGAAATATGACTGTACTCGGTTGAGTACAATGACAACATACGTAAAAAAAACACCGTTTTTTTAAAAAAAAAAAAAAACTGTTTTTTTTTCAGGACCTTGCAATGGAGAAACATCATTTTTGAGCTCAAAATAGCTACAGGGGGCTTGAAGAAGCTATTGAAGCCATTTTACAAGAAAGCGATGATGAAGAATGTGACTTGGTTATCATACCACCTGATCCATGTGCGTTGACTGATGAAGAGGAAGGTGCCGATGAGGATATGGCGACGCGTTTCAGACCGCAGGACGTACCTGGTTCTATTGACGTTTTTATAAACCGATAGTGGTAGCGAAGACATTCAGTTTGACGACAGTGATGATGAACCGCTGGAGTCAAAAAGAAGAAGACAAGATGCTACGCGCCAAGCCAATCCGAACCCAACCTGGCGCAAATGTACCCCTTCATACTCTTCAACTGCTGGAAGTACTAACGAAGTCTGTGACAGAAGGAATGTTATTTATGAAGAGCTGAATGGTCTCAAACCCGTACAAATTTTTGAAAAATTTATTGACAGTGATGTTATTGATATGATCGTATCCAATAGCAAACTATACGCTAATCAAAACAATAGACATGAGTTCCAACTGGATTCCACTGATTTAAAAAAGTACTTAGGGGTTTTGATACTTTCTGGGTACCATAAGCTACCCCGAGAACCAATGTACTGGTCTCTAGATGAAGATATAGGAGTCGAATTGGTGGGCGAAGCCATGCCGAGACATAGGTTTAGAGATATAAAAAGAAACCTTCATCTTGTAGACAACGACTTAGCAGCAACGTCGACTGACAAAATGTTCAAAATAAGACCACTTGCAGACAAACTTATGCAGAAGTTTTTACAGTGGGGAATTTTTCATGATAGTATCTCTATCGACGAATCAATGGTGAAATACTTTGGTCACCATCCCGCCAAACAATTCATTCGTGGAAAACCCGTCCGTTTTGGATATAAGAATTGGGTAGCGGCCAGTTCAACAGGGTACTGTTACTCATTCGATTTTTACTGTGGAAAATCGCAAACACAGACTTCTGATCCTTTGGGTTCCCGCGTAGTCAAAAATTTATTGGAGAAACTGAATTTATCCCAGCAAATCATGAAATTTTTTTTGACAACTTTTTCACAAGCTACAATCTTTTACTGGAATTGAAAAGCCTAGGCTACCGTGCTACGGGAACAGTGCGAGAAAATAGGACTAAAAAATGTCCACTGACTAGTATAAAGGAAATGAAAAAGAAAAAACGTGCAACTTATGACCATAGGTTTGACAAGAAAGGCGAACTTTTGTTGGTAAGGTGGAAAGATAACAGTGTGTGTACCATGGCAACCAACTACGACACCCTTGAACCGCTGGGGACAGTCAAACGATGGTGTCCAATAAAAAAGGAGAAGACGGACGTACCGATTCCTCGTTTATTCCAAACGTATAATAAAAATATGGGAGGTGTGGATGAACTCGACCAGTCTGTTTCATTATATAGGATTGCTGTGCATGGTAAAAAGTGGTGGTGGGTGTTATTTACTTACTTGTTAGACGTGACAATTGCAAATGCCTGGCGTTTACTAATGATAATCCTATGGATCAACTCATGTTCCGCCGCCATATCGCACGATATTATTTGCGTCAAACTGAACAAAGAAAATCGCGCCAGGCTGCATCAACAGTCGATGGCCTTCCTCAAGATGGAGTTGGACATTACCCTGCCAAAATGAGAAAACAACTGCGGTGTGTCCTTTGTCACTCAAGGGTGCGCTGGCTGTGCAAAAAGTGCCTAAAAACACTTTGCATCGAAAAGGCGTGTTTTGAAAATGTTCATACCTAGGCGGTCGGTGTACTCAATTGAGTACACCCCTATAACTTCATAAAAACAACAATTTTTCATTGTTTTTTTATATTTTTTGGTTTTTTGTTCTCATTTCAATATAAAAATAAAGATAATTTAAAAAAAATATTATTACTTTGACTTTGACCTCTAATGGGTTAATAAAGGTGGTGGTGTAAGGTGGTAAAAATTATTAAGAGAAGAATAAAACAACATTGGCTTACTATTTCTTCATTTTTCTTTACAGGAATGGAAAAATGCATAAAATACCAATCTAACATGACTTTTTGCATTATTCTATGTATGCACTGTTTTTCGGTATAGATTCCTCTTTTAAAAAATAAAACAATATAGCTGGTTTTAAAACTTCCCAAAGCGCTAAATGGTTTAATCTTAAGAAAAATTGGTGTTTCTATTCAAGCGGCGCGTAGTGTATAGTGGCGACAAAATAAATAGCACATGTAGGTTTATCTTTTGCATGTGTAAAATTTGCGTATTTAACTATTAAATATGTTGATAAAATTTATGTAATAAGATACTCTGTTGCAATATTAGCTAGTACAAAACAAATAACACACATTTCCATAAGTAAAAAATAAAAAATAAAAATACAATACTCTTAGCATACATTTTTAAGAAACAAAATAAATAGTTCGAGCCGAAAGCCCTCGCAGCTAGAGCTCTCTCGATTTTAGATGTATTTATTTTGTAATTTACTTACACATAAATAAAGTTATAATAATAATAATAATAAAATAAATAGTATACCCTTTGGTTCAGTCATTAAATTCATTACAAAATCGGATTAAGCCTTACAATATTTTAGAATAGTTTAGTTAACAATACTTGTACATAGTATATGGTAACCCTTATTTTAAGTTGGCACAAATTTTTAGCCGTAGATCTGACAATTTTGTTGTCAACGCCATTCTACAAGTTCTCAATGGAATTGAGATCTGAGGGACTGTGCTGATCAACTTAAAACATTAATTTTTGGGGCTAGTAACCATTGTCTCACAGATTTAGCAGTTTGCTTCGGGTCGACGGAAACAGAGGTCCAGTATTTTTTGAATTTCTATGCTCTACCGGTAGGACGTGGGATCCCAACCCCAGGAGGAACTAAGGTTTTGTTGAGACGTATGTATTGTATATGTATGTCTGACAGCAGTCACGAAAAGGTTATTTCCAATTAATTTTCCAATTAACATTACAAAGAAAATCAACACGGGAAAAAAAGCCGGATTTTGTTAAAAAAAAGTTAATTTTTAAAAGTGTGTCAGGAAAGCGCGGCAACTCGATACCCCATAAGTAGTATGTAGGCATTAACAGTGTTTATGCGTGTTTGATTTAGGATAAAATTTTAGTGAACAATATTATTGGTTCTTAGGTTTTCAATACAATGAAAAAAAAAGAAAGTAACGTCTAGGGAATGAATGCGCAGTCGTTCTGTGGGTAGGTGGTATCTCGTAGCTGAACTATTTTTCTGTTTTTGTTTTTCCAGAAAAATGCCTCGTATCTACCAAACATGAACGGAAAGGAAATTGGTGACCTAAAAGAAAATCTGCGAGGCTAGGGAGCTGATTTATAATGGAAGCAGCCCATGAAACGCTGTCGAAGAACTTTGTTCAATAAAACTAGCATAATATGGAATATTTAAGTGAATGCATTTATGTACTTAATGAATTATTTGAAATTATTGTTAAATTGAAATATTAATTTTGAATAAGCTTAAACGTGTAAACACGATGTAAGTCTAGTTTAATAATTTCTGAACGCATCAAGTTAACTTTCATACATTATACCAGTTGTCATTTTTGTAATAACTCATGTTTCCTTTAATTGAGGTTACCTTTTCCTTCTACTTTAAATTCTCTTTCTTCTTGTGTTAACTATCGAATAGTACGGAGCTAAAAAATCAATTTGCTACGTCACAGAATAAATTATAAAATTTGAATAAACCGAGTTTAATTTTATTTAATAAAGGGAAATTAAAAACTATTAATTTCACGATTAACAAACTTGGTTTGAGCGGAAGCACAGTTTCACTTTGGTTTTTTGATCATAACATATAAAACATTTAAAAAAATATAAAATATTTTTGTATAAACTTGTTCCTAAAATATAGAGCTACCAAAAAAATAAGCTCTTTTGTTTGTTATCTGTTGTAAGTTTTTCAGAATTTAAGCCCGAAGTCCAAAATGCACACTCTTGCCCCGAACGACTATATGGGTCTAGTCTAGCTGCTTAGTTGCTTAGTTTCGTATGGTGTGTGCGTTTGCGTAAGTTCGTGTGTGCGTCATTCCGTTCTTAGTATACGTTCATGCCTTTGCAGTTTACGTTTGAAGGTCCTGTTGTGAGACCGAAGGTAAAAGTTTTGTATTTAGGTATTAGCACTGGACCGCTACGCTAGTCCGTCTGCATACTAGAGATAATAACTCTATTGCTACTTTTTCACTAGGAAAATAAATAAACCCCTGGTTTCAATGTTGAAACTTAATACATATCTACATCTAAAGAAAATACGCAAGTGTCATCAGCGAAGTGTAGACATTGGTCCAGTACAGGGCCTTGAGGTACACCCGCCCCGCATTGATAGACGTATTACCTAAGGTCCGTAAGATATGATAAGTTGGATAATCTGAGCAAATAAGTTGCAATGTAGAAATTCTGATGCTATGCGGTACAGTACCATACATGTTCTTTTACCTTTTGATACAACATACAAAAAAATGCAGAAGTCCAGAGAAAACTAAATACATATCATTTCCCATATTTCAATCAAACTCAACGCTCTGAACATTAGTACAAAACGTCATGTCACCTCCTTTGGCCGGTTTGTCCAAGTGTCAAATCATTTGTGATAATTGCTTCAAGTACACTCTCCAGCACATACGTGTGGAGTGCCCAAACCACCTGCAAAGGCAAACACCACTCACAGGAGCAACGAGAAATAATTGCCACACTGCGCATATTACTGCTATCATTTCACATAAAGCCTGAACGTGCCTGCGCCTACGAACATCACGATTCGAAGGCAATCTGCATTCTAGACCCGAACCCCACAAACAAAGTATCTGCCTGTTCGTCGTTTATTAAGATATTCAAATCGCTCAATAAACAACGAAGACCGTCCCCCCAAATAGGCACTGCAGCCGAACGCACCGCCGCGCGTCCGATATCCTAGCAAACAATACAAAGAAAAAAAATGCAATTCACGCAGAATAGCAGGAGCAGATAAGAGTGGGACGGAGCCAAGATTACCGCAGAATAACGAGCATGTTGCAATTGCATGTTGTGTACACCATTTAGAGATTTTAAGGAGAGGTGTGATAAGTATTGAAACCCATGTTGAACCCTGGCCGGGGACAGATGCAATGCAACGTGCAGGTGAGTCCGGCCCCACATCGCAGTTATCGTACAGTTTGCAGTCACAACCCTCTTCGCAACGCAATCGTCCTGCTGGCACTCACTAAGTCAGTTGCACACGCGAACTTGGTACAGTGGTGTGCTCCAGCTCCCCTTCCCCACCAGAAATTCATGTCCACATCCCAATCTACCGGATCGCAGGTAGTAGGATCAGCCGCGCACACCGTACCCACGGAACACGTAGACGGTGGTCATAAGTTTGTTCGATATCGTGTAACATGAGTTTCTACTTAACCATTTCTTCGTCAGCTTGAGGCTGCTGCTGCTGCGGGCAGTGTATCGCTCGTATCTGGTGTATCTGCAGCAGCATGGGGATGGATGCCAAGGGGATACTTCTTCAGAGTCCAAGTCGTAGAGTGCGTAATTTTCTCATCCATTTTCCAGGTCGATAATTTTTCACTTATGTAAATGATTAAATATCGTGTTCGGTGCGGATTGTCTTGTGTATAGGTTAGGAGAGACAACGACGACGACAACAGCGTTCCGCCATCAGCACAAGAGGTGAGGAGGGTTAGGCATCGACTACAGGGTATGACATTGTTGTTGGATTTTTATTTGTAAGCTTTTTATTCATGATAAAATACAACTAACACCTCCCCACCGGAAGCGTGCGACCATCATCAATTGTCACACCTTGCCACCCTCGAAAATTGCAAATGCGCTATATGATTTATATCCGTTCGCACTTCACACAATGCCTGGGTAATTTATCAATGCAGTCGACTACAACACACATCCGAGGTGAGGACAAGGAACCAGAGGTAACGAAAGCAAAATTGATGAAAGTTACTGTTGAAGTCCATGTAACAAGTTATTCAAGTGAATAGATCATTTATCCTTGCGCCTCCCAGAGGACATGACGGAACGCATTACCGCATTTCAGACACCATACGACCATACGACCGAGGAATGAAACTCTAAGACGCAAAGTGCATTAGGCGGATGCTCCTCTGGTGGCCACAAGACAATCGTCGGTGGTCAGCCGAAAACAACCCTTAAGCTCGCTCGGTTGTGTTCGGTTTGTCTGCAAAGATACAGGGATGTGAGAAAGCCCCAAAGTGAAAGTCCATTATTTCCCATTAACTGGCCGCACCGGTGGCTGACAGCATATGGACAAGATTTTTGACAAATGAGCAGAAGGCCGGTCAAGTATTTAGGCCGACATTATTTTAACCCCAGCATTCGTTGTCGTCATCAACGGAGATGAGGTTTCCTTGTTTGCTTTTGTTTGCTTTTGTGAGCCTGAGCTGGATATGAATTCCTCAAGAGGTTTCCAATCATTCCCGATGAGTTATGGCCATATGCTGAATTCCTGGGGCGTTGCGCACCGAGGTGGACAGCAGTGGTTATGGGGCTCATTGATATAAATAACTTTGCCATGAAGTTAATCGGTGAGGTGGTGGTGGTGATGGTGATGCTGTTGGACGGGGGAGTTATTCCATTATGATTTGTGGCCGTATGTTGGGTGGTAGCCGTGATGGTGGTGGAATAGTGATATAATTGCGGGAATTACATCGCCTATGACATGTGACCTTAATTGATGACTGCATTGGGTTAGTGTTTCATAAAGGAGGTGTGCGGTGTAAAATTCCAATGAGACCTGTTGATTGTATACACGAAATAATGGACTGGACAATGTGTGTGCCGACCGTGGGTGGAATTCATTTTACGGTTTGGGTGAATGATGTGCTGACGGGCCTTATCCATGTAATTTATGGCTTCTAAATGAGTTAAGGAAATGTTAAGTCCAAGTCAATGAAGTCCCAAGATGAAGATAATGATGCGCTAGAATAATAACAACAACTAGAAACGTTACTTATACATATGTTTAAAGCGGAGACATACAAATAGGAGTGTCCAAGGAAACCCCTGTATTTAATCAGAACCACACTGCGAGCCTTGGGAGGATAATTCTTTCTGAGAAGTTAATCTTCTTCTGAATATAGAAATTGACTTAGATGCTTACTCATACATACATATATAGGTCAAAATGTGCCTATCCTGAATGCGAATCTACAAAAACCATATGGTGGTTGATGAAGACATACTCTTAATAAGTTTTGTCAGATGGTTGCTTCCAAAAACCCCGACTTCAGCACAAAAAAACCCAAATTTACCCCTGCTCTTTATCAAAAAAAAACCCACGAAAAAAACAATGTTACTTTAATTTTTATAGCAATGTTTTTTAAATTAATTAAATAACATAAACAAATTAAGTGTTGATATATGCATATATTTATGCATATTGGTATCTAATTATTACAAAACAAAAAACAAATAAATAAAGTTTCCTTATGTTAGGTAAGGTTATGTTTGCCTAGGTATAAACGTCAAGACCTAATAATCCTTAACAGTAAAAAAAAAGGTACATGAATTTCACAAAGATATGATAAAGTGTTTCAAAACACACTAAAATTATTACCATCGAAGTGAGTATAGGTTTAATTCTAAGTACATATCATGCACTATAATGATTACGTATATTGCCACTGAAATTATTAAATAAAAATGTTTTAGTACAGGTTTTAAGATCTACATAATTTGAAATGATTGTCAGTGCATTCAAATAACACCGAATCTATTTCTTTATTCTGAAAGACTGATTAAATTTGCTCCAAAATTAATTTGGAGAATTTCGGTCTTCAGACATTTCGATTTTTACTGAAAATGAATGATTATATGTGCAAATGTTTATATTATTCATATCTACATTGCATAAAAATATTGCTCACCGTTTATATATCGTCACCCCAACATTTTTGACGTGATATTCATACGGAAATCCTCTTTCAAAAAATGTAAGAAGTTATCCTAAATCACTTTTAGTTTTTAAAATATTTAAAATTTATTACAAAATGAGTTTGCCGTATACGCCACTAAAATCAATATTTTCTTTTACTCATACACGTACGTCAAAAATTCCAGATTTTCGCAAACGTATTCTAAGGTACTGTTTCCACATATTTCAGAATTATTTTGTATTTTTCGGGTAGAGCTTTTTGGAGTTATATCACTTCCTATTAAAAAAAACTTTAATGTAAGTATATGGAACTAGTTCCTATGTTTGTATAAGATCTTATTTACAAGAAAAATCACACCCTGATGGCACACTTCTTACACTCTCTGTTAAAGGTTGTGGCAAATTTGGTTCATAAACATATTTAGGGTCATTAACGCTTTCATCTGACCCTACGAACATGAAGCAACGACATTTAAGAAAAAGAAACTCAGGGTGATTTGAAATTTCTTACCAAAGTCTTGTTCCGATGAACTCGATGAAGCACTATTTGTTTCTTCTCTGAAATCTGCTTTATTTGGGACTAGCTCGTCTAATAAACCTAAAAGATTAGAAACATTGAATCAAAACTTATACTTATATACTTACTTATACTTATCTTACGAAAGAAGGGATTCATCCATAATGGTTACTGGAGAATTAATTTTTATGATCTTCAATCACGTCCTCTTACGACAAAAGATGGATATTTTTGGATGCCAATTTTGATTTTCTTCGTACAAACTCACTCTTATAATAGTGGAAGCCTGTGAAATCTGAATAATGGAACATTTTTTACTGAATTTTGTTTTATTCCCATGCAAATTCACTCTTCAATCGCATAATCGAGAAATGAATGAGCCAAAATTCATTAATATTTTGTCGGCTTCGTTTCTTTTTTCGAGAATTTCGACATTTCAATTGTTTCTTTTCGTGTGTGTCTCATTATGCTAGCGGCTACATTCAACAACTACACATTCTGAACTCCGATATCGAAACTGATCGAAAAATATTAAAAGAAATTAGGTTGGCGGTAGTGGAAAAAATTGCGAATAGTAGAAATGTTGCGAATAGTAGAAAAAAAATGTGCACCGAAGTATTGTACTGTACTTTTTTACGGTCACAGTAAAATCGTATGAACGTACGGCAAAAACAAAAAAAAAATATTTTTCTTTCTAATGACGTACGTGTATACGGTTAAATAGTTTTACCTGGCATTTTGTAGGCACATAAGTCAAAACAATACTGAACAAGAATTTGAAGTTTGATGGCGTTTGAAGTTGATGGCATACGTTGTAGGACAATAGGACGTACGTCAACAGGACGTACGTCAAAACAATTCTTAAACAAAAATTTGCTTAAATTGTATGGAAAATTTGACGTAAATGCCAAATTTTGGCGTTTACGTCAAAACAATACGTGAACTTGATGAATTTGATGGATATATGTACGTCAAAACCATTCTGTATATCTTTGCAATGGAAAGAGATAGAGCAAAAAGGATAAAAGATTTGGGAAGAGCTACCTCGAAAACATAAGACTGCATACCAAACTCAAAAAGTGAATTTTGGCGTTTACGGTAACCTAATATTAGGGCGACGATTTAGTGTTTTCCGAGTGTTGGGTGTAGTAAACGAAAACAATGGGACGTAAAAAAAGTGAAACCAGTGTTGAAGAGAGGAAAATAATATTAAACCTTCGCAAAAGTGGAAGGACCCTTGAAGATATCTCCAATACTGTTCATAGAAGTATTTCAACTGTACAATCTATAATAAAGAGGTGTACTGATAGAGGTGGTATTGAAAATAATCCAAGAAACGGTAGACCAGAAAAACTTTCAACTGTCGAAAAGTGGCAAATAATTCGCAAAGTGAAACAAAATCCACAAATAAGTGCGTCAACTATTGTTGCAGACTTAGATGAAGCTAGTGGATCCAATGTTAGTGCCGAAACTGTACGTCGAATTCTGCACAAGACTGGATACTACAAAAACAGAGTCGCTAGGCAGAAACCATTTATCTCCAGTATAAATCGAAAAAAACCTCAAGAATTTTCCAAAATCGTCCTGAAAGTTTTTGGAATACCGTGTTGTTTTCAGATGAAACTAAATTTAATGTAATGAATTCCGGCAGTAAAGTTCGAGTGTGGAGGAAAAGAAATAAAGAGCTGGATCCTAAGAACCTATCTGGTACATTCAAACATGGTGGTGGTTCGGTGACCCTGTGGGAGTGCATGGCTGCATCCGGAGTTGGTTATATACATTTTATAGATTCTATAATAGATCAATACCTATACATAGACATTCTGAAAGAGAATTTAAGAAAAAGTGTTGAAAAGTTGCAGCTTCCTGATCGTTATGTGTTTCAGCAAGACAACGATCCGAAGCACACTATGCTGAATACTCGATTGTGGCTTTTATATAATGTGCCAAACCAGCTCAAAACTCCTCCGCAGTCACCGGGTCTTAATCCCATAGAACATCTTTGGGCAGATTTGGAGAGGCAAATTAAAAAAAAAAATCTTAGAACCAAAAATGACTTAAAAATGCACTTCAAGAAGAATGGGATCGTGTTTCACCGAACAGAACAAAAAAAATTAATAATAAATAACTAATAAGGAAAATTGAAATATGTTGTCGATATTTTGCTTTATGTGGATTAGATGGAGAGTATAGGTAAATTACGAATACTTTTGTGGAGCACTATATGTATATGCAATTCCGAATAAAAACGAGCGACCTCCTAGTTTGAGTTCACGAATGCACGTAGAAAGTCTATTTCTACCACAAATTGTA
This sequence comes from Brachyopa scutellaris, assembly GCA_949775065.1. Taxonomy (NCBI): domain Eukaryota; kingdom Metazoa; phylum Arthropoda; class Insecta; order Diptera; family Syrphidae; genus Brachyopa; species Brachyopa scutellaris. The sequence continues at coordinate 78,418,207 of OX459113.1, forward strand.
CAGGAAATAAACTATAAACATCATGTAGTATTGATGTCCATCCAGCTATTCATTAATCAGCTAACCTATCTATGTTCCAAATATCGGTATACTATTAAGATTACCCCGAGTCAGCTAAATTAATCGTAATTTTCAAAATGATGACGCACTCAATTAACAACATTAAGTATCAAAATTTAAGTTTTGTTTACATGGCACTAAAAATTATTATTTTTGAAAGAAATGGTTAACTGGAAATATGTATGTTCACTTAATTTTTACATTTATTCAGCAATTCGTCAACGCCACAATCTTTGAATATACATATGCCTACTTAAACATACATTTGTATGCAATATATGGACCAGCCATCGAAGGGAAATTACAGCAAACCGATCAATGCAAGTTAAACAAAAGTTCGACGCAACGAAGAAGTATAAAAAAGTGAGGATGTTTAATAGCCAACAACGAAAAATAAGCCACAAATGGATTCTAAGAAACCGTTGTGTTCGTAGCTGTCAAAAACAACAACATATGAAAAGATCTGTTCGATGTGACATGAAAGAGATGAACAGATAAGGTGGAAATGCAATGCAATTAATATAATTTAAGCATTATAATGTCTATATATTTTTTTAAATTGAAATTTTTCGATTTTTATTATTAGGTTTAAAAAACCCACGATTTTATTCAAAAGCCCACGCGCCCATTCAGGGGTCGAACAACCCATAAAATGGGCGAAATCCCACGATCTGACAACACTGTCTTAATTTCAGCAGAGTTGGTACAAATGAAAGTAAATTTTTGTTCTATAATATGCCTATTGGAGCACTCCGACTGAACAGTGGACCATTATACTTTCGAACAGGATTTCCTAAGTAGCCAAGCCGAGTCGAATCAACCATCTTTGCATAGTGAGCTAGTGATATATATAATACATGAAGGCGGCTAAAAATACGAGTCAACAACCCAATTCCATTTAAACATATGTTCCATATGTTGTATTTTTAGCCGCCTTCATGTACTCAACTATGAAGTTGAGGATCTCACTTGTGGAGACTTTACGAAGTTCCATGGGAGTTAGACAAAGTGCCATAAAGTCACAAAGAATATGTTCTGCAGTTTCGTCGTCTTCCATGCAAAGAAGATATACAGTTTCGTGAAAGAGACCTATTTTGTTTCGGTGATATCGAAGATGGCAATGCCCTGAGAGAAATCTCACTAATATCTTGATATCAGTTCTACTGAGGAGTATGTTTTTTATGGATCTATTTTGAAAGGGTTTAATGGCTCTTTTAGCCTGACGAAGACCCTGCGTATTTTCCCAATAGGAGATACACATGTTGTTATCCCAACTTTTGATGTTTAAGTTAGTAGCTGAATTTGGAATGTTAGAAAACGGCTCAGGGTCGATAAAGGATTCTGCCGAACCTTTCCTAGCCAGTTGGTCAGCTTTTTCGTTTTCATCAATACCCTCATGTTCGGGCAGCTACCAAAGTTTCTATGGGAGAGTTTATGATTGAATTGGAGTCAATCAGGTTTGAGTCTAGTGCTTTTATAGCTGCTTGACTGTCCGTGAGTATTTGTATGAGGACACCTTTTATTCCCGATTCGAGGATGTCGTTGACGTACACTTGAATGGTATGAATTTCACCTTAGAGTACAGTGGGATTTTGTCCCATTGGTATTGATATTCTAATTCTAGTGTTTGATCCAAATATACCAGCACCCACTCCGGCGTCCATCTTTGATCCATCCGTATATCACTTATTACCTTTTAAGTCTGAGGTAGGATTTTTAAAGTTCAATTCTTCGCGGCTTGGGATCACTCTATCGAACCTCCTGCCGAAGCATAAAGTTTTAGGTAAGTGGTCATTTACCGCTCAAATCATGTCAAGCTCTGGGATTTCGGAGAGAAGATCCATTTGATCAGTGTGATCTGTGTAGTTAATCTCCCCTGTTTACAGCAGTCTGACAGTGCTTCTAAGTGCCATCCTTTTTATGAAAAGTTGGAGTGGATTTAAGTTTTTAACTAAAGAAATAGTCACATAGAAAGTTTTTTATTTGTGGCGCGTAGATGTGATCTTGTGCGACGACGACACATAGAGTGCACTGAACTCATTTTTAAAACATAAACGCTTTACACTAAATAAAGTCCTTAAAAGCCTTTATGTCATCATTATATTCAATTTGAACACTAAAAAATCAAGTCAAATAAATTCCATATGAATCTCTATATCTGAAACCAGCATTCTGTAAATTTGAAAAGGCACGGCCGCCAAACGGTATTCAAATTCTTAACACTACTAATCCAATTATTTTACACTTCCCTTGGACCTGCATAATCCGCGTGGGGTTAGTTTTTTTTTTCAATTCATCCCAGCATTTCTTCAACCCTTAGTCCAGTTACCGTTCCGCAGAAAAAAAGGGTGAATAAATTTATATTGTCTTAAATTTATCTGAATGTTTACACTCACACCCCCCAGCCCCGGTCCACCACGAACGATGCTTATTAAGTTCTCTACATGTGTGTGCGGATACAATTTAATAATCCTCAAGACAAAAATAAATCGTAAAACTTTGCCGGACTTAATCAAAGTAATAAAAATATGCCCACTTCATTTTCCCATCGTAAATTGTTTCAACCCCCCAGTTCTCTCCCGCCAACTGGGCGGTTGGTGGTGGCTTCGATTGACCACATACGCGTCGAACACGAGGCGAATACTAATGCCTTGGCAAGGATGCAGAGGCATCGCACTCGCAGAGGCAAAAGGGAGAAATAGAAAGTGAAAATGTGTGTATCCACAGAATTAATATTTTGTATCCGACTGTAAGAGCATAAAAAATTCATGTCAGCTATAACAATAACATTTGCCTGGACCACAGGAGGCTTTGCGCCTTTGAAGCCGCTAGGACTGGTGCCGGTCCGGAAGAGTTCCGACACTTGCGGAAGTGTACCCGGACGCAGGAGTGAAAATAGAAAATATTTTCTAAGTTATTGCAGGACTCGCATTTGCCAAGAATATTAAGCCGGGACATGGGCATCGGCAGTGAGTGTGTAGAAAATTACTGCACTAATAAGTAATCGTTGAACACGTGAACAGAATGGGCACCAGAGCAGCGATGCTTCGTTCAGAGGAAGATAATTTAAATGCCAGCAGAGCCATGAACGGTGACTATTGCAGGCGAGTGCAACCGGTGCGCGGTAACCCAATCCTGCACGACGACATTAATGGAGACATGGGCTTCAAGTGCTGCAAACACGAGTTGCATAATAAGTGGAGTGGCACCGGTGTACACTCTAACACATTAATTCGCGACGAACAACATCACATTTTGCCATCATGTACCAAGTAACACTCTGCTCATTGAACTGCAATTCGATCGGAGTTGCCAGTTGCCAACAACGTTCTCATTTTCGCACAGATACAAATGTTTGACGTGCACTGGGGTAGTGAAATGTTCACTCTTCACTCTTTGTATTGCATTTCAGAGTAACACTTTTATTTCAATTTCTTTAGTTTTGTTTGTGGGTAAGCTAGGTTTTCAAAAGCAAAAGCCTGATTATAAAAAAATTAAAAAATCCAAACATTTGAGCTACCTGCAGATACACATTATTTGACAACACCTATTCTTATCTTCATTTCTAAATGTTGACTTTATAATTTTTGGATTCTAATTTTAACCAAATTATTGAATAGTAAGCGTTGATCAAAAAGAAATAAACACAGCTGAAAAATAATTGTGCGGCACTGCTACTCTGCCAGTAATATAAAAGCTTTTCGAAAATGTTAAACGTCTAAACATGTTATATTGTAGTACAAAAAAATATAAAGATAAAAAATAGTTTTTAAGAACAAGCTAATGAACTAAAAAGTAAAAAAATTATTTTTTTCTGAGTCATCAATATGTGAGTATTAAAGCTTAGGGCGCCCAAGTTTTTTTTTTAAACAGTGACACAAAATGTGTTCTGTTGATTATTCGTCGTCATTGCACATCGTGCATGTGTTGTCTTGTGCCTGAGCGCCCCAAGCTTTAATTAATAGTCACGTCATATTGGTGACTCGGAAAAAAAATATTTTTTTTGATATTAATATGTCTAACCGCTTGATGTTTGTACTGAAAAATGTGCACTATAAAAGTGTTACCAGAGATATATATACCAAACTAGCGGACCCGGCGAACTTCGTCTCGCCCCAATTTAACGCTTTCAGATAAACTCCAGAGTGATAGTAAAACACAGATTGTTCAAATTTCAATGTGATTTATTTGAATGGAATCGAAATCAATACAAAGCCATATGATAAACAATGTCTTTCATTTGTTTTCCGGCGCAAGAACAAACAACGAAGACGGTTTGCCAACACGCGAACAGACAACGTACAGCTGACCGTGCGAAAAAGAGGGAAATTCGAGATTAATCCCAAAGACTTCCAACGATTGAACTTGCGATTTATTGATTGTCATCGCAAAAGCCAATCCGCTTGAATTGGAAAGGAAGATCAGTTTGAATAATCGGAATTCGTGGGATTAGGACATCCTCTCCTTTGAATTTGCCCTTGATGATCGTCGCTTGAATCACATTGTTCATCAGTTTCTTGACGGACAACAACGTACCGTTGCACAATTTCGGATGCTTCAGATTCCGCGACATGATTATGATCTATCCCAGCTTCAGCTGTAAATTATGCAGCGGAGTTCCTGGCACATCAATCGAGTTCAAAAATTCCATCGGATAGTTGGTCGCTTCATCCTCGTCAGTCACGCTGTCAACGGATTTGTACGAATGCAGTTCTCCAGCGATTTGACTTTGAATAATGAATCTCAAGCTATCGAGGTCCTTATTCTTCGCTGCTAGTATTGCTCGTTCACTAATCCAATGCCGGGGAACAGTTTGCAAAAGTTTGCCGGGAACGATATCAATCCAGTCGAAACGTCAACAGGAATTTGGCTATTGCTAAGCGCCAGCAGTTGTCTGGAGAACTGCCGATGGGTCGTTCTGAAATGCGACTGGGCATGTTCGTGGTCAATTTCAACTTCTTGACATGCCGCCACAAAGACGACGATTTCAGGCATGCATTAAGTTCATCATTAAGTTCGGGATGACGGGAAGCGTTTGACGATATACGACTATCCGGAATCAGTCGCAGTAAAAAAATCGCACATTTGCTCAATAGAAAATGACAATGCGAAAAGGATAAGTACCTGTCAAATTGCGCACAGTCAAGTCAACGTATAACGCCATCTATCGGGTTGTGGTATTGATCGCAGCACAGCGCCATCTATTATTTATCTCGTTAACTTCTCCACCCAAAATGCACGCGAAACGTCTTTTATCACAATGAGTTTTACAATTATCCGAAATTTCCCAAGCTTCACAATGAATTTTCCACCTTTACATCAAATAATGCGATAAAATGCAAAATTTCGTCGAAAAAAAAAATTCAAATTTTTCGCGTTTTTCCGGGATTTTCCGAGTTTTCCACAAAGAATTTTATATTTTTCCCTTCGAAAAGCCATACCGGAATAATTGCACACAAAATTCCATACATTTCGATTTTTCCAATTTTCCGACTTTTCCGGAGGGTTTTCCCAAAATTTTCTTTCGTAAAAACCTTTGAGCCAAATCGGCCCAGCCGTTCTCAATTAATAAATTACTTACTTACTTGCTTAGGTGGCGCTACAGTCCGGGGTGGACCAAGGCCTCAACCAACAACCTCTTCCAGTTAGTCCGGTCCTTAGCTAACCGCTTCCAGTTGCGCACTCCAAGTTGGTTGAGGTCTTGTTCTACTTGGTCGCGCCACCTTAGGCGAGGTCGTCCTCTGCTGCGCTGACTCTCCGGGTTAGAGTTGAATATTCTCCGAGCAGGAGCGCTGATGTCCATGCGCTCTACATGTCCTAGCCATCTTAAACGCCCAATGTGCAGTTTTTTGACCAGGCTGATGTCGCTGTATAGCTCGTACAGTTCGTCGTTGAATCTTCTCCTCCAAAACCCGTCAACGCAAACGGGACCGAATATCATACGAAAGATTTTTCTCTCAAACCGACCAAGGAGATCTTCATCCGCTATCGATAAAGTCCATGTTTCAGCTCCATATAGCAAGACTGGGATGATAAGGGTCTTATATAGAGTCTCCTTAGTCGATCGGGAAAGGACTTTACTGCTCAATTGCCTTCTTAGCCCAAAGAAACAGCGGTTGGCAAGAGTAATCCTTCGTTTGATTTCCGACGAGATGTAATTTTTTGATGTTATAGCAGAGCCGAGGTAGACAGAGTCCTTTACTACCTCAAAGTTGTAGCTGTCTATTGTGACGTTCTGTCCAATTGGTCGATGTTGGGTGTCCCTTTTTGTTGGCAGCATATACTTAGTTTTGCCCTCGTTTACCGCTAAGCCCATTTTGGCCGCTTCCATTTCTATACTCGCGAACGCACCGGTGACAGCTCGCTGTGTTCTACCAATGATGTCAATATCGTCGGCGTATGCAAGTAGTTGAACGGACTTTTGAAAGATCGTTCCTTGTATGTTGGCTTGTGAGTTTCGAACAATTCTTTCAAGTATGATGTTGAAGAAGTCGCATGACAGCGCATCACCTTGTCTGAATCCTTTTTTGAAATCGAAGGTCTCGGTGAGGTCATTACCGACCTTGATGGAGCAGCGAGCTTTCTCCATCGTCATCCTGCACAGACGGATGAGTTTGGCAGGGATGTCAAAACTAGACATGGCTTTATACAGTTCATCCCTACAGATGCTGTCATAGGCGGCCTTGAAATCGATGAACAGGTGGTGGGTATCGATTTGGACTTCTTGGGTTTTTTCCAGGATCTGCCCGAGTGTGAAAATTTGGTCTATGGTGGACTTTCCCGGCCTGAAACCGCACTGATAGGGGCCAATCAGGTTGTTTACGAAAGGCTTCAAGCGTTCACACAATATGGCAGATAGGATCTTTCAGGCGATGTTCAGGAGACTGATGCCTCTGTAATTGGAGCAGTTGAGAGGGTCTCCTTTCTTATGAACCGGGCAAACGATGCTGAGATTCCATTCATCTGGCATACTTTCATCTGACCAAATCTTAGAGATGAGTTGGTGTATGCTCACAACCAAGTCATCTCCAGCTGCTTTAAATAGCTCTGCAGGTAAACCGTCAGGTCCAGCTGCCTTGTTGGACTTAAGCTTGGATATTGCTATCTGCACTTCGTTTTGATCAGGTGGATGGGAGTTTTGGCTATCATCATCTAAGTTGAATGGTGCATTCTGCCTGACAGCGGAATTTCGGTCGTCATCGCCATTGTACAGTCTGCAGAAGTGGTCTTTCCAAATTCTCAGCACCGACTGTGTTTCTACTACGATGTTTCCATCCGCGTCTCTACAGGTTTCTGTACGGGATTTGTTTTGCTGGCACATTCTTTTTACCCTCTGGTAAAACTTCCGTACATTGTTCCTGGAGTAGCATCTCTCAATATCCTCGAATGCACGCTTCTCGTGCTCTTTCTTTTTCCTTCTAAGAAGCCGATGTTCTTCCCGTCTCTTTTGCTCGTAGAGCATGCGAGCAGATCTAGTCCTTCTTTGCAGCGCCGCTTTATACGCTTGTTGTTTTTCCGCGTTAGCTAGTCTGCACTCTTCATCAAACCAGGGGTTTCGTGGTGGTGGTCTTGTGAAACCCAGCACATCATTCGCGGCACTTATGATGGCTTGCTGGCAGTGTTGCCACTGGTCTTCTGTACTAGCTGTTGCTGCGATAGGACTCGTAGCAAGAGATCGGGATATGCGTTCTCTGTAGGCTCTAAATTACTATACATTTTTTTACACCATTTTTATATACATATATAGAATTGGATACTAATTTTTTAAGATGGGCAGTAGCTCAGTGTATGGTATGTCGGCTTCTCATCTCATAGGTTCCCGGTTCGTTTCCTGGCGGGGCACTTCTTTTTTTTTTTGTTTCTTTTTGTTCTATTTTCAATCGTGATGGTAGAAAAGAAAGGTGTTTCCTTTGGTTTTTTTTGTGTCTTTTCTATTTACGCCTTTAGTTTAGTTGTTGTTTATGGTTACTTATTATTTTTCAATCGTGAGGATAGGACTTACTGTTCTGATAACAAATATAAAAAAGTGCGTTTGCAACGGTTCTAATTTTTGTGACTTTTCTATTTATTCCTTTGGTTTAGTTGTTGTTGTTTGCTTATTTACTATTTTTGAATCGTGACGACAGAACCTACTATTCTGGTAACAAATAAATAAATAATACCGTTTGTCAAATAAATAGGTACATACATTTAAAACTGATTGATAAATGATTTTAAAAAAAATTACTTACAAAGACATTTTAATGTTCCTTAAGTACTTCCGTGCATCGGAGGTCTTTGTCTTTTTTTACTTTTTAGTTCATTAAAGTGCCCACCTCTTCCGAATGCCTGACAAGCATTCAAGAGTTTCATTTGTCATGTAAAGCTTCCCAACTCGCCGTTCGGAGACGGCTGAAAACTGTAGGTCCCTTCCATTCGTGCAAAAATATAACGCGTACACACAAATGGTTGCGGGAAGCTAGGCTTGGTTCTACCTACGACTGCTGAAGCCAAATATTATTATTATTATTATTATTATTATGTAGGCCGTTAACCGAGGTATGAGTGTATTCGATTTTTTTTTACAAATTTACATACGTCGATATATAGTATATTAGCTTGGGTGGGTTTGATACGAGAAAGTTAACTCAGAATGTTTGAGATTCTACTCGCCCTTTCATTTGATACCCCTGCCATGGGGGTTGTAAAGAAAAAGACTATTCCCCATCTTCCGGCGTTCACCATATTGAATTTAGAATGACGTCACTTAGCTAGTCTAATTCTGCTTGTCAATTCCTTTAATTTGTTATCCATATTAAGGAGGTCGTGAAGATAACGGTAATCCACCATCTTGGGGTGTCCACCATATTAGATTTACGAGATCTTCAAATATAATATATTGAGTTGTCACCGGACATGCAAAATTGTGGGTGTAAAATCGATTCCCAGATTTGGCCCTCACAGTTAAAAAAGCGTTCGCCATATTGGATTTACAACGTCATCAAATAACCCATATTGTATTGTCTCCGGACTTATACACGTGTGCGAAATTTCAGCATGATGGGATATCTGAAACTGGGTGTATAATCGATTCGCAGATTTGGCAGAAATTGAAGTTAATATAAAGCTTGTAAAAAAAACTTTCTTGGTAATCATCAGTTTGGTTTCAGAAGATATATTGTTCGATCAACGATTAAGTAGTTAATATTATCTAAAAAGCGTTGGACCTGGCGCAATCCGTTGAAAAAGTTTGGGATGTAGTATTGAACTATGAAACAAGATCTGTCCTTCCAAAATAATACGCTGCCATTTTACATAGAACCATATCTAAATGAAGGACGTTTTAGAATAAAAAAAGAAGATTGGTACTCATAATTAATGCCAAATAAAGTCAGAGTTTCACAATTTGGTGTCCTGGGTTCGACTCTATATCTCCTTTATACCAGTGATCTCCCGTCAGAGCTAGGAAATATCCAAAATCCAAAAGCTGCAATCTGGATAAAGGAGATATTCTTACCATAATAAAAATGTAACTTTTTTTCGACTGCAAAGACTTTGTTCCCATTTGTCTTAAAAACTTCTGCACGAAATTGAAGCCGGTTTTCACAGTTGGATTGCTATCCAGAAGTGGAGATCTAAGCTGATGTCTGGGCAGAGAGTATTTTTACGAATACCTTCTAGCTCCTAGCTTTAGAATGCCTTGGCCGATGGGAATGGAATTTCTTTTATTATAAAGTTCAATTTTGTACAAACATTTGAAGATATAAATCATCTTCGTACGTTATACAGAAGATGAACAATTAGCATTAAATTAAAATAAACATTCAATTAAAAATGACATACCTACAATTCAAGAAAAGCTTAGATCGTTGGATTTTACTAACGACCAGTGGAGAAAATATGTTTTTTATACTTTTAACCCCCGAAAATGATATGGTTTTTACAAAATATTGAAAAATACCCGGGTACCCGGGTATGTCAGCTATCGGGTACCCGACAATATGAGGTACCGGGTACCCAAGAGCAACAAATACTCTAATTTACTATAAAAGTTGGTATTTTACATATTTTGTGGTGAATAAAATATATACCACAGGTAGAGAAGGGAACCCAGCGATAAAAACATGGGTTATTAGTGGAGTTTATACTAAAAGTAATAAAAGTTAGAAGTCGAGTTTGAAGAAGGGGGATAACTTGTTGGAAAGCATGTGCGGAACTTGGCAGAAAACTCTGTCGATCAAGAGTAGAGAAGTTGTGTGTGGGAGATGTAGTGCTATGGAGTTTGTATTAGAAGGCAAATCGGATGGTGGAACCGTTAATGAATTCGTCATGTATATGCGTGAGCCACAGTTAAATCACAATGTTCCTCTCCCATTGAAATGGTGGAATTTTTTTTTTTTTTTGCTCTAGAAAGTCAAAAGTATACGACGGATGAAATGGCCCTTAATATAAGATTTGTAATTTTCTTAAATAGTAGAAGTCGGGTAAGAATTTGGTAGTCGAGTTCGATAGACACATTTTGTTAGCCTGCGCTACGGTCATTATTTTAAGTTGTTATCGATAAAACTTACTTAAACGTATTAAAAAATAAAACGTGGTTTAATTTCTTTTCAAACAATACATTTAAATGTTTACCATTTAGAAGTTATGACGATAATGTCCCAAAAATTGGACCAAATGGGCTTAGCCTAACGGCAGGGTTAAATCACTGGTGATTGGTGAATTACATGACATTTCGTTTACATATTTCGTGGTCAGAGCTTAGAACTAAGTTATTATGTTACTTACATACGAGTTTACATACATATGTACTGTACATACATATGTATATGCATTCTAAACTAAACGAAATAAGTCTTGTTTTTGTGAGTAAATCACAGTTTATTCGTTGTTCAATTATGATTATAGGTAGTTTGTTTTTGTGCTAATCGTTAAATAATTTTAGAATAATGTGTGTTTATTTGTTAGGTACAGTGAAATCTCTCTTAAGTGGACAGCCACTGGGCCAGAGTGTTTGGTCCACATAAGAGTGCTTTAGAGGAAAAATAATAAAAAATTAAGTTAAAAAAACTTAAACCCGACTACGTCGTTATAATAACGTTTTCATATACATAAGTACGCATATGTACAAAGGGCAAAGTGGCATGCGACCACGGCTATACTCTGAGCATCATCGTTTCGTTTCATCTTGTTTCGTACTTTTTAGTTAGTTTACCCGCAGTCGGGTTTTTGTTTTTTAGCTTAGTTATTTATTTAGTTTTAGAGAATATGTAGAGTGTAAGCAGGTAAGCACTGCCGTGCTCTACTTGTCAAACTCTTTTATTTGATACCCATATTAAGGAGGAAGTAAGGATAACGGTATCTGTCATCTTTGTGCTTCCGCCATTTAGAAAACGTCATAGCGTATCGTATTTCTTGCCAAGCCCTTTAATTTGTTTCCACTATCAAGATAGTTGTCAAGATATAAAAAATGTAATCCGCCATATTAATGCGTCCATAGACTATGTACTGTGACCGTTACATAGCCTAGAACACACTCCGGATCAAGGTGAATCCAACGACACCTCATTTGCTGAAAACGGTTTCATAGTTAAGGCTGTACGAGGTATAATCCCTAAATACAAACAAACCCAGCCTGTGAGAATCAGAACCCTTAATTCAGTAAAAATAAAAACGGTTGATGCCTTAAAATTTGTGAAATTAATCTCCATGGCATTTGGCTTTCTTTTGAATGAATGGTCCAGAAATAGGAATACCCTTTTCGCAAAGCGATACATTGACAAACCATTCATGTGTCAATGTATCGACCGTCTTTACATCGCTGCTAGGAAACCTCCTGGCCACACACGATTTTACAACCAACACCCAATTATGTTCCTTCGGAGCGCACTCCGGACCGGCTGACGCAGAATTAAAACTTACACAGCAAAAACAAAATACTGTCTGCCTGCTGCTAACAAACAAAAACTTCCTATTGATCCACTTTTTCATTATCGAGATTTATTCCTACAAGTTAACGCTATACGAACAAAACGCTCTACATGCCGTTAATCAAACACAAAGTCTGTTACAATTCATTTCTTTTTACCGAATGTGAAAATGAGAGATTTTTTTTTCGTTCACACATGCACGCGCTTGCCCTGCTGTTAAACAAATACATACATATGTATGTATACAACGATCATTCACCAGAAGCGAAAACGCGTCGTTTCATAAAAAAAATCTTATTTTCATACGAATAACTCATATCGTCCATTTAAGGGAATGTTTTTACTCAAATAAATCTGAAAATACTGTCCATGTCCACTTAATAGAATTGTCCACTTAAGAGGGAAATAAACTCATACAAAATCATACCAGCCAACTATTAGAGTAAATCTTGTTCACTTATGAGAATAATTGTCCACTTAAGAGGGATTTCACTGTATATTGTTTTGATATACGAGATATATGAGAAATAAAGCGGGTACCCGAAACAAAGCGGGTACCCGAAACAAAGTGGGTACCCGAAACGTTACGGGTACCCGGTATTTAGGTACCCGGGTAATACCCGAAAATGCGGGTACCCGGGTGCCCGGGTAATTGCCCGGGTTCCCGGGTAACAAGAGCTGTACTCGAAATAGTTCATGAAATGTTCGCCAACCATTTTCCATCAGTGGAGACCGCAGCCAACAGCCGTCTAGCTGTGGGTGACGTCATAGTGTGTGAATGCGCGCTCAATACATCTTATACAATAAGTATGTACCTATACATATATATGTACTTATATGTATATTAAAAGTAATGTTTATGTGTTCCTCTTTTATTTGTTCGCGCATCGTTCATCCGATCGCGGTAAAACTTGGGGAATGTGCAAAAAAAATATTGTTGATGTGCGCACGCCGGGGAAGATTCCTTCTACATCGGGGAAGATTTCTACTTCATTGCAATTCTATTTGTTTTATTTTTTTTCCAAAGGCAAACGCATTAATCATGATCTCGAATCTGCACTCGGTGGAGACAATACAGGCGAATATGCCAAATTTTCACGGGCGATCAAAATTAGTGCAAGTTAGAGGGATTTTTGAAAAAATCGAGCTAGAAAGATTAATCCTTTTTTTGCAAAACCCATTTATTCATAGTGGGTGTTAACAAAAAACAGAAAGAAGAAAAACTTTTGAGGAACATTAATTAATAAAAGAATAATTTGTAATACAAAGTACCGGTCTATTAGAGTTTCCGATTCCCTGGTATGTTAGAAAGTTAAAGAACATTTTTTTAAACCTTCAGCTTCGAAAAATCATTTGGACCTACCAAAAAAGCATTTAAATACGAGGAAATAGGTCAAGTTTCGAAAATCAGAAAAATATGGCAGTCGGGCGAAGCAAAGCGAGTACAGGTCAGCTAGTTGGAAATAAAACACAAGAAAACAATGTGCTAAAGAACATCGTCAATGTACCATGGAATATAAGAAATACTGACCTCTAAAAAGATTTCTTGTAGAAGTGGAATTTGTCACAGAGGAAATCCGAAAAAAAATCAAGACCTCAATATCATACCAAACCAGTGCCGAAGCGATACAACGCAAACAAAGTGCGAAGACATAAAAGAACAAAGCTATTTCAGACCATCAACATAAAGAGTTTTTCAATAGGGATAAGGGTTCATTAGAGTTTCCTCTGTTCCTGCTATTTTGTATTCAAAGTATTCAGTATAGTTTGCAGTTTCATCATGCAGGGTTTGACGTTTCCCGCCCGTTTAGATAGTTTTAAAAAATACTAACAAAGTTCAAGCTCTCTCACTCAGGCGTCAACTCGGAGTATTTTGCGTAAGGATTTTGGCATACATCCTTTCACTCGTATTGACTCAAGAGCTAAACGATCATAGGTGGCGTCGGGTATTTGCTGATCCTTTGAGCACTTAGACGATAATCCTGATTTCAGCCGAAAAATCGCTTTCTACGCTCGATTTGATGAAAGATAAGTTTGGCGTTTGAATCATCCCACGCCGATGATTTGTGAACTGGTGCCCTGGCGGTCATGTAATTTGACAGCCTTAGATTATTTCACAAGTCTATGGAAACCAATATTCATCAAGCTACCGCTGGCAAACATCCGCAAATGGTTCAATTGTAGCGATTGGGTGCATCAGTGTAAAAGTTCACAAAGTCGACTTCACAATATCTTGTTCCGAACATAACTGCATTGTCCAAGCCTCAAAATAAAAGCACAAACTAAATTGATATGCAAACCGTTGTTGTTTTATTTCGAACTAGCTGACCCGTGTTCGCCCTGCATCGCCTGCCAGCAAGTTTAAAGAGAAAATTTACGCAGGGGGTAGTTTTTATAGAAAACCTAGGGTTTTATTTTTTTATGGATTCATAAAGTATAGTACAATACAAGGCTAGGTATGGAATAGTATGTCGGAAAAATGGCTTCCACGAATTTGATGTGCTTTTGTCGAAATAAGTTTACCTTTACAGCGCCCAATTTACTTAACGGCGTTGATCTGGGCGGCCAATTTCGATCAGCAAAACGGGTAATCACACGATCAGGAAGCATGCAGTAATTGAATTGATGTTCGGGCTGTGTGGTATGAGAAACCCTCTTGTTGAAATCACATCTCCTCCACATCCATATCTTGCAATTAAGGCACAGAAAACTGCATTATCATGTCGCGATAGTGAGCATCATTAACTGTTACTGCCTGATAAGCCGCATTTTCAAAGAAGAATGTTCGAATAATGGCTCCAGCCCAAAATGTGCACCATGCAGTGTCTTGTTGTGGATGCATTTGTTTCTCCACATTAAATTAAATTAAAAGCTTGAGAACTGAAATATATCGTGAACACGGCAAGCTTTAGTGCCCAGTATAAGCTCAAATCTCCTAGTTCTAGTATTGGCTTTTGCGATGAAGTACATCACTCCACAAAATGGTGAGAGAAATGTTGCTTACTTATCCCTGGCTGGGTCGGGGAATTTCGAACTTCGATAATCTTGCTGATTTTGCGGTCACAAGATTCCGCCATCACTTCTGACAATATACAATTGGGGCTTTAAGTTTTGGTAGTTGGAGTTGCCGTTCCCCATACAAAAAATTGGAATAAAAAAATAGGCCATGTATTTTGTTCCATGGCTAGCGCTAGATCTAAGAATTCCGAAAATATTTTTTACACTTTGGTAAATTAAACGCTTCTTCTTTTTAAAGCAAGGACCCTTTGGTCGAAAAAGTGGGATAAATGCTAATAATATGCAAATTTTTGGACGCAATCAAGCGATTTAAGGAATCGAACTAATGTAATAAAAACTATACAAATACCTATAAAAAATAATCTATTTTATATAAAAATAATATAAAAGAAAACCAATCACAAAGTGAAACTTTCATGTTTCATGTTTTATTATGGGCGAAAAACGGGCCTTATCCGGACTTGTCCTTTTCCACTATCATGAAGTTAACAACTTTTGGCATGGACTGGGTCCACTTCAACTAATCTGCGGGTCCACTTCCAGAGCTGTAATCTAACTAACCTAAGTAACGATCGCACCAGGATCTTGCTGACTTGCCGGCTTCCGTTGGCGTAATCTCAACAACGCCGGCCGGGCAGGTATATCAGTTGGCATCTTGTAACGATAAATAATTCAACGGCGCGCGGGGTGGAGTTCATATATGCAGACACATATTTAGGTGCATTAAAAAGATCGCATGTGATTAACCGCAAGTCCCTTAAAAATGTCCACAGATGAAAGGAATTCCATGTCGTACGAGAAATAAGTGATCATTAGGTGATCCGGGTAGCTCAGTGGCATAGGCATCGCCTTTCGGTTGGTTGCGGTTGCATGCAGGTGCGCCGGCCGTCGACCGCCGCCGCCGCCATTGCCATTGCCGCCGGCAGCGAACGACATCTTCGAGATCAGGCGGTATCTTTTGGACAGGAATAACCATTTTATAATGTGAATATAAAACATGTATTTTTATGTCGATGGTCATCTGATGGACGCTGTGATTGCCTTTCATTTGAAGCCGATCGCGTTCCTGAGTCACATCATTAATGCGAAGTTAGATGCATGTGTAACGTTTAAAATGGAACATTAGTTCTTGCTTATCCTGCGTGGCAGTGGTTATACGTTAATTTTTATGTTCATTCTGAAGGATCGTTCGCAATGAAATTGAGAAAAGTATAAACGCAGTTCCTTTCGATTTTTTATTACATTACATGTGATGCGATATTGATGTTAGTTGTGTTGCTCATAGGCTTTTAGAAACGTCGGCTAATTTGATTGCTATCAGTTTTACATATTTTATTTGAATTCGATTTATCGCATGAAAATGAAGCCATGGATGGGTAAGTATAATTTAATAAATAAAACTAATTGATGAAGCTTTAAAATTGTTTTCAAGTTTTGTTCCTTTGACGGCAAAGTAGCTCGACGTTGCGTTTGGGTGAATCATAAGGGAATGTTAACTAAATAATTTCAGGTGGATGACAGAAAATTCTTAACATACATATGTATGTATATATGTACTACATATGTTTTGACTGTCTAATTTATTTTATTGAATCAACTTTATTTGTATTATTTATATTATTGTTATAAAAAAGTAAATATACGCAATCATTTGTGTGTGCGTGTTATTTTTACCACGAATGGAAGGGACCTACAGTTTTTTGCCGACTCCGAACGGCGAGTTGAGAAGCCTCTCATGACAAACGATACTCTTTGATCGCTTGTCAGACATTCGAAAGAGGTGGCAACCGTGAAAAACTTTTTTAGGTGTTGGACCCGGGCTGGGATTGAACCCGAGCAGCATGCGTAATAGTCCAACGCACAAACCACTACGGCTACGACCACCACCACGCATATTATTATTCTATTATTATATATTATATATTATTTATTTGTATATTTATACTGTCCTCCGTAATATATGTATATTTGCATAGTCGTTCGGGGCCGTAATCAAGTTGCGCACTCTTGCCCCGAAGTCAGGGTAAGAGTGCGCAGAGGTATGGGTAAGAGTGCGCAACCAGTTTAAGTCACAGTTTTCGTAGTTGGAATGGTTTGAAACTGCGCTTTAGCTCAAACCAAGTTCTTCGGCAGCGTTTCATGGGCTGCTTCCATTTTAAATCAACTTTGGGTTATCAATTTCCTTACCGTTTGTCTTTCGTAGATACGAGACATTTTTCTGGAAAAACGAAAAACAGAAAAATAGTTCAGCTACGAGCTTCCACCTACCGCCTACGACTGTGACGTGCTCGTTGCATATTTCGATAGAAGGTAATAGCCTAAAAATTGTTATTATTATAAAAAGTTAAATACTGGGTAAGAAAGCACTGCGCACCCACAGAACGACTGCGCACTCTTTCCCAAGACGCTACTTTTGTATGCTTCATTGTATTGAAAATCTAAAAACTAATAATATTATCCACTAAAATTGTATCCTAAATCAATCACACATTATACACTGTTTATGCCTACATACTACTTATGGAGTAATGAGTTTCAACGCTTTGCTGACACACTTTTAAAAATTAACTTTTTTTTTTAACAAAATCTGGCTTTTTTTTTCCTTGTTGATTTTCTTTGTACTGTTAATCGGAAAATTTTCGCAGAAGTTCTTCACCATTGACGGTAAGTGAAGCACACATTTTCTCACTAAGCGAATGCTGCTAATTCTTTCACAGATGGAGAAAATGGCACTTCGTTATCTTACCCGCTGCGCACTCTTACCCCAAATGACTATATGTTATGTTTTACATTTTTTATGTTATTTAACTTAACCTGAAGATTATTTATCATGCGATTCATGCCGTTAAAAAGCCGGTAAATTGTTATCAAGTGTGAGGTTTCCAATTATAATATGAACTTAGAATTCCAATATTGTTGACTATTCTAATTGAAACTGAAAGTAAATCCATTACGATCTCGGGGCTACTACTTCATGACATGCACATTTCGTATATCTTTAACATTTTCCTATAGGGTAACTTCGGGCATTAGGGCACACTTTTTTTGTTTCTCAAATAATTTCGACATGAAAAGCTTTTTTATTAAAAAAGACTGTTAGGAGCGAATCCATACGCTTGTAGTTTCCTTACATGAGCCACAATTTTCTGCTCGTTTTCTATTCCTAGGCATGTGGGGGCACCTAAACATGCTTCCTGTCGTCATCGTTCTAGAGTCTTAATATAATTTTTTTCTACATGCTTTACATGCGAACTCCATAAGGGCCAGAGTGCGCCATAATACCCCTACGGCAAGTGCGCCCTATCGCAAAAAAGATGCATTTGCACAAAACTTAAAAAAAAACCGCCGGATTTTATTTTACTGTTACTAATCAATGCCACCAAAGGAAAACTAATATGATTCACTTCACTTCACTGTGTACACTAACCCCGGGCGTTTTATACTTAAGGAGCTACACGCAAATGAAAAAGAGCCAAAAATAAATATATGGAGATGACAAAAGTGGGGTATTTTTTGTTTATTATTTTTTTCAAATTTCAAATTTAATTTCAAATTTATTTATTAACATCATTATAGGATAGTTAGACTGATTGTCTTTTAAATGAATACTATAGTTACATAAATGTATGTGCATATAAAAATACAAATCTATTTGTTTAACAAATGTAAATATTTAATATCAAAAAGCTAAGCCCTAAAAACTAATATTTCTTCTTTAAAAAGCTTTATTTTCAAAATTACATATATGATTTATTTATTGAATGCTAAGTTGCAAAATATCTTTTAACGTCCTTTTCGAAGCGACCCCTACCGTTCAGTCTCCTAACACTGGAGGGAAGTGAGTTCCACAGTCGTGTAGCATAGACAAAAAATAGACAAAAAATTGTTTGCGTGTGGCGTAATACCTAAAATGCGATAGAATAAAAACCCCATTTCTGACCGAATGAGCGCTTTTTTCACTTGTAAAAAGAATCGCGACAGCTTTACAACTTAACATGGCACTCTAGGAAGACTCAAGTTTTTCCATCGTTTTAATTTCTATAAGTATTTCCATAACGCCCCCTGCCCTATAATTCCCGAAGTTACCCTATTGAATGCGACAGGATTGATAAGAATGTTACAACGGAGAAAATGTACTATTCTGAACGCAGCGCCGATATCAAAATTGATCGAAAAAGAATAAAAGAAATTAGGTTGCCGATTGTGATAAAAATTGTGAATAGTACGAGTAGTAGAAAAGAAGTACACCGAACCACTTGACTACAGTCAACCCTCGTACAACGCTGTACTTTCACAACGCTAATTCGCTATAACGCGATTTATTGTGGCAAACCCTCCTATAACGCGGTACTTCTACAACGCGGTTTCACTGTAAAGCGATTTTCGGTCTTTTGTAACGCGAAATATGTAGTTACCTATCGCATTCCTGTGTTTCGAGGAGTTCCCTTTTAATAAATTCACGTGTTCCGTAGGTGGTTCAGTATGACGTATGAAACTTCCCTTCAATGTTGGTTCTAAAAATGAACCGAACTATGAAAATGACTCCGATATAGAACGTTTAGTGGATTGTACCGAATTAGCAAAAAAAAAAAAAAAACCAACCGTAACATACAACAAGGATTGGATTTGGCGGCTAACTTGGAGAATTACTTTGCCGGTATTGATCCTTCTATGGAACGTTCTATTAAAGACATTTGCAACGTTCTCTAGCTCCATATTTTGAAGTCTGAAAGGAGTTGCAGAGAAGTGCTTAGCAAGCTCTTATAACGGATTCTTTTAAAAATTAAAAAGCATGTCAATGCCAAGTATGTCAATGGACCTGACAAGATAGTTAGTTGCCAGCGTTGTGTATCAATTTCAAAGTGAATTAAATACCAAATAACTTTCCTTAGTGTTATGTATTCGGTGTGGTGAGAGTAAGACGCTCGTTATTCAGTGGACAAAACGAAACTGACTTTATTTAGTGATCTTACAAACTAGGATATGATGTTATAATGTTATACTACATTGGTGTTGCCATTGGTGTTCTTATTGTGATGTTAATACATAATACTAATACTTAACACGCTCTCCATAAGTTTTGTAATAAAGTTATTAATAGTTTATAAAACAATGCAAATTCCTTTAAATATAATATAAACTAAAAATGACTTCAATTAATTTTCTTTATAATTTTAACAATTCATATTTCATAATTCTATTTAATTCATAAAAAACTTCAATTCATTTCCTAATAATATTAATTTTCATTATAATATAAACTTAAGAAAAACTTCAATTCTTCAATTCAATATGAATTCTAATCTAATAAAATAATGTAGAGAAATGAATATGTGTTAAACTCAAGATAGACAAATTATTATGTAATCAAAACTTTATACGGTTTACTTTACTTTTTAACTACTCTTCCGTCTTGTCTCGGTCTTAATTGTCTTGATTGAACAAGTTGATTAGGCTGTTCACAGTCAACCGAAGGAATTTCGCGACTCGATGCTACCACCGGCGAACCGCTGTGTGTTCCTGGGTTTGGCTCATACAATTTACTCTCAGCCTCAGTATCATCAACCTGTACTGTACCAATATTTTGACCGCGAATTTGACATAAATGTCTTTTAATTTCTCTATTACTTTCTGAGATGATGCAGCAATAAGAACGAGGACCCAATTTTTGTTTTACAGTAGCTGGTGACCAACTTGCTTTGTTTGGATCTCTGTAGTCTCGAATAAACACTTTTTGACCCTTGTTGAAACTAATTTCGCGTGTGCCTTTAAAATATTGCTTGCTTTTATTTTGACTGTCGATAATATTATCTTTAATTAATGGTGGTTTCAATGAACTGAATCTAGTTTTCAAATTTCTACCAAAAAATAATTTTGCGGGTGATTCGTTGGTTGTGCAATGTTTTGTGTTTCGGTAATCTGATAAAAATCGATTTAGAATAATGTCAATATCGACTTGTTTATTGATTTTTAAATTAGCGTATAACGACTTTTTTAAAATTTTTACAAAGTTTTCAGCTTGACCATTGGTTGCTGGATGGCCAGGTGCTGTCAATACATGTTTAACATTGTTAATTTTCAAAAATGTTTTGAATTCTTGTGAGGTAAATTGTCGACCGTTGTCACTGACTAAAATGTCGATAATACCATAACGGCAAAATAATTCGCTCATCTTATTTATTACGAATGCTGATGTTATGGCCTTGGTTTTAAATATCTCAACCCATTTAGTAAATGAGTCAATTACTATCAGAAAGTGGAAACTATTTATAGGACCAGCAAAGTCAATATGAATTCGACTCCAAGCTGAGCATGCTGGTTCCCATGAAATTAAGGGACTTTTCTCTGGATTCGTTTGTAATTCTTGACATGCATTGCAATCTCTTATAAGATTTTTGATGTCTCTATCCATGTTAGGCCACCAAACATATGATCGAGCAAGTGATTTAGTTTTCACAATACCAAGGTGTGACAAGTGTAACTCCTTTAGAACTAGATTACGCAATTTTTGAGGAATAACTGTTCGATATCCCCACAAAATACAATGCTGTTCAACCGTCAACTCTAATGCCTTATTTTTGAATGAATCAAATTGTGAACCTTCCAAATTTTTAACAGTACCCTTTTGAATAGCATCTTCCAATTTTGATAAAATTGGATCGCGTCTTGTTTCAATAGCAATAATTTTAAAATTCAATTGCAACGTATTTGCTTTTACAACAAAGTTAATGTAATGTTCTTCTTTGTCAGTATGCTCAGAAGAAGTCAAATGTGGTATACGTGATAAATTATCAGCTTCATTTGAAGTTCCTTTAATGTACTGAATTGCATAATTGAAACCAGATAAGATGAATGCCCAACGTTGTATTCGAGCAGCTGCCATAATTGGGAGACTTTTATTTTCACCAAAGATGGTAATTAACGGCTTGTGATCAGTTTGCAAAATAAAATAATTGCCTAATAGATATTGTCTAAGTTTGGTGACACTAAAAATAATGGCTAACGCTTCTTTTTCCAGCGTACTATAATTTTTCTCACTTTTGGATAGTGCTCTGGAAATGAAAGCAATTGGTTTTATTGATTCATCAGAAAATTTGTGTGAAAGCACACCAGCAATCGCATTATTAGAAGCGTCGGTTGATAAAATTATTGGTAAGTCGGGATTAAAATGAACCAAAATTTGGTCTGAAGTGACTTCCTTTTTCATTAACTCATATGTATTCTGGCAATCTTTGGACCATTTGAAAGAAACACCTTTTTGCAAAAGATGGTACAAAGGACTCATTTTATGAGCAAATTTATCTATAAATTTTGAATAATGATTTACCATACCAATGAATGCTCTAACCTCAGATACGTTGGTAGGAATTGGAGCTTTTAAAATGTTCGAAACACGTTCATCAGTTTTTGATAGCCCGAATTTATCGATTGAAAAACCTAGATACTGTATTTTAGATTGAAAGAAAGCACATTTATTTTTGTTTAATTTCAAACCCGCTATTTGCAGTTTATTTAAAACAAGTTTTAATGTTTTAACGTGTTCCTGAAATGATTTACCTGTTACAGTAATATCGTCTTGATAAACGACAACATTCGGAATACCAAGTAATATATTTTCCATAGTTTTCTGAAAAATTGCAGCCGCTGGTTTGACACCGAAAGGTAATCTTTTCATTTTTAAAATGCCAATGTGCGTACTCCACGTGCAAAGGAGTTGCGATTCATTGCTTAAAATAAGCTGATTGTACGCATTAGATAAATCGAGTTTCGTAAAAAGTTGACCACCCTCTAAAGATGCAAATATTTCATCAATGCGCGGCAATGGGTACTTAATGTCAATTAAATGTTTATTAACCGTAACCTTGTAATCACCGCATATGCGTAATTCGCCATTTGGCTTAAGAATTGGAACTAAAGGTGTTCCCCAATCAGAACTATCTACTGGCTCAAGAACGTCTTTCTTAATTAAATCACGTAGTTGGCTTTCAATTTTACTTTTCCATGCAAGTGGAATAGGACGCGGTTTAAAGAAAATTGGTTTTGCATCACCCTTAATTGGCAGCGAAATTTTATGTCCATTAAATGCACCCAATTGTTCATTGAAAACATCATGAAATTGAGTCTTAAGCTGTTCGATAATAATCGAATACCTTTCGTCTGATTCTATTGAATTAATCTGGGTTAATTCAAAGTTGAACGTTCTCAAAAACGAGCGTCCCAACAAGGGCGGATTTTTCGTGTCTGAGACCACTACTATTATTTTTTTATTGGTACCTCTATATCTAACTACTGCATCAAACTCACCCAGTAATTTAATCCGATCTCCATTATAGTTGACGTACGGTACACTACACGGTTTGAGTTTATCTTTATAGTATAAATTGCTGTATACTGAAGCTGGAATCAATGTACATGGGGCACCCGTATCACAAACGATGTTCATAGGTGTATCATTTAACTCCACCTGAAGCGAGTACACGTCCGTCGAATTCCTTTCGGTTAAACTGAAAACAGAAAAATCAAGCTGATCGTTATTAACAATATCAGAATCAGATAAATAATTTATTGTTTCCTTAACTTTAGAGCGGCAAACTGATGCTAAATGTCCGATCTTTGAACAGTAATGGCACGTGCTATTCTTGAATTTACACGTGTTGGAATTGTGGTTACGCCAACCGCAATGCTTGCATGACTTTTTACTGTTGTTGTCTTTGTTGTAGTTGCTGCCTTTGTATTTGTTGGTTTTTTGATGGTCCCGTTTTTTTATTAAATTGACACTGGAATCGATGACTGCTTCTGCTCGTGATGAAAATTTTGTTTCTGCTATTAATGCCTTCTTCAGCGCATCTTGTAACGACAGTTTTTCATCCTCTTCACAAATTCTGTCGAAAATTTTTCCCGATAAACCCATTATGAATTTATCCAGTATGAAAGCGTCTAAGGAACTTCCATACTTGCAGTTAATTGCTAATCTTTTGACTTTAGCAAACCACTGAGCCACTGATTCATCTGGATGTCTAGTTGCACTGTGAAAATTTCGACGTTCACGGAAAATTATGGTTGGTGGTGTGTAGTGTGTTTCTAATATTTCGCACAATTCCTTGAACGTTTTTGAAACCGGTGAATTTGGTGAACATAAACTATGTAATAAACTGTACGGCGCAGCACCAATAGACTTTAATAAAATCGCTTTTTTTATATTTTCCGCTTTACAGTTAACTTCACAAAAATGTATTTCCAACTTCTCTTTCCACTCGAACCACGTTTCATTTGCAGGAGAAAATTCCGGTAAATTTGCTGTCTGATACCATGTGGTAGTGGTGGTGGCTGCAGCTGCGTTGGAGATTGTCGCTTTGTCGTCCGGCATGATGATGAAATTTTTTATATTTTTTTTTTTTTGTTTGACTCCTCGTCGCCAATTATGTTATGTATTCGGTGTGGTGAGAGTAAGACGCTCGTTATTCAGTGTGATGTTAATACATAATACTAATACTTAACACTTAGAAACGTAAAAGTGATTCTTTTTGAATTATAAGCATTGCCTTGTATATTAAAGCATTGAGTTGTGAAGAAATCTACTTTTTCTTTGTTACAAAAAGTAGATATAAATCTGTGTTCCTTTCAATTCTCATTTTTGTTTTTGTTACGTTTCGCGCCAATTGAAACGTCTACAAAATGGCCAGTCGTGATCTTCGTTCATCAAACACAAGAAACAGCCCCAGTCAATTTTCGCATCAAGTCGGATTTCCAATCAAAGACGAAAAACTCTGGCAAGAAATTTAGAAACGCATGAAAAAACAATCTGATTAAACAGCTTAAATCATCTATGAAGGAAATGAACGACAATCTCGCTGACAAAATAGATGCCATTGTTGCAGATGTCAACAACACAATTGCTTCCTTCATCGAAAGGATAACTTCACTTGAGCATTCAAAACAATCCACCTTAAACTCAGAATTCAATGATATATCAAAACTAAGGGCGAAAATATATCATCTTGAACGTGAAAATATCTGTACTGCTACTGATGTGGTTCTACTTGGTCTTCCGCAAACTTAACAACATTTTTCACAATCTCTGCGTGTCAGTTAAATGCACCCCGCCACCCGTGCCACAAACTAAATTTCGTGTGAGATCAAACAAAACTTCAGGCACATTAAACTAAGATCTTGAAATCAATAGGGGTATTCACGCTCGGTGTATCTAGTCTTGTAAAAGTGTAAAAATGTATTTTTTTACACCAAAGAGTGAACGCACTTTTTCGCATTTGTAGCAACCCTGAAACTTATGTCAAAATTAAATAATTTTTGTTTACAGAATTAGAATTTAGGAAGATATTCAAAATTCAAATGCACATTGCACAATGCCAAAAGCAACGATGAAAGCAAAATAAATAACATTTTAAAATTTTTTTATTTTTATATTTCATTTTCATCGTAGGGGAGACTGGGGCACATTTGAACATTTTTTCCTTTGAAGGCTTCTTAACACCAATATATTTGAAATATTGGTCTTTAAGTTATTCACACTTTGAGAAGTGATATTACACTTCAATTGAAACCAATATTTGTGTAAATTCAATAAAGGCTTATAATTTATTTAATTTTTTTTTAAAGAATAAGTCCTAAAGTTCAAATGTGCCCCAACCGGGGGCAGCTTTGAACAGGCCTGGGGCACTTTTGAACTGTAGCTATTTTAATGGTTTATGGCGCAAATAAGAGGCTGTGCGCTTGTTTTTAAATGAATCAAATATTTGTATTTTAATAAAAACCATTTTAAATAAACAATTTTTTTTTTTTTATAAAAAAATTCAAACAAACAAACAAACATTTTGAAGTTCCTGGAGTGTTGAGTTACCGCTAGAATGCCGCTCTTGGTGTAATTTGCATTAAGATCGGTAGTTCTTTTTTTTTTAGTTGGTAAATATTATGATACCATCACAAATCAATTCAACAAAAAGAGGATCAACTTTTAAATGAGAAGGTATGCACCTTAGAACGTGCTCAAAAGTGCCCTATCCATTTTGTTCAAACCTGCCCCTACATGCCTAGTGATACAAAATTTAGCATAACGAATTATGTATAAAATATTTAGCAAAAAGCTTACCTTATTCTTATTCCAAATGAAACGTTGGCTCCAATAAATTTTATTCACAAACAGAGATCCTCAACAAAAATGTTTAACACCCTTACAAAAAAAACTATTTATTAATTGTAAGATTTATTATTTTTCTTTAGTTATATTTTCAATATTCGTAAATATTCTGAGAAAATGCCTAATTTAATCGTCTTTATTTATAACACTGGTAAACAAAATCACCCTTTTTTCCTGTTGCATGAGATTTTTCAACTGTTTCTCACTAATTTGACGTTCCTGATTCCGAATCTACCGTTACTTTTTATCTAGCAGCTCGAGTTTTTGGGATACAAGTACCCTCAAGGATTTTACTTCTTAGTCGACGAATTGTTACCAACGGCGAAGCAATCGACCAGATTTTATAAATTTTCCGCGGTGTCGTCATCAAGAAGAACTTGTGAAACCTATCCAAATAGTTTTTGTTTCATTTGTGGCGTGTACATGTTTGAAGAATGCCGCTTGAATGTGGGTGACTTTGTAAAAGAAGTCTACATGGACATCTTTGGGATGCCATTAGAAATAAATATCAATCCCTGGATCCCAAATTTGGTGTGTAAAAACTTTGTTCAGTCTTTGCGTTTATGGGCAAATAAAAAAGACCTACTTTTAAGCACAAAGATCCAATGATCTGGCGTGAACCATCCAATCATCACGATGACTGTTATTTTTGTGTTGAGAATATTACTGGAATAAACCGCGAAAATCGATCCAAGTGGATTTATTCTAGCTCGCAATCTGCTATTAGACCAGTTCTGAGTTCTAATGATGAGTCAGTCAGTAGCACAGTCCCAACCTAGTACATCTAATCTTATATCTCAAGACCGTTTAGAAGACAGTGACAACGGTACCAAAAACAGTATGTAAAAGCTCTTAAGAAAGATGGGGAGTGTTTCAAGTACATTACAAAAATGTTTCCAAAATTGACTACTGAAAAGACAAAAGCTGGTATTTTTGATAGTCCTCAGATTAGATTAATAAATTAATGATTCAAATTTTATGATTCAAATTTCACTAATTGCACGGCAGTTGTTGAAAAATCTGCGTGGAATGAGTTCGTTTGGGTGGTGAAAAATTTCTTGGGAAAAAAAAAGTCGGCCGACTACCCTCAACACGTTGAGCAACTAATGCTGCACGTTCAGCAATTTGGATACAACATTAGCATTAAGCTACATTTTCTCTTCAGTAATTTAGATCGTTTTCCTGAAAATTTGGGTGATTTAAGGGAAGAGCAAGGAGAACGATTCCATCAGGACATTCGCACTAACATGATGGCTAATTTTTGCGGTAGCATTCAGAGTAATACTCCTGGGTCCACTCATGCAAGAAAGTCGTGTAAAATAAAGTTTTGTTCAAATTAATTTTGTGTAATAAAAGATTTTAGCTTGAAAACTGGTACATTTTTGTAAAAATGTCTGCCCTTCATATCTCAATAACTAGAGCCGCTACTGGAAAACTGACTTCAAATTTGAAATCAGCGAGGCAAATACATTTAGAATCGAGCATAAGACTTCATGCAACAAAACTACTGTTTACCAGTGAATAGTAGATTTAATTTTTCTGTAATAACCTTAGCTCAAATATTATTTTCACTTATTTTGCACTCACCACCTAATGCGATTGTCACCCGTGTACTTAAGAGTTCGCCAGCTGTTTCCATGTTTTTGTTTCTTCATGCCGGCCGTAAGCAGTGTCTTTATTGATATTTTATTGCTGTTTTATCATCTATGACTTCAACAGGTGACAATGTTTCTGGGAGACCGCGCATGAACGCTGGATTGAAGACTATGCTAAATATTTTTTTTGCGCAAAGTGAGGGACTTCATGTTTGTCACTTAAATGCCCAAAGTTTCTATCACAAAATTGATGAATTTAGAAGATTGTTTGTAAGATCGAAAGTAGAAATAGTACATATGTGTGTCCGAAACGTGGTAACCCCAGCTTTAATATGTGGCCTAATTATTGTATTACGCGATTTTGTACAACGCGCTATTTCTTGAGAACCTAACTACCGCGTTATATGAGGGTTTACTGCATTCACCAGTTTTACTGTATTTATGTTTCTGAAATGCGTATTATTAAACATTTAGATCTTCAGCTGTAGTTTTGGATTTTCATTGAAGAAGTAGTAGAATGCTGACAATAAAAACTTATAGAACTGATCTTGCTCTGAAATTACTGGCTACAGTTTTTTTTTCAATCAATTTTTAAAACATTAAATTAAATCCTTGAAAAAATACCACATTCTATATGAAACCTTTTAATTATTTATTTTATTTTTTTACAGTACGTACACATCAACTGCGACAGCACTTCTACAATCCGAAAACACCGCTAAGAGCCAATGAATGCCATTTCGCAATCGACCAAGTTGACAACATTCAATGACCTCTTTGTTCTGTGAGCAGCGAGTTCGTTGTCAAATGAAATTAGTCAATCCACCGAACGGATACAAAATTCCTACCCTAGTCGTTTGATTACACATAGCGAGTCATTTGTGTGTGCTTATCGAGTGTGATTGACACTGATTCAGTTTGATCGAGTAATTGACTCGAATTCGGACATTAAGTACAAATGTATCTAAATTTTTGCATTTGCCAAAAAATATAAAAAAAAACAAAAAAACTGATGAAACTTCCACCTTTAATGTACTTCGAGCTGGTAAATGAGATGTAAGCTCGTTGGATATTTGTGTTTAACGAAATATCTATCAGTAGTTTTCGATCAGTGTCAATCGTTGAAGTGACAGCTGTTGGGGGTAATTCCCTTTGTGAAACTTCCGCCAGGAATGAGTTGTGTTTTGTAGTTTTCGGAATGTTGCAGCACAGAATGTGATCGGCTATTTCTGTAACGCTTTGCGCAGCGTGCCAATGAGCTTCTAAGTTCTAACATTGTTTCACTTGATGACAGTTGCGCACTGCCTTCGGCCTCTTGTCAGTGAAAAATGCCTGATGTTTGTGATGTGACAGCCACCTGACTAAACATTTCACGGATCATTCAAAATTAATCATCGCATCGAGCAATCAACTTGACATTTGAGTAACAATATTTGAAACCTCCTCTACACCTGATGACATCCGATTTTGATTAATGCCGACGCGAAGAAACATTAATTACTTAATTTTCGGGCAAATGTCACATTCGTTAAGTGGCTTGCGTCTTGCCCCCCGATGCATTCGTTTTATGCTCTACGTACATGTGCGTATTGCGGCGGACGCCGCGCCTCGTCGTTTAATTATCCAACGATTTAGGTGGATTCCCTCATGGAGGGAAATGGAAATCGCGTGTCAACTAGTGGAACTGTCGGCACAGTTGCTCTAATTTATATATCGGATAGCGATTGCTGCAACGCAGTGATTAATCTAAATTTATCTTCTGCATCGATGCTATCTCTGGAATTGGAATAATTGCCGCTTGTAGTACGTTTACCGCATGTTGGTTTTTTGTTGTCATTTAATTTACTTCGACCGATGTGATTAGTGGCTTGGTTGTTCCACTAATGAAAAATGCAATATTGCTTTGAAAATATCCATAAATAAGTTAGTAGATCGGAAGGTAAGTGGAAGTCTGCTAGTTTAACTCCAATTTCTAGAAATACATTGAATACTTCTTTAAGGGTTTAAAAATCAAAAATTGTGATACTTTGGTGAGAACAGTATTTTCGAATGGGGCTTAGCAGTTACTTATTCAGGACACATTAAAAAATATATATATATTTGGCTTCAGCAGTCCTAGGTAGAACCAAGCCTAGCTTCCCGCAATTATTTGTGTGTGCGCGTTACATTTTTGCACGAATGGAAGGGACCTACAGTTTTCTGCCGTCTCCGAACGGCGAGTTGGGAAGCTTTACATGACAAATGATACTCTTAAATGCTTGTCAGGCATTCGGAAGAGATGAGTACTGTGAAAAACTTTTGAGGTGTTTGCGGCGGGATTCGAACCCAAGACCGCTCGCACAGTAGTCCGACGCACTAACCACTTGCGGTGCCCATTCGGGACATATTAGGTGCTCATAAAATCACTTTTTTGTAGAGCACTAGGCATGGTCTCCGGAGTTTAGCTGATGAGTCAATTACATTTTGCACAGTGACACCGTTGCGATGGTTCGAAAAAGGACTGCGGGTAGGCGCGCGTAGTTTCTCGGAAAAACTCGAAATATCGAAATCCTATTGTCTACCGAATTTCGCTAGCGTCTTCTAGCCGGAGCTACTAGCGATACTCGAGGCCTGTCACAACCTAATAAACGATCCAACACCCAAACTCAACATCGCTATTATTACAGATAGCCAAGCTGCAATTAAAGCCTTAAATTCGGCAATCACCTTATCAAAACTGGCTTATCAATGCCAGAAAAAATGTAATCCCCTATGCAATCCGGCTGAAGTCACTCTTCTCTGGGGCCCAGGTCATAGTGCCATAGAGGAAAACGAGAGTGCCAGGTGAGGATCAGCCCATAACAGCTCACTAGCGGAAAATGCTCATATTACTATAGGTGCTGTTTGGGGTAATATTCTTTAACACTTGCTGTTCTCATGTGGACTAGTCGGACAAACTGTGTCATATCCAGAAAGATATCGCCAAGTTACAATAGGTCAAACACAATGGAGCTGCTGCTATGAACTCACGTAGACTTTCCAAAGATCTTCCGAAGCTGCAATGATGGAAATGAAAGAGTACAAATGTCTGGCTCTAGCGAGTGCCAGGCAACGCATATTGTCTAATACCTTATTCGACGACCTTAAAGAGATATTTGAGAAGAGGGTTAAAGAACTGCTCGGAGAGAGGCTATTTGATGTCATAGAAAAATTCAATATAGTGGACGCACCAAGATGGTGGATTATCGTTATATTTACTACATCCTTAATATGGGTATCGAATTAGAGGATTTGACAATATCATAGAGAAGAGCTTAAAGCGAGCAGACGTGTTTTGGTGTTTCTCTTGGAAATCTTATTAAAATCGAATTTGAATGTGTTTTAAAGAATATCTTAACTCAATAAATATAGAAGAGAGTGCAAGTTTATTTAGTTTTTCATTTCTTCTGGTTATGAATATTAACTAATGATGGATTGTTTTAAATGCAAAAGACTAATCCGCGGTGAATCGGGAGTTCAATGTGCGGGATTTTGCAGTAAAACTTTTCATCTCGCGGCGACATGTAGTGGTCTAGATCGTCACTGTAGCGATGCACTCAACACAAATAAAATGTTAAAATTCATCTGTGATGACTGTGTGACTTACATACACA
This sequence comes from Brachyopa scutellaris, assembly GCA_949775065.1. Classification (NCBI taxonomy): domain Eukaryota; kingdom Metazoa; phylum Arthropoda; class Insecta; order Diptera; family Syrphidae; genus Brachyopa; species Brachyopa scutellaris. The sequence continues at coordinate 78,449,576 of OX459113.1, forward strand.
ATGTTGATCTTGCCCTAAAACACGTTAATGAAGTTGTTAAAAAAAACGGTTTGCAATTAAGAGAGTATAAAACCGAGTTTGATGAATCTCTTAAGAGAAACGAACTGGAAATTAAATGTCTACTCGAGGCAATTGAGTCCAGGTACATGGAAAGAATAAAAACAATGAAAAGTGCTCAAGAATCGTGTGAGAAAAGTGTAAACGAAATTAGAAAAATGAGTGAACACAGCGAGAGCTTTAAGAAGCATAATGAGAAGATATATGGATGTAAAAAAAATAGCAAGTATTGCAAAATGTAAAAGAAATTCAAAAATAATTAGTGAAGGAAATAAAAATTAGTGAGGCTAAAGAATAAGCTAATTGAAAAGCAAAACATAGAAGCAATATTACATAACGTGCAAAAAATAAATAGTGAAAAGGATCAAGTGTTACGTGAATTAAAGAAAGTTCGATAAGTGAAGTTAAACCATCATTTATGCAGAATCTTTCAAATCTGACCAACCAGTGGTTTTTAGACCTAAGAATAACCAAAATAATAACAAAACAAAAGATGAAATTAAAGAGAGCATTAACCCTGCTGATCTGTCAGTAAAAGTCAAGAGTGTTATTAAGAAAAGAGATGGTGTTGTTGTTATAAATTGTGAGGACAGTGAGTCAAAAAAAGTTATTGAGAAAGAATTAAAAGAAAAATTGGGCACAAATTATGAAGTTAAAACAACTGAGTTACGAAATCCGCAAGTGATAGTATGTGGAATTAACATTGAGTGGGAAAAAGAACCTCTAGAAAATGCCATGTATGTGAAGTATTTAAGAAAAAAATTGAACTGCAAAAGAACAGAATATCCTATTAGCCATTAATCCCACCGAAAATTATCTACCTGAACATTTGTGGCCTAATAAACAATTTTGACGAGTTACAAAGCTTAGTGAGTGATAATGACTTTGACATTATAGTGCTTTCAGAAACGCATGTAACTAAAAATATAGACGACAACGAGATATTTATTAATAATTATAGACTTTTAAGATTTGATAGTGAATCTAGTAATACAGGTGGTGTTATTATGTATATAAAAAGGTTTATTCGTGTGTCAAAAGTGAATAAGTTTGCTAAAAACAAAGATTTATGGAGCTTAATATGTCGTCTATGTTACCGTGACTATATGTTTTCTGTTGTTGGTATTTATAGATCTCCTAGTTCGTCAGCAAGACTGTTTTGTGTCGATTTTTCGTTAATGCTTGAAGAAGTCCGTGATTTAGGGAAAGACTTTATTATCATGGGAGACATTAATATAAATTGGCTTTCCACCTCAGATACTTATAGAAAGGAGATCGCAAAATTAATTACCGTTAACTCTTGCCATCAATTAATTAGTGAACCTACGCGAATTACTAAAAATACGAGAACCTTATTGGATTACGTATGCCAACGGACACCTTCGCATATTTAAAGAATCTACGGTATTTGCATACGCAAATGCTATTGCTATTGTAGTCAAACATAATAACCTAGAAATGGCGATAAAAATAATGCAGAGAGAATTCAGCAAGGTCTCAAGATGGTGCCATGACCACAGTTTGGTGATAAACGCCAAGAAGACAAAGATGATGCACATAGGTACGCCGAAGCAAGCTACAAGAGCTTTTCATGTATATCACCGGAACGAAGGCTCCCCAACTACCCAAAGAATGGAAGCCATCGAAGTCGTGAAATCCGTAAAATATCTAGGTATAATTATTGACGATCATCTTATATGGAACGAGCAAATACAACGTTTACGGATGCAGCTTAAGAGTGCTGTTTTTGCGATGGTTTACCTCAAGAAGTATACTACAATAGATGTCCAGAGGCAGGTGTACTTTTCTCTTGCTCAATTAAGAATAAGATACGAAATTTTAGCATGGGGTAGTGCATCTAAAACGTATCTGGATAAAATCCACAGTCTACAGCGACGTCTGGTAAAAATTATTAATAATACAAATAAAGTTGTCAGGTTTTAGTTGTCAGATGACAAGATGACAACAATACTAGAGTATTATTGTTATTATATTATGGTCCGTTTTCAGCAGCCAATCAATCACAACCTGAATACATGAAGGCGAACTCAGCAACTTTTAAAAATACCAGCAGTATTCAACAACTATGGAAAACGACAACTTGAGCCAACCTAAAAAATATAATTAATTTCAAAAAACGTAAAAAAAAGAATTAAAAACTTATTTTCTTTGTATTAATTATAATATCAATTAAATTGCAAATTAATTCAAGGTTGGATGTCAGTCAAGTTGACAGTTGATGATTATTTTTCTTAAGTCAAATGTGATGATTACACCAACCTCGAACTACGTTAAACGATCACGGAATGCTGAATGTGTATTTGGCAGCACTGCTTATTTCTAGATGCTATGATGTCATTTTAATTCAACTCGTTAACGGGAGGCAACATCTGATCAGCAAAGCAAATTCTCCTGGATTGTTTGGAATAAGTAATCGACAAAAGAAAACACTGCAGCATCTATAAAGCTTAAGTGGAACACGAGATGTAATGAGGGGACTCTCCAACGAGAAAAAAAAGATCCGATGGTAACCAGAAAACTGCTAACAGAACTAACTAACAGAAGCAACGAGATCCACACCAACTGCATGTCTGGAAACTCTACTGAACATCACCCCACTTCACCTAGCAATATACGAAGAAGCAGCTAAACAAGCTCTAAATTCCAGGACGGTAACCTTAAGCGATATCTGGGTATACTATAAAGATGGTCTATCTAGCTAAAGAAAATACCAGTATACCAGTGATCACATGTCTCTAAAAATAATCCTCGAAAAAAACTACGAAACATTCTTCTCAAACAGAGTGGAAATGAAAAACAACAACAAGGCCACGATCGATGCCCAACAATGGTACACAGATGGGTCGAAAACAGAGAATGGCGTCGGATGGGGACTAGTGGGCCTAAGATGTCCCACATCATAATCATATCAATAACTTAAAGTTGATGGAGCTGAATGGGGAAAGAATTGCTTTTATTTTAAGCTTTTGACCTTTAACTGCGTAGGTGGGGTGCTGACAATACACCAAACCCTTATTTTTTAAAAATATTATACTTTGCGACTGACGACACCCGTTGTCGGTACAGTACCTTCCTGTTGTTTTCTTTTACATAGATTCAGATGGTTTTAAAAAAGTTTGGTTGCACAAGTAAGCCCTGACAGAATGTTCAAGCTGCAAGGGTGCTGTCAACACCCCACCTACCCAGTCGTGAATTTTTTTTTTTACTGGGTGAATTTGTACAGTTAATTTGAAAATATCATTTGAAAAAGATCAGGAACGCATTCAGCTGTTGTTGAAACTATATAAGTGAAGAGCCGGACTTAATTGATACGGATGATGTCGAATTTGTTAAAACAAAAAAATTGTTTCAAAAATTAATACGGAAAGCACTATTTTGGATAGGACGACTAAAAACTCTATAAAGGCGTCTTAAAGTTAATTATTTTAACATTGTTCTACCCCAAAACGATATCATAATGACAATTTGACCATAGAACTACTAACCAGAGGAAAGATAAGCGTAATAAAGTGAAATCATGATGGGGTGTTGTCAGAACCACACCTACCTACTTTCATTACTATTACTCACCTACCTGCTTAAAGGTTAAATGTTTGAAATGAATTTCTCTCAAACTGTTAATCATGTATTTTATAACTATAAATATTCGCCCAAGAGCATCTCGAATTCGTTTGGCTTTTCCATTTGGTTGATGTTGAACATGGTGATAAGGGGATCTGTTGAGGAACTTTTAATTTTTTCTCGGGAAGAGGAACATTGTTGCGCAGCGTATATTTTTTACTCTTCAAGTACAATAATTATAACTAGTGTACCAGTGCGTGAAATCTCGCATGTAAGATGTAAGAAACCCTACAACCGTTTGCGGTTTACGGATGAAATGGTTAACTAATACTTATTGATACCTAAGTTTAGCAGAAAGTAAAAGCTACTTTTTGGTATCACGATCCTGCTAATATAAAGATGAAGTTAATTGCTAATATTAATAAAATGAGAGTGGGGTTTGTCACTGTTTCAGGACATTCTATTGTTAATATACATATATGTACATTTGGTAATGCATGGGTAGGGGAGACTGGGGTTGGTTGTAACACTTTTTGGTAAATTCGTCCTCACTCCTTAAATAAAAAAAAATTCATTCCGAAGATGCATATCTTACCTCTAAGACTCCATTTAGAAATTGAAAGGATTCAAAGTGGAACAATATTATTTGAATCATTGAATCATTTCAATTTTGGCGAATGTTACTTTTAGCCCCGACCTTGGTTGGTTGTAACAGTACCCGGTGTGAAAAGTAACAACAATCTTACTTTTGCAATAGGTGGAATGTTATATAGTGTCATGGTTTTCCCTGTATTGTTTCGTTGCCAAGTGTCTTGTTGATTGGCACAGTACGTATATTAAAAGGCTCATAAACCCCCACGTCTAAAGGTGCAGTTCATGGGAGAAATGCGGTGGAAAAGACAACATTATTATTGGCCTTAGCGATTACTTTTAAATTTTAACCAACTTTTACGTGTGTATATCCTCAGGATTATTCTTCTTCTTGAATAACTGAATTCTAAAAAAAATAAAAAAAAAAATAAAAATACTCGTATGGTTACACCATGTTGCAACCTGCCCCAGAGTCATGTTACTTTTAGTTTAGCCCCTACACCAGAAATTAACAATGGAGGCACCATACAAAAAATAACTTAAGCTTTAGGTCTTAAGCAATTACATTCACATATGGCCGAGACACGAACTCATACAAAAAAGTTTTTCAAATTTCCGTAGCCCTCAGATTCGAAAGGAACGGCTAAAAAATACTGAGAATGCACAAAGTTACAAACTTATCGATTTTGGCAGCGGCATACATAACTTGTTCTTTCGACAACTGCGGTACTACTGATTAATATTCTCTAGGAGAATATGTAAATACAAACACTTCTGTGTATCAGACTCTTTGATATAGCTTCTGTGATATTTTATTTTGTAGCTGTTACAACCTACTCCTGTTACAACCAGCCCCAGTCTCTCCTACATACATGGAAATAATGTTTTTCGTAATACCCTTACTTATTTCTACTTTTTCAAAATTGTTTATGCTGATGAACAAAGTTCAGTTGATAAGCTTTTCATCAGTGTTAGAATCATTGAATTCGGTGCAGAAATAAACGTTCAGGAGGAATTACAAGCTCTCGCGCTGGCGATTCAATTAATATGCCATCGAACTAAAACTTAAAACATTAATCATCAAGTTGCGTATTAAACAATCCATTGTACATTTTGAATGGTCAATAAATCGAAGCATGGACTTTATCGAAAGCGGATGAAGATATCCTTGGTCACTTCGAGAGAAAGATCCTCCGTAAAATATTCGGTCCCGTTTATGTTGACCGGCTCTGGAGGAGAAGATTCAATCACAAACTGTACGAGCTGTATATACAGCAACATCGATCTGGTAAAAAAAACTGCGCATTGGGCGCTTAAGATGGCTAGGACATGTAGAGCGTATGGACATCAACGGTCCAGCTCGGAGAATATTTGATTCTATCCCGGAAGGTAGGCGCAGCAGAGGACGGCCTCTCCTAAGTAGAAAAGGACCTCAACCAACTTGGAGTGCGCAACTGGAGACAGTTAGCTAAGGACCGAGCCAACTGGAATGGGTTGCTGGTGGAGGCCTTGGTCCCCCGGACTGTAGCGCCACCTAAGCAAGTAAGTAATCAATGACTCGCTCAACAATATCTTGAGCTTGTGAATTGACCACATTACAGGGTGCTTCACGAGTGCTCTCTTCAAAGCATCGCTGTCAGGCGTTATAAGAAAAGATAGTCAATGCACATTTTCGCTCTCGAATAAAAATCCCCTTCCATTTTCCAATCACTTTGACACAAAACTATAATGGACATACCTACATATCTACTATATTGTGGATACTGGAGTGGAGTATACTTCAGGAACTGACCAAAGGTAAAGAGTGGTTAATCCTGCAATAGCACGGGTAAAGCTAGGGACCCATCCATTTGTCAACATATGATGCCAAACTTCAATAAACCTGTTTAGAGATCACTTTCAAAAGTGATGTACCTCGTTAAACGGCAATACTAGTTCCAATGCTTACATCAAAGCCATATTACATGAGCATAATACACTCCTAATTACTAAATATCTCATAAAATCTACCAACTTGTGGTTTTTTACTTACTTTCGACGATACAAAAAAAGAAAAACAGAAGTCAAACAAAGCTTCCGACAGGCGTAATCCGTTTCTTATTGCCTGTCATACAAAAGGATACGTAAATGCGAATTATTAAGTCCAGCCCACCACAGAGGACAACACTATGTATGAAGTACCTCTGGGTTGTTAAATAAATGTCCAAACTTATCCCTGGCTAGTTTTTTGTTTATCTTGTAGGACATCTCATAAACGAGTGTACAAAGGTTTATTCCACCCGAAATGTGTTCCCATTGTGTCGCAATTATGCATGCATACCTGCGGTAAGGCTACCACTGTCTTCCCAAAAACTGAATCGTAATCGTAACGCCCTCGACATGGTGCTTAAAGTAGTTTGCCGAAGGATTACAAACACTGAAAGTTTGAGTTTTTGCACCGGTCGGCCCTGACTTCGAATTTTAAACCGAGACAATCGTAGATACTCGTACAATTGTGCGGAGCTAAAATTCCTCGCCATTCGCATTGTTGCACAGAAAAGGTTGACTGGAAAAAAAGGGAATAAAAACATAAATACCGGATGTCGTCCAATTGTTCTCCTTTTTGTATTAGAATTTCGTTATCCTCGAGCAAAGTTTGCATTGTTATCTGGCAGAAGTCAAGGCCTAACTTCACAGTGTTTTTCTTTGTTTCTACATTCCCACCGCCCCCTGTCGAGTTTGCAAAGAAAAATAAGCAAAAAGTTAACATAACAACCCGAACCTGAACATACAGGACGATGCTGGCTAAAACAAAAAATAATAAAAAAAAAATACTGCAACAGCAACCGGAGAGCATATCGAGCGAAGAAGAAATTTCAAAGTGAGATAATGGCCATATAACTTTCCAGTACCATTCCTCAGAGCACCAGGAACCGGTGTTCTGATTGTTTTTGCTCTGCTTATCGGTATCTGGAAACGCCACCAATTTATTCCGAAACATGCTACTTTGTGGGCATCGATTTGATCGCACGAAACAAACGTCTACCTTCACTTGAGTGTGTGTTAATAAGACCGGGAGATGGTATGGCATGAGCTCCAAAGCAATGGCTTCTCTCATCATTGTGTTGTGAGGTAGGCGCTTCTCGAGCAACCACCACCACCACATTGAGGATTCCAGATCCATCGTTTGTACATAACGAAACATGCTCCTCGTATATCGCAAATGAAGATTCTGGTTGGGCAATTGTGAAACAATCGAAAGGACTAGGGCTACGAAGCGATGGTGGTGGCGGCGCGGGATGAACTACCGGTCTCCGCGATGATGATTACGATGATGGTGAATCGGAAGGAGACCTGTCAACGAGTGCAAATATCAGAAGCAACAACGAGTGAGGAGTTGGCCATGTTCTGTGCGGATTATGTGTACAAGACTTAAGGCGCCAACGCCAGGACCCTTAATTTATCTTGCACGCCATGTTGCTACAATGGCTTCCCCGGATGCGGCATTATGCGCAAGTATTTCGCTATCGCAATCGCATTATTTGTGCGGTTCGTATACGGATACACTCGTACGAGTAGCTACAGTTTCTCATTGTCTTTGTTGTCGAGGTGGATCGGAATGGTTTTTTTTTTTGCTCTGCCAATTGCGGTTGGAATATCTCTTAGCCTGGTTTGTTGGTGTTTTGTTATTTATTGTTGAAACGGAGATAAGTGATTGACGTCACATAAAATACGACGCTATACCTAACCTAGAGTAAAACGGTACAAAAATATGCAACTTATTTATTTATGTACCAGTATGTACAATGTACATATGTACATATGTATATGTACATATGTGTTTCGTTTTGCTCATCTCCGTGACTTCTGTTACTATTCTCGCTTGCTGCCTGGCTTTGCTGAAGGCGTTACTCCCTATACCGGTCAACAATGTCCCTATTACCTGGCACCCAGATAATTACAATAAATTTCTGCCTATTCAAAGGGTCAAATGCCACAGTAAGCTTTATAGAATTTATTGTCACGCACAAAAGACGGCAATTAGAATGCCAACTTTTCTTAAATTCTTTCGCGTCATAAAAAACCCTTATTGTGCCAGGTATAGCGTTACTTAGAAAGCTGCGTTTAGTTCTGCGAACCGAAATTTAATTTCATAAGACAGAGCACTTCTTGAACTTCAAATTAAGATTCACAGACACTTCACCTTTACTTTTACACTGTACTGGCGCGGCGGTTAAATCGGTCGAACCGCCATTTTCTCTATTATGCATAGCAGCGGTGCACAATGGTCGATTCAGTACGATTTAGCTGGTCATAAATAAAAAATTCAAATTCGTTTTTGCAACTTTTTTATCGTTTTAAATATCTAGAGAGCACTTAACAAATGACAAGTTCAAACCAAAAAAATGTTCCCAATACTTGAATCTGCAACGGTACAAGCTCCACAATGTTGCAACTTAAGCTTAGTTTGATTTTTTCTGTTTCAGTTAAAAATTGACTGCGTCATTGTAAGTGCCAATTTTTACCAATTTTAAAGATATATTTTAAAACTGAAATATGTCCCAAACTCCTCATTAAAAGTTCTATACAGAACAAAAAAATAAATTGAAATACAGGGGACGCTCGATATAGTGAACATCGATATAGTGAACAATCCAATATAGTGAACACACAATATTTTATAAAGGCTATTCTAAATTGTGAACAATAAACATCTCGCTACAGTGAACTATGTTTTTTTTATTTTCTTTGAACCTTTCAGCATGCAAAAACACGTCTAAAACTTATTAGTGCTATGCAGTCGGCAGTATCCATACAATTGTCCAAATTTACCGTTGGTTCTACTCATTGTGTTGTGCGAGAATCTTGCAAGATTATGTATGGATATGGTACACAGTTTGTGGTTGTTTGTAGTGCAAATACAAAATGTGTGTTGCCTATTTCGTTATTTTGTGAACGATCTTCTTTGTGACCATGTCACTTAAGCCAAGCTTAAGTTAGTTGTATTTTTGTTTTTTAAGTACATACATGGAATGTACTGTTTTTGTTGCATTTTACGTTTTTTTACGGATGAGTTGTTTTTGTTAAAAATAAAATATCCTTTTTTTATAAATATTGGCTTGTTTTTTAGTAATTGCAAAGAAAAATTGTAATTATATTCTATTTTCGATGAATTGTACGTAAAAACATACACATTTTGATGGAATTTGCTTCAAGAAGTCCACGCTCGTTAGTTACAATGAACAATCTCGCTCCAGTGAACAGGCCTGGTTTTTATTAGTTCACTATATCGAGCGTCTACTGTATGTTAGTTATAAAAATAATATTATAAAAAAGACGCTTTATATTCATCAATTAAGTGATAACCAAATCAATAAATGTTTGTGTATGAAGAGAGATTTAAAAAAAAGTACCACATAGTACAATTACGAAAGTTATTTTGCCGTCAAGTTCCAATATTACACTTTAATTTAGTGTGCCAAAACCTGCCATAAAGTTTTTTTTTTATTTTTTAAAGGTACTTCTTCTTCCATCAGAGCTCTTCTTATTACTAGAAGAGAAATATTTTACTGTATGCGTGATGACAGATTTTTTAAATCTTCCATTTCTGATTGTGCGAATGAAATAGTAAGTAGTATGTGTATTCAAACTTTCCATTATGGACATAAACATAAGTGATGAACAGCATACTAAATGCGTAACTTACGCCCAAACGTTTGTATCACTAATTTGTCAAAAGTGGGCGGCAAAGGAGCGTACACTGCACGTGTTCTTACAATTTAAAGAGTCTTGGCTTTGCCAAGAATTTCGATTGCCCGTACGAATTCCAGACGAGTTCAAAAATGGGTTGGGAATACTAGTAGATCTTCCGAAATTAGGATGAGAAAATGCACTGCTGGTACATTTTTCAATGATCAAGGGGAGCATAACAGGAAGAGAGCATGAACTTGTGTAGCGTTTCGCCATAGTACCTACTGAAAACTCTTTACTCTGGATTAAAAATTTACGCAACCAAATTTCGGAAGTATTATTTAGATACAGTCAGCAAATAGTTTCCGAACAAATACAATTGGTAAAAAATGCCCATGAACGTCCACAAAATCCTTCTGCATGGAGCTGACGTAATTGAAAGCTTCGCTAAGCATGTAGGCCAACTGTTGGAGGACGCTTTGGAAGCCCGTCAAAAAGATTATAAGATATGCAGGCAAAGTTTTTTAGGAAATATGTCACGAAACTCCACCAACGATGATATACTTCAAAAGTTACTCATTCCTTCCGACGCTATTATAAGTGATAAAAGGCATCTTCCAAAAAAAGAAAAGAAAATCGTTGCTACCTGAAGCTTTAAGTATGTTGGTAGAATCATAATTAAATAGATTTTGCTTTAAGAGAATTAAAAAACGTTAATTTAAAAATTAAAACCAGCTAGCGACACAAAATCGACCACTGTGCGGTGTCATGAAGGATCAGTAGAATATGAATTTTTAGAAGTAAGAAACTTTTCAATTTGCCGGTTCAAGCCAAAGAGATCACAATGAATCACTGGCCAGATCGGTGAATGATAGAAGCTAGGAGAAGATAGTCTGCAAGACTTATTGGAACCCTAGCGGATTAGAGAAATCGAAAGTTTGGAGATGTAAATTTCTACCTCACTCAATCTTATGTCTAAGGACCAGGCCCAGCCAAGTGATTCCATGCGATCTTTTTCAGGTATGCTCACGCAGTATTTTAAGATAGCATTGCCATATCCCAAGCTTCTAGGTACATGCTTAATGCTTTTATCAGTTGCTCATCTGGCAACATGGTTTATTATCGGTACGTTCGTTAAGTCTGATAGATAGCCATGAGAATCCAGAAACAAGAATGCTTCAGGTGGTATGTACCACTTTCTAATGTATTTCTGAAATACTCAAGTTTGGGATAGACATAGAACAAGCCCGAAATGAGTTCGTTTTCCATAACATTGGCCGACCGGGCAATATGATTTCTTACAATTGTGAATTCTAGACACATCGGAAGCAATAGCTTTTTATTTGAAACGTAATGCCGAAAGTCGGAATGCATGCATCTGCAGCTTCTCTAAATTCAGTTAAAGTATTACTTTAATAAAAATGTCTTAACTGTGGTTTGAATTTCAAAAGAATTTTTACACTGATGTAACACTATCAGTGCTACTCGTTGCATCGTCCTCCAATATTCTTATCCCAATCACACGAAGAAAAAAAAACCAAGAACTGTATTTTCCACCACCCATTTGGAAGTGGCCATGATAGAACAAACTCGTATCTTTTCGATCCGCATGTAATACAATGATAATTTTGCAGTTTTATAGCCAAACAGCTTGTCCACCAGCTCAGATACGAGTATGCCGGGTGCTTTGCGATTGCGCAGATACTCGAAGTTAAACTGCATTCCCCTAATGACAACTGCAATGGCTGCGTGGTTAGCTCGTTAAGCTTCATCCGTAGTAGCCATACCAGTCGCAGTCACCCGATAGCAATTACATCTATTTCCGATGTTATATGGCCGCCATGATGCTCAATGGTGTGGCAATAATAGCTCATCATATTAGCCAGCTCTATGCTGTCCTGCTCAGCTATTATATAGATGAGTGCACGAGGCAGTCGCTGTTCGCTTTGACACAGCGGTAAACAATATTTAATTTATCTTTGCTCACATTACACTCAACAAGAACAACAACAACAGAAAACCCGTATATGGCAACACAACGCACAAAGTTCCAGAGCCGGACAGTCCCTGCTGCACTGTCCAATGCGACGACTGCCCAAAAACAAATCAAATCGCTAAATATAGAAACGTTTAGAGCCCGGACCGCTGTTGGCCTGCATCTTTATATGGGTTTTTATATTATATTATTAATTTAAAGCCATGTTATCAGCCGCTTGTTCATCTCCTCGGATGTGTGCGCGTCAGGTATAGGATTCAGTCCCAGCCGCGTGGCTAACTTGTTCTTCGGTACTCCTGCGGCGTATGGGTGTTTGCTTTTTTTCTCGTTGGCTTTATCGGAGCCGCCTGTCCGTGTATGTTTTATAGCTTTGCCATCATTTCTGGGCTTTACAAGATTGCTTTGATGCGATCTCTGATTGGTGACGCTTGTCATCCCAGCCGCCATCGATACGATATGAGTATCCACTTCATGGATGTCTTCTCCCATCCAAGTGTTTTGCTGTTTTGCTGGATATTGCAATGACGGTTATGGACTGGCTGACATTGTTGAGTAATCTGGTTGTAAATTTTATTGTTTGATTGCGATGATCGAAAACGCTCTTTTGCACTGCATTCTTAATAGCAATTCTAATGTTGGATCCCCCGTTTTTATTAAACCACGGAATGCCATTAGATCGGGCGAGTACCAGCGAGCGACCTCTGTAAATGAGCTGCTCAATCACAGTGCAATGCGAACGATCGGGTTCGGGGAATGAGAGAAATTCACTGAGTGGATGCAATGCATGGCATGCTACTACTCAGCTAATTGCTGAGCTCTGGACACAGGTGTGGACCTTGGACTACCAAAGCAAACGTCGTCTGTAGCATGTACCACTGGGTGATGAAACATTCGGTGGATGGCTGGTCAACGGCGACATTGTACATTGGACATTATAGTCATGTCTACTTATGCAGTGCTCAACAATTAACAAATTTTAAATCACTGAGCCCCAGAAATGTTTTGCCAAGAGAAAGCCTAAACGGCTGTTTCTGCACTTAATTGTGGGTAATAATTTACCTTGGTACATGTTTAGTTTTCAGATAAAAGATACTTGTTAAGATTGTGTTGTAATGTCGACCATATTTGGTGAGACTTTCACTTTTGTATAGGCTTTTGCACATAGCAATATAATATTTGACAGTATCTTTAACAGTAATCTTGTGCAAACATTTTTGTTGTGATCTTTATCATTTGATTCAACTCGGTTTCATCCTGGAGAGTGGAACATGAAATCAAATGACTCGTTGTGAGTCAGAAAAGCAGTCTTCGTACATTGTGATTGTGTTGCTCACAGGAATCTAACCCACTTGAGCATTGTCGTCTATGGGCTCCCTGAAATTACGCCTAGGAAAAATCTCCCAAATAGTTTGGCGTAGATGCTGAGAATTTTGGCTTTTTTTCCATAACATTTTTTAGATATTTTTTTCATTTATGAAATATGAAAAAAACGCCAAAAAAATTATTTTAAAATTGAAAAAGAAAAAAACCCCAAAAAGTGGTTGGCTTTTTTTTTTAAATATAAATGAAGAAAAGGCGTGTTTACCAGGTACTCGTGAAATTTGATGTGTAAACATCAAAACGATGTGTAAACAGAGAACGCACTAATACTAAGTTTGGTTACGCACTACTACTACTAAGATTGGTTACGGGTTACGCATGACGGCGTGAAGTTCGTGAGGCCCATAACCGAGAGCTAAGATGTTTACACATCAAAAGGCGCCAGAAAATTGCATTCTATGTTTCACTATGTTGTTATGTTTTGTTGCAAAATAACATAACTTCACATGATTTTACAAACATACATACCTACATACTTAATTTCAAATTTTAAAGTAAAAATTCTACAAACTGGCGGCACGACGGCACGCGGCTGCACCCGGCGGCGCGAGGAAGGTAAACTTTTTCTGGCATTTTCCGTTTTACTTTTTGGCTTTTTTTCCAAAAAATGTGGCTTAATTTCCTTGCATTCCGGCGAATTTTCCTTTTTTGTTTTTGACGTTTTTGCAAAAAACTTTACGCCACAATTATTTTGGTTCTTTTTCCAAAAACACTTTTTGGCGTAATTTCAGGGAGCCTCGTCTATGGTGTACACTCGAATTCATTCCGCTTTAAATGAAGAATGTTATAACGGACTTCCTGTACATGTATGGCCTTGTTCTTCGCCATGAATAAAAGCTTTATATTTTCTTCGTCATTTGTCACTCTATAACTACTTATTTATCAAGCATTTGGCAAAGGAATATCCTTCGAAACTCGTTGAAGGTCATTGCCTGACGAGACACTGCATCCATCCACCCTCTTCGGTACTGGGCAGAAGAAGAATTAAATATAAGTATACAAGAGGTCGTTACATACGAAATGGCCGTTTCACAAGGACATTGCGAACTCTGAACGACATAAATGATTGTACAATTTCGTCGAGTAAAAACCAAGAATATGAACAGAAACAAATAACATGAATGAATGAATAGGGATAGCATCATGCGGCGATGTTTTAAAAAATATCGCCTCTTGAGCCTCTTGCCCGCCCGGAATGCTCCATGACAATGTCAAATTGAAGACATTGGTGGAACTAGATACCTATCTAAGCGTTAAAAAAACAGAGAAATTTGACGTACCTACGCTATTCAATAGTTTCCCGGCTTTTGCAAAGTAACAGGGTCGTAACAGACTAACAGTAACAGGTCTCGCACATAATCCTGCACGATGACGCGAGGTTACATGTGCCATATATAACGGTTTAAAGTTGCATCAATTAGAATATGAAACTCACCCCCTCCTACCATATTCACCAGACCATTCCCTAGGTTAGGTTAGCTTAGGTAGATCTTTCACTAACGGCCTACCCTTTTATATACATTTGGACCACAATTTGAGGGGAATTAAGTAAGAGGAATTCGATTCTAATTAGCAAATTAAAATTATTATAAGGAATTTACCTACCTCGAAGTAAACATCAACTCCACAAAGGACACTGTAGCGGAATTTCAACGAAGACTAAACTAAACCCTTGGAAACCGTTGCTACTTCAGTTTGGTGCATCAACTGGGTTCAAAAATCCTAACTCGGAAGAGGAAAACATTGATCCTGCCAGTTCTGCTCAATGATGCCGACTGCTGAACGATAAGCTGAAACACTTTCGACACAAAAACTCTTCGTCGGATATTTGGTCCTAATACATAATATGTATATGCAAGGAGGACAAATCGAGGAGAAGATGTGGATGTAGTCCGAAAAACCAAAACACGTGGACTACTCCGGGTCGGCTGAAAGCATAAAATGACATTTCCGACATATTTTGTTAATCATCTGCAAAGCCTATCTACTGCAGCTCTAGGTTTAGTTTTCATGGTTCACTGTCTATGAATGAACAGACTTCTATTTTCATTCCCGTACCAGATTTTCATATTTGTTAATGTACTTTGATACTGATTTTAGGGACACTTCTGACTTGTTGAGGTGGGAAATCAGAACTTACTTATAAAACACTCATTTCAGACCTTTTCTAGCTCTGTGTCCTTATACCGGATTCTTTTACAGGATTAATGATCGCCCGCTCCGTTGTGTTTGATTTCACATGCAAAACAACCTCTGATGATTGATTTACGAGTCGTTATTGTTTAATACTTCAAACCCCTTTCACTGGGTAGATATGTAGTACATACATTTTACACTCGTACCATAACCCTTTGGTTATAAAAGTACATACCTCGAAGCTTCGATTGCTGCCCAAATAATGGACAACCGAATCATACAAACAATGAGTATGTATGTATGTATACACGTAGGTATATGTGTATACTGTCGGTTAAAATAAACATTTTAACATTTGTGATAATAAAAACATTTCTTCACGCAAAAGTGGGCAATGAAATATTAATTTATTTATGTTCTTGCGCTCTCGGCTTAAGTGCTTCTCGGTCAATAGGTTTTCTCTATCTTAAGCCCAGTGTACACATCGAATTGATTTGTAGTAGTTAAGCACACGCAGTCGACAGATACATTTCACCAGATACACTTACTCTTAAGTGTGTTTACACACTCTCGCGTCGTCGTCAACGTCGTCTGAACTGAAACCACCCGAAACTCGAAAACAAGACCCAAAATAAAGGGTTTCGTGATTCATTAGTTCAATGTGGCCAAATATTTAATCCATCACTGTTGCTTGACCAGAGAAACACATTAAACAGATGCTGAGAGCGCGCTCAGATCAATGGTGCTGACATGGAAAAATCAGTTTGGTCACACATCGAATTTAATAGTTTGCTACGGCCTGGGTTCACACACTTAATGGGTGAAACAACATTATTTGGTCAATATTTGCAAATTGACATCTTAGTGGCGGGACACTGTTGATTAGCTCACCTCAGAAATCTATTTTAGGAAGAAGCCGCCAAAAATGAGAATAAATTCGAATACACAGCGAGGCAAGCTCATCCCCAACTCTTTAATCAAAAGGCAAAGAGGCTTAAGTCTATTTTAAGCATTTTTCAGGAGAGCAATTTTAAACTTTGAAAAATTCTGCAAATGTATGAATTTTGTTGGATTAATCCGTTTTGACATCACCAAAAAAAGGACTTCTAGATAGAATAGAAACACGCTGATAAGACCGAAAAAAAGCTTATTTTTTAAAGAGTTTGAAAATGTAAAAAAATCATTTTTGGCTTAAATAGACTTAAGCCGCTTTGCCTTTTGATTAAAGAACTGTATTGATGACATCTGGGGTCGGCGGGCCGCTATTTATTTGCGCGATTGGAAACAGATATTTATCTGTCAAGCTCGAGATGTCGTCGAATTCCCCACTCAATCAGAGGTTCGTCGGTGACGTGGACGACTGCAGCTGCGATGGGAATGTTGCCTCCTCGCCAAGGAGCCCATCCGACGGCATCGCGCACAGAAGCGCTGAACTTGTGCACATAAATCGTACACCATACATGTAGCGCCTATTGGCCTATTTGCATTCAGTGTGGCGGCATCACATCAAGTCTCGATAAATTGGAGAGCATTCTATCGTGTTTCGGATTCCTGTGGCAGCTCCTCGGAACTGGTTCGTCCGTTTTGTTCTTTTCTGATTTTTACTGCAAGTGCGTTCCGGAGAACTCACAAGTCCGCTCGGTGTGCTGTGTCACAGACGGCTATGGCGGCAGGAGCAGTTAGGACCGGGGAATTTGAATACCGTATAGCCTAACATGTGTTCCTGTTCGATATGTTGTTGCACTCTTAAGGCCACATTGTGTGTGTGTCAGCATCGTTTCGAGCATCGCTGTCGCACTGTCGACTTAATTAAAATTTATTTTGGAATTTCGATCGATGTGCAATTAATTCTCGATTACAGTCACCACTTGTCTAATTAAAAGAAAAAAAGAAAAACTATTATACTCGTACTCACTGGTTGTGGTGTTGTTCGGTGTATTTGATTTTTCCATTAGGTATGAACATTTTAAGCGCGCATTTTCCTGTGCATTTGCATGTCGGCCTTATTTGTGGAAGCTATTTCGAAACATAGCGCAGTTTGAACATGGGACCGAAATAATTTCCTGCTACTCTTTTTGGTATGACAAAAATACCAAGCGTTTGGACACGTAAGGAGTTTGAAGTAGCCGACCACCTGATGTTGTGCCGATTTTGCTAAAGGCGGATATCACTTCACCGATGGATTTTGGTGGACGATTGATTTATAATTCCTTTTTTTCGAATATCCTCAAAACTCCCCATTCTGTTACGAGAAATGTTGGGGAAACTTGTGGAAAATGATAATTTTGGAAAAGAGAACGCGATATTCGAGTATGTTCACTTTAAGGCAACAAATCATATCGTGAAATCTTCAAACCCAATCAAATCGTCTTGTGACGTGAAATAAGACCCAACGATCAAATTTGGCCTTATTTCACTTCTGAAATATAAATATGTAATGCCAAATTGGCTTTGTTTCCATTTCAAAAGGCAAAATTCGAGTTGGATATAAAACCAAATAATGTCGATCGGTTCAATAACCACCAGGGGCCTGTACCGCAAAACAACAAGCATCGTTAAAAAGACAAAATTTAACAAGTAGCAAGCGGTTCGTCATACAGAAACTCGTGTTACTTGTTAAAATTCGTCTTTTTAACAATGCTTGTTGTTTTGTGGTACAGGCTCCAGGTAATATCGGTTGCAAAGTTACGTGCATACATACTGAAATATGTATGGGGGGCATACTATACCCTGTAACCCCCCTGCTGAGTCACTCCACTAGATGCGAGGTTGGATATAGGCAAAGTTTTATTACATCGAATTTTATATTATTACTTTATCTTATGTTCAAAAACTAAAGATTCCATTTAAAAATTAGTTAGTTATTTAGTTTTCGAGGTTATCCTGCAATACTATTAGGAACTCCATCTACCTAATGCTCAAAAACTAAATAACTAATTTTTCAATGGAATCTTTAGTTCTTGAACATAAGATAGAGAGATACATTTGCGAGTCACATATGACCATACTCGTATTTCAAAATGCCAAATACGCATTATACAAAACGCGAGTACCGTCATATGCGTGTGGCAAATATGACTTTCAGAATTAGGGTGAATCTAATGTGGTTGTTCCAATTGTTTTATTAAATAGTAAAAAGGTTTTTCGTAGAATCAACAAAACTCGGTGAGTTTATGTGTATGGTATATATGTACATACATATGTACAGTGGACGTCCAGTATTACGAATTATATAATGCACAGTCATTCGTTATATCGAAAAATTCGTTATATCGAACGTCTTTTTTTTTTGCTAATTAATACTAGATTATAAAAAGCAAGTGATTTTAGCAATGAAATTTATGTATTTATTTATAAGAAAATAGAAATTAATTAATAAAGTTTTGGTAAACAGAACAATAGGCGTGTTTTTTTTTCAAACCTATATAGGCTAAACATGTTTCCGCAACATGTTTTCAATGTAAAATACAACAAAACCTTAGCCTGGATAATTATCCAGTCTTTTTTTTGTATGGAAAGCTTTTTCGAAATATATATAGGTTTGAAAAAAAACGCGCCTAGTTATGATTTGGAAAAAAAGTTTTTAATATTAGTTTGCCTTTTGGTTCCCTCCAAGCTTTTTTGGACCACCTCCTCTAGCATTTCTCTTAATAAAAGTGTTTTTGAGTAGTCGATATTGTTTTGAACTGACCACTGTATGCATTTATGGAAGCAATTCATTGCTCCTGAATGTATAATTTTTTCATCAGTGCGCCACTAGAAATACTTCGCGAAATGAATTCGTAAAAATAAAACGTAAAAAACCCAACAAACTGAAACAGTTAATTTTCCTTTAAAATTACATTTATGTAGATATGTACATGTTAGCATAACTGATCATTACAAGGAATTAACAAAAAAAAAAATAGTTACACTGGTCCCTCGCTTTGCGCGGTGGTTATGGGAATAAAAAGTCTAGCGCAAAACAAAACCGCGCAAAGCGAAGTATGAATTTCATATAATATAGGGTGTTGTGTTTCTGAAAAATTAAATGTAAGCATTTATTAAAGCCGCGCAAATCGAGTTTTGGTAGGCAAATGCATTTCGCGCAAAAGTGAAACCGCGCAAAAAGAAGTTGCGCAAAGCGAGGGACCAGTGTACACTCAACAGATGTTACTAGTCGAAGCAGAAGTAAGGATACATACAAAATATGACAATATCCGACAAAAGTAAACTTGCACCTACAGGAATTTGCAAGGCATTCGTTATATCGAGCGTAAAATTTTTAAACCATTCGTTATATAGAACCATTAGTGGGAAATAAAAGTTCATTCGTTATACTGGAAATTCGTTATATCGAGCATTCGTAATACTGGACGTCCACTGTATATAGTTTGACATTTCGATTTTAATCAAGGGTCATTTGATCGTGTCCAGTGTAGAATTCTATAATAATCTTTTTCTATCTAATGGGACACTTTTAGGCACCTGAACATCAGCTGCACGCTGACAATGTTGCAGTTGAGTGCGCACGAGTGAAGGTCATTGAGGCACATACATCGAGAAAAACAACGAACTTGGTATGAAAACATAAAAAGTCATGGTTTACAGTGTCATAAGCCTTGCATTTAATGGTCTTTACACAGTTGCATGTCAGAGTTTGGTTTGTCATTATCAAGAACAAGACGCCGCCAGGTATATGCCTACAAATATAGCATGTAGCACTACAAATATAGCAAATATAGCATGTAGATTAACCCTAGGATAGCAACACATATTTTTCATACACCGATAGCTCAAAATTTTATTTTTATATTTGAAAACTAATTATTTAGTAGATGACAAATATTACTTTTATCATAAGTTTTGATTAAATTTACAAAAAAAAAAAAAAAAAAAAATTGTATTCACTAAACAAAACACATTGAATGTGAATATCTCTGCCGTGCACCGAGCACGTTGGCAATTCACACTTTGCGCAACATGTCTTGTCTTTTTTGTTTCGGTTTCTAGGATAACTGATACATCTTAACTGATTCTTTGATTTTAAATGTGATTCCCCAACGTTAGGGTCCTGGATGTTTCCTAGACCGTGTCGAATAAAATAAGACATTCTCGATATAAACTTGTCTATAATAGACACCTTGTTTGAAGTTCAGTTGGAAGTTGGGAGGCTAACTGCGTCAAAAAATCTTTCGACAGTATTTGGCTGGCTTACAAGGTGCAATACGAAGTATCATCGCATTTATCCCAGCTTGATCTAACATTCCAACGAAATATCGAAGTGGAATTCGTCTTATATTTCTGCTGGCACTGTAATTTTGCAACATTTTTTTCAATGATATAAATTAACTCACTGATTCATCAGAATCATTTGGGTAAACTGATTTTATATATTTTCCATAAATTCAATAGACCGAAAAGCCCTTTTCAAGTGAAAAATAATGAAATTCAAAACACAAAATCTTAAAAATAGCATAAATAGCAACAGGGGTGACGTGTCAATGTCTACAGAGCAAAAATTAGGACCTACCAGACCATGCTTTGATCCTTGATTGAAAGCGTAGCTATCAACTTGAAAATAGAGAAAAGAAGAGAGACATCCTACAACGGGATACATATGAAATGTAGAGCTTTTTGTTTCCGTGGGGTGATGTGTCACCCCTGTTGCTATGCTAAGGTTAAGACATCCTTTGGCAATAGATCTAGGATTGTCGGTTTGATTTTGTTTGTTGACAAAACAGATATCCGACGAAATTGCAGAATATAAAATTCTGATTACCAAATGTGATTGTAGAGAGACCAATCGGATGACAGTTTGGTGCGGCGTACCACGTTTTTGAATAGTTGGTTTTAAGTTTCATAACTATTAAATTGTATGACTTTAAGTACTGGAATCTGCACTTATTTATGAGTCCCTACATCGAAAGGGTTATCAAATCCCAAAATGTGTAGACCTGGGTTGCAAGGGTCTTACATAAAAGCCACACTTTGAAGTCATAAGAACTTATTTGATATTCTTCGGATCTTGAGTTACGTTACTAGCTATTCTACATAGTTGACAATGGGAAACCACAATCGAGAAACGATCTGCAATCATTTCCCTTTTTATAAAGGGTGTCCCAAAACTCACGCAAGAAGTAATTTTTATAGGAAAAACAGTTTTTTTTTTATTAAAAATTGTTAATTTTTTATAGAATTATAAAATAAAGGGTTATGTATGGAATAGCATACCTACCGGGTAAATGGCATCCGCGGCTTTGCTGGTACATACGCACTGTTTTGCCAGAATTGTCCATGACTGCTTTGCATAAATTTGAATGAATTTCGTTGGTATAGCGTCCAATTCACTCCATCAAATCGTGGCTGTTCGTGTGCTTATTGGCATAAACCTTAGACTTAAAACAAAACAAAAGAAAGTAGTCCAACGGCGTCAAATCGCATGATCTGGGGCGCCAATTCCGATCACCGAAACGGAAATTGCACGACCAGGAATTGACCTATGTAAAGTAAGTGCGGCAAATGTAGCCCATGTAATATTATCTATCCATTCCATTCCATGAAGTTCTATTCATTTTTTATCTTTTTGTTCAGATTTTTTTATATTTATTATTTATGAAGACTGAAAGGGGATTTCTAAAAACAAAAAAAAAAAAAAAAATTAATTGAAGTTAAATTGTCTGTTTTATTTCCGAAAAAGTTAAGGGTGGGCCATATTTGCCGCTTTTACTATAGTTATTAAATTGTTTTTAAGGCGGTATGGCATATGACAACATCTTGTTGTAACCATATGTCGTCCACATCCTTATCTTGCAATTTAAGCACAAAAAACTGGATTATCATGTCACGATGGCGATATTGTTATTGCCTGACCAGCCGCATTTTCGAGAGGAATGGTTCGATTATGCCTCCAACCCAAAATCCGCACCAAACAGTGATACGTTGTGGGTGCATTCGTTTTCTGAACCCCAAATTCGACAATTTTGACGATTAACAAGATGAAAATGAGCCTCATCGCTGAAGATGACTTTATTCGAAAAGTAGTTGCCAAACCTTCATTATTTTCAAAATATTGGTCAACATTGCACGTTGTTCTTTCGTGTAGCACTCCATTTTTAATAACCATAAAGTGTCAGCTGTCACGTTGTCTGTTTTGTCGTCGGTAGATCCTTACCGCACAAATGTCAAGAAATTCAAATTTTGCATGACTTTTAGGACACCGTTATTTGAATGAAATAAATCAGCATGGGTATGTGTAGGGCGGCCTACTGCCATACATTTGGGTCATCTCTTTAACGGTATGAAAGATGGCTCTTGTGACGGCATTTGATCGAGTACATAATCATCTCAAATATGAAATGCTTCCATCTTCTTTTTCTTAACTGATGATGGTAGGAATCCTAAATAAACTTGCATTTTAAGAGAGTAATGAGTTAGGGTAGTGGAACCTATTTCCGAACATCTTCAGTAGTCGAACACTTTTGAATAAAATACGATAAAATAACGTTATTTTTCTTCTCATCAGTAAAAATCCAGAAGAAAATGA
This sequence comes from Brachyopa scutellaris, assembly GCA_949775065.1. NCBI lineage: Eukaryota > Metazoa > Arthropoda > Insecta > Diptera > Syrphidae > Brachyopa > Brachyopa scutellaris. The sequence continues at coordinate 78,472,513 of OX459113.1, forward strand.
ATATGTGTACTTTTCTTTTTAGGCTTGAAATGCCTAAAAAAATACAAATTGTTATTAAATCGACACACGATCTTTCTATTGTAAGAAATTTTCAGCAATTGAACAAATTTGTAAAATTTCTTGATTTCGTGAAACACAAAGTTACAAAAAAATATAAATTTTAACAATTTTGTACTTGTAAGCAACTGTTCGCTATTATTCCCTTATAATATTCGGATTCTAATGTTCGGCCTTTATCAAGTGAGAAGTAAAAAATGCAGCCAATCACCATGAAGGTTCAAATTCAAGAAGACTTTATTATGCGGAAAAGACCTCCATTATTATTTCGTTTGACAAGTATACAATTTAGGGAGTGTTCAGAAAAGTGCTCGTTTAGGTAGGAACCACAATTTAAAGTTGTAATAGAATTTAAGCATAGATGGCCGCAACATGCCGCCCACCTTGAAATAATAGATACAATTTCAATCGATAGCTAATTCACAAATGTTGTATGTATATTTTAAATTAAGTTAACTTTAAGTTTAAATCTAGTTTAAAATTAAGTTTTCTCAAAGTTACAAATTAATTCATATAAACCTTAAGTTAATTTTAAGTTAATTCAATCATCAATTCAGAAAGCACAAAAGTTTAGGTTACATTTATCGTTTCTACTTCAACTTCATATCAAAATTTTAATTTAAATTAAGCAAACATAATTTTGAGATAGGACGCTTTAATAATCCATTTTTTGTTAAAAGCGTAGCCACTCTCGCCAAGCCGTCAGTTCCATAGTGTACCTGCTTCACCCGACCAAGTAACCATTTTCCTGGGGGTTGATTCTCATCCAGAATTAAAACCAGATTATTTGGACTAAGATTTTTGGTTTCCTTTCTCCATTTACTCCGCTGTTGAAGCGAGGAAATATACTCTAATTGCCAGCGTTTCCAAAACGCCTGTTGTAGTCGGGTTATAATCTGAAATCTTGAAAGACGATTAATGTTTGTCGAAAGGTAGTCTGGCTCATTCATAAAGTACGATGTATTTCCTACTAAAAAATGTGCTGGAGTCAAGGGTTCAAAATCTTCAAACTCGTCCGACATTGCTACCAAAGGCCTAGAATTTAAGCATGACTCTATTTGACACAAGAGCGTTTGCAGTTCTTCGAACGATAAAAGAGCCGACCCTATGGTTCTACGCAAGTGAAATTTTGTCGATTTTACCGCGGCCTCCCATAAGCCACCAAAATTGGGAGCCGACGGTGGGATGAAATGCCAGTTTATTGCCTCGTTGGTTGCTTCATTGTGCAAGTGCTCTTGGACATCCTTTGACCGTAAGAACTCATTTAGCTCAACGAGTAGATTTTTGGCCCCAACAAAATTGGTACCATTGTCACAATAAAGATTCGAGCACCTTCCCCTCCTAGCGATGAAGCGTTTTAAAGCCAACATAAAGGCGTCTGTTGACAAACTGGAAACTAATTCCAAATGCATAGCCCTAGTGCATAAGCAAATAAACACTGCAATGTAGACCTTTTGTCCTCTACAGCCTCTCTTTCTCCATGGAGTGGCGAAGACAGGTCCCGCGTAGTCCACCCCAGCATTGAAAAATGCTTTTTCTCCGCTCAGTCTTGCCGCTGGAAGGTTTCCCATTTTCTGCTGCATTGGCTTTGCGCTGAATCTTTGACATACAAGACAACGATGAATAACTTTTCTTACTGCATTCCGTGCTCCAATAATCCAAAAGTCCTTCCTGAGTAGGGCTAACAGTAATTGAGGTCCTGCGTGTAAATATTTATGATGAGCACTAGAAATGACTAGATTGGTGAAACGCGATGAATTCGGAAGTATTAATGGGTGTTTCTGCCTATATCCGAATGGCGCAGCATCGATACGCCCACCGACCCGCAGCAATCCGTCGGAGTCTAAAACAGGATTCAGTTTTATCAGCTGGTTTGCTCTTGGCTGTAAGCCTTCTTGCAAACAGACTATCTCCTCTCTGAAATGATTATCCTGCTCTACCTTGGCCCATATGATTATGGCCCTGTTCAACTCATCGGTGTTAAGCCATCCCGTTTTCCTCTGCGCCTTGGTTGTTCGACAGTTGTTGCTAAAACGTATAAGTAAAGCAGTTATCCTTAAAAGCCTTGAATAACTAGAGTATTTTTCCAGAATATAGTTGCCCTCTCCATCTTCCTTGATAATAGCCGAAAGTACGATTTTCCTTTCTTCCAAGTTTTGCTTATCACCTCCGTAGTTTGGAAACGCGTCAAAGGACGATGGTTCACGAAGGACTAGGTCTGGGCCATTCCACCACAAGGGATGGTTAATAAGTCGTTTTGCACCGATCCCCCTCGATGCGCAATCAGCTGGGTTGATTTCACCCTTCACATGACGCCACTGACTAGCCGGAATTACGTTGGTGATCGCTGATATACGATTCGCAATGAATGTTGCAAACCTTTTTGGATGCCCGTTAAGCCAATGAAGAACTATTGTGGAATCCGTCCATCCATATATTGGAATATTAGAGTAACCCTTACTCTCCCGTATCTTGCTTACCAGTTTGGACAAGAGACTCGCAGCACAAAGTTCCAAGCGGGGTAAAGCCACGACTGGCTTCAGAGGTGCAACCTTTGTTCTTGCTGCAACAAAACTAGTAACCACCTTCCCGTCATCGATAACGCTACGCAGGTAGACGACTGCAGCGTATGCCGCCTCAGACGCATCGCAGAACCCATGCATCTCTAACGATGACATTTTATGCGGCCTATATCGGGGAAGTAAAAGTGCCTCAAGCTCCTTAATATCACCTCTCAATTCCTCCCACCTTCTTATTAGCTTCAATGAAATTTGATCATCCCAATCTGTTCCTTCCTGCCAGGCCTTCTGCAGTAATATCTTGTAATTAATCAAAAAGGGTGCTAAATATCCTAGAGGATCAAAGATCCGCGCCGCTTCTGACATGAGATTTCTTTTGGTGTAGCATGAAATCTCCCTTAAAGCAACCCTGAAACTAAAGCAATCTGATACAGGATGCCACCGTAACCCTAATGTCTTCACTGTTTGGTTTTCCTCCGCGGACCATGACCAGTCGAGTTCTCTCCTCTCCAGCGGGATTTCTTCCAGAAGATCCTTTGAATTGGACGCCCATTTCCTTATGTTAAACCCTGCACCTTGTAGCAGCTTACACAATTGATTAACGATAGTACGTGCCGACTCCTCACTAGTGCAGCTTGCGATAAAATCGTCCATATAGAAAAAATCCGTTATCATGGTAGCTGCCTCTGGAAACTCCTCCTTCCCATCATCAGCCAATTGAGTTAGACACCTTGTTGCCAAAAACGATGCTGGAGCAGTACCGTACGTTACCGTTGTCAACTCGAACACCTTTATAGGATCCCCAGGTGAGTCCCTCCAAAGTATTCTTTGATATTTCCGATCGTCCGGATGAATCAAAATCTGCCTATACATTTTTGCTATATCGGCGCTAAGAGCAATTGGGTTCAGCTTGAATTGTATAAGAATTGTCATCAGGTCGTTTTGAAGCACTGGTCCAGTGAGCAACTGGGAGTTTAAGGAAGTTCCACCTGGCGGTGTACACGTGGCATCGAAAACCACTCTCAAACGTGTTGTGGTGCTGTCCAGCTTAATTACAGAGTGGTGAGGCAGAAAGTAACCAACTTCTTGGTCTTGTTCCTTAGTTAGTTGCACCATATGACCTAAAGTCTGATATTCCTGCATAAACGCTGCATACTGCGAACGGAGCTCCTCATCCCTTTCCAATCGCCTTTCCATGGACTTCAGTCTCCTTTCTGCCATTGTCCGTGAATCGCCTTTTATCTCTGCCAAATCCTTGAAGGGTAGCCTCACCACGAAACGTCCATTCGAATCCCTACTGTAATGAGTTTTAAAGTGAGTCTCACACGGATGGTCATCGAACAGGTGACGTGATGATGGACTCGGGTCTTCGACCTCCCAATAACGATGCATTAGGTCCTCTATACTCTCCACCGCATGGAAAGTAGACAATTGGGTGCTGAAAGCTTCTTCCTCTCCACTGGCTAAGAGCCAGCCAAACGCAGTATTTTGAGCAACAATTTTGTTATTATTGTCAATTAATTTACCTCCTATCAGAACTCTAAACAATACACCTGCCTTTAGTAGAATGTCTATTGGGCCAGGCTCACCAAAACTGGGATCAGCTAGTTCAACATTACCTAATTCCACTGTATGATTGTAGTTCACCCTACGCTGCGGTAAGAGACTAGTGATGCGGCTCAAGACAACAGCCTGCGAAGACAAGCTAAAGTCTGATGTCCTAGACTTGATGTTCAACATAACTCGCCCCCTAGCCTTAGTCTCTGAATCGCCTACTGCGTTAATAGCCAAAGAACATTTACGTCTGGCTAGTCCCAAAAACTGCACACATGCTTCTGTTATTAGCGTTACCTGGGAGCCGGAATCGAAAAGGACCCTGCATGGCTTAAACTCACCAAATCTATTTTGAACTAACAGGATAGCAGTAGGTAACAAATTACCACCTTGAACCCCCCCTTCACTCCTTGAGGCCAGAACAGCTTTGGGTTCCTCGCTTGTATCCTGATCCCGCACCTGATTCGCAGTTGATATGTTAGTTGCCAAACCATTTGGGCTCTTTGAGTTATATCTGGCCTCCGTATGAATTGAAGTGTGATGTCGCGCCTTACACTTTCTGCACGTTCCTGAGTTGCATGATTTAACCGAGTGGCCAGCATTTAGGCAGTTGTAGCATAAACCCTTTTGCGCTATAAGATTTCTCCTTCCATTAAGATCAAGGCCGCAAAATTGTGGACATGATGCGATGAAATGTGCTCCACTGCACATAGAACACGCTAACGACACTGCTGCTAACACCGATTGACGATTTGATTTAATTGTCGATGTCGGAGGACCCCTTTTAGTTAATGAAGCCTCCAGCTCAAACTGCCTATTTGTCAAGAATTCCAAAACATCCTTAAATACCGGTTTATCCTTGGACGCTGAAGCTCGTGCCCACAATTTTCTAGACTCTGAATCTAATTTTGAAACCACTACATAGATAAGCCATGCCCCCCAATGCTCTACTGGTAATCCTAAGGATTTTAAGGCAGAAACAGACTCGTTTGTCGTATTATGAAGCCTACGAATATCTGCTGACCCAGGGTGAAGCCCAACATCCGATTGTTCCATGATAGTTTTGATGTGTGTGTTAATTATTAACTTTTCCTTATCGTACATGGCACAAAGATCCTTCCAGGCCTGTTCGTAATTAGCATCCGAAATGTTGGTATGCTTAAGAATAGACGCTGCATCATCCCTTAACGAAAGCTTTAAGTATTGTAGCTTTTGGGCATTCGATAAACTAGGTGAAGCATGAACCAGCGTTTTGAATAAATCTTTGTAGGTTGGCCATTCCCTAAAATCACCATTAAACGTCGGAAGTGGACAAGTAGGTAGTTTAGAGTTACCCTGACCTAAACCTGACCGGGTTAAGCGATCACCTTCCGAAATGGACGCAAGTACCGCCGCAATGGCGTTTTGACTCGCTGTCAGCTGCCTTAGTGTTTCATCATGTTCTCTGGTAATCCTAGCCGAAGATATTTCCCGAGAAGGTGACGTAGCTTCAGTATTTGACGACTCATTTTCTCCCTCGTCCGCAATATCGCCAACTTGATTTGGAGAGCCAACTTGATGATGACCGTTGATGGCCGTTGATTCCGCTATGTGAGTACCCCGTGACAAAATCTTAAGACAACATGCCTTTATGTGGTAGTATTTTGCTTCATATTCCTCCCTTACACCGATCTCACTCTCTACTTCTTCATCTGTTAACAATATTTCTATTTCCATCTGCACCTCTTCAAATGACTTCATAAGCTCTTCTACCTTGTCCATTTTGATTTTAGCGTCAATTGCTGACACGCTCCCTTCACTAGCTTCAACTACCAATTTCTCTAGCCGGGTGAGACTCGCCTTTACCACCCCACGTTTTTTGCGTAAACTCTCCATGTCCTCAGTATATTTATATATATATATATGTGTGTTGTATATTTATTGTATAACCCAGTATATTAAATATAATGTATATGATATTTAAATAGGACGATGGTTGTACTCACTGCGATATTTAAGTACCGATGTTCCAAATCAAATTCCTCGTCCTGCGCTGTAATCTGCCGCCAATAGTTCCACTCCAAACGCCAACCAATTTTGCAATTTTGCCTCACTCCAAACGTCAAAGGCTTCACGATGCCTCTTTCCCACGTCGAAGGCTTCACGATGCCTCTTTCCAACAACCAAGAACCACGTTCTTTCTGAACCACAGAACTCTTACTACGAATTTTTTTTTTTTTTTATTGTTTTATATTTTCCGAAACAATCCGGCTCGAAGGACCATTATGTTCGCTATTATTCCCTTATAATATTCGGATTCTAATGTTCGGCCTTTATCAAGTGAGAAGTAAAAAATGCAGCCAATCACCATGAAGGTTCAAATTCAAGAAGACTTTATTATGCGGAAAAGACCTCCATTATTATTTCGTTTGACAAGTATACAATTTAGGGAGTGTTCAGAAAAGTGCTCGTTTAGGTAGGAACCACAATTTAAAGTTGTAATAGAATTTAAGCATAGATGGCCGCAACAGCAACAAAGTAAATTAACTTTTGGTGAAACGAAAATAATGAAGTTTCTACAAATTTCCCTTTGTAAACTACAACTACAATTTTGCAGGACAGATATTTTGTGAAACAGAATAAATCGATTTTTCTACAAATTTGTTGAAAAAGTGCTTGTGAATTACAATTTGTAAGTTGGTGAAATAGGCCAGTGGTCTAGCGCCATTGAATTCGGCGAGTTTTTAGAATCGTTTTTTTTTAATGAAAAAAATGAGCAATAATTTTTAAAATTTGTAGATATATTTTACTAAATTAACAATATCCAAAAAATATTAAAAAAAAAAATAATAATAATTTTAATTAAACAAAAATTGCATTTACAGTTACCCTCTTCAAAAAAATGTATCTTGGTGGTGTGTCGTGTTTTGGTTCTTTCACTGATCGAAAACAAAAAACACAAAAAACATTTTTATCAGTACGAATGTAGTTATCGCAGGAACTAGAATGCAAAAAAAAATATTAAAAATTGCGTTGTTGAAATTTACGTTTCGAAAAATATACCGTTTTTCATTACCTTTTGTATGTAAAAAGTAAGAAGTATTCAACGTAGAATTTTTTTAGTTCCGACGATAAGCACTGGTTTACTGAATAACATACTAAAATTTGAGACGAATCGGTCGAGTAGTTTTTTATTTTTGTCTCACACCGTGCAGAAAAATATAGTTTCGACATAAATGAGTTTAAACTTTACTTGCTTCTTATATCTGCTTCTGCGCTGACCTGTTAAATATGCTGTAGAAGTCAAAATACTGGAAGTATTAATACGAAAATACGGTATTCTCTTAAAAGCCTATGCTTTTGAAATATCAAAAAAAATCGATTTTTTTAAAAATCTAGACCAGAAGGTCCCCTTAAAGTTGCTCTTGAGTTAACAAAAAAAAAAAATAGTAAAGGTAGACTCAAAAAATAGCGAATTTTTGTGCAAAAATACAAGGTTAATTAACTCAAATGGTTTTTATTTAAATAAAGATACATATTTTGTGGAGTATCCAAAATTTAACCAAAAATTGTATTTATTTGTTGCTATTTTAATCTGTTCGGTCAAAGGAAACCAAATTATGGAAGTTTCCTTTCCCGAACACAACTGTTCGGAATTAGGCAACTGCCTTAATTTTATTTTCTATTTTTTTAAAAGTTTTTATTATTGAACAATGCATCTTTCGTATTTTACATACAAAATTACATTATGATTGAATGTTCCAGTAGACGAACACTAAAATTATATCAGGATCCTTTGCTCGAACACCCCTAAATTAACTCCAAATCCTAAGTTATCCGATATGTTTACAAGTTAAAAAAGATTGTGGAGTGGCTAGTTAATATTGCGAAATCTGGTTTTCCACAAAAACCCAATGATCTTTTTGACGTAGTTCTAAAAATTGTCCTGGACAATAAAAGAAAAACTCTTTTAAAGATGGCAGACCTGGCAAAAAATGGTATTATAGCTTCTTAAAATGCCACAAAAGGCTATCTGTGCGAGTTCCAGAAACCATATCCAAGGCAAGAGTTTCAATTACAGACGAATCTATCCGAAAATGGTTTCATGATTTAAACGCATATTTAGAAGAGCAGGGCTGGAAATATGTTCTATTGAACCCGAAAATAAGGGAGATGAAATATCTTTCAGCTTAGCTCCAAAAACGGGAACGGTAATTGGGCCTAGAAGGTATAAAAATATGTATCATGTAAAGTTTTCGAACGAAAAGGATAAATGCACTTAGTTTTTTTGGCATGTGGTGATATATTGCCCCCACTTGTGCCACTTGTGGTTAAAGGATATGAATCGCTCTACCCCTACACGAAAAACAAGCGTTCCTGAACAAACAACCCCTGTTGATTCTACTACTGTCGGGAAAACTAGCATCCGTTCTTATCCTACATCACCTATTTCTGCATTGCAAAAGTCGCCCATTAGCAGTTGCTCCTCTTTCCAGAAGCATTTGAAATACCCAGAAGCTATTTGGACAAAAAACGGGACTCGCATTCTTCCTGAAAATCGCCATTGTTTATTTCATTTTCAAAGTGGTCAGAATTTTATAAAAATATCGCCCAAGCTAAAAATAAAAAAAAGAGGAAATTGATGAAAAAAAATGATTGAGACTGTCAATTAAACTTAATGAAAACGTATAAAAAAAACTTAAAAAAAAAACCTAAGTATGTACCTACAAGAAAAGTGAGAAAGTCAAACGTTGAAATACAAATGCGGTGCATGCGAAGATGAGCTTAACACCGATACAGCGGATGATCTCTTAAAAAACATTGTCTGTGATGCATATAGTCGTTGGCATCACCTAGGTTGCACTAAACTTTGTTCAAAACCTTTTGAAGAAGCTCAAAATGAGGCTCTAAATAAGTGTTCGGGAATAAGGAATCGATATGTTCGCAATTAAGCAACTAGTGTTTGACTATTGGAGAAAACGACATTTTTTGAGTTTTTAGTTTTTATTATAAACTGCTTGTAATCAATAATGTATGCTTTTTTTCTGATTAAATATAGTTTTATTTTAAGTCTTTTTTTTTCAAAACTTGCATTTTTACACCAGTTTCACTTCTGAATTTCGGTTAAGTTTTCGGATACTGGTTCCATTACCCTACATCAAAAACACAATGTCATTGCTATCGATCGCTAATCTGTATTTATCACTGCACAGATAAGGCTTCAAATAATCCTAAGTATTTGCAAGTTCGATAAAATCTTAGATATATCAACATACCATACATATGTATGTATGTATACACGAGTAGATGCGCAGAATATCCGTTTAATGATAAAATAACCCACAACAGAGCAAACTTATTTCACTCGGAATGGTTCCGTGAAATATACATCCCAGAGCTGGTAACACGCAAATTTAAATCTGCCGATAAGCCCGACATATGATTTCATATTCCTAATCTGCATTTTTCCCGTCCGATTCAATGGAGGATGTTTTACATGTGACACGAGAAAAAAAAACGAAAACAATTTGCCACCGCTTCTTAAGTGCGTCCGAACACCGTCTTCTCGAGCGCACATCTCTTTGACCATATCATGCCGCCCTACGTCGACATTTCATGTCGGTCGATTAATTAACAGAAACCCATGAAAGAACTAAAAACAACGACCATCCCATCCCCAGCTCCCACTCCTCTGAGTGGGGAACCAGTTTCCGGCGGTGCGGTGGTGGATGGCGCGAAGGCAACGCCGTCGGGTCTCGTGAGGTTTGTAGCGGCCATGATGTCGTAGCGGCATCCTTGCCGCTTATAAATATTCAATTTTAATGGAACTCCTCGAATAAATTCGAGGTAAATTAATGATTTTCCAAAAGGGACACATGTTCCCGGACATTCCCGATCGCGCGTTCTACTTTGATCTGCGGATCGAAGGAAGCCGCTTCAGCCGATAATCGAATAACACTAATTTCGTGTTGGATATTCTTCGCTTGTTCTCTTATCGCGCCTGACGCTAGGCGTATAAATCAATCACGTCCAGGGCTGCAGTTGTATGCGTTTTTTGGGCCCGCTAACATACTGCTGAACAACATTAAAACAGCTCGTTCGGTTCTTCTCCTTCCGGACAAAATGGCCGACCATTGATTTTTTTCGATTTTTTGTTTCTTTGTTCGTATCTTGACTTTGAATCAAAGCCACTTCAATGGTAGATAATGGAATAGATGGGTGGACAACGAGAGCGGTACTTAGCCTTTTAAATTGCAGAGAAAGTTAATAAAGTTAAGTCTTCCGTTAAATAACACAATTGTCATTCGGAAAAATAATGAGTTCACGAGCGACCTCTCCCGTACACGTCCAAAGGAGTCCAAAGGACAACAAAGCATCAGCGAAAATACGAGTGCGCTGATTTTTTATTCATGCCATCGTTAAACTAATACGACGTCGTCAGCAGCAGGACAATTGGATCGGTCGGCGACGTACGAAGGATAAAGCGCGGCGGGAGGAGGTGGAGGCGGAGGCGGACGCTTCAGAGCGAAAAAATAATTCATCATGGGCTTAATGTAAATTTGTGACGATACAAAAAAGTAACTGGATTTTTAACACCATCCCCTGTCGTCGAAATGGGGGAGGATTGCGTTAACTGGATAAAGGGACGAATAACTGGATGGATAGATGGATGAATGGACGATGGACCACTGTTGGTGAGTGTAAGTAAGCGTGTAAGTGCAGTCTGGAAAAAATTTACATACAAATTGTATTCTGCGGTGGATTATGTTTTGATATGAACTGGACATAACAAAATTAATTCAAAAAAGGAGCAATACATCCACAGTAGAATTTTTGTTTCCATTTCTGGTTGGAAATTGTTGTTTTCTGTTGAAAGCAACGAAATGGAATTTAAAAATGTACACATACATAGACATCGTTCGTCGGGGTGACTACGGGGGTGGGCCGATGCGGTGTAAAGAGTTTCGCAATAAAAAGATTTTCGGATCAAATGCCATTTTACGGGTAACATACGTACATATGTACATACGAGTGTATACTGACACTATAAAAACAAAAATATTTTTATGCTGAAGTCGGTTTTCTGATTTTATATTTGATATTTGTGCAAAGTTTTAATCGAACACAAGTTGTCAATCAGAGGAAATCTTGGACTTTCGAGCTCAGATTGGGAGCCTCTTAACGAACTATTTAATTTTTATTTTAATTTAAACTACATATATTAAAACAAGGCACATTTTTACTAAAATTGTTTCTTGGAAGCAGATAATTTTCCAGAGGTATTATTTCTAATATAAATGTACAGTAAAAGCTGTGGACAGCTTGTGAACAGCTCCGATAATTTTTTCCTTAAACGGACACATTTTCGGGAACAAACATTTCTTAGGACTCTCTCTCAAACTAACGCTTTAATTACTTATAAGTTAAAAGCAAAGGGTTATTATTGTATAAAAAGTTGAAAAAGAAAGATGTAGAGGATCCATTTTCCGTACAGTTTCTATTTTTCTGAATATACAAGGAAATCCATGAAAATCTCCGGTAAGCGGACCCGAAGTTCTAAAACACGGACAGAGCGATGTTAAGTTGTCAGTTGTTATGGGATTCCCCCTGCGTGCCTTCATTGTATGTACTTGTTCTTCTGCTCTTATACTTTCGCAGTCATTTCATTGTGTTATGTCAACAGAAACCACAATGCCAATAAAAAAAAAAGAATGCTTTCCATGAAAGAAAAAATGCAAGTGGTTATTAATTTGAATAAAGAAAATTTATCCGTTCGCAGGAAAAGTACGCCAATCAACAATTTTTAAGTATTAAAACTCATCTGAGTTATTTCCTTATTTTATATTTTCAACTTAAAATGTATATAGGGACAATGTGGGTAGTTGTAAACACATTCATGTTTTTTTTAAAAAATATTGACTTCTAAAATCTAAAGATGAGAATATGAAAGTACTGTATTTCTTCATTATGAATTCAAATGTTTATTTTGAAATTATTCATAACAGCTAAATTATAGTATGTTTACATTTACCCAGTTTTTATTTTTTATTTTTCTCAAACTTGGGGTAGAAGTAAACAACGTTTTCAATATATGTACATATACATATGTGCCCAGATCCACTAAGGCAAACTTCCTTTTATTCTATTGCCCTCAGTTTGTTGGATCGCTACAAAAACCGCTTTCATCAGAAAAATTCGAAGTTGGACTTTTCCTCGTCCAACTTTCTTCAACTTCACGTCATGTTTTTGTTTTTAATGACTTGCACTGCTTTGACAACACCATCTAACGAGTATGACGGCAGTGATATTTTTTAGTATATATTTGAGAGGCATATTAGCAACTGGAAATTAGTCATTCAACATAATCTTTACAATACAACAACAATTTTATCCTAATCCAATGTTTACATTTCCCCACATTAAAATGGATCGATATTTAATTGATAAATTAAATAGTTTATTTTAAAAAGAATACTTATCAAATTCTATAAGTACTAACTATATAAGACCTACTTATTAAAATTATTCAAAAAAATTCACTATTTCTTAAAGCCACCCGACTTGTAAAATACTTTAAAAAATAACCTCTGACGAAAAATGCAGCCGACAACTGAAATCCATTTACAATTAAATGTATTAAATGTATGTGGAAAAACATGTCGGTGTCCGTCATTTCACTCAATATGACCGTTATAGAGGCTTTACTGGTGTGTAGTATGAGCCGTGTTTACATTTACCCCTGTTCACATTTACCCACATTGTCCCTAATATACTAATGTACATCTACTTTAAATACACACAAAATGAAATTAATTAAAAAAGGTTTTATTTTCTTTTTCTTAACCGAACAGCTCTCATAACGGGACGAAAATAAGGGGATCATGAGCGTCCGCTTGAGTGAGCTTTAACTGCATTAGATATGCCTAATGTGACCATTTATTTTTTGGCAAAAAGTGGCGGGTTTTTTTAAGCTAAAAGCGGGCGTGTTTTAGCGGGTTTGGCGGGCTTCGTAAAAGTAGATCAGCACAGTCAATACATTGGTGGAATTGGAATACAAACTAGAAATTTACACCAATTACGTTCTCCGTACCGCTTTTCCCAATAGTTAAAATTGTACGTTACACATTTTAACTTCGAATTGTCATTGGTTTTTTTAATAAATATTTATTATTTATATATTATTTAAACATATTTTTTAACTTTTGAATTTTTTGACATTTCGGATGTGGTGTGTATCTCTTTATAAATTGCAGGTCCGTTCTCGTAGGTACGTAATTTTTCTGACATTGAGAGAACTTTACCCCCACTCGTCGATATTTGACAGAAAACACATATTTGGTGCAAAAAGTACGCGAACGGACCTTGTATCGTCGGATAGCGAATGAATAACGTTGGTTGTTTCTTTGACGCATGATATTTGCAATTTTCGCGCACTGATGCGAACTGAAGTTGTCTACGGCAGTTAAGATCTTCCACCTTCAGTATAACATTTTCAATGCAGAGGCATTGACATTGCTAAATTAGACAGCACGAAGAGGCATATTCAAAAAAAGTTCTGTGGTGCTGGTGAGTACAAAATTCGAAAATTTTCTCAAAAAGAGGGAAAATGGCCACCCGCCGGGTACTTAGATGAAAAAGCGGGTAAAACCCGCCAAAAGCGGGTGAAATGGTCACATGCCATATTATGCCATTCATTTATCTTTTTTTTTTGAAGAAGATATAAATTGAAAGCAAGCTAAATGAATAGATAAATAGTAAAATAAAAAGCTTTTTACATACATTCATTCAAAATATCACAGTAATACATACATATGTGTATTATGTATATAAAAGTCTATATTACATATTAGCCGTGTTTTTTGCACGAGTTATGGGTTTCTGATATAAAGAGTAAAACACAAAATTTACTAATCAGCTTCACGATCTTTATTGGAATGACAAAATGAATATGTTTAATAGGACAAGACACATAATACAATACATAGAATATAACATAGAACGACCTTTGTACTTTAACTTCACGCAGCGGCTTGATAAAGCGGGAGAGCTGGCTTCTGAGCGTGGTGATATAAGCTTTTGGTGCTTCTTAAACCGATGTTAATTCCGAGGTTTGGGGCACTTGTGTACGTGGCGTTTATGTACATACATTATGCGTGGTACATACTCTGCTGTTGCTATGCACTCTAAGCGCAGAGAGCTGTTGCTTGGTTCGATGTGCTGGGCGGTTGTGTAAGGAGCATGTATGAGTATGTACATTAAGCTGTGCGTGGTGCATACTCCGCTGTTGCTATGCACTGATGGTGTTTATGGTGCATACGTTGCTAGGCGGAGTATGTAACTCCTCCCCTCTTGGAGTGGACTGAACGAGTGAAGTACATGTGATAGCTGGATGAGTGGCAGTACGGTTCATTCTCCCAAAAATAATTAGTATACTTGCATGACACGTCCAACACCGAAAAATATACTCATCGCTCGTAAGGTACATTGGGAAAGAGGAATAAGGAGAGAAAACAAAAATTGGGGAATAAGAAAAACAGGAAAAAGAAAACTAAAGCTTTGACCTTCAACAAAAGTAACTGGGATATTCTTAAAGAGTAATATAGTTTGACCTGTCAACTGCTCTATATAAATAAATGAAAGCATTTTTTTTTTTTTTTTTTTTTTTATATATATACATATATACAACCAGTTTTATACATTTGTACATTATGTGTACATAATATGTTACATATATATGTACAAATGTTTATTTGTTCGCGGACCACTTAACTCCAGCAGGTGATCCCAAGTCACTGAATTTCTCCTGAGATGTCGACGAACTTTCGCTTCTTTTTTATTTTGGCTTTATGAACCTTACGCCTATTTGTGTCTACGGTAACCTTTTTGTTTTTCAAAATTTCGTGTTCCAGAAACCTAGGTGCTAGTTTGTTTCTTCTATCGTCAAGCTCGTATATTTTTTCATGTGGAATGTAATGTGATGGATTCTTACGTGTTTCGTTACGCTTACTAATTACACGTTGCTTATGTGCTACATTACGATCGTGTATTATTTTGGTTAGGGCTTCATATGTTTTTGTGTGTTCTCTAAGATAGTCTTGTTCTGTTCTATTATTTGTTTTTAAGGGGAATGGAATATTAGGGTGATAATGGCCAGAAAGTAACTCAAATGGAGTCAATTTTGTTGCTGAGTGTATTGAATTATTGTAGGTAATAACTGCTTCATTTATTATTTCACATATAGGTTTGTTTTTATTTTGATTATAAATGATTCGGACTATTTCGGTTAGTGTGGAATGAAAACGTTCAATAGGCGAGTTTCCCGTCGAACTTTTTGCGCATGTTGTATGCAAAGTTATGTCGTAAAGATCTAAGAATTCCTTAAAGATTGTTGACACGAATTCACTTCCATTATCGGTTACTATTTTCTTGGGGACCCCGTGGTGTGAAAAAAAATGTTTAAAGGATTGAATAAGGTTAATACTATTTCTTGAATTTAAAAGGTAGACACTAGAAAATTTGGTAAATTTGTCTATTATAGTTAAAAAGTTTTCCTTGTGAACTGAGTAAATATCGGTGTGTAAGATTTCAAAGGGTTTGGAGGGGGATTCAGTAATTTCGAATTTTATTGGTTGTCTATCACGGTCATATTTGAATTTTTGGCAGGTTAAACACTTGTTAATCAATTGGTTTATACGAGTTTTCATATTCGGAAAGTACATTTCTCTCTTGAGGTGCTCAAAAGTCTCATTAATTCCTCTGTGATTTGATTTCTGGTGGTATTCGTTAATTACTTTATCCTGTTCATCTGCTTCAGTTACATCTACAATTTTGTTCCTACATCTAACAAATCTAATCCTAGAATTGCAAAAGTACTTAGAGTAAATATTTTGAAAAGATTTAAATATATCGTCTTCCGCCAAAACTGCTGTTAAGCCTTTTGGGTTAACATAGTCTCTAAATATATTTACTAAAATATCTTTATTACTTATATTACTATGCATTATGGTATGTCTTTTCTTTTTTTGGAAAATTATCTGAAATTTTACATTTAGGTTCGATTTGTTGTTATTTTTAATGAGAATTAATTGGTGAGAAAACTCATTAATTGGACGTTCTGATATAGGAATGCCATCACCAAGGTTCTCTTGTGCAGAGTGAATGGTGGATATACTTTCTTGGTCATCTATATTGTTTTGCATAGACGCTTTATCCAGATTCTCAGTTACACACGCGGTTTCGTGTGTATTAAGTTCAATTCTCGACAAGGCATCGGCGTTCGAATTCTGTTTCCCTTTTTTGTATGTTACGTAATAATCGTATTCCTCCAGCCTAAGTCTCCAGCGTACAAGCTTCGAATTGGGCTCTTTAAGGGAAAATAGCCAAGTGAGGGGCTTATGATCAGTAACTATTTGAAATTTTCTTCCAAATATGTATGGCCGAAAATATTTCGTAGCCCACACAACTGCCAATAACTCCTTTTCAATTGTACTATAGTTCTGCTCGGATTTGGATAAGGTGCGACTTGCGTAACAAATCGGTTTATCCGATCCGAGTGGTCCTTGCGATAGTACGGCACCTATTGCAACATTACTCGCGTCGGTAGTAACGTTGAATGGTTTTGAAAAGTCTGGGTACTGCAAAATTGGCTCGTTGCATAAAAGGTTTTTACAGGTTTCAAAACAGTTAACATATCTTGCATCCAATCTAATACGTCCTTCTTTTCGAAGGCATTCTGTCAAAGGCTTTGTTAGATTTGCAAAATCCCTTATGAACTTCCTATAATACCCCAAAAGTCCTAGAAAGGATTTTATTTGCCTTGTCGTCTTAGGAATGGGGAAATTCTTAATAGCAATTATTTTATTTGGATTAGGTTTCACGCCATCGGCCGTCACTAAATGCCCCAAAAAGGATACCTCCTTTTGAAGAAAGTCAGATTTCTCTACTTGCACTTTTAGATTTGCTTCATCTAGTCTCTTTGGCCTCATGGCTCTTATGGTGGACCCAAGTGGTTCCTTTAGGCCTGATAAGAAGGTGTTTAAGCTCATTTCCTCGTACAAACTTTGTTTAGCCTTTATAACACTTTGTTCTTTTTCGTGCATCCTTATGTGGTTTATCATTGTGGAAAGGATTTCAATGACTTCTGAATAAAATATTTCAACTGTACGACTATTTTGCCTTAAATTATGTAAATCGCGAATTAAGCTAGTCTCATTACGCTTATCAGAGTAATGAATAGTCAAGTTGTCTTTAATTTCTTTCCAATCTAATGTGGTGCCGTACATATTAAGGACTTCATTTGCTGGGCCTATTATTTTGTTCCTAATTGCCCTTAAAATAATGCTAGCGTATCTAGCATCAGAAACTTCAGACATCAGACCGAAAATCTCTTCGACATTGCTCAAAAAATCATACAGCAACCTGGGATTACCATCGAAATTGGGTAAGTCTTTAACGATATCGGGAATTCGAAATGAATTGAACAGGTTGGAAATGTTTTCATTTGGATTCATTTTAGAACAGTTATTACTACTCGGCTTGTTATAAGTATTGAAAAAGCTTTTATTTGCAGTGAATTTAATATTGCCGTTATCAATAGCTGATGCACAATCTATATTATTCAATTGAATTGGTTTTAACTCTAAACTCCCGTCACTACGCACTACACTATATGGATAATATTTAAAAGCTTTAATTTTCTTTTGGTGTTGAAGGGACATACGGAAATTCAGCGATAAGTATAAAAATCGATATTGGACTTACCAAACAATCAACAAATTATTTTGTCCTCTTGTCTAATTTGTTTGAGACATCCAGTCGTTGAAGGCAGCGTAGGTTAATCGATAATCCTCCAATAATCCGTCGAAGTGGTTTTTTCTGTCGAGCTCCGTTAGTTTTTTTTTTGTTTCACTATGAATTTTTTTTTGAAATTCAGTTAATTGTTTTTTTTTTTTTTTTTTTTTACAATTTAATTTCGACTTAAAATTATTGAAAATGACTGCGCCAGTTATGGGTTTCTGATATAAAGAGTAAAACACAAAATTTACTAATCAGCTTCACGATCTTTATTGGAATGACAAAATGAATATGTTTAATAGGACAAGACACATAATACAATACATAGAATATAACATAGAACGACCTTTGTACTTTAACTTCACGCAGCGGCTTGATAAAGCGGGAGAGCTGGCTTCTGAGCGTGGTGATATAAGCTTTTGGTGCTTCTTAAACCGATGTTAATTCCGAGGTTTGGGGCACTTGTGTACGTGGCGTTTATGTACATACATTATGCGTGGTACATACTCTGCTGTTGCTATGCACTCTAAGCGCAGAGAGCTGTTGCTTGGTTCGATGTGCTGGGCGGTTGTGTAAGGAGCATGTATGAGTATGTACATTAAGCTGTGCGTGGTGCATACTCCGCTGTTGCTATGCACTGATGGTGTTTATGGTGCATACGTTGCTAGGCGGAGTATGTAACTCACGCGTATATTATAAAAGTGCACAAAAAAACGCCTATAGCCGAATAACGAATTCATCATAAATGATTGGCAGCACAGACATGTTTATCCATCCGTCCTCTAATGTGACATACCCCAATAATAAATATTGAAAAATATGTTTTCATTAAATTAACTGTTTATTCGTTTATGATGTTTTCAAGGACATCCAAATAGTTTTTAATATTCCCCTTACATTACAAAAAAAAACATATTCATATAAAAAAAGTCATTTAACCTTCACATTGTCGTTATACACCTGGGTTCGTATGGATCCCGATTTTCAATTTCGAATAAATCCGAGGTTTTTTCACTGAATCTAAAACCGCTTCTGCTCAGTGACTAAAATAGTGAGTTCTTTTGTAAAATGGAACTTTTTTTTTTAAAAAAAATAAATATTTACTATGTTTTTGGGATTTTTTACCTTTTTTCGATCACCTTGATGGTATATACCTGGGTATAGAAATTACTTTTTCATATGTTTTCTGTAGGAACTGTCAAAAATGTTACTATGTTTCTACTTAATTTTGTGCACAGACATGTAACTATTTCTTAAACTTCACAATTAAATAGCCAATATATATACATACGTTTATGTGTATGTACATACATACATAGTATACATACATACATGCATACGTCATACATATTATAGTAAACATTTTCGACGAGGTGAGGGTTATTTATCTATTTAGAAAAAGCATTACATATGTATGTACATACATGTGTATTTAGTTATTGATTCTATTGAATTCTTACATTGGATAAGTTGATATCATAGATATATAGTGACTAAATAAAAGTACACATACTTAGGTAGATAGAATATAGAAATAATAACAATTTCAAAAGCAGATTGAGGCATTCTTTATATTTAGCTTTTGTAAGGATGTGCACTTGGCAAACTTTTCTTTCGCACTGGACGCAGGCTTTTCTTGAGCCCGTATAGCACATAAATCATTAGGAATGCGACGGCCAGGTACATATCGACCATCAAATCGTTCAGATTGCAAGGAACATTCCGCGGTTCTCGTAGCTCCTAAACTGCCTATAATGCATTCTACAACACTTTTTGATCGAGTGCAGCTCATAGCTTTTGCAAGTGTTAGGAAAAAACCGCGAGTCAGACTCGCATTCAAAGAGTTCCGTATTCTTACTTTTTTTTATAATACATATTACCGAAGAGAAAAATAATATTGTTGCTCCTGGTAAATGCAACAAATTATGACGAATGATAAAACGTCTTATTGCTTTTGATAGCTAAAAATGATGCGAACTACAGCATATTTTGTGAGGATGTTTCTAAAAATAAACATACATATGTGCAAGTGCAGATGTATACATACACGCATTACAGTTTTTTTTGGAACGGATCTGTAAGCTGTGTTCCAGTTTCCTTATCGATACAGAATGATTAGTTGTCTCAAATATGTGGACACCGTACTGTATAAGTGTGCCAAGAATAAATAGATATTTTAGATATAGAGCGAACTATTAATGGTTCCGTAATATGATATGGGTACGGAACCCTATAAACCAATTAGGTAGATATACTAACCCGAATACTTCCTTAGACTAACGCTGAAGTTGTTAGTGAACTAAATAGATAAGAAAACTTTATAATCTGAATGAACACAAATTTCTCTCCATAAAATAACCTAGCTACTTACGGTTTCTTTTATATATTAGCTTACGTCTAGGACGCAATGTCCCTTAACGCAACTGTATTGAATTTTGAAACTAATAAAGCGCAACAAAACACAAATCACAAATAACAAACATTTAACTGAAGAAAACTAAAAATTTCATACAAAACATATGAGAGTTATATTTCTACACCCGGGTGTCTGCTGTTAAGATTGGGAGTTTTTTATTGGCGACAATGTGAAGGTTAAAAAATAAATGGACTAAAAAATCATAAGATGTTCAGAGAAAGCCAATTTTTTCAAAAGTTTGAAACAAAAAAAAAAAATTAAATTACATATGTTTTTCGAAATAATATTCTAGAGTACCTACATGTGCAAAATTGTACGCATTTTGTGTTGCAAACTATTGTTAACAGTTTGCTAGAATTCATGCAACGCATACGAGTATACTAAATTTTGCCTTTAAACAAAATTACTGAATCCTAAAAAAAACTTAGTTGTTATGAATAAACAAATCTCACACTAGCTAGATCAATTTATTTGTATTTCTTTTATTCAAATGGTGGATAAACTTCTAAAATCAAAGTTACTGTACTTAACAATCCCTATGTACAAACTGTAAAAAATACTTACGCGAACTGCACACTGCGGTGTATGATACCCCATAGAAACTTTCGAAGCAAAATTAAATACTGAAAATTAATCCAAATTGCGCGAAACCACCGCAACTTCTGCAGAAAATGTTAAACTGAATTTACATAGGCATATAATGGTCGAAAAAAAAATTGTAACGGTGATGGGAGAGTTTACAATTTTTTGTGGGAAAATTACAAAGTTCACATGCAGGGTTGAATTCAGCTCAGGGAAAATACTATATTGTGAAAAATATTTTTCTTCTATTAAACTTTAAATAATAACTAAAATAAAATGGATGAAGAAAAAGAAGCTGTACTTTTATTTGCAAAAAAGCTACTAAAAGAGAATATTTAATTTAATTTAATGTTTTCATATTGTGGAGCTTTAAAACGGCGAAAATATATTTTTTGCACATTAAGTTATATCTGTGGGGAACAGCGAGTAAATCAAATATTAACATCATCCAAAGACAGCAATCAAAAATATTAAGAACGATAATAGACGCTCCATGGTATATTTCCAATGACGACATCCATAAAGACCTCAAAATAGCGACAGTAATGGAAGAAATACAAAAGACAAGCACAAAACACAAAATCCGGTTACTAATCTACGATAACAACGAAGTCAATCCTATCCCGCTACAAGAAATAACAAGAAAAAGAAAACTGAAGCGCCTTAGACCTTCTGACCTAACTCAGAGACTTTAATAAAAATTATAAAATTTATAAAAATTGTTATGTTAATTTTTTGAAATTCGTAAGTTAAAAAATAAAAAAACCCACCTTATTGTTAAACAAAAGTATGTAAAGGCACTGGCCTTATAAGCTATCATATCCTGTTCTGTAACAACAATTACTAGGTGTCCAACTTGGACAGATGTAAATAAATAAAGGAAATAAAAAAACAAAAAATGATGCGACTATATCCAACAGCCCCGAACTATGTGTAAACATCGCGCGGATGGGATGTAGAGCTCCACTTTATTGGAAAGAAAATGAATTATAACTAATCTATGTTCGATAAACTGCAACCCAATCGCACATGTAAATACTCATCGAATCCACTCCATTCGCAGCAGTCGACGCCAGGAAACAAACCTGGGACCCCTAAACTCAGCAGTACTGCGCCAAAAGTATGAAAACCGACGCGCTACACACTCAACCGCCGCGGTTATAAAAACTTCTCATCCAAGTTCTTACATAAATAATATCAGCTGTAGGTACATACATATATGTACTCTGTTCTGTCATTTCACCACGAGAAGAAAAATAGAAAAGAAAAAAAAACAACAACAAAACAAAAAAAAAAACGCCTCATCTATCTTCTATATTATTATTATTATTATTGTTATTATTTAAAAGCTAGGCGAGTAATTGAAATTACTACATAGTTAGCTGGATAGCCATAGCAAATCTTCTATATAATTATGTAATTAAATCGCTAGCGCAAGAGCTTGCGATTCCTCCTGAGAGTTTATTTCTGCACCGGTTTCAATGATTCTAACACTGATTGAAGGCTTTATCAGTATAAATAATTTTGAAGAAAGGCATATGAATGAAATTATTATGGAAAAACATTATTTCAACGTACCTACATTCACAAATAAGGTGTCTAAAGAAAATAATGTCTTGGAGCAATGAAGAAATGCACTCTGATTTTATAAATATAAACAATCTGTTTACACTTAATCTTATCATTTGTCAGGATCTCTATCGCGAAAAGTAGCTTTTATTTTTAGGAACAAGGTGCCACTAGGACAATAGAGGCCAGTAGCTAGCCATTTTATTCGTAAATAGGTTGTAGGTTTTCTACGTGCGAGATTGTTAATAATATAAATAAATATAAAAAATAAACTAAAAATCTAAATCACTGCTCTAGAAAATCCTCTTTCTTTTGACACCTCATTTGTTAAGATTGGTTGAGTGGGAGAGCCGCAAATGGTGATAATGATTGCAGAACATTGAAATGCAAAGCATTATGATCATTTTAGAGCGCGCACATATACTCACACACACACTAGTGCAACGATACCCACTGCTGCCCGACTGCTGGCAGTGGTCTGGTCACCACTGAAAGAAAATTGTGGGTGATGCTTTGAATAATTGTTTTGAACATTGCTCAGCTTCAGGACAACGCAGGAGGATATTTTATATCTCAAATGAATCAGGAACAAATTTACTAATTTCACCTATTTTTTTGTTTTTCAATCCGATAAGCCATTATTGAGTTAGGGCTGTTTAACTCTAATTTTCCCTCCCAATATGCAGTATTTTCACTATTTTCTGAACACCATGCCATTTTCCGGGATAGAAAGTGTATATATATAAAAGTTGACCAGGAAAATAAGCAATCACTATGTCAATATTTCATCGCGCTGCTATGAAATTTGAGTTACAAATTTCGTAACCGTTCGGTATTCCGTCCCCGAAATCGCGAAATTTCTCCCCACAATCGCGGAATTACTCCAATAGAAGTTATGCTTAGGCGCGCTTAGATGTTTACACATCAAAAAGTTATACCAAAAATGGCGGCAACTGTAAAAAATTTAATTTCATAAAATTTTGCACGCACATAAAATTGATATTGATTGATATAACTATATGCGCTTTATTTCACTCATATGATATTATCCGAACAATATTTTAGAAAAGTATATAGCTTGGAAAAGTAAGTGCATTCTTATTTCTTTGATTTAACAAGTAAATTGACAGTTTTAGTTATTTTAAATTATAAGATATCTTATATTTAATATATTATTATTAAAATTTTATATTACATATTTATTAATTAAATTATTTAATTATATTAATTATTTTATTTTTTTTAACTCTTTGTCCATACGAAAAAAAATATTAAGCTCTGTTGGATTTGAACTAAGAACTTCGACAACCCCAACGAAGGCTTTGCTTGCGAATGATTTAATTTAGATTGGTTTGCCCTGTTTTTTACGCTCCGTTGAAAGCAAAGTTCATGTTGTACCGACTATTTATCCTGAGATGAAGACATGCATTACATCCCTGAACTATATTAATCCCATTTTAACCACCCGCATTGTACACTCGCGCCCATATAAGTACGAGTGTGTAACTCACACGCAACCAGTGACATTCATGTAGAATTACTAAACTTAGTAGTTATTCGTCTTCAATGCGCACCTCCAAGCCAATTATGTCACATGCACGTTTCACGCCGAACATAATCACTCTCACGCTACGTCACCAATTTTCCATACATCCCCCTCACGATGCGTATCCATATGAATGCGCTTTCGGTGACTGCATCGAATCCCAGCAGCACCGTCTACACGAGGTCTGCCTCTGCATACTGCCCAGTGGAGCGTAATTAACGTCAGATAACATCAAGTGAGCTACGCACCATGCACATGCACAGACGTACGTATGTATATTGGAGCTTCTGAAGCTGCTGGCTGAAGGTGCAAGCAGAAGGTGTGCTCAAGACCATTGTGTACCACTATCGAATTGCCACGACCGTTTCCATGATGGTGCTGGAGCATAACAAAATATAGATCGATTGAATGACACCAAGTCAAGTCGAGCGTGAAACGAAGGCGTGGCAAGACACCACCTCGCGTGTTCTCAGAGGCCACTAGTTCAGCTGGCAATTAATATGATTATTCGAGCACGTACGTACTGTACATATAAGTCGGCCATTCATTTTAAAGAGTACAAGTATCTAGATACTGTCCGTCAAGAGAAACTTTTGTGCGCCTGTTATACATGTTGATTTGGATAGTTCTCCTTAAGCACTCTCTAGATTTTATTTTCTGTACATCATTGGGAGGGTTGCAATTGCAATTTCAAGTACGGGAAACAAACGTCAAAGTTGTCAAAAACCAAAATCTGCCCATAATTACACCTTCCAACCACTATCTACGTAGAAGCCATCCATCCACCCATCTGTCCACAGTCCACATAGTCGTATTCCACCACCACCGCATTTCGCATTTGCAATCTCGAGCCTCGTGGTGGTGACACTGTGTGGCGCGCACGGCCCCCGAACCCGAACACAACCGCAAACAGCAAAAATACATATAAAAACAAGGCAACAGCAACAGCAACGTATGAAAGGGAGGCTAAAATTAATAATGGCCGCCTCTGACGTCGTCGTTGGATGTCAGCGAACAATGGTGAAATTGATTGACAAGTAGTGGCGCCCTCAAAGCAATTTAATGCTATGTTGTTACTCTTGCTTGCCTTTTGTTTCTGCGGTTGTGAGACTCGCCATAATGGTGCGGTTGGTGGCAGTTTTTTTCGATTGCGCCGTCGGATAAGTGGATAAATGGAACGTTGCTTTAGGATATAAAAAAAGAAAAATAAAACTGCAAACAGTCCCATCCTTTGCCTGTGGCTCGATTGAAACTCAAACATGGCGCTACGGGTACAATGGTCCATTGTGAGGGCACAATCTGCAACAGCCATCGATCGCTCGGTGCACGAAACATTTAAGTGGCAAGCCCAGTGGTTTCGGTACCGGTACCCACAGGATATGCTGGCATCGCCCTTTTACCCATTTTTAATGATTGTCAGGAGAGGAGGCATCTTAACAAATACCAAAGCACGCAAACAGGAGCAACTGGTATAGAAGGAAAGTTATGCGCCGGAGCTCCAGAAGTAAACCGGCAAATGCAAGCATTAGTATTTTCTTTTTTTTTGTATGAAACGTATGTATCTGTATGCAGCATATAAATTTATACTGCAATAAATGGCTGTCTTAAAAAGGGCTGACCGGTCAATGCTTGTAGAACATGGCAACCATTAATAAAAACAAAAAAGTGTCTCGGGGAGCTTCCAGAGTATACTCTCTGCAGAAGTTGTAGGTTCTATCAACTTGCAGGTCATTTCAGTATTCTGTAAGGAAGTCTAAGCCTTACATCGACCATCTCTAAAGTTAAATAGTTTATTGTTATTGCCTTGATCAGTCAAAATGATTTTGTCTATCATGCAAATTTGATGACAAAGATTACTTTATATAGAAAAAAGTCCCGGAAATATGTGCCTAATAGCAGGCTGGAGCGGGTAAAGCGGTCCAGTGTTTCTATAGCCAACCTTTAATTTGCTAGTCTAAAATCCCACTGTAATTTTTGGTAGTGAAAGCTAACCAAAAGACATGCACATTCATATGAGGAATACGTCCCTGGTCACCAGTTTGGGTTCGGGAGCTAGCACTCAACCATTGACCAGGTACATAAAATAACTAACGTTATCGAGAATGCTCTCTACTAAATCTGCTTAAGCAGATCTCGCAAGCCTTTGACAAGGTATGGTATGATTCAAGTTAGAACAGATAATAAATACCTGTAGAGAAGTGTATTAGTAAAATATTTCAAACTTAACATTGACAGCAAGTTATATCCTTAAGCTTTAGATTGTTTAAGATTTATGCTTGCATTAAGCTAATTAAATTAAATTAAAATAAATTAAATTAAATTAGATTAAATTAAATTAAAGCTGCTGTGTGAGCCTATGGTAGGGAAACTGGGGCACATTTGACACTTAATTTTTAAATGCCTGTATTTGCTTAAATTATAGATGAATTCCAATGTTTTTTTTAATATGATGTATACACTATTCTAGATAAGACCCACAGATACATTTTACTTTTATAGCAATTTCATCATTTTTTTAAAATTTGTTTTTTAAAAAAAGTCATTTTGTCCAAAGTGCCTTTGACTTTACAAGGGGAACATTTGACAATTGCAGTTTTAACTCATATCCGTATGTATAAAAAGTATCAGCGGGTCTATTATGTCTTTTTTTAGCGATTTATTTTAACAATATAAAGCAACATTTATCAATAAATCCATTTTCTAAAAAAAAAAAAAACTTAAATATTACTTAATTTAAAAAAACTATCAGTACATAAAATCTTTAAGAATAATACACAGGAACATTTTTAAATATCTTATTTAATATAGAGTTTGCCGAAGTCCTGCTTTTTCATACGCATTATCAATGTGGTTCTGTTCACCCCATATTTATCAGCTGCTAATGTTGGCGTTTCACGTTTTTTAACGTAAGTTTGAAATAGCTCCCTGCACTCCTATTTGTCTTTCTCTTGTAGTTTCTAACCAAATCTTTAAAATAAAAATGCAAATATTAGCATAACAGATCAATGTGGGACACATTTAACAAATGTCAAATGTGCCCCCTTTGCAAAAGCCAATGGTGCCCCAAAGGTTCTTTATACATTTTTTAATATTTTTTTTATATTAATGTTTTACTTTCACAAAACTGGCTTTAAAATATTATTTATATTATTTATATTTTATCTTAAAGGCTGCGTTCATACCGAAAATCGCAAAGTCAAATGTGCCCCAGTTTACCCTATACAACTTTGGAGTCGTACCAAGAAGATGAATGCCAATATTTTACAAACCTTTCGAAAATAAAGCTAACAGAAACAGTCATGGCGATTTATTTCGAACATGAAATCAAAATCTTTCCGCGAAAGCGCATGTTAATGGTATACGAGAGAAATGTATTGCGCCATCTATATAGGACCAAACCTTTCGACTTAGCACTCTAAATAGTGACCGTGTCTAACAAGCGGACCAAGCAAAAACTTTCATTCGAAAGTCTTTATTTCGTGATAAAAATAATTGCTTGATAAGTCTTAACTTTTTTGCAGTTACTATCATATTTATATCGTAGGGAGGTATTTTCCGTGAGTATAAATCTTACACTTCTCTAATAGTACGCATCTGCGGTTCCCATAGAGTCCTTGGAAGTTTTCCACCTACCGTCAGGGAAAAAAAGAAAAAAAAAATCCTTGCCAAGCGTGTCGAAAAATCAAAAGCAATAGAGGTACGAGGTAATTTAATCCCACAAAACTAAGAACTAAAATATATTTATTTTCATTGGTAGAAATGCCATCCCTGTGCTAGGCCAAGGACATCTCTGTAACATAAAACAATTTAAAATGTTTATTTAAAAAGAACCGAATCTGTAAAGGTTGTATAGTTGTTAAAAAATTAAGCATAAGATTTTTCTGCGGACCACCAAAACTTTCTCGTGGACCACCGATTGGCGATGAGGAAAATTTTTGATAAGCTTTAATTAAATATAGTTTTGAAAATAAATAATTGTCTTTCTTCCTAATTGTAATACCTAAATCACTCGAAATACAACGGCGAATAAATTAAAAAGAAAGAAAAGACTTGCACCTCTTTACTTTAAGGCTATTCTTGAACCTATTACGCAATTATTGTATTAAGCACATCGAGGATACCTCTATTAAAAAAAAAAAATTACAATTAATTGTTAGCTTGATTTGTTGTAGCGTTTAAGTGTTTGTTTTATTTTACTTAATCAATCTAATCTTTTTAATTTTTTTTTTAATTTAAATCGGTATTCTTTGTTTACCAAAAATCTGTTTTATTGTTATTATTGTTTTGTTTTTTATTTCTTCTCTTTATAATTTTATTAAAATAACCGTTTTTTACTGTTACACATTTAAAGATTATTGTATCTGTGTGTAAACATGTTTTAAAGGAAATAAATTACAAATTACAATTAAAAGATCGCATCTCAGCATCTTCTTAAAAACTATTAAGAGAAGATAACACTATGTAACAAAATTTCAAAAAAAATGTTTGTTTATGTACATTTTTGGATAGTTTATGCTTGGTATATGTTAGCTCATTTCAAAAATGCCAAAAGTGTTAGCTATTGCTTCAGAATTTTAACGAAAAGTTGGCATTTTTGAGCATTTATGCACTTTTGTAATTAAAAAAAATATATAAAAGAAAACTTAATTCAAAATGTTATTTTAAATTTTAATAACCTATCATATATCCGAAAAATTTAGAAGTGCAGAGATTTTCTTGTTTTCCTACTGTGAACTTTGGAATTGCCCCTTTTTAGGTGCCAGACGTAGTCGGTCATCATATTGGTATCCAATTTACCCTGGTACCGGGCCTCCATTGAAGCGATGTCTTAGGGAAACGTCTCAGCATGTTCTTCACTAATGCTCCCCAAGCTTTCACTAAAAAAAATCTAAATGAGACTGAAGGACATGTAGTTTTAGTGACATCCTGCATCCTAATATGTTAAACCTATCCACTAAGTTTTCTACTAGTTTTACATAATTTTCTATTTTAATATTTCCTCCTTTTATTTCCCTGAATGCTGTCCAAACATTACGTTCTTTTGATTTGAAGCTGGGGCATAAGTACTTTTCCTGAATCTACCAATACATGAAACTTCACGTTTTTTTTGCATCAGGTATAGTATAAAGGCTTCCCTTAGCGGCTATCTTTTCGTACGATAGTTTTCAGTGTCAGCACGACTGTTCCATAATTAAATGAAATATTTTTATTTATTTTCTCAACTAACGACTATTCACATTCACTTGCAAAGGTCGAATGATAGGCTTGCTCTAATTGCATCTCAGTTAACACATTTCGTGATGCCATTACCGTAAAGCTAACAGTTAGAACGAATGTATACTCAAAATGTGCTTGACATATCATAAGGAAGCAGAAACTAACACAAAAATAACATAAACAAATTTTTGTTACACAGTGTAATTTGTTTTACTTAAGTTTATTTAGGTTGATTTATATCTCTTCAAGAGGAAGGTTTTATATTTGTCAACACTACGATTTTTAAATTCAATAAGCTTGGAGTCCTGGTAGCTAATGTTTTAGATTTAAAGATTGTTTTTAAATTGAAAATTTATAAAATGAGAATAACAATAAAACCAACAAATTAGAGAAACTACGCGTTTTTTGAATGCTACAAAAAACAGGGCAGGATAATCATACATACGTAAATAATCATTTTATTTCTTGGAGCATCAGCCCCAAAACTACAAGTCTATTCTTATTTAAGGTTCTGTACCTCAGAATAAAAAGACGAACCAATGAACAAACATAAGGATTTCAAACAGAGTATTTTCTGGTGGTACACCATCACTACTAGGCCCAATATTGTATAAGAATTCCACTGATCTACTAGAGTCGATGTAGTGAGTTCAGTCGTCAGAAAATAAATTAAATTTAAACAAATATGTATCTACATATGTATATGTATGAGATAAAGAGCGATTTTTTACTCACTGACCCACTGACATTCCAGTCTTGCTATATGGAGCTGAAGCATGGAATTTATCGAAAACGGATGAAGATTATCCTTGGTTGCTTCGAGAGAAAAATCCTTCGTAAGATATTCGGGCCCGTTTGCGTTGACGGGTTTTGAAGGAGAAGATTCAACCACGAGCTATACAGTGACATCGACCTGGTCAAAAAACTGCGCATTGGACGCTTAAGGTGGCTAGGACATGTAGAGCGAATGGATATCAATGTTCCGGCCTGCAGATTATTCGACCCAACCCCGATGGTCAGTAAAGAAGAGGACGGTGGCGCGCATAAGTGGAGGCAGTAAGCTAAGGACCGGGCTTACTGGAAGTTGAGGCCTTGCTCCACCCCAGACTGTAACGCCACCTTAGTAAGTAACACGCTGGCGTCGGTTAAAATTTTAGACTTATGACGCTATTACTCTTGACTATGCCTATTACAAATAAACAACACTTTTGAGAGCGGAAGTAAGTACCTAAAATAGCTAAAGTTCTTCCGATCAAAACGTCTTGGATGACTTCGCCTTTGTGATTGCTGCTATAGTAAAACCAAGAAGAAGGTCAATTAAGCAAAGCAATCTAGAAGAACAAACTACCAACCATACATTCAGGCATGTACTCCTAGTATATGCAGATATTTACTTGAAAGCAATAATTTAAATGTGTCACACTTAAAATGCACTAAGAAAACTAAAACATTTTTGTTGTGTTCCTTGTGAGTGCCATTTGCACACGATCGTATATAAAATAAATTCACCAAAATCCCGAATGGAGACATTAAGCCAACTGACCATGTTTTTAATTTCCCAAATGTCCAATAAATTAAAACCATACCTTTCCATTAATTATTTACATGTCGCCCCACGAACGCCAAAACACAGAAAAAGAATCCTTTCCCAAGGAAACGGAATCTTGTACAACGCCCGACGACTTTTCAATTTGCGGCCTTAAGCTGGGGTTGCATCAGCAATGCGTAAGTACGAGAATATACGACTGGCGACCACAGCGAGAGTAGTATCTACAGGACTATACGGTGCCATACCGGAAATAGCCAAACCGCCAAAATACAGCCCATTAAGGGTTAAGAAGGCAAAAGCAGAAGAAAATAAAAATTTATTGTCGAATTAAGGACAAAAAAGGAGGAGAAAAAAATTCGTTCCCAGTAAAAAGCGTTTGCTTATAATGGCCATTTTAATTTAAGGGCGGTTTCGACGGGTCCCGGTGTGGGTAAATACAAGAATGTTGCTAAAAGAACAAGATTTAGTGCCACCAAAAAGAATGAGGGGCGGTCGGTCGGTGTTGTACACGAACTTAACTCAACAATGCAATGAAATAACAATTTCCAACCCTTTCCGGGGCACTTTTCGGAATGGTTTGAGGGGGTGCGAGGACGGCTGTTAGCTCTGTCAACTTTGGTGATTTGATTTTATTTCACACACAGTAACAACGGCATGAAATTAGAGTAACATTAGAAATAATTTTATTATGCCTGAGTAGAGCAGGAATGCCAAGTACCTTTCGCAAATAAGCGAAATGAGTTCGTTTAATACTTTCGCAGTATACGAGTAAGCAGCCGGTTAGGTTCTGTTTTTCACATGCAACACGCAGCGCTTAAGAGGTTATTGCCAAGAAATTGAAAGAAGGAGTTTAGTGATAATAAAAGAAAGGTGAGGCTTGTTAGAGCAGAATTCTTAAAGTGGACTTATGGATTGAGTTCGTACAGCTAACTTTTAGGTAAATGTCATAATTGAACGAGATGCTTCCTTATGTTCTGTCAATTTCAACAGATGATTATAGCACTTTTGCCTGAATACCTAACTGTCAAATCAATTTACCCTAGGAGATCGCAAAGCAATGTTTAGGGGGTCGCGAGCTTCAAAATTAGAAATAAAAAAATAAAGTTCAGTTTTATTTTTACTTTTTATTGTTAATGAGGTGTGGGCTTGATTTTATTGACTAATTTGTTAAACCGTGGAGATATTTTGAAAACTTAAGCAATTAAGTCGTCTTTCGATTCCACTATGTTTCTGGCCTTAGTCTTTATATTCAGCATTGAAGAAAACATAAGCTCACAAAGGTAGGATGTAGCAAACGGTACTAATTACCTGAAAGTTTCTCTTGCGAGATCTGGGTACTCGTTCCTTCTTTACATCCAAAAAACGTCTATCGTCCGCGGTTGAAATTCCATTTTCAGCATTCCGTCTGCAGAAAGCTAAATCATTTTTGACATGTTTGTATGAAAATATGTATGTGCGTTTCAAAACTGTTACTTAAGAAACATGTGAGAAATTTGACGGTAATTTTGTAATAGCGAGTCGAATCTTTACCTTATGGGTGGGTCCCAGGTTCGTTTGTCGATCTTTGTCTTTTTCCTTTTCTTACTTAAACACCATTTTTTGTAGAGAAAAAGAGAAGTGATCTGTAACACAATGTTTGTATTGTGAGGCACAACATGAGAAAATGCGCAATATAATTACCGTTATGTGAATAGTGAGTACTGTAGGACTATGGCGACATTAAAGTAGACCCCCAACGTT
This sequence comes from Brachyopa scutellaris, assembly GCA_949775065.1. NCBI lineage: Eukaryota > Metazoa > Arthropoda > Insecta > Diptera > Syrphidae > Brachyopa > Brachyopa scutellaris. Next base: position 78,505,035 of record OX459113.1, read on the forward strand.
ACAATATTATTTGCAGTGCAAGTTTGCAATTTTGCACGTTTTTTTCTTATTTCACTTTCAAAGGGGGTCGCTAAGTTATTTTATATGGTCAGGCGGGTCGTTATTCTGAAAAGATTGAAAAACACTGGTGTAGATATTTAAAAATTTGTCATACGGTATTGGAAAGATTGTGTGTGCTAAAAAAAAAAAGCGATATTGTGCACAAAAAGAAAAAAACGATCGAGCAGTGTGCGCCGCATAAATTGTAAGAGGAATGGATTTTTTGTTGTAACCTTCCAAAAAATTAAAGAAATGGATAGTGGTAAATTTTTTATATATACACGAACGGACAAAGAATTGTACAATGAATTATTAAATTTGAAAGGACCACTCCTGGTTAAGACATCCATGAGGGAGCCAGTCGATCCGTAATACCGTCTGGCGGTGCTCTTACTGCAAGTTTTATTATCAAAGAATCATTTCATACTTAATTACTTAAAATTTGTTTGGTCCTTCAAATTAGGGGGGGAAACTGTTCGACAAATAGTTTTGGAAACGTCGGAAGTACTGTGGAGAGCCTTGTATCCCATCTACATCAATGAACCTAATTCCGAAGATTACAAGGCGATTTGTAGAGATTTTTGGGAACTGTGGAATATTGCGTTGGCTCAATTAATGGCAAACATATAGCCATTATTATTATTTTTCATACAAAAAATAGTGTTAATGGCAGTGTGTGATGCGAAATATTGCTTCACAAATGTTGACATTAGATCTTATGGCAGCCAAAGTAACGGAGGTAAAAAATTGATATCAAATTATTGCTCTTTGCGAAATGAATATTAATGTTATGTTTTAATTTTACGTATGAATCTTTCATATCAGTCGTTTCGGGAAGAGACTGTTGGAAAATAAGCTTCCTATTCCTGACCCAAGAAACTGGGGTTTTACAACCGCTTATATGCACTGAGTGCTCGGGATGATTATTTTCCCTACCATAACAACAACCTACATTAAGATTCCATCGGCAGTACCAAATCTACATTTACGAACCCCTAAAATGTCCCTATTGGGTTCAGATAATGCATTTCTATTTATCGAACTTGGTACTATCGCCGGCCGTCGTTTCCCAGATACGATTCGATTCTGCCTTCAGTTCTCATCTCACCAACGCAATGCAATGGGGCAACATTAAACCTACGCTTCACCAGAGAACATTCAAATAATTATAATTTTGTACCGAACGCAATATATCTCCGGCGCGGTGCATGCTACACTCCAAGGATATTAAAAACACTCGAGACACCCGCTGTCCAGATGAAAATTAGCATAATTATCGCATTACCAGCAGAAATCTAAATCCGACAGAAGGAAATAATTTTTTTTACAAATGTCTACCGCCACAGCCGGAGCAAATCGAGAACAATTAATGTTGACTGGTGATACGCGTTGAAGTCGTTTGCACGTACCCCATTAAACTCGTAAGGAATTGAGTGAATTTTTCCATTAAAATTCTTGCATACAAAAAAAAAAAAAAAAAAAACAACAACAAAAAAAGAAAGAAATAGACTCAAAATTAAGTAACAACTTATACGAGTAAGTGTTAAAGCAATGACGAGTGCAAACAAAAGCCCCAAGGGGACATTTTTGTATGTATCCACGTATGGGCTACCAAAGAACAGCCTAAAATGTTATAGTATCTTGGGCATCTAAGCGATGTGAAATGCTTCCAAAATAATTGTAAGCAAACTATTGATCCCCGTAATCTATTTAGATGTCCAAGTCATATCCGTATTCATATTCGCGACAGCCTGGAGAAGGTACACAGATTAGCATGTCTGTGCATTAGTGGAGCGCTAAGATCAACACCCTCTGCAGCATTAGACATTCTACTGTTTCTCCCACCACTGGGATATAACTGGCAAGGAAATGGCAGCCAGTGCTGCCACAAGACTCAAAACCATCTCACAGTGGTCAAGTAATTACACTGGCCACTGCACAATACTAGACAACTTATTTCTCCCCGAAAACATAGACTAAACTGCGCCAAAGCCCAATTTTGATAAAAACTTTACGGTCACTATACCAAATAGGTCTTTCTGGGATTAATTAGGTGCTATAACAGACAAGTCGATACACTTCGACACTGATGGCTTAGTAAACCAATGATGGTGCAGGTGGGGGGTGTTTTCTAAGACAGATTAAAACTAAATCTCTCGCCTCCCTGATTACTGTCTGTCTCTCGTTCTTGTCCTTCATGTGCTCGTGCTGTGTTTAGTCCTGGATCAAGAGAACTGTAATATCCACTAATGATGTTAGCATTTTCTCGGATAGTCAGGCAGCATTGAAATCATTGGAATCAGTCTCATCTACTTCTAAGACCACCTCCAACTGCCGTTCATCTCTCATAGAGATGGCTAAGCTGTTTAACGTTCACCTCTGGTGGGTGCCGGGGCACAGAGACACTTGAAGAAACTGTAAAGCTGACGAGCTCGCTAAACTAGCAACAACAATACCTTATCCACCCGACAAAAAGAATATAGGTATGCCCATCGCTACCTATAAGCTAGCACTTAAATTTGACACAGCACAACAACACAACACATTTCCTCTGTTCATGCCGCAGCAGAAAACTGCACCTAGGAGAATACTTCTTTGACGATCTCAGTGACATAGCACAGAAAGACGTGGGAAGCCTTTTCCGCTTTATACAAAGCCCCAAATGCTTCTCATGAGTAGCGGGGTTTAATATCCCCCAGATCCTTGGTACCACAATGGGCCTAAGTGTGCTGGTACAAGTTACCGTCAGCCGCTGCTATCTAACCTAACCTAAGTCATATTCATGTAATATAACGGGTAGCTGATGAATATTGATACATTAAGAAACTCAAATAATTTTTTTTTTTTTTCAATTTATTTATTTTTAGTTAATTTTAAAGATATAGGGTCATCCAATTCGTGGTCCGGATTTGACATCCCTGGTCGATATAATCGTCCATCTGAGTGTACGATTTTATGGCGAGCACAGCATTTGGGCTTGTCTTACGGCACATTATGGCACCCTTATAAAGTTCAACTCACTCTGGAATTGAAGCTACCTGATAACGGAACGAGTAGAAAATACGTCGAGTGGGTGCTTGAACATCAGCGTTTGGATGACCAATTTTCACACGACATTTTCTTCTGCGATGAAGGCGGATAAAATTGTCGCATATGAGGAAGTGAAAATCCACATGCAAGTGTCGAAAAACCATTTACTTACTTTAGGTGGCGTTACAGATCGGGGTGAACCTGAGCCTGCTTCTCGCAACCATTTGTGTGTGCGTGTTATATTTTTGCACGAATGGAATGGCGAGTTGAGAAGCTCATTGACAATTGATACTCTTTGATTGCTTGTCAGACATTCGAAAGAGGTGGGACCGTGAAAAATCTTTTTTAGGTTTTGGACCCGGACAGCATTGCGTAGTAGTCCAACGCACCTACACTGAAAAAAATATCGGTTGTCATATTGACAACTGTCGGTTATCAACTGAAAATTGTCAATGTGATGAACAAAATTGTTAATATGATGAAAATTATCTCAGACTAGCTTCGTATTTGAAAATCGGATAATCAATATGAAAATTTTCAATTTTCAATTTTCGGTATTCAAAGACAATACGATAATACGATAATCGTGTTATGAAGTAATCAAGTTGACCATCATGTTACTCAAATTGACAATTGTAGTTATCATATTGACAATTATCGTTTTCAATTATTTTCGATTATCTTACTTTTGCAGTTATCACATTGATTTTCAATATGATTATCACATCTTTGCAATTATCATATTGAAAACCACGGTCATCAAATGGACAATTGGGATTGTCCTGTACTGTTATTTTCTCATAAGATATCCATTGTCTGAAATCAAGCTCACGCGTCTATTGGAAGTGAAAAGTGTTAAACAAAACTGAGTTATTTATACTCCAACTAATAATAATTTGAAATTACATATAAAGTGCTGTAAACATAAGAAGTTGTCTCAAATAATTATTTTAAAAAATATTTACGAATCTTTACAAGGTAGGTTATTTATCATTTTAATTTTTACACCACCAATTTTTTTATACAATTTTTTTTATATATAAAATCATTTCCATTTCAATAAAAAGGATTTAAAGTTAGGCAGAGTTTTTTAAACATAAATTTCAATGCGGGTCTTAATAAACAGTACATTATTGCTCCATTTACGTTTGAGAGCAAACCTTTTTTTTGCAAAATATAAATGAAAGGGTGTTTCATTTTTATTTCAATTATCATTTCATAGTTAATTTTTGGCTTGCCTCATAGATAGCCGCAGAGCACATCGATACACTCTTTGGGAGGGTTCTTTCATTAAATTGAAGGACTTTCTCATAGAGAAGGTCAAGGACAAGAGGGTTCCGGATGTACTTTAAAATATAGGTGGCCATACCTCCGAAAAGAGTAAAATTGTATGGTAATTTTAATTTTTTTTTTTAAACTTCTTTCTGTAAATTTATTTAAGACTAGTTGAACCCATGCTCGCCTTGCTTCGCATTCTAAGGGCTTTCTTATGCATACAAATATGCAATTTCAGTTGGAGCGTAAAAACATCAAAGTATTTGTCTAAGTTCACAAAAGTGTTTAGTAAATTTTGTTGATTAACTGCGTTTTATCAAAAACGTTTCAATGTGTAACTTTCAGCCCCGAACTGCAGATTTCATAGTTCTCAAAAACCGCACCGCACCGTAGGCCGTCAACACTTCCGCCTCTACCAGATGTCATTGCAAAATTGTAACTCTAGGTCGGGTGCCATAACATTATTTAGGCGGGCTCAAGTTTCTTAGAAGAATAGTAGGTACACCTACTTTTAGTTTTAATTTATGTGATGGCAGCGGAAGCGAGAGTTTAAAAATTCGACCAGGTATCTGGTTGTCAATTCTTGGTCCACAACCCGGGTGATTGAAATACATTCTGCACTTTGACCATCAGCACGTGAAAATATCTCGCTGTTAATTGCTGGAGCTTAATCATTCCGAGGCAACAAAATAGCTCGCTCACAAAGCTAAGACTTCTTACGGTTTTTTAGTTGTGATATATCACCTTAAACCTTATGATAAATTTACTTTTCCATTTTCTTCCGGAAGCGTTCCTCCACCAATTTTAAATAACAAATCAGAGAAATGTTGTGCGTTCGGATGTGCCTCGTGGCACTACTGATAACGTTTGCCTAAGGTCTCGGCAAAATAGCACTGTAAACCAAACATCCCAGATGACTTCCACATAGCAAATACATATGTGCATACATATATGAACCAAAATGAACTCTTAAAACAATAGAATATTTGTTTTTGATCGTTTTTTTTTTAAATTTATTAATAATATTTATAAACTGAAAATGCAATTCACTGCTCTAGAAAATTCTCTTTCTTTTGACACCTCATTTGTTAAGATTGGTTGAGCGTGAGAGCCGCAAATGGTGATAATGATTGTAGCACATTGAAGTACAAAGCATAATGATCATGTTAGAGCGTGCACATATACTCACACACACACTATTGCAACGATACCCACTGCTGCACGACTGCTGGCGGTAGTCTCCGCTGAAGGCAAATTGTGGACGATGTTTTGAATAATTGTTTTGAACATTGCTCAGCTTCAGGATAACGCAGGAGGATGTTTTATATTCCTCTCCGATATACAGTTATTTTGACTACTACATATGTTAGACCCAGTAGGCTAAGCAAAAAATTACATAGCTTGTGATCATCCCGGGTACTTAAGAAGCATTTCAAAAAAAAGTTTCATCGAAATCTGTCTAGCGGTTTTCCCACCATTAGGTAACCAACAAAAAACCTCTACAGTTTTATAATATTTATAGATGATGCTGTGCTGTCTGTGCTTAAAAGTCTACACCATTACCTGGTTGCATACATACGTACAAGAAGAACTGATACTGATAAGAAATGCTCCGCAAAAGATTCCATGATAAAGGAATCGTAGATGGAACTTTTTTACTACATGTATCTTTTTTCAATGCTTAATGCATTGAATGAAATATAATAAATTAATAAGATACTAAAAACTGAGTTGTTCTTCATTTAACCTTATTTTTCAGGATTTTAATATTTCAGGATGGAAATTTGCCAAATAAAGACGACTTAAGATGTTGAAGAGGTTTGTACATTACTTTTAACTTCGTTTAGATTATATTTAATTGAAAACTGGTTGTTAAACTGAAATTATATATTTTATATTATATTATACAATAAAATAATTGCATTTATCAATATGACAATATTGGAATAATCCGATTGAATATTTGCATTTGAAAATCGCATCTTTCAATCTGACAACATTAGTTTTCAATGTGACAACTGCTTTCATCAGATTGACAATTGCAATTATCAATATGAAAAACAAGTCATCAAGTTGAAAAATGAAAATCGTAAATTGTCATATTGACAACTATAGTTATCGGTTGAAAAATGACAATTTTTTCATTACATTGATTACAAAAATTGTCAATATAACAACATTTTTTGGTTCAGTGTACCACTACAGCACGGTGCCCACAAAGACCATTGCGTCCACAAAAAGTTACTGTTTGGTGTGGTGGTACATACTTCTTTGGAAATAAGGAAGGTTTAACCGTCACCGTTTTTTTTTTGCCTCAAGTCGAAGATATGGATATGGAAGCGAGCGGTGCCACATCTCATATAACACGATGCGTTTTGAAAGAAAATTGTCCTGGACTATCTCGTCACGTTTTGGTGATGTGAACTGGCCACCAAGAACGTGTGATTTGTCGCTTATTCCCATCTAAGCAGATAAGTTCCGAGTCGAAACGCTGGGGGTGGTTTTTATGGCAGTAGCTAAAGCAGCAATCGTATCCTGCGTCATAACTGTAGGATCTCGGTGATAAGGCCTTCTTGTGACTATTATTAGCTCGACAAAAAAATGAACAAGTCTTATATCAGTCCATCTGCTCGGAGGAATGCTGCCAAAGGTCCGCCTAAACTCAGTATGGACTTAATCGCAGATTCCAAAGCATTTTAGCGGCGCATTATACAAATCCTAGTGTCATCGTCTCTAAACTCTAAATCTTCCATTTTTGTAAAGTTAAAAAAAGTGGAGCCTATTGATTATACAGAAAAAATTTATCACGTTTTCTTGGGGCCGTCATAAATTTTATAAAGACATTTTCAAAAACTGCGTTGTGTTTTGAACATTTGTGTGGCCGTTTAAAAAATATTAATTTTACTTTTTTAGAATGTTCTTAATACAGTGCACTCTCGATTTTTGCAACCTCGATTTCTGCAATCCTCGATATTTGCAACCTTCGTAAATGGATTTCCTTTTTTGGATTTTTGCAATAAATCCAAAAAAATTTCTCTATTTTTGCAACTTTGAGATTTGATTTTCGCAACATACACAATTTGTGTGTGCAATGTTGAAGACATCTGCCGATGTTATAAATCGGCTTGACGCAGTGTGATAACAACAACGCGTCTAGATTTTGTTTTGTTTTAAATCGAATCCCGGAGTGAAACCAATGGAAAAGAACATTTGTCTTTCCTTCATAGAGCCGTGTTCCCTTTGAAATGATCATTTCAGCAATAAAGCAATAAATCCGCAGACCATGTAGCAGCACTCAAAAAAGGTCCATCGCTATAAAATACGTAGCCGACTTCATCTTGTATTTTCTTGCAATTATGAAGAAGCACTGAAAAGCTTAAATTTAAAACGATGCATCGCGATGGCATACACGCTGGAAAAGAGTTAAAAGCGAATACAATTGCTAAATGTTGGGAAAAAGTAATCAGAACTCCTGATCATGTTCCTTTGCTTCTAATTCGAAATAGAATTTTGTCAGAAAAATGTATCCAGATGGAGAAAATTCTCTCACTGTGTGAAAAATTTGCAAGGAAGTAAACAAACTCGTTGAACCACATTTTTGATGCTTTGTGGGTATAAACCGTCAATTTGATTTTGTTTTAAGTCTCTCAGTTGTGTGGACATTTTTGACACTCCCACCAAACAGACATAGTGCGTAAGTCTTTTTAAAGTGTTTTTTAATTTTCTGTTCGATTCGTGCAACTTTTCGATTTTTGCAACAACGTCTGATTTAATTAGTTGCAAAAATCGAGAGTGCACTGTATATGTAAATACGTGAAATCCATTTCAATTATTGGTGTCATTATAATTCATGGGCTCTGAGACCTTGATAGCGAACTGTGCATAGTGTTTGGCGTGGTTTGGTTGCTATGCCGTTGTTGTAATCATCTAATAATGATTACATGATGTTCCGATGCTTTGCTGTTTCTCGGTACTCTCTTGTATATAATTGATGTTACTATGCATATGAAACTCGCGCACATAATACCTACCAATCGCAATGTATCATGTTCATTTCATTGAAATATATATGCTCTATTTTTGTTGCGACTGAATAGTCGTGCGACTGGAAACGCATCTGTGCACTTAGCCTAAATCGACAAAATAGTTTACAATAATCCTTGGCCGTTCTTACCACCTAGTTTTTTGTATATCAAACAAAATATTTTCAAATCATTCCGTATGTTTTTCGACAACTTCCTATTGTTTCAATCTATAAGGCGGTTAAGTATGTTGTAAAAAAGATTCAAGTCGATTGGAGTCAAATGAAAAATATCGCTGGTTACTTAGATTCAGAAGAAAACTTTCAACTGCAACATTTTGTGTCCCTGTATAAAATATTCGTAGACAGAGGCAGCCGCCTCTTGTGGACACACAATAGAATTTTAAAAATATGAATTATTTCAGAAGATGGATTTTCGAAAACATACCAGAAATTAAAAAGAATATTCTGCATCTGGCAAGGACTTGGCGACACGGAAAACGTCTTGGACTGTCATATTTGTAGTCGTATTATATAACCGAGAGCCGGCGAAATTAACCGGTAGAACAACTAACTGGGAAGGCTTTAGGAACGAAATCGAAGTAAATGTTGAACTGAGCGTACCGCTTACGACACCCTATGAACTTGAGGTTGAAGTCGATCGCTTCGTTGAGATAGTACAGCTCGCCTCTTGGAATAATACGCCCAATCCAAGAAAAATGCCGAACAAATACGGTCTACGATATCCTTCTGAAATAAAAGAATTAATTAGGGAAAAAAGAAAAGCGCGTAAAAGATGGCAACAGAGTCGTGCTCCACAGCATAAAACATATCTGAATCGTCTTTGCAATTTGTTAAAGAATAGCATTAAGGATTTTAAAAATCGTGCGATAGGCTCTTACCTTGAAAGTTTAACAGCGAAAAAAGATTCCAATTATTCCCTTTGGAAAGCCGTAAAAGGCACCAAAAAGCCAAAAATCCCTGCGCCGCCACTTAAAATAAATCAAAATGAATGGGCAAGGGAAGATAAAGAAAAAGCGGATATTTTTGCCGCCCATTTGGAAGAAACCTTTAAACCGAACGATGGTCAAGTGGTTCATGACAACATCAACCTCACAAGGATGGTAGTTCCACCATCTGACGATTTAACGCGAGATCGCGAAACTAAAACCTAAGAAAGCTCCTGGCTATGATTTGATTACCGGAGAAATTCTCAAAGCCTTACGTAGAAAAGCATTAATTAAGCTTCTCCATATTATAAATGCTGCACTCAGATTAAAACACGTGCCGAGCCAATGGAAAGTTGCGGAAGTCATAATGGTTTTAAAACCAGGAAAACCGTCATATGAAGTAAAATCATACAGACCAATATCGCTTCTTCCAGTTATATCCAAAATTTTCGAGAGGATATTACTAAGGCGGTTATAGAAGAAAATAATCTTATCCCTGACCACCAGTTTGGGTTCAGAAGTAAGCATTCAACTATTGACCAGGTGCATAGAATTACTAACGTAATCGAAAAAGCACTAGAAGAAAAAAAGACATGCTCAACCGCATTTCTTGACGTCTCGCAAGCCTTTGATAAGGTGTGGCACGATGGCTTGAAATGTAAATTACGACAACTACTCCCCGTGTACCTATACGAGATTTTGGATTCATATCTAGGAAATAGACTCTTCCGTGTTAGAAATGGAAACGAATACTCAGAGCTCAAAGAAATTTCGGCCGGCGTACCGCAAGGAAGCGTTCTGGGGCCGCTTCTTTATCTGTTATATACTCGTGATATACCGAAAGAAGATGGCACTATGCTTGCTACGTTTGCCGACGACACCGCTATCCTAGCAGTAGGTAAAACAATCGAGGAAACGACTGCCAAACTGCAAAACGCATTGAATAAAGTAAATGAATGGACGAAGGACTGGCGGATCGCCCTTAACGGAACTAAATCTGTTCACGTGAATTTCACTTATAGAAAAATTAATGACTTGCCAATTTTTATAAATTTGGCCCGAATTCCTATTGCAAATGAAGCCAAATACCTGGGAATGACACTTGACGCAAAGCTGAAGTGGAATTCGCACGTGAAAATGAAACGTAAAGAATTAGAAATCAAATATAGAGAAATGTACTGGTTGATCGGGAAACATTCCCACCTCAGTACCGAGAATAAACTGCTTTTATACAAGCAAGTGCTAAAGCCGGTGTGGACTTACGGTATACAACTTTGGGGTTGTACCAAGAAAACAAATGCCAATATTTTACAGACATTTCAAAATAAAGTGCTAAGAGAAATTGTCCAAGCACCGTGGTATGCTAGAAACGACGATATCCACAGGGACCTCGGAATTCCGACAATCGAAGCTGAAACTAGAAGCTTCGCGCGAAAACATAGAAACCGACTAATCGGACATGTTAATAATACAGTCCTACTTATTTTGGATGAGAGCAATTTATTGCGCCGACTACAAAGAACAAAACCTTTCGACTTGGCGAGATAAGGATTAACCGCGTCTAAATTGCGGAACATGCAGGATCTTTCATTGGAAAGTAACCTGCCAAACGTTTATATTTCGTGATGGAAAAATTGCTTGATAAGTAGTATAACTTAGTTGCAGTACCTAACAAATTTATATCGAAGCGTGGTGTTTTTAGTCAGTAAGAATCTGGCACTACTATGAGCACGCGCTTGCTTTTCGCATAGTGTTTATGGAAGATTTTCACCTACCCTCGGGGGAAAAAAAAAATATTTGTATTCATGGGGATCTTACTCTGCTTTTCAGAAAAAATTAAGTGGTTACCACGATTATTCCAAATTGGTATTTTTTCGATATTTTGATTGCGTCTGGCAATGCTTTGGCGACAAGAAAAACGTCTTGGACCGTTACATTTGTTTTGAGGGTGTCCTCAGCTATGTTGTGTGGTTACCTAAACTATTCAAAATGAGGAATTTTTCCGAACTTTGAGAGCATCTGGCAAGGACATGGCGACAAGAAAAACGTCTTGGATCTATGTATCCATATTCAGGGGGTTCTATACTGTTATTTAGGACAAAATTCAAGTGGTTACCCTTATTATTCCGTGTTTGGAGAAAGTGCATTTTTGATGCATTGTTACTCTCTTTAGCTGCCACCATATGCTGCCAGACGGTTGGATTTGAGATCTCTTTCATCGAGACTGCAGAGGAATATGCATGCCATTTGGTTACCTTTCACAACCAAAAATTACTGCGGGCTCTTGGTCTAATCTGTCCGTCGGTCTGTTACAGTCATTTTTATCTCAAAAACTGTTTGACATGGAAACTTGAACATTTTGCCGAAAATGTGTAAAAACAAAACCATTGCTCACGGCTCACCCTCCCTATCGACGAAACTACTAAAACCAGAAATATGAAAAACTCAACAATAAAGCGATGCTCATAAATAGCATCGTTTTTGGAAACTTGTTGCGGAAACCTTCGGTCGCGAGTCCGACGGGCATATAACTCGTTATTATGTAAAACATTCAGTCAACGAAACTTGCGAACAAAAGTCCCATTTATGAGTATTTGCATACATTGGTTTCGTCACAGCCACACTTGACAAGGAAATTGCGCATAATTCAAGTTCTGTATATGTACCATCTACGTATAATACTTCAGCCAATACAAACGAACAAAATGTATCGTTAAATTGAAGATTTATCTGGGTTAACAAAAATAAAACCAACAAACTTCAAACTGTGCAATTAATCTTCATCTCGGCACTCGTTATGCACGTTGTTTGCTCTGCAGTCCACATCAATTGCATTGGTTGACTGTTCACCCGAACAATCATCCTGTTTGATACTTAATTTCCCATAGTTCGCGATATATGCGAATGTTTATTATCCATCTCCCAGAAACACAGTATCGTGCTTTGATTATCGACAGTGGAGACCAGCTCTGAGCATCGCCGGGGACGAAGCTCACACAAATGTCCAAAGAGAAATCGACCATAAACATTTTATTATTCCGGGTATTTATAAGATTCTTAGTCTCAGCCCTTGTGACGCGTTCTTTGTCCCTCTGTCGCAAGTATTGAAAATCATAAAAAGGAAAAATTGTCGTATAGCACCATGATACTGTCACCACGAACCAGCGAGTCGTACAAGCCTGGCGCACCCATGTTAACCTAATTAATTGGCCATCTGCTTGCGAGCACTCTCGATATCACAATCAATTAACGCCCTTCCTCGACTCGACATGTCCCATCTTCTCTCGCATGTGCCATATGTATGTATGAGGTGCAACATTAGGTACCAATTTTTATCTAACGCCACATTCGATGACAGACATATGAGCAGGGGCACAAGATAGTGACATCATACCCGTACCCGGGCCAGTCGCTTAAGTGGCGTAATAAGTGTGCATTATTCCTAAATACGATATATGTATGTATGTACTATACACATATACTCATAGGTGCTGATCGAAATGATGATGGCCGTCGGCATTAGGTGTAGGAGAAGATGATCCTTATCGGATTTCGTGTCAATATCACGCTCATGAGGAGTGAGGCGAACATCCATCCGTTTCTTAATGACACGAGACCGTATAGGACATACGGCTGTGCCTAGTATGATGACAACACGTTGATGCTCTCCTTCTTTGGGTTTTCTTTGGTCTGTTTCGTTGTTTTAGTTACTTTCTTCTATTTGTGTCGTCTGCATTCGAGTATACTCGTATTCATTAGATAACGAGTACGAAACCGGAATAGCACAGTCAACTTCCATGGATGACTTTGGCTCTTTTAGCCTTTGGCTATATGATTTTGACAAGTATACAGATAGGAGAAATGATATCCGCTGATTTGGGTAGAAAAGAAAACAAAAATAATTTCTTCCAAATATCAGTATCCCTTCACGAAAAGTGATGTCACTTCCGTCACACGTCATTGGAAAGAATTTGGACCGTTTTCGATATTTGTATGGAATTTAACGAGAGTTGTCTGCTCATGCAGAGCTAAAGAGAAATGGATTGATCCTGGGGGTAGAATGAAATGCTCCATTCATACTCATTTAAATAGGGGTTGTGAACAGGTAATTTGATATTTTATATATACAGTGACTCAACTTTTTGAACACATGATGAAAAGGAAAGAGGTTTTTTAGTTGTAACTTTTTGAATCTAAATGTTAATGCAAACAATTTTTGACGAAGGTAAACAAATTTAATATTTTTGCATTTGCTAAGTTGTTTACGTTTGCTTTGTTTCGAGATCAGATGAAAGAATTAAGCCGCTCTAAAATAGAAGAAATCAAAATGCTTATTGATGGTAAGTGCACATACCGTGAAATTTCTATAAAAGCTGAAATTTCATTGGGTTCCATCACAAAAATAAGAAAAATCCCGGTAAAAAACCCATCCTAAATTGTCTTGTATAAAGCCGTATTTTGAGACAAATAAAGTACGGTGTGCACGAAAATGCAGTCCAAATGAGCAAAAATTTGCGACAAAGTGACGGAATAGTTGTATCAACAGATGGATGCTGTTCGGAAAATTATACGTAAAAACGCTTTACACGGACGTGTGAAAGTGAAAAAACCACTGTTGACAAAACGACATAAGAAACTCAGGCTAAAAAAAAGGTTCGCAGAAAAATACTCAACTTATATTTACGATTAGTGACTGGGCCAGGGTAGTGTGATCGAGTAAAACAAAATTAATCGTTTTGGCTCTGATAGTTGTCAATGGACCTGGAAAAAGACTGATGAAGCAACCCAGGTAAAACCAATCGTTAAGTTTGGTGGCGGAAATTTAATGATATGGCTGTGTATGGTCGTGGAAGGTGTTGGTCAATATATGGAAGTTAAAGGGAGAATGTATGCCAGTCAATACGTCATCATCCTTGAACGAGGACTGCGGAAACGTCTGAATTATTGGAATAAGAACGTGTCGGACATTATCTTCCAGCAATAAAATGATCCGAAACACAGTTCCCAAGTGGCTTAAATATGACTTGAAGGTAAGCAGTTTCAAACTCTTGATTGGCCACCACATTCTCCCGATCTTAACCCGATCGAAAATCTTTGGGTTGAGGTTAAAAGTGCAATTTCAAAAATGCCAGGAGACTTTCCAAATCCAAGCGATTTGTGGGACCGGATTCAAACTGCTTGGAACAGTTTAGACTCTAGCAACTGCAGAACACTTGTGGAATCTATGCCAAAAAGAGTTCAAGCTGTTCTCAGGGCAAAAGGAGGTCATACTAAGTATTAAACTACAAACGTTTGTTAAAGTCAACTAATTGATCACGTATCATGCTTTGTACTTTTTCGAGGTATATTGGACTTAGAAAAGATATTAAAGTTTTTTTTTCATTTGCCGAATAACAACATTACTATTATTTTCTCCTCAAAGTTTCAATGAATTATCTTAATAAATAAACAAGTTACAATGAAAAATCATTTTTGTACTAATCATGTGATCAAAAGTTGAGTCACTGTAGGTACCTACGAAAAGTAATTATGTACATACAATACATATATGTTTATCTATATAAAAACAATGATTCCTCAGTTGTTTCAGAAAAAACATTTTATTTAAACAATAATAATACACTTAAATATAAAAACGATGATGGAGAAAAACACCTTCTTGAAATGTTTGGACAACTTAATTTTGAAGCTGTCAAGATCATATTATCAACAAATAGACGTCATGGCAAATGGTCTAGACCAGTTGACACTATTGCTCCAGGGATGCCACTTATTCAAAATCTTCCAAGTTCTAGTACTATATCACGAAATTGAAATTGTAATGTCGTCAGCTCACTACCTTTATGTAGTCTTAAGATTTTATCATATAATGTGTCAGGGCTCAATAATAAACTTTTATTTATAGATTTTTTTAACTATGTTAAAGACTTTGATATATTTTTCCTTTATGAAACGCATGTAACAAGTGAAAACCTAGATAAATTTTCAAAATATTTTAATGGCTTTAAATTAGTTTCGAATGCGGCAGTTAGAACATATGCAAAAGGACGTGCAAGTGGCGGAACACTGTATGGTATAAAAACTTCACTACTAAAAATGTATACATTTGAAGAAGTTGAAGGTGCTACTGTTGTTAAACTTTTACACAAAAATAATATGTACATTCTCCCGTTCTACATAAATTGTAACAAATGGACTGAAGACTACGAACGGTTTAACAACATTATGCTACAATTATCTAATAAAAGCGTTCTTACTATAGGTGACTTCAATTCAAGAACTAACATCTTACAAGTAACGTCAATTCGCAGCACAAATAACTCTACAATAAAGCTCAACAGCAGAAATTCCAAGGATAATGTATGTAATCAAAATGGTGCAAATCTTCTCGAAGTGTTACAGATGTATGATTGCATAATTTTGAATGGTTGTACTAACGGAGATATTGAAGGTCACTACACTTTTATAGGAGGTCAAGGTAAATCCGTAATTGATTATTGCGCTGTTAACAATGATTGGGTTGACCTTATACAAAAATTTGAAGTACAAAGTAAAAATTACTCAGACCACATGCCAATTACAGTTCAATGGTCAGAAGAAAAAACAAAAATACAAAGTAATCTTCAACTTATCCCGCGACTCAACTGGAAACAGGATGACGTATTGATATACCAAAACAAACTAGATATAAATCTTTCGGCAGTAAGTGAGATGGCTAACTCAGCCGATGAACGTGCACACCAACTTGTAGCTTGTATAAGGGAATCCGTAACAAGAGCACCTATGAACATTTATAAATCTTTTAAACAAAAATGGTTTGACAAAGAGTGTATGAACGCGAGAAAAAAGTCATTCAACCTTTTGAATGCATTCCGGAACTTCAACTGCCAAAATTTGAAAAATTGGTACATCGAAGCAAATAAACAGTACAAAAATCTATGTTTCAAAAAGAAAACTGAGTTTGAAAACTATCAAGCTCATGTACTTGGTCAAACAAGAGATTCGAAAGAATTTTGGAAGGTGACAAAAGAAATTAATGGGTCGAACTTTAAAATAGGATCTGGAGTATCTGCTGATGATCTTGCCATCCACTTCAAAAACATGCTTCAAAACAAAGCAGACCTTAAATTTTCGTATGCTGAACCTCTATTCACTGACGATATATTGGATAGCGAAATCACCGTAGCCGAAGTACAGCTTGTTCTTCACAAAGCAAAAAATGGAAAAGCTCCAGGAGAAGACGGGATTCCGTACGAATATTTCAAGAACGCCACCCCAGCCTTTATTTGCCAACTAACATCTTTTTTCAATGAAGTGTTTTCAAAAGAGGATGTTCCTGCGTCATTCAGAAAAGCTGTGATATTCCCTATTCACAAAAAAGGAAACATTAATAATGTGGAAAATTATAGAGGCATATCGTTTATGAACGTCATCTCAAAAGTGTTTTGTGGTGTACTTGTTAACAGGCTTGAGACATGGGTGGAAACCAATAATATACTGACCCAATTCCAAGCTGGTTTCAGAAAAAATTTCTCGACCGTTGACCATATTTTTATGCTAACCTCCATCGTTAAAGCGTTACAAGCAAAGAAGAAGAAAGCTTACGCATTTTTCGTTGACTTTAAGCCTGCTTTTGATCTGGTGAATCGTAATGCACTTTTCTACAAACTATCCCAACTAGGCATATCTACGAAGTTCACCCGTATAGTAAAGGAATTGTATGCAGAATCTAAAGCAGCTGTCTGGGATGGATCAACGTACTCGGAATGGTTTGAAACGGACTCCGGTGTTAAACAAGGATGCCTTTTAAGTGCTCTTTTGTTTGCTCTTTTTATTAATAATGTAGAAGCTCACCTACCTGGAGGTATCCGCATTGCTGACTTGGCCATAAATGTTCTTCTATATGCTGATGACCTGGTATTACTTTCTGAGTCTCCAGACAATCTCCAGTTGATGATTAATCGCCTAGCCGAATATTGTGGTAAATGGGGACTTGTCATTAATGCAGATAAATCAAAAATAATGGTGTTCTCAAAATCCACCCGGAACCAAACTGCATATAACTGGCATTTCAATGGAAACCCTTTGCAGATAACTAACGAGTACAAGTACCTGGGAGTGAATCTTAGTAAAACCATGGATTTTAACAATCACGTTAACATCAAAGCTAAAACTTCACATAGTCTGTTAAATGTGTCTTGGAGAAAAATTTTTTCAAATCAGCGAATAGTACTATCAGCGAAATACTAGATATTTGATACTATTGTTAAGAGTTCGCTTTGCTATGCTGCCCAGGTGTGGGGAATCAACGAATACGAAGCGATAGAAAAGTTTCACAGATGTTTTTTGAAGAAACTTTTTCATTTACCTCTAAAAACTCCGAACTATGCTTTGTATCTGGAAACGGGTCTACCTAAAATGTTTACTAGCACGCTTAAATTACAAGCTGACTATATTGTCAAGGTTTTATCCCATCACGATGACCGACTGACAAAACGAATGGCACTCTATGAGCTAAGAAACGAGGACTGGTGGGTATCGAAATGGAAAGCTTTGGGAAATGCGTGTGGAGAAATTGTATCGCTGAATCCATTAAATCTGAGACATGTTAAAGATCAACTCTACAAAGTAATACAAAGTCATGAAAATTTTGAACGTGAAGCACTTACAGAAGAAGCCCGAACATCACAAAGCAGACTTCTTTACTCCCAACTGAAACTGAATCTTATGAAAAAAAATAAACTTCAATGATGCACTAAATTACAGAGAAATATCTTTAATATTCAAAACAAGATGTGAAGTCCTTGGCCTAAACGGATCACCATACAACGGCAGTTTTACCCAGTTTTGCACTTTATGTAATTTGAGTGCAAAAGAAGACTGCTTCCACTTCATGAGTATATGTCCCATTTTTGCTGCCTACAGAAAAGCAATATTTGGAAAAGAAACTATGACGCTGCAAGAAACAATCACAGTACTAAACGAATTCGACTGGAAAATATTCTATTCTTTTTTGAAAACCATATATAAATATAGGATGTTACTTATAACTGAATTTGACTAAATTTTCATTAAATTTCATTTAAAAATGTCATTCATACCAATAATATTATTTATTTAATTTGCTAAACGAGCTGACGGCAATGCCATAGCTACAAAATTCATAAAAATTATAAACAATGTATCCAAAGTAACGAAAAAAAATAAATGAATGAATTACTTACTTACTTATATGTTTATCTAATATAAAAAGCTAGACTCAGCTCGAAGTAAGCTATTTAACATTTACCGACAAACAATAGTACATACATAAATACTACAATGTAGAATGTGTTGATATGAGTTTAATCTGCATTCATCGCATCGCTCTGAGATAAGATTTTAAAATTATCTTCTGGCCAAACTTAAATGTTGTGTCTGTTGCGGTTTATGGTGCTGCAACAATTGATTAACCAAACAACTGCCAAGCACCCTATATATTAGAATTATAATACTTCAAAATGTCACAATCATATGTGTCCTAATTGCTGGAATTATAAGTGTCAAATAAACTATACATTTCGAATTTTATAATGTGAAGAGTGTGGTTTAGTTTCGTCTATTTTATATCTATACAAAGTATAAAAGGAAGTGCCCAAAATGTGTCTCTCTGTACGAATACGCTAATCTCGAGAACCACTAAACGGATTTGGATACGGTTTGCACTATTATGATCTGCATTTACTTGCGGTCGTTATAGGGGCATTTAGAATACTCTATGACTTATAGGAACTGAGAATTCGAGATCGAAGTGGCAGAAAATCATATTTTCTGTCGTTACACAGTCCTAACTCAACAATAGCTTATTGGATTAAAAACAAATCAATTAGTCAATTCTATTAAGATTCATTTGAGGCATAAATCATCCTTCTGCGTTATCCTGAAGCTGAGCTATGCTCAGAACAATTTATGAAGTCATCGCAAACAATTTTCCATCAGTGGAGACCGAAGCCAAAAGCCATTCAGCAGTGGGTGACGTCATAGTGTGTGGATGTGGCACAATTGAATTTCTGCCCATTGAATGAAATAGCATTCTTATCTATTGTTGACTGTCAATTTCCTGCATACTATTGTATTATGCCAAATGAAAACTGCGCACATAACTCCACTTCATACTAAGGACCTGCATGACATGATTTTCCTTTCGTACGAGTGTCTAAGAGCACGATAGAATTGCTTGAATCCATCGGGGTCTAGGTTAAGTTTCTTCTCATTACGAAAGATCACGGGGAGTCTATTTAATAACTTTTGGCACGGGTTTGTTGAACAAAAAAAACACATAATTTTTCAAAACAATTTAGATATCTTGCAAGCGTTTATGGTGGTTATAATATTTCGATCAAATTCATTCAGCAAAAGTGTACACGATTTTAACGCGCTGACTACCGAAATAGGATCCATTTCATACAAATTTAAGCAATATATGTAGGTAGGTACTAGGTACTAATGTTCTTTCTGAATAAAAGGCGGGAAAAGTTTGATAGGTTTAAAAACACAGCCGTACAAAAGCCGTGCGGATCAGTTGGATATATACGATAAGGTATGATCTTGTTTGGCAGTACATAACTCATAATTTGGAAAAAAAAAATCGTTTTGATGTTGACTTATAA
Source organism: Brachyopa scutellaris (assembly GCA_949775065.1). Classification (NCBI taxonomy): domain Eukaryota; kingdom Metazoa; phylum Arthropoda; class Insecta; order Diptera; family Syrphidae; genus Brachyopa; species Brachyopa scutellaris. Next base: position 78,524,999 of record OX459113.1, read on the forward strand.
AATATTTGTGCCTTTATAAGAACACAATATTTATTTATTACATAATTGCTAAGTACTACGTGTGATTTTTGAAACCATTTTTGAAGTAGCTTGTCCTCTATTCAAATGGTGTAGCGCTGGGAAAATGCGACAATACTGTAAATGGTCCGACGCACTAATCCCTGAGCTGGTTCAAAAGGGTGCCATGAGGCCAAGCGACATAAGGCCAAATCGATAAAAGTGTTACAAAATTACACTCAAATGTTTTGAAATGGATGGCGTCCTACCTGTTAGGACGTATTCAGCTTGTGTCTATCGACCATATTCTTTCAAGTCCTATTACGGTGTCATCAGGCGTTCCTCAAGGAAGCCGTCTTGGACCACTTCTTTTCCAATGACATGCCCGATATTCTTCTTAATTCCTTTCGCCTTCTGTTTGCAGATGATCTAAAATTTCTTAGATGTATAAAAAGAGTAGCTGATTGCCTTCTCTTGCTGAAAACCTTCTCAGATTGACAGAATGGTGTACGTTGAACCAATTGTCTTTAAATGTCTCCAAACGCCAAAGTTTTTCTTTTTGCCGGAGTTCCTCACCAATAAACTTTGAATATAAAATTGGCAATAACGTCGTCCTCGAACATGTTTTTGAAGAAAAAGATCTCGGTGTCGTGTTTGACTCTAAATTCAATTTTATTAAACATGTTGAATACATTGCGACTAAAGCAAACTCAATGTTGGGATTCATTAAACGAAATTCAGCTGATTTTACGGACCCTTATACCTTTAAATCTCTATATACTGCCTACGTCAGATCCATATTGGAATATTGCTGTGTCATTTGGAATCCATACTACAACATTCATTCCAAACGTTTTGAAAGCATCCAAAAAAAGTTTACTAGGTTCGTCGTTTGGAAACTTGGTTGGAACATCGAAATGCCCCCTTATACTCAGGGCCGTCTTAAGACATTCGATGCCCGTGGGCTACGAAAAATAATGCGCCCCTCTTTGTTAGAAAATGGTACAAATGTTGGGTGAATATTTTACAATTTGTTGTAAAAAGCAATTGTGAACACACATTTTTTGTATGTTGGTAAAATAGGCCACTGTACACTGATAACCTTTTTTGTTTGTATTCCATGGGTGAGCCCAGCTACACGATACAATAAAATATTAATCCGAACGGATTTCATTTTTACATTTATACTTATACACCAGTATAAGATTATAAGAACACACATATTTATTACGAGACTCCAAATTGCCAAAATTTTGCGATTTTTGTTATGAAAAGAATTTGAATAAAATTTACTTATAACTAAATTACTAATAGACACTAACAAAAATATATAACACTTACAAAAAATGCCGCCCCAAAAGGCTTGCACCTGGGGCTATAGTCCATTTAGCCCTGAGGTTAGGGTGGCCCTGCTTATACTACCAGATGTCAACTTATAGGCATTCAGACACTTGGAAATCGCCGTAAAATGCTATCCGTGATAATAAGTGATATTCTTTCTCATCATATTAATTGCCCATTTCTTTTATCTTTAATCTACCTTTATGCACCTTCTCGCCAGGTAAGGGAGCGCTGCCTATTCCATGAAAATGCTCATAGAATGAATAATGCTCTCAATGAACCATTAACTCGCTGTGTCAGGGAAACTAATTTAATTTACAATTTTATTGATTTTAAATTTCACTATTCTAGAATAACTTTGAAAAATAAATTATCTTTATACTTTTTAGTTAATTAAACATTATGTTGTATTATAGTTTATAGCTAACATTGTACCTTAGTTTAGTTTTGGTAGTCTGTAAGATGATGTAATCTCTGATTGATGCTAAATAAAGAAATAAATTAACAAAATTCACATGATATAGCGTACGTAATTAACTCAAAGCAGATAAGCGATTGAAGATGCATAAGAACGTTAACCACTTAAGCGGGTATTAAGCGGATAAGTATCCCACAATATTAGAAAATTCTGCTGATGCACTTATCTGAGTTTTATTGTAGGTAGTTGAATGATGTTGATATTTATTGCTACATCACTACTATGCAACTGCATACTGGGGCATATCGTGGCTTTTGTTATGCAAGTTTTTTTTAAAACCTTCTTCCTTTCTTCTTGAAAATAACAAAATCTTTCGGAATAATGACATATGTAGTAAGTACATGTACTTAATAAAAAAAAAAGATACATACTGATTGTAGTCAACATAAATAAATTAGGATTTCGCTTAGAACTTCTCTTTCCATCAGAATCAAACATGCTTTCATCCTTAGTTCACAGGCGCCACTTGATGCAAAACTCTCTACATACCTATGTAAATATATGTATGTTTATAGGGTAAGCCACCAGTGATTGGCACCTTAAGAAAACTCACCATAATTTTAGCCTTTAAAGATCGAACTAAAATACAAACTTTGTTTTACCTATTTTTTCTTAATTCATTGGTTTGTTAGAAACAAATTCAGTAGTCCCTCGATAATGTGAACTAATTAAAACAAGGGGTTTTCGGATTTTAGAGGGATTCACATTACTGGAACTTTTTTTTAGTACTAACTAAACTGATTGAAACGACTTTCAAACCCATTAAAAACAACACAAAATGGTTTTTTAAAGCAGTTTTAATATTTATTAATTTTGCACTTATCTTTAATCGATTTTTGTTTCGATGCCATTAGGTACCAATTGAGTTTATTTTACACATAAAACGAAAAAAGAAACACGAACCACACAAGACACAACTAACTGGAAAAATATAAGCACGAACTGATCATATAACATCCATGCCTACACAAATGGCAGTTGTTGTCTCCCTATAGCCTGCAGCTGCATTTACAACTTAAAGACAAATAACAATTATTTAGTCCCTAATATCGAACGCAAAACGAGCAAGAGAAACAAGAGAAATATAAATAGTTTTACAAAAAAATTCACATTTTAGAGGTTGAAATTGTCGCAAGTTCACATTTTAGAGATGACAATGTAAAGTTTTGCGGATTCACATTTTAGAGAAATTCACATTATCGGTAATTCACATTATCGAGGGACTACTGTAAAGCAGCAAATACACGATACAATCGTTGTACAACGGTTGTATGCAATTTGCAGCTGTATGCGACGATTGTATCGTGTGTTAGCTAGCTTACGACGATTGTACCGATATCGCACGGTTGTACGCTTTGATTCGAAAACCTGCGGTTGGATGCGCCGTTGTATGGAAATTGCACGCAGATTGTATAGTGTGTGTGCTACTTACAACGGTTGTACCGATATTGGTACAACCCGCGGTTGTACAACGATTGTATCGTGTATTTCCAGCTTAACATCAAAAGATTTAGAATCTATTAAAAAAAAAACATAAAACTAACGAAACAAAATAAAATTTTTGCCATTTATTGGCATAGTTTGCTAGTTATTGGCAGCCTTCTGTCCCATTATTGGCACTGTAAGATATTGGCCTCGTTAACTGCTTCTTTTATTATTGTCATTGTTATTTCTACAATATTTAACATTTTTGGGTAGTTTCGGCATCTAAAATACATCAACTCTGATTATACCAAGATAAAATTACTGTTAAGATATGTGACAACGGCGCGGCGTTAGATCAAATACAAATTATGTGAAGCTGTCATTTTTAGGCAATGATGACCATGCCTATCATCATTGCCAATAATTAGTAATGATTGGAAGTGCCAACAATAGAAAGAGAGTTATTTTTTATTGCCATTAATTGTCACACCAAATAAATAAAAGTAAATAACTTTAACTTTTCTTTTAACTAATCACATTACATTATGAAAAGCACTTTCAAAATCAGGGATTGCCGATTTGTTATAGTAAATACAGTCCTTTGCCACACACTACTCTACGGTTTTATCAACGTTAACTACAAAACGGCGCGAACTTGTAATGACGTTTATAACAAATCTGTAGGTCTGTTCAGTAAAAAAAAAAGTCAGATCAGAACAGCACCGATTAGTGGGAAAATGTCAGATCAAGTCAGCACAGAAAAATACAGCCAAATTCAATTACAGCTGATTTTGACATTTCTCACGATTCTGTTCTACCTCAAAAGTAGGTGCAGAAAAGTTGTCCAGCACAGAGTTACTGAGCACAAAAAAGATCAGTCTCGGACAGATATTTTTTTTACTGAACACCAAAACCTGTACTTTTCTGTACTTTTCTGTCCAGCACAGAGTTACTGAACAGACCTTATATTTCAACACTGCTAACGTTAAGAAAATATAAATAGTGATGCCAAATAGTACTTGAAAATTCAGGTAAAATTATTGGTTAAAAAAAAAACAATCATATTTGTTTAAAAAACACTTATATAAAAAAGTTTAAGTTTTGCATGCCAACCATTAGGGGGTGCCAACAAATGGAGTGCTTACCCTACATATGGTTCTTAATAACTGCACTTCGATGATTTATCAATGCACACGGCAGAACCAAGTCACGTTCAGATTTATAGTTCACGTCTCACCTCTTGCAATTGTGCTAAATTCATTGGCGGTGTATTTCTTAGAAAAAAATAAAATAATTGGGATCATCGTAGGAATGCCTCGAGAGATGCAACAAACGACGAGTATCTCAAGTCATTCTGCTTGAAAAGAAACCTAATGAAAAGATACTCGCTAACAACTGAAATTTAATTCACTTGTTGTTAACTATAGTTGCGCCATTGTCCCAATTTCAAAGAACGACATCGAATCGAAATCAATGGGAAGTCAAGAAAATATGTACCCCGACACCCGTTCACTGCCCGCCCGGCCGGCCAGATCATGTATTAATTGAATTTCTACACATGTTTACTGAACACGATGAAAGAAAAACACATATCTGAGGCTCGAAAATTTGAATACAAAAAGCCAAGATCACCGATAAGAAACACACAGAATGACGGACTCTGAAAAGCCACTTCAAAGTGAACAGGGATCACACACACCTGAGAATACGCGTAATGACAAAATAATACGAGTATCGCCCCAAATAAAAGATACAGAGGCATTCACACAGCCGGTTCCTCGCAGCTATTGATTTTGGCTTCTTTGAGCGACAAGAACCACCTCATAACCACGGGACGGCAACTACCTCTCCACTTTGTATTTTTTACGTTTTACTTGACGTTTAAGAAAATGTTTACACAACCCAAAGTGACTGCCATAAATCATTTTCCATTTACACGAACGAAGAGCGGACCGGACCGTGTGGTGCTAAACACGCATTTACGTCCGACTCATGATCATGACGCGCTGACGATGACGACGCTGATAATGCTGATGATGATGATGGTGATTTTGTATTGTCAAGAGGTGATCACCATCAAGACCGTTCTGTATACCGACCGGGTCCGTACAGCAGCCAGTCAAGTGAACTTCAATCGCATAAATAGCCTTAATTCAGCGATTGAAGATCCCGTGTTGAATGGCTGAACGAATTAATTATTACACCGTAGCGCTCTTGACGCGTCAACAAAAGCAGCAACTGAATTTGAATCCATAATGAGTGCCGATGTCAATATGCGAGAGTGCTAAGCTAAGGTAACCCAATGTCGAACTCGTGAAGTGTCAGTGATAGTGGTGGTGGTGGTGATGGTGACTTGTCTTGTAGTCGAACGTAACGAACGGTGTGGAATAACAATTCCCTTATTTTGATTGTCGTCTTTTGGGTCTGGGTCGTCGAGATTTGTTGTTCAGGCTGGATGACTGGTACTCAAAACGCTTCACACCTACATCAGCGTTAATTTTGTATCGATTTTGTTAATTTATATAAATGGAATCGACATGATTTCAGTGATTTCTCTGCCTACTGTTACGCTGAGAATTGGAGTGGTTGCTGTTCGTACGTGTGATAGGGGTGCGATTGAGGTTGGCTGCACTTTTCTGCTGCCGCAAACGGAATGGAAATTCAGTATCAAAATTTTGATCATTTTTAAACGTTTCTTTAGATTTGAAAAAGGTATTTAAACGGCAGTAGATTACGTAACATAAAGATAAACTTTTCATATTGTAGGTGGTTATATGGCGTATCTTGCAATACACAAAATAGCGCGTATGCGCCGTTTTGTTACCACAGCCTAATTTGGTAGATTATGTGTGTATTGAGGATGTATTGCTCAAAACCATCCTATGGAATTAAGGAATCTTACATGGTGAGAGAATTCTATGTCGGAGCTCTGGCTAGTGCCAGACATTCCAAGAAAAAAGTGAAAAAGGCTTTTCTCCGCAAACTCATGAGATACCTAACCTACTAGCACTGATTGGCCAGTGACCAGTACCGTATAGCTACGATTCTGGCGATCTCCACTTATGATCTGTTCATTAGGTCTAGGGATCTATTTTTGTTGCAGATGAGTAAAGCCTTCTTTGAAATGACACAATTGTTGAAGGTTTTTCATTTAGAATTGGCTTTTAAGAGAGTGTGCTGAGAATTTTGAATTTTGGAGGGAGGGCAGTCAGGGACATTTCTTTCTTACAATATTCTACCAATTTAGATAAGCAAAAAACTTTAATAGACTGACTATCTTATGCGACCTTTTTCATGGTTTTTAGCGCTAAGACTTGCTCCTTACATGCTTCTTTGATTGCCATTTGAGAAGCTCCTCATGGCATATGAAACTCTTGAACATTCGAAAAAGGTGGCACAGGGAATACAATTTTTGGTGTTTGCTGTGATTTGACCCGGACAGCACGTTTAGTAGTCCAACGAAGTAACTATTGAGCCACGGTGCCCAGTCATGGAGTGATTTTGTTTCCAATCGATGTACATATATAGCTTTGTGCAGATCTAATAAGCACATTGCAGAATCATCTTGGCATCTTGGCTGAAGCAGATCCTTTCGTCGATAGCTCTTCTGTTATTTCATTGCCTTAAAACCACTGAACCGGTGAATCTTTAACAAAGGTTTCTAGTTCTGTGGCTCTGGAAAAGTTACCTTGAACTTCTCGTTACATCTTAAGAGTCTAGCATAGAAGGCGCTGGCAAATGCTGTAATGATGGCGAAGAAATTCTGGATAGGATTCAATCCTCAATTTCTCCACTGCATATTCTGGTAGTGACAATTCTTCAGTGCTTACAATGTTTGCTAATATTAGTTAGGATTTTTTAGTGGCTTGGTAAATCGTTCATGAAAATCAGTCTGAAGCCGGCTCAATATGTGCTATCTTGCCAAAAAAATACGATCTGCGATCTAGTTTCAGGATCAGAGATTCAAGAAGCCTGTTTTTCAGGAAATTGCAGTCTAAGGTACCTAAAATGTCAAAATTAACATTTTCAGAACGATGCCAAATGGGTGAAATGACTTGGCAACGCTGTAATATATGTAAGCTTGGTTTTATTGTTTACTAGCAGCAAGCGGGGTGGATGTGTTTCAAAAATAATGGATTGTGTGGACCTTTTTTGAAATTACTAACCGCTTTCTAATATTTCATTGGAAGATTGTCACATTAAAGCCGATCGTCACTTGAAAGTATAAATACGCAGCGCTTTGGCTGGCCGCTCAAAAAAATAAAGCAAACTACCAGTTTGACTTTTACAGACTGTAATCAAGAAGAAAAACATTTTGTTTCCATGGAAATTCACAATGATTCTATTCTTTCCGTTGTCCACAGGATGCAATTCCAATGTCGCATTCAAAGGATGAGCGACCACTTTCAAATCGCTCCGAATAGTAGTCCTTTTTCGTATTTGTGTATTTATGGCTTTCTAATATCGCAATGTATGCACAAAGTTTACTGAATCCACTTTGTTTGTACACACATCACAGCTTGGAACTCGTCTCCAGCTCAATATCGTGAGACTGTAAACAATCCATCGTCCACACGAGAGAGCACTCATTCATTGTCGTCGCCCATCGTCGTCTTTATTGTCACAACAGCCGAACGTCGATTTTGTTAATAAAATTAGTTTTTTTTTCTTTTCTCGATTTCACCACTTCATCGGCGGGAGACGATGATGTCGTCTGCATGCCGGTTTGTTAATAAATAAATCGAAATTGAATTGGCTGTCACAATGCCACAGATTGGTGTCCATTTGCTAGCAGTGGTTGTTGCTGGTGCTGCTGATGGAGAAGGGTACACGGTTCCCAGTACACGCTACACAAGTTCGGCAGTCTCCATCGTTAGTGTGATGATTCTGTTATGAAAGACTCAAATGCGTTGGGGTGGGCGATTATTATTAATTTTATCCGAATAACTCGTGATCAGTTCGACTCAATTAATGAACATCGATAAAAATGTGTTATGACTTGGGTATAATCTTCCTCTTGGAGTTGATTAGTAGTTTCTGTTGTTAGGTGTTGGAATCGGACAAATAGCTTTGAAAGCGTGAATTGACGTGTTTAGTCCAATACATCAAACACATATGTACAAATTGTACATTATATATTTCGAAATAGTAATTCTGTATACAAAAATTAGAAAACTACATGAATATTTTATTTTTTTTTTGTTTTTTTTTTTTATAAAATAAATTTAATAAATAATAATTCTTTTAGTTTTGTTTTTTTTACAGCAAAAAAACGCCTTGTCTTTTTTTTAGACATAATATCGATCACTTCATCTGGATCTACATGAATACCTGAGTGAACAGACCGCACTGCAAGTCTATGGCCTATGACGATTCGGGATACTGTTTTAATCCTTTTCGCCGTTGAAAAGATTCTTTCAATGCTAGCTGGTACAAACCAGGTAGTGTGGCCAAAATTGTAAGCAAGTAGCTTATACTCATGAAGTAGGTATTGTTACATATGTATATCTAGCAGCAGTTTCAGAACATCAGTAGAGGGTTCAATCGATGAAATTTTTTCGCACAGAGTATGTGCTCCGCTTTAACAGCTGACAATGATATTGAGTTATCGAAGTAAAGAGTTAGCGTTTCCATTTCATTTTCTCGAAGGCAGCAAAACCTGGAAGCACAACTTGAAACGATGGCAGAACATCCTCGTTGACCATAAATCTGTCAGTAAGACTCTGTATTAGAGGATCTAGACAGGGAATAAGTATAGAAACTCTAAAATAATCTTGAGGACATGATGTTTCTGAGCCCCTCTCGTCCGCCCTGGCTGGGTAGAGCGAAGCGCATCGGGTTACGGCTCGTTTAATATAATTTTTCGGGGTTTCAATTTAAGGATTTTTTTTTGGGTTTTCGAGATTTTAGATTTTAGGGATAAAATCACCCCAACCCAAAAATAGGATGTTTACGCTATAGAATTGTTCAAGTTATCGGATGTTGAAGTTACCTAGAGTGCACTGTACTCTTGGAAAGCCAAATATCTTGGCACTGTTCCAGAAAGGAAACTAAACTTGAATGCACAAAGAGGAATTGCTTCAAACCGGCAATGATGCACTGGCTATTCGTCATGATAGTCTAAAACTGCAAGCGCCAAGAAGCAATACTGTCGATATTGTAATGATATATGTAGGTGTAGCAGAGGATATCGCACCTATTCTGTGTCAGAGCATAGCACGCAGTCGCAAGAACATTGTAGGTTCCTATTTCCTTAGTAACCTAGAAGAGGTAGGCCGAATCAACTATAGACTCGTTCTAAAATTTTGCAGGGTAATAAAATGCTTTAAGAACATTGTGGCGACTTATGTAGATGCCATCCTAGGATGTATTTTTAGGTGATCGCGATGGGCCCACTCTGATGCCTACTATTTTGTGATGGATCAGCCTCTCAACCCCTCACAACCCAACCATAGTCAGTAACATGCATTTGTGTATATCAGAGAATAGCCTAAAATTTGTTTGCAGAAACCTAAAGTGTGGTGATTTTCTTTTTTTTCCACACACATTTGTAAATACTTACAGAAAATATATTCCCTATACTCCGAAGCAATGTTAAAGAGAAAAGTCAATGAACTTACTCCTTCAGAATGAAGATACGAAGAATTCCAACTTAAGTTACCTGGTTCCAAAGTAAATTAAATGTTTCACTATATAGGTTTATACTCATAAACAAATACTCTGCAGTTCACTGACGTCGAACTAAAAAAACACCACAACCTCACTAAATGAACATAAGTGTGAAATCTACAACACCCTAAAAAAATAAGGTATTAAGTTTGTGAACACTAAACCACACCAACCAAATGAAACCTAAAACAAACAACACAGTAATTAACAAATGAAAAGGTGCCAAGACACATAATCTTCGGTCATTGGCTTGTTGGATTATCTTTGCTCCGAGACACCGAAAAGGCGGTAAAAACTGCAAGCACGACTCGCAACTGTCTTCGATACACATGGAAATCACGTCGTTTTACATGGTCGAGTTACCCATTAATACACACATTCGAAAACTTCAAGATGGGCCCCGGGCTCGATTACCGCTCATGCAGATTGGAGGACGGGAGCATCTTAAAACTCAAACACCATTGCCGACAAATTGGTAGTTTATGCGCAGAGGCTAGCCATTGAGCGTAGCTCTGACAGAATCTTAGGTGACACGACTTGTGGAAGAGTTTTAAGTTACGCTTAACCCGATGAAGCATACACACATTTTTCTGTTTCTCGTTTGAAAGCCATCTTTGCAAATATTTTTTTTTAAAAATCTTCCTTAAAAAGCGATTAGTGGTTAACAAAAAAAAAAAAAAAAAGATGGAACATGACGTTAAAACTCCGAAAAATGTGAAGAAACTAATTTCTGCTTTCTAACGCAATGCCTCATGATTTATCCTGTGAGATATATACATACAGTAAAACCTCCTAATTGGGACACTCCGTAATTGGGACGACCTCTCGGGACAACCCATTTGCCGACCCTAAAAGTTTTCATACAATATACCCTCTGTAATCGAGGCACTGAAATCGGGACACCTCTTAATTGGGACACTCAATTTAACTTTCCTAGAACCTCCATAATTTAGCCAAACCTCCGATTTGGGACATTTTATTAAAAACGTCAGGAAATATGACTTCTCTAATCGGGACAATTCGAGTTGAACCTCTCAATTGGGACACTAGACCTGAAAAAAAAGCAATTGTGACTTCTCTAATCGGGACAGTAAAATTGCATTAACTAAATGTTCGCATCTCATTCTACAAATTTTCAAACCGTTATATTTTTACAAAAGAGTGACAGTATCAGAGACAAAAAACAACAGAACAACGTTTTATTTATCTTCATTGAATATTAGCTTTGTATATACAAAGATATTAGATATTGGTACCGTGCAGTTGCAGTTGTTTTTGTGTGGATACAATACATTTTTTAAACTTTTTCGCGTTGAATTTCCGTAATAAAATACTACTACATACATTTTTATAACTTTTCAAAAAATAAATATCGTTTCATTTCAATAAGGTATTATTTTGTAAACGAGATAGGGCCTTCCATGCTTGTGTTAATTGAAAATAGCAGTTTTTTCTTAAGTAGTTGTGTTTTTCTATATTTTTTATACAAACTTCTGTAATTGGGACACCTCCTAATCGGGACAGGAAAGAGTCGGTCCCATCAGTGTCCCAATTAGAGAGGTTTTACTGTACATAATGTAGATTTGTCAGAATTCTCGTCTCGAATTTTCGCAGTTCGACTGTATGCGCCAGGAATTCTATTTCGTTCTTCGTCAATGAGCTCGTATCATAATTTCCAAGTTAAAGGACGATCAATTCAAGTGTTATTTGACATCATTATCATTATCATTATCATATAACTTCAAAAAACTTTGTCCCGAATGATCTCCGCTAATACTGCACCGATTAACGTGAAATAAATTGTATAATAATCGTTATTTTCGTTAAAACCAGTTAGGCTATGTTTTTTTTGTTTAAATGTTGTTTGTTCTTAAGAAAATGTATTTTTTATATTTTTGTATACCTATTTTATTGAGGTTGACTCACATATTAACTCATAACTTTAAAGAAGTTAAACGAATTGGCGAACAAAAAATGTTTGCATAAAGTCAATATATATACGCAAATTTTAAGACCTTAATCTTTTCTTAACTCTACGTACATGCTGAGAAATAAATAAATAACTATTTTAAAAACATAAAACAATTCATGAAATCAGTGCCAACAATTATTTTCCATCAGCGGAGAACGAAGCCAACAGCCATGCAGCAGTGGGTGACGTCATAGTGTGTGTATGTGGCAAATATGAATTTCTGCGTATTTACTGAAATAGCACTCTATTGATGTTTTGTGCCCGGCCTACTACGATAAATGAAGGTAAAAGCTAATTCAAATTTTAAAAAAGTGCTCGGGCTATGGCGGGCGGGCAACAGCTGCCTATTGGTACATATTATAGAAATGTATTAGAAGAAAACAATTTGTTTTCTCTTAAAAGATGCAGGTGGGCGAAGCAAGGCGATCACGGGTCAGCTATTTATCTCTATGTATAAAACAGTTCACAGTTATAATAACGTAAACATCCACTTAGAGTGAAAAATAATTCGGCACTCATCTCCAATACAATAATTTGTTTTGCCTTAACAGTGGGAGTGGCAGGGGGGGCGAAGCAACGCGAGCACGGGTCAGCTAGTCCTATATATTAAGATATCTGAAGTCTATTGCCTGAGACACGGCAGCCTTTCATCATCTTCGATGTTGGGCACGGTGCTTCCAGTTTTCCAGACCAATTGTTCCGGCATCTGCAATTACTTGGTCCTTAAAACGGCGATTTGAACCTGCGGACTGGGATTCAAAGCTCCTATTAAATTGAGCGTTATTGTTCATTCGTTCGATGTGGACAAGCTAGTGTAGTCGACGTATTTTGGCTTTACTGACTACATCCACATCTTGATACAGCTCATAGAGTTCGCGCTTATATCTTCTCCTCCATTCACTCTCCTCGTATATGGAACCGAATATCCGACGAAGAATTTTTCTTTCGAAAGTGTTCAAAATCTGCTCTGCTTTCCTGCTTAATATCCAGCACCCGGCATTGTAGAGTAGATCTGGCAAGATCAATGCTTTCCTCTTCCGAGTTAGGAGTTTTGAACCTAGTTGCTTCACCAAACCAAAGTAGCAGCGCAGCGGTTTCCTAGCCGTAAGTGAGATCCATACCGAACATTTGCATGCATATACATATACGCGTATAAGAAAATATACGAATTCACAGCAATTATTATGTGCAGTGCTCATAATGGCCGCCAGATCAGATTCGGTTAATTTTCGCCACTTTCGCAAACATAAAGCTACGAGCAGACGATACGCAAAAGTCACATATGCGAGTGCTGACGTCACGATAAAACTCGCAAATTTATTCTATAAAGCTGGCATTACTCGCAAACTCGCATATTATGTGTTCACACGTCCCAAAACTCGCAAATGCATTTGCGAACATGGTGTTCGCATACGATATGTACGCAAATGGGGTCGCAAATGTTGTGGCGAAGTGTTCACACGATATGCGACACAATTTGGAGATCACATATTTTCAATCATATGCAGATTTGCGAGCATTATATAAGTGTAGGAATATATTAAAAATGTCAAAAAGGAAATGGGCTGCTAGCTATTTTGGCAATAGATATGATGGAAAATTATGACGTAGATGGAAGCCACGAAGAAGTGAGTGTGCAAGTGCAAAGGATTCGTCGTGTATGGGCCAAAGATTGGATAGGACTTCGCGAGACTGAAGGCTTTTGCGCAAAATTGGTGCTAGAACTGCGTGGCGATGAACCGGAATTATATCGCGGTTTCGTACGCATGTCGACCGATCAATTTGATCAACTACTTAGTTTGGTAAAACCTCGAATTCAAAAACCGGACACGAACTTGCGATTAAGCACTCCCGCGTTGCTGACGCTGCGCTTCTTGTCCACTGACGAAAATGTCCTGTCTTTGTAATACCTTTTCCGTATTCCAGTGAATACTAGGTCTGTTTGGTAACACGCCAATTTTCGAAATACTATGTAAGCTTTCATAGAATCATGACAGTTTCATGGCTCTCAAATATTTTACTCTCATTGCGATGTTACCCTTCACCTTTTCGTTGGGGTGTGCTGTTCAAAGTTCAACTCTGTCGAACCAGCCATCTGACAGTTTGTGAAATGTCATAATCTTCATTGTTAGTGGAAAACAAAAACAAATTGAAAGGTTTGACCAAGTGTTGTTTCAAAAGCGTTTGGTAACTTTTGTTCAAGTTTTCTATCTTTGAGAGGATTTTTTTCTCTTTGAGAGAATTTTACTATTTGAAAGGTCTCAATTCCTTGTGCATAAAAAAGTTACGAAACAGACCTACTCTTTCGACTATAATTATATGGCGACACGTATTCTTTTCATGTACCGCTAGGTAGCCTACGGATTGATTGCTTACATAATTACATATAATAACTATCTTCACAATTTATCTTCACAACACAAACAACTCAACCAAAGCAAAATGTCAAATAAAAGTAAAAAAAAAAGTATCTACACACAGTCCAAACCAAATATTCAAACTCTGGAGATCTCGCATGCTCAGTTTAATTTTGTCTGTAGACTAGGATTTGTTCGCATACATGCGGTCATATGCAATGTTAGGTTTTCGTCCGGTCGCATATGGTTGCTGCGTTTGCTTGTGATCGCATATGCTCGCAAATTGTAACAAATGATATGCGAAATTGTTCGCACGATATGCGGAAAAGTCGAGAATTGTTTTGCCAACTGGGTGTTTCAGTTGGGTGGTATCTGCAAGCTACATCTTCAAATTTGTGAACAAAAGAAACCAATTTGTTGTTTATTACATTTCAGTACCTCTATGAGCATGCATAGATAAGGTACTATGTACAGTACATTGTACATATTCCATTTATATATTAGTAGTTTCGAACTTCATCATTGTCAAACTACGCACTTAGGCTTCCTTCCCTGTATGCAACTCTTTCGTGTTGCTCTTTTCAATTATTTTTTTTTTGCTGATAACATAATATGAAGCAAGAACCTCTAATTTTTTGGCCACCTGAAGATTCTTCCTGAGAAGCATCATCAGGCAAAAATGGCTAGAAGGTCTAGGTATTGTGTTCAATTTGATCAATTGGAATACCTAAAATGCGATTTTTAGTGTTACTTTGCCCTCATTTCGAGGAATTCGAGCTCTTCTAATTATTGTAGGCGTACAAAAAAGCTTCCTCAACTCTTCAAGAAACTCTCTGCGTTGACTCGACTGTCTTAGACAATCGTATCATTGGACCAGAAGATTAAGTCAGCTACATATGAATATGTGTGCATGTCAGCGGTTTGTTTTCATCTTAGTTGTGTTTTGACCAAGCATTTGATTAATTACATCCACACCTCCTTTTGTTAAAGACTGTATGCTAACTTCTTCATCATCAGAATGAAGTGTATCAAGAATCGATTTCAAGTATTGTTGTTGTACTTCGTGTGCCAATCTTGAAGAAAAATCATATCATGTATCAAATTGCACACCCTAAATCTACCTATCTAATTGTATGTGATGTGTTAATACTGTACATGGATAATGCCCACACTTGAAAGAAATTTAAATTTTATTTTGATCCATTTTCACACAAATGAAATTCACAAGTTTACTGATTGAAAATATGATTGTCAAACAAATTTGATAAGGAAATTCGCTCAATTCACATAAAATTTAATTTTCCAATGTAAATCGTACTAATGGGGGATTTCCCTTGTTATTTTCCAGGTGCGCAAAAAATATAATTTGCAAAATTTATTCAAAAAACAACAAAGAACAATTAAAAGGAAGGCAGGAAGTAAGAATTTTGTTTTTGTAGACCATAGAGCCCATAGAAAGAGGAAAGGAATAAAAATATTAACCTGGGCTAATAATGTACTGATTAAGGGGCAAAAATTTTCGCCCGTGTGAGGGTTAAAAACGGCGATTACAAAAGTTTTTACTGTTGATACATATTTTTGAAAGAAAATGTTTACCGATTTACTTTTGACAACTTTGAGCTGTTGAATTTACAATTTTTTTCTCTCCGTGTAAGCAGTATAACATTCACCTATATTGTGTTCCGGGGCACGGAGACATTTCAGAGAAGTTTAAAGCTGACAGACTCGCTAAACTGGGAATACCTTTTTTACGGGGCAAAAATAATATAGATATGTTCCTTGCTACATACAAGCTATCAGTTAAACTTGGCACAGTCCCCAAGATCTTTGATATCACAATGACCCTTGTATGCCTATCGAATAACCGATAGCTACTGCTATCTACCTACATTATATTTACTTGGTAAAATATATATTTTTTGGTTTCCTTTATTTTAGCTTTCAATAATCAAGCCCTGGATCATTTCAAAGAGCATGAAATACAACGAACTTTTTGGTTACCAGAAGTGTGAACCCTCGAACATATGAACTCAAACTCATCATGTTTTAATTAGTTTATACCTTATGGAGAATGTACTAAATACAACTTTCAACAATTATATTATTTTATGTAAAATGTACCTACATACGTATGTAGATTCATAACTCGTACATGTTTGTCTCACAATAACTTCAAATATTCAATATAAATCGATTTCTTTAATTAATTGAGAATTTATGTCAATACTCGTCTCTAATGCATGTTATTTAGCTCGTTATGTTAGTTAAGCTCGCTAGAATATCAACAAATCGAATATATCAAGTTATTTAGTTAATCAACTGAACAGCAATAATTGTGTTCATTTTCATGTATACGTATGTGATTAACTAAAGTCAGACATACATAAAATGATTTTAAATTGTGAATTAATATTTTAATTAAGTTAGTGACATTTTAAATTCCAAACAAGATGGGATAAGATAAGAAGAGTATTTACATACCGTCAACGAATTCGAAGCTAGTCATATGCCAAGTGTTTTAGTTCTTGTAGAATTTTCAACTTGAATCAACTTTTGGTTTTTATCAAATCAAGATAATGGCCGGTAGTTTTAGATATAAGACGAGTATTTTCATAATGGAAATGAGAAAGTCGTACCGATACGATATTCAGCAGTGTTTTCTTGAATTGAGTGTTCAATATCAGTTAGGTAAAAGTTGTTTCTGCCGTCGACGAATTACGGATTTCAGAATTTATTTGTTTCCAAGAACCTATTTTATCGGGATTTTAGATTAAGCCATCAATATGTAGAGCAGGGGTGGCTAACCTTTTCAGCAGGAAGGCCAAGTTTCAGAAAAAATATTTTCTGCCGGGCCACGCACCAAGTTCATTTATATTTTAATCATTATATGTATAAATAGGCGAAGGCAAGACAGTTCAACACACTTTTAATTGCTTTAAACACAACATATTCGCTTGGTTTTTATTTTGTTGGAAAGATTGTGCAGTTTTTTTTTCCCAATATGTTGTGGTAAAATAATAAATATTAATACGTGCCTTTCTCCCGCACAATTGGTCGAATTTCGACCACAGGCTATACTAGTTGAGCGGTTATAACAGTTAGAATTTGCAAAAAATCGATTTTTTTTTATTTCATTTTCGTAATGTATATTTATTTATTTATTTATTTATATATTTAATATTTAACTAATTAACATCACTCATAATAGACTTAACAACGTCTTTAAGCTATAAATGAGAGTCTATGCAATTCAATTCAAAATACAGAATAAACAATCGAATAATAATTTAACTTAAGTAGAGTAAAAAAAAAAAACAGTTGAGAAAATTATTATGCGTACTATATCTGTAATGTATCTATGTATAACTGAGGTGTATCTAACAGTTTAATGGTCTTTATTAGCCAGATGCCGAAAAAGAGTCTCCCCAAAACCAGCCGTGTTATAAAGCCTTCTTACACCTAGGGGAAGCGCATTCCAGAGACGTATGGCACGAATGAAAAATTGTCGCTCCGAGTTTTGGTAAAATACGCGCGGGTGAATCAAACTTAGTGACCGGGTCGAGCGTAAAAATTTAAGTTTATCAAATAAATAACAAGGCTGCTTATTGATAATAATTTTATGAAGATACTTGAGTGTACAAAAATTCAAAAACTTTTCGAGTGCACAACCAAGAATATTTTTAGCGTATGCAGAAATGTGGTCGTATCTGGCCAAACAGTAGACATAGCGAGTGATGTTGTTAAAAGCAACGTTAAGCTTTCGCTTCATGGACGCACTGCAGCATGAGAAGATTTCACAGCCATACGTGATGTTTGGTATAAGCAGAGTCCTTACTAACATAATCTTTGTGCGCACTGGTGTATAGGATTGTGACATTGAAAGATTACTAAGAGCGGAATAGATTTTAGCTATTACTGTAGAGATATGGTCGTCCCAGGATAGAGTTTTATTGAGCCATACACCAAGATTTTTAACTTTTTCCAAAAACTCAACTGGCTCATCTCCTAGGTAAACCACAGGTATGTCACAATCATGTAAACCACTTCTGCTGACAACGAGACACTTAGATTTCGATGAATTTAGTTTTAGAGAGTTATGCACAGACCACTCTAAAATTCTCCCAAGGTCATCGTTTAGCCTACTAACAGCATCTTTCAAGAGACCAAGTTTACAGCTAATATAAAGCTGAACATCATCAGCATACATATGTAAGGATGAGTGCTTAACTATATTTGGAAGATCATTTATAAAAATGGTAAAGAGCAGAGGCCCCAAAATGGATCCTTGGGGTACACCCGCAGAAGTCATAACAAAGTCAGACATATTTTTGTCCAAGACAACTGCTTGTTTTCTACCACCAACGTATGTTTGAATAAGCCTCAGAGCAGTTGACGAAAAACCAAAGAGTCTTTCCAATTTTAGTAACAGTTGATGATGATCCACCGTGTCAAAAGCCTTGGAAAAGTCCAGTAGTGTGAGAAAATTATTTGGTTGCTGTCCAACGCAGCTCGCATGTCTTCGGTCACTGTGAGCAGTGCAGACGTACAACTATATAGTGGCCTGAAGCCTGACTGATTCACACAAAGTAACTCATTACGCTGGAGATAGTCTGACATTTGCTGGTGAATTATCTTTTCCAAGACCTTTGACAGATAAGGTAGGATGGCAATGGGTCTGTACTCAGCTGGTGACCTAGCTGTTGCTTTTTTCTTTAGCACTGGTACAATTTTGGCAATTTTCCAGGCACTAGGAAAAATGGACGTTGTTAAAACTGTGTTGAAAACATGAGTAATCGCTGGAAGAATGTAGGGTAATGTTATTTTAATAAAAAGCGGACATATTCCATCAATACCAACAGCTTTCGACTTTATCTTCAAAACAGCATTAACAACATCCACTTGCTCAATACAGGTGAAACCGAAGGTTTTATCAAATGAAGAGTGATTGGGTTCAGTGCAAGCACTGGATGACATTTGTACTTGCACAAACTCTCTATTTAGTCGATTGATATCGATATAATCATTTATCATATACATACAGTCAATCCGATGATTATTCTAGAAGTGACACGAATATTTGTGCTTTCTTTCCTCTATGTACATACATATGTATGTAAAGTGCTTTTCAAACTTCAAACGCATTTTGCTCAAAACCATGTTGTTATAGTCGGTGACCACAATTGCTCGGAAATTGCTGAACGTCTCTGATCCGTCTCAAATTTTAACACAAGCTTCTTAAGTATATTATTTAGTAATTAATCTAAGGTTTTTTCTCACCGATAAATATATGTTCTTTTATTAACAATTTAATGCCGAAATTTTGGCAATTTGGAAATTTTGGAAATTTCTTAAGAGGACGCCATTTTTGCAAAAAAAAATATTTTGCTTATTCCTTCGATTAATACCTAGATTATCCGACGATATCCGTTTGGTTTCTTCATTTTCTATGATCCAGTCCAGAGATATCGTGGTCACCGCGAGACGCCTTTTTTGAGAGGAACTCCGGGAGATCAGCTATAGCAGCCTTCAAAATTATTATTTTTAAAAATAAAAAATGTTGAAATACAGTTAAAAGTTACCTGAATATGTGTTAAAAAAAAATTACATTAATAACTTTAAAAGTTTTCTCAGGAAAAATTCTTGAAAAATCGTTTTTTTTTTTTAGCTCGACTGACTGTATATAACCCCTTAAAGTAAACAAGCAAGCATGCTGCAGATTCGAGCACATCGTCGCTTCCCAGTAGGCGAGATAGTGGTCAAACGCTTGCCTGGTTAAATGTAATAAAAATCATAATGTACTTATTTATTTTTTTGAAGAAAAATAAAAAAAACTGAGCATCAAATAATTTAAAAATATTTAAAATTAAGTCAACTGACTTTGTTTTGCAGAAATAAACATCAAAATTGATTAGACTGATTTTGTCGTTATACGCAAATACTTTCCCAAAGTTTTCAGTAATTCGTGTTCTCAATTGTGTTTCAATGTAGTAGCTACTTCACGCAACTAAAAATCTGTTCACACGCATCATGCTAGGTTTCCACTTGTCGATTCGAAATGGATAAACGACGTATTTTTAGGTCCACTAGAAAATTGGCAATTGAAAATGATGATAAATAAGCAGTTTTCCATTATTTCTACTTGCCAATTTTCTAATTTACGTACAAATACGTTGTTTATCAATTTCAAATCGACAAGTGGAAACCTAGCATATGCATAATTGTTTCCAAATAGCGAAACCGAACATGTTTGTAAAACGCAGAAAATTTTTTTATAGAACTCTTCCAAACTTTTCCAAAATATGTATTTTTAAACGTCCGCCGAACGCAAAATCTAGCTCCAGACGCAGTGGCGAAAATAGCACAGAACTATAAAATAACACGGAACTTTGGCAAGCTGGACTGAAAGTAGTTATGAGTATGAGCCCGATAGCGTTGCAAGCTTTTCGAAGACGCCGATTTTATCAGCACCTAGCGTCGGACAAAAAACTAAGTAACCTTGAGTGTCAATAGCTGGGTATTTGGAATAGTTAAAATCGATTTCGTTTCGTTTATAATTAACAATGCGTTATCGCACAATTTACAGTATTTGGTATACAGAGAAATGATATATAGTTATATCTTTCTACTGAAAAAATTAGTTTAAATTTGTAAATAATTATTTCAATCAAAAACATATGAACATATATTGAGGAAACAACGATAGAAAACCTCAAATTTAAGTAAATTATACGAATGACTCATGATGTAATGTTATTTTGGTTAAATATACAAAGAAGTTAACATTTATGTTCATTTAACGAAGTTCCGCGGGCCGCAACATAACTGTTTGGCCACCCATTGTGTAGAGCTTAAGATATTAAGAGCGGTTCTATGTTAAAATGCTTAGATGATGATTGCTTCAGATAAACAAATTTATCCGTAGAAAAATCTGACTCGGGTTTATTATTGATCGAATTATCATATATGAGTTTGGTCTACATGGGCAGTGTTACCTACCGAAACCGATAAGCAATTTAAAATTAAAATAGACGCAGTGAGACCAAAACGTATTCCCATAATTTAATGATGAATAGAGAACGATTGAGTTTGATCGGCTTCTTATAACATTGCGAGTGAGTTCATAATTGTAAAAATACCGCAGCTGTGCAGTGCTCAAAATTTTGCTGCGATTAATTTACAGCAACATTTTTATAACTATGAACTCACCCATTGTATGGTGGCGTATTAGGTGGCGCTACAGCTCGGGGTTTACCTGGGCCTGCTTCTCGCAACCATTTGTGTGTTTGTGTAATAATTTTGAACGAATGGAAGGTACTTTCAGTTTGTTGCCGACTCCAAACGGCGGCGAGTTGAGAAGCTCATGGTGACAAATGATATTCTTGAATACTTGTCAGACATTCGGAAGAGGTCTAACGCACTCAGCACTACGCCGCGCCGCACAGTGGTTTCCCCCATAGGCCAAAAGGTGAAATGCAAAACTTAAAAGTGTCCAGATTTTTTGTAGCAGATGATATCTTTAATAACGGTACAACATAATAACGGTATAATTTATCTTTTGAGAGTAGTTGTTCATAGTATGATCAGTCTCTAAAGTTTAGTGTTTTGTTGCAGTAGTTTGTGATTTGTTTTTCTGGTATTTTTTCAAAGCGATTTAATTAATTTTGTTGTTGTTTTGATACAAATACTGTGAAGTTATAGTGAATTGGATAACAAGGTCTGAAGATAATTGCTTAATAATTTATCCTCATTTTTACTAAAACGATCCCGAAGTTTTCACCTAAAGCTGGTATTTCAGTAATCAGACAGGATTTAAAACATACCTACATACTTATTTAAAGTGACAATCTATTGAATTCATCATTCATTCATTCATTCCGGATTTGAGAAACTCAATTTATTAGTATCGCCTGTGGTCTTATTATACACGGATGGATCATACATTAACGGAGAATCGGGAGCTGGTGTACACTGTCCGGGTCCTCCGATAAATATATCCATTCACCTAGAACCCTCGGTGACTGTTTTCCAGGCGGAAGTTTTTGCAATTCTCAGGGGCGTAGGCGAACTCGTCAACAACGATACCAGAGACACTTGCGTACACATCTGCTCGGACAGTCAGGCTACACTCAAAGAACTTGCGAACCCTCTTACTAATTCCAAATTAGTGAAGGAATGCAAAGAAAAACTCAACACCTTTCCGAGATAATGCACGGTAAATCTGCTCTGGCCACAACAATATACCGGGTAACGAAAGGGCGGACGAACTGGCAAGAGCAGGGGCCGAAGACGTAGAAAACTATGGGCTAGGAATGTACTGAATTTGGGCAGAGTTCAAATAAAAATGTTGATTGGCTTATATACGGGACACATCAACCTAAATAAACATGCCAACCGACTGGGACTAGTGCAGCACAGCACCTGCCCGGGTTGCGAAGAAGAAGAAGCAAGTATCAAACACTTCCTCTGCGATTGTCCTGCTCTATGTTCATTAAGGCAAAAATACCTGGGAAGACATATCCTGCCCGGGCTGACATCGCTCAGATCTATCGATTTCTTGAAAACACTGGAGTTCACACGACACACTGAGCGTTTTTCTTATTTATTCCAACCTTTTCATTCCACTACACTACCCTCTTTCACTAACACACACCCCAACCCGTCTTTCTCAGCACAGTTACAGAGGGGAGCACAACGGGCCAGACTTGTGGCCTACGTGAAAAGGAGCAATCCTCACCCTCATAAACCAACCAACCAACCATCGCCTGTGGTCGATATTCGATCAATTGCGCGAGAGAAACGCGCCTGGTCTTAACCTGGCTTAGACACAATATATTGGAAACAAAATAAGGGGGTTGAACTGTTTTGCCCTCGCCTATTTATATAATGATAAAAGCAGGGGCCACATTAGGGACTTTCCCATTCCGATAGGAAAATACGGCTAAACATCAAATGTTTTTTGATTTCTGTACTTATTGACATCTCTCATCGTGAGGTCATTACAAGTTGAGGCATGAACACGTTCACAGTCGAACAAC
Organism: Brachyopa scutellaris; assembly: GCA_949775065.1. Taxonomy (NCBI): domain Eukaryota; kingdom Metazoa; phylum Arthropoda; class Insecta; order Diptera; family Syrphidae; genus Brachyopa; species Brachyopa scutellaris. The sequence continues at coordinate 78,548,273 of OX459113.1, forward strand.
CCGTAAAGATTATCCAAGTCTATTATGAAATTGGGCGTTCAAAAAAAACTGGCCATCGTGATTTTTTTGGTCTGCATAATCGTCCAACGGAGCCCACAATTTTTAATATCGTGCATAAATTCGAGACAAAAGGATCGGTGGTAAATGTGATAGCACCAGTGCGTCTTCGTACCGTATAGTACCACAATAAGTCTACAACCATTCAAGAGCTAAAGGATGAAAGATTCGATACATTCATGAAACTGAGCCGCAAGTATGCATCAGCGTCATCCAAAATGTAGACAAGCGGATGGCGGTCTGCCGCCAGAGCCGTAGTGAACATTTGGGTTCCATACATGATTTTAATAGACCACTTTACTGATTATGAAATAATCATTAAAACTATTTGATTAATTCACACTTTACATGATGAAATCCTTGATGGGATACCCTCTTATTTGTTTAATAGCAACGTCGAACTCTACTATTCCAGCTTTATCAGTACAGGAACAAATTTAGATTTGCTTCATTGCCTGATGCATTAAGATCCTGCTAGACAAGCTGTCGAAAGAGTCTACGGCTTTATAACGCTGGTAGGCAGCATAGTCTTTTAATTTACTCTATTTATGATTTTGGATGTGTTAACATCTAAGCGCGCCTTAGAAAACTTTGCAGTGGAGTAAATCCGGTATCTTGCCATACGGGGACGAAAATTCAAACGGGTGCGCAGTCGCCTGCTGCGCATAGGAGGGATGCGATGAGTAACCCACATGCGATGCGTATAGATAAATAAATGATTGGCTTGAATTTTATCGAACATAGACTGGTTAAAATTTACTTTCTTTCCAACATGTTTGTGTATGTTTACACATAGCTCGGGGCTGTTGGATACAGTCGCATAATTTTTTATTATTTTCTTCAAATGAATGCTTATAGTTTTTCATGTGTAAACATCTTAGCTCTCGGTATGGACCTTACGAGTTTCTCGCCGTCACGCGTAACTAAACTAAGTATTAGTGCCTTCTCTGTATATCATTATCTTTGTTCATGTATAGTGTAGTATTAGTAGCGTTCTCTCTTTATGATTCTCTGTATTCATAAGGTTGAGACAGGAAAGTCAATGTCTTAACTATTTTAACCTTATTTCAGTCGATCTACAACCAGTTGGAGATTATTTAGGCTGGTAGCTATCGACCGCTCATAAATCGCTTTTAAAGTTAAGAGGCTCTTAAGTTTTAATTTTTGGTTGGTATTCATCGACCACTAATAGGTTTTTGTCTGTACTTACTTCGACTATGATGGAATCGATTTTCAGATTTCCGGTTGCGCTCTTTTTCGATCAATGGCGCACTTTTTCGAACATGTCAATGACAAATGGCAATGTAAATATGGGGATGATGCAACACAGCTGCAGATGGTGCAATTGATGTTGGTAGATAGGTACAATTATTTTTCGTCAAATTCAATTCAATTAAATAGTAAAATAAGAAATATGTTCACTTAGCTCATTATAATTTTCTTTTCCTTGTCGGATAGATTCGGATTTCTTTCTTTTCTACCATTTTAAAAATCGACAGAAATAATTTAACCCATTGCATCGCACTGCGTCAAAATTAAAAAAAGAAGTACACTTTCAGCTTCCTTTGGTGCCAAAAACTGTAACCTGATTCATAAAATTGCATTTAATTTGTTAATTTATATTTTATTTATAAGAAAACACTTTCATGGGTATATGCGAAAAACGACAGTTTTCCACTATGCTTACAATATACTCATTTCGTAAATAATCAACTTTAGTTTACCCAAACACTTAAAATAAAGGGTTTTTCAATAAGAGCGCTACAAAAGTTTTTTTAAATAAAACAAAATTGGTTTTGGACATCAATGAAATTCTTTATTCGTGTAAAAGTACGTTCGATGCCATTATGTATGGAACTCGATTTCTTTTGCATGGCCGCCACGGGCACGCTTGCAGAAGTCCAGACGCTGAACCCAATTTTCGACGGTTTTCAAGCATAAATCGGCCGATACTGCTGCAATTTCACGTTCGATATTCGTACGAAGTTCATCAATCGTCGCTGGCTTGTTGGCATAGACCATAGACTTGACGTAGCCCCACAGAAAATAGTCTAACGGCGTCAAATCGCACGACCGAGGCGGCCAAGCGACTGGACCATTTCGTGAGATAACACGTTCTCCAAACTTGGTTTCCAATAAATGACATAAATGACAATAAGTGACATTCGCTGTGTGGCTTGTGGCGCCGTCCTGTTGGAACCACATGTCCTCCAAGTCCAAATCATCCAATTGGGGCCAAAAATATTCGGTTATCATTGAACGGTAGCGATTCCCATTCACAGTAACGTGCCGGTCTTGATCATCACGGAAGAAGTACGGCCCAATGACGTCGCCGGCCCATAAACCACACCAAACCGTAATTTTTTCGGGATGCAATGATGACTCATGGAGTACGTGTGGATTGCTGCCTGACCAATACCGCCAGAAATGAGCCTCATCGCTGAAGATGATTTTTCGATGAAAATCCGAATCATTTTCAAGTTGTTGCTCTGCCCAATTCACGAACATACGACGCTTCTGGTGGTCAAGCGGCTTCAGTTCTTGCGTCAATTTAATCTTGAAAGGATGCAGGCCAAGATCTTTTCGCAAAATTCGCCACAACCACGTCACAGAGATGCCCAACGCTTGAGAACGACGTGTGAGAGACACATTTGGGCTTTCTTCAACTGAAGCCTCAGCGGCAGCAATATTCTCGACACTACGGGCACTTCTTTGTCTCACTGGCACGGGAACATTTTGTACTGTGCCTGTGGATTCAAATTTTTTCACTAGACGCTCAATTGTTGATCTGCTAGGACGATTATGAGTATGACGACCATAAATTGGACGTAGCGCTCTTAACGTTGAGGCCACTGACTCCGAATTTCGGTAGTAAATTTTAATAATTTCGACTCGTTGTTGGCTCGTATATCTTTCCATCATGAAATGGCACCTTACTGAAGAGAAATGTCAAAAGAGCGGCAAGAAATATGGCGTCGTTTGCTATCCCTGTCGCTCTACTTTTGTAGCGTCCCTGTTGAAAAACCCTGTACATTTTTTGTATTTGTCTTAAAAACTTCGATCATCACTGTAATTGCTGACTGAGTGAACAAAAATGAACAGGAGCAAAAAATCCTCATATAACGGTATCTACTGTAAGTCATAAGTATATTTTTCATTGAAATATGATTCGTAGATATGCAAAAATGCGCAACAACGTTCCTTATTTGCTATCGTCTAATTTATAATAGACTTTTGGGGTATATTGCAGTTCTGCTACACGGTGATACAAAGGGTTAAATTTGAAATGACAGCAGAGTTCCAATTATTTCGAAGTTGTCTACGACAATTACCGGATACAATAATAACTGTCTCTGATATTATTGTTCGTAACTTAAGAGTGGTTGGGTTGGGACCACTCATAAGTCTTATGAGCGCTCATAAATACGCACTAATAGCGGTTGGTGAATTGGCTCTTAACGCTTTAACTTATGAGCGGTCGATAGCTACCGGCCTTAATACCCGGTAAGGTAAGGATCTCTGTTTGGAACACCTTTGCCAGTTTCGTTGACGAAATACCATTGGATAGTATTCACAATGTCTCTGTAACATTAACCCTTTTATTCGTTCTTCACCAAATATCGTTTGTCTCAATAGAGATCAAGACAAAATTACCCAACTTTCAGAACACCCAAGTTTAAAGGTAACAAGTGAACCGATTCGCTGGTGGGTCAGGCATCAGCGGATAGTCATGTTTGGAAAATCAAACAAATTACCAACAGACTATAAATTCCTGATCTTGAGTAAATCAGCTACAACAAAGTCATAAATTTTGTCCTGCTCATGTATCTGTCAGTTCCAATCCTCTTAGACAAAAAGATAATAATTCATACAAACACACAAAATTAGTTATACTCGTATTTATTTGTAAGAAGGAAAAAACATAAAAACATACAAAGATATTATTGTTCATTTTCTAATGATTAGTGATACACGCTCACGATTCGTTACGCAGATATCCTTCAGCGACATTGATGCCATACAGCAAGACAGCTACAATTGTGAGTTTTTGTTCCTAATCCTTGCAGCGCACGTCTGTTTGTTTGGCGTAACAACATTTCGCACAGAACAGCGGATGCACGTGCCCCTTTCGAGGACATATTGTCAACCCGATGATGAGCCGAGGGAGAAACGCGGATGCATCACCAGAATAGCCCGAAAGGAGTTTCCTCGATTGACATTGTGTTTTGTGAACACGGCGCACTGCAATTGAAGTCCTGTGTAATTTATTACAACTCCTCTCATTAGAAACATTATGGGGGTGTGTCGTGTGCGGCCATACATCAGATTCGTTGAAAATTGATACACGCGTCAAATTCGTCGAGGGTGGCTTGCCACGGTGTGAAGGTGAAATTAATTACAGGAAGCCCGACGCACTAAACAGTGGGTGTTTTGGTTTTAAAGAGAGTATCTTCAAATTCGTCCTGGAATCGCGTCCCCTCGCTCAATTCAATGTGAATGTGGTGTGTGTTTAATGAAACAACGGGTTTTTTTTTTTTGTCTATACATACGTATGTTAGACCAATTTGTTTATTGGGCAACCAAACACTGTCACATTGTGAAAATTGTTTGCTTAGACGTCCATCATTACTTAAGTGTGGGGAATTGGTGAATTATTATTGGTTCCGTTTTTACGAGGACATAAAATTGATGGTCATTTGAGTGAGTTGCCTTCGTCTTATAACGGCGGGTAGTACATAACCCGAGTTATTAAAATGTTAACGATTTAACGACGTGCCGATGAGCGGAATAGACCAAACCAAAAAAGAAAGAACGAACAACAACAAAAAAAAAATATGGAAAAAATATTATGGTTTATGAACATTAATATTCAGCAAACCAAATGCTTATTAGCATCCTTTCCTAGGATGGGTAGCCAGTCATAAATTTGTTGTACTTGCGCCGCGTTCAATTTTGAAAGGACTCACGCGAACGGGACGAGCTGGGGTGGGGGCGAACTGGTGTGAAACTGAGTGAGAAGGTTAGCTAGAGTTTATGATGTTTATGGAGCTCGTAAAATATTTTATGGATTTCGTTTAAGGGTAATAAAGAATTTATGACAGGACTATGCATTAGCTCATTGTTTACCTGAGAAGAATTAATGCATTTTCACTAAATAAAAACGAAAACCAAACAAAAAAACAGACAAGTGATAGAGTTGTGTTTAGCTTTTAGCAGTTATTTACATTTTAATAATTTACATATTAAAACATTTTAATATTATATTTAAATTAGGAAATTATATAACAGAAACAAGGTTATATAAATTGTTATATAAATTGTTATTACAAATTTATTTCCTCACAGAACCCTGTTTATAAGAGTTCGCGTGGTACCCAAACTCCCCAATATCTTGTCAATATGTCTTCCTCTGCCCTTGACCCAAGATTTTGCTTCACTGTAGGGGAGACTGGGGCACATTTGAACACTTTTTCCTTTGAAGGCTTCTTAACACCAATATATTTGAAATATTAGTCTTTAAGTTATTCATACTTTGAGAAGTGATATTACTCTTCAATTTAAACCAACATAAGTGTATATTAATTTATTTAATTTTTTTTTTTTAAAGAAGTCCTAATGTTCAAATGTGCCCCAATCGGGGGCAGCTTTGAACAGGCCTGGGGCACTTTTGAACTGTAGTTATTTTAATGGCTTATGACAGCAAATTAGAGGCTGCGCGCTTGTTTTTAAATGAATCAAATATTTGTTTTTGAATGAAAACCGTTTGAATAAAATCTTGAAGTTTCTGGAGTGTTGAGTTACCTCTAGAATGACGCTTTTGATGTAATTTGCGTTAAGATCGGTAGTTGTTTTTTTATGTAGATGCTGAACATTATTATACCATCAGAAATTAATTAAAAAAAGGGGATCAACTTTTTAATGAGAATGTATGCACCTTAGAACGTGTTCAAAAGTACCCCGTCCATTTTGTTCAAACCTGCCCCAACACGCGTAGTGATACAAAATTCAGCACAATGAATCATGTATAAAATATTTAGCAAAAAGCATACCTTATTCTTATTCCGAATGAAACGGTGCCTCCAATAAATATTTCTCACAAACAGAGACCCTCACCAAAAATGTTTAAAATTCTTACAAAAAAAAAAAAAAAAATGTATAAAACGAAATTGTGTGCATAAATTCTGCACTCTCGGCTACTGGCAGACGACGACAGAGCAGAGTTGTAAAAGAATGCAATCATTTTGGATTGCATTCATTGAAGTCACAAGAAAAACTTCTACGTATTGACTTCAATCATATGAATTCGTGTCGTACTTCAACTTCAAAAATATGAAATCACCATTCATTTTGAAGTCATTGATTGGAAATTCATTTAAGTGAAGTCAAAGATTGCATTCAGTTGAATGCAATCCTCTATGATTTCAGTGAAGTTATTGAAGTCATTTTGAAGTCATTGAAGTCATTTTGAAGTCATTAAATCATTGAAGTCATTTTGAAGTCATTGAAGTAATTTTGAAGTCATTGCGTTGAATAAAATAAATTCTATCTATCTATCTTCTGTATATATAAAAATCAATTGCCGTGCTCGAGAACGGCTCGACCGATTTGGATGATTCTTTTTTTGTTTTGTTCGTCTTAGTGCAGGGGAAAAAGGAAAATTTGGGAAAACCCAAAGGAAAAGTCGGAAAATCGAAAAAAACTAAATTTGCGATTTTTATGAGAATTTTGTATGGGAATGTACTTATGACCACTAATGAGAATTATATTTCAACAATGAGCATTCATTGATGTATGTATATAGGGATGGGCACACCGGATTACTTTTCAAACATAGGTATGTATTTCTGATTCTGGTAGAGTAGACGGTCATAGACCAAACCTTATTAGACGTAGAGATTACTTTTTTTTATGTACATACATACATATTACATTTACGCTAAAATAAAAGTCATTCAAAATTGAAAAAACTATTTCTGTTTCCATTATTATTTACAATGTATTTATTGTTAATATATTCTTCATGGAATTATATAGTGAAAATGGAATCGTGTTCTTATACATTCTTCTACTTCAGTAATCCATCAATCAAAGTAAGATCAAATTCATATTCCCTTAATCTTAACTAAGACACTAAATATAATTAAGAACTCAAATTCATCGCGCAACATACAGGAAAGGGCAGAACAACGTCTGCCGCCGCGCCCATCCAGCTTGTCACATAATAAAACAAAACAATTGAAAAACACGAGTACATATATAAAAAACAAAACTATTAAACTTTCAATTATAAAACAAATAAAAAAATAAATCTTCTTGATTTTACATATGCACTAAGACGAACAAAACAAAAAAAGAATCATCCAAATCGGTCGAGCTGTTCTCGAGCACGGCAATTGATTTTTATATATACAGAAGATAAATAGATAGAATTTATTTTATTCAACGCAATGACTTCAAAATGACTTCAATGACTTCAAAATGACTTCAATGACTTCACTGAAATCATAGAGGATTGCATTCAACTGAATGCAATCTTTGACTTCACTTAAATGAATTCCCAATCAATGACTTCAAAATGAATGGTGATTTCGTATTTTTGAAGTTGAAGTCTCTAAGTGAATTCATGAGTTAAATTTTTTGGAGATAAATCATATGAATGATCTTCCAAAATGATTTAATTCCTTTACAACTCTGCGACAGAGGAAACCCCAGAAAAGTATTGACGACTATAGATGAGGGTATCGCCATGTGGAAATTTTGGTTAACGCTTTAAAATATTTATTAATTGAGTTGTTATTAGCGATGTTCAAAATTGCCTCACGTTCAAAGGTGCCTCACGTTCAAAGGTGCCCCAGTCTCCCCTAGTAGTAGTGATGTGGTTGAAAGTTTACTCTATATCAAATCGTATGCTGTTGGACTCGAAGAGATACTTCCATTATTTTTTAAAAAATCATATTAACTGTCGTGTTACCCTATATAACACACATTTTTGTTGTTGTGATAACCACAGGTATCTTTTCTATGCAATGGAAATCTTCTTAAATTATTCCGGTCCCTAAAACACCTAAAGGACACTAATACACCCCTTTATCTATTTTGTCATTCATGTCGAAAATGTTGGAAAAGATTTTACAAAATCCAATTGGACAGAACCTCTCCAATCATAACATCTTGTCCCCAAAGCAATCTGGTTTTTGACAGAAACACGTCTGTACGACTGCCGTAATAGGTATATCCGAAGATATTCGGATCGACTTAGATGCAGATAAGGTTTCATTTCTTGTCGTACTAGACTTCTCTAAGGCGTACGATACGGTAGTTCACTCTACTTTGTGCCATAAACTGTGGCAAATGTATACCATTCCTCGCCGTGTGCTGTAAAACTAATATCTTTCCACTTGACAAACCAAGTAGTGGCGTGCAACAATGTTCCATACGAGGACCATTACTTTCCTCGTTATTATGTACGTCAACGAACTTGCATTAGACATAGCTCAGTACTATGTATGTATGCCGATGATGTTCAGCTGTCCCTGTGTTTAATCGAGCACGCCAGGAGCTGCGTTAATGACTATCAGGAAGACATCGGGCAATGGGCTCATAGTAATGGTCTGTTCCTGCGTATTTTCACCACCTTCCACCACTCTTAACAAGCACCTATTGAGTATGTTGAATCGGTTTTGAACCTTGATTTGACCTTCGATCAAAGTCTAGCTTGGGATACGCATATTAATCTAGCAGTAGTCCAGTAAGTAATACCTATGGAGTTCTTAGAACACTATGGGTCTCCCATTCCTACCCTCCGATAAGGACACATATCTTACTTGCAAAAACATTTGATATGCCTCTCCTCCTCCTCACATACAGTTGTGAAATTTATTCTAACTGTAGCTTAGCTATGCCTGTAAAAGGAAAATTTATGTAGCTTTTAATAGCATTGGTCCATACTTTACGTTTCTGGACTGCGCAGATTTAATAGAGTTTCGGGCTATTCAATTGGATAATTTTCTCCGGTTTCGTACACTGATTCGCTTTTTGGAAATAATACTTACTCATCAGCCTGCTTATCTTTACGAGAAAATCAGATTTCCATCTTCCAATATATCCGGTCAGCTTATTGAATCTAGACACACCTGTCCAACATCATTAAACCTTTTCACTTGTGGAACTGTTTGCCTCGCAGTATAAGAAGAAAAGATAACACTGCCAGCTTTAGAAATTAATTACAAACACATTTTTTACAGTTACTTTTAATTAATTCAACTTTTGTTCATTTAATATCTAATAATATTAATATAGTTTGTTTTTATATTTTTATCCTTTTTTACTTAGTTGTGAATTAGTTCAATTTCCCTTCTTTATTTTATGCAGCATCCATTCTCTAAGTTCTTTATATGCTTGTCTTATCACTAATTTATAAGATTTTGTATCTGCAATCCGTATGAAATAAAAAAAAATAAAACAAATAATAATTTAAAATTAAATAAATAAAAAGAAATGATATTCTTTAGGAAATCCAAGAAATCGGAGGCTAGCCAGATCCCAAACCAGTTTTTTGCAAACGCATGACTTATCGCCAACGAAAGTCCACTGGATGTAATACTCATCTTCTTATCATACGCGTCGGCTATCTGGTGGATTAAGTTTTTACGGAAATATGCTAGTGCTGCTTTCACCAAACTCGAAATAACAGTATGGCGTGTGGTAGTGGTAGTCGCTTGACACGCTGAAGGTTCACGGTTCAAATCCAGATGTCGCCGAAACATTTATTTCTCACGAAACAAAAATAAGTTGATCATTTTCAGAAGCTAATATCAAAAACCAACTGCGAAGGCATAACACTGGCAGTAGGATGATATATATATAATAGGAAACATCTGGAAAAAACTTCTGTGAATCATAAGCAATGGCATAGCTTTCAATAATACACAACTCTCCAGTTATCCTGGACACCACCCATAGAGTTCGTTGAAACCTAACATCTGAGATTCCTATCACTACGTCGATCTGGCTGTCTCTCATTCTTGTTCTTCATGTGCTCGCGCTATGTGTAAACATTATAAGGGTATTCATATCCCCTTTAGCGCGTGTAGATTATATAAAAAAAAAATGTCTTGGCTGTTTGGGAGCGTTCCTTCGTACGCCTGGATATATGCTTAACTCCAAAACGAACGGATCCTAAATCGGACATGAGTCTGATGCTGCTGTTTTCATAGAATGACTGTTTATTACTTCACAAGGTAAGATTGGGTTAGGTAAACGTTAATTCAAGCACCAGCACACTTACGCTTGTAAAAGCCCATTTTGATACCAAGGATCTTGGAGATGTGTTTTGCCGCTATCAGCTAGAGTTTTGTATAAAGCGAGATAGGGTTCCAACGTTTTTTGTACTACATCACTGAGATCGTTGAAGAAGTAATCCCCTAGATATAGTTTTCTTCCACAGGAAAGAACTAGGTATGAACAGAGGAGATGTTTTGGACTTTATTCAAATTCCACGTCTCTGCAACTTCTGCAAAAGACATTTGAAAGGACGCCAAACCGAGTTCCGTACTTGCCTATAATGCACTGTCCTGTGATGACACCAAAGATCGTGATTTTCTGTACATATTTATGTACAGATACAGTATTTTAAGGGACATCAAGTAGTTAGAGCGGTTAATATCCAGTCCAGCCCAGATCTGTTTAGTGGTAAGGCAGATGGGCCCACTTTCCCATCTATCATTGGTTAAATTGACTATAGCCGTATTTTACTATCGCCGATGATCCATATAGATCACTAGTTTAAATACATTTGACATTCAGCCCGAAGTTGTCATGTGAATGAACGTTTTGTTTTAAATGAAAGTTTGATGCGATTGGAGGAGGAAATTGTTAATTTTATTTAACATATACCGAATGAACGAAAGTGCATCCAGAAATGGCTGAACTAATTTTTGGATCACGAAAATTGATCCTGATAAAAACCAAGATCTCGTATTGTTGTTATAATGCATACAAACCAATGATTTATATGGATCATCGGAGATAATAAAATACGGCTTATATCAATGTTAATAGCTTGTAAGTAGCAAGGGGCATTCCTACATAATGTATATTCTTCTTGTCCGGTAGAATAGGTATTGTTGTGCCTAGTTAAGCGAGTTCGTCAGCTTTACAATTCCGTGGAATGTCTCTGCGCCCCAGTACGTTGTATAGGTGAATAAATATTAAACTGCTTAGCCATCTCTATCTATAAGAAATGAACGACAGTTGGAGGTGGTCTTTGAACTGATTCCAGAGATTTCCTGAGTATATGAGAAAATGTTGATATATTTAGACATTTCTTTTGATCCAATACAGTGCTTCTGAAATCACCACAATTTCCGCTTGAAATACACGACGGCGGAAGGAGAGATTGAGATTTAATCTGCTTAAGAAATCTCCTATACCACAGTTGGTTTTAGAACCATCAGTGTAGAAGTGTGGAAGGTGGAAGTCTGAATCTGTTAAGTAATAACTTGTCTTCATTTTGGAGATTATTTGGCCTGGAAACATTTCTCGGAAAATAGTCATTGTATCTCTGGCTATATGGGTCTGTATTGGCGATGGATAGGTCGCCTGACCTTTCAGCCGAGATATCACACCTAACCGTGACTTGAAATGGCCGCTCCTGAATTACACGGTTTTTCCTACCACAGAAATGCATTTTTTTTTTCATTGATGAATCCATTAAGGTGAAAATGGGCATCGACGTACACAGTTCGATATGTTGTCAAAGTATGCGGTACGTTGTCTGGTCTACCAATTTGTCTTTGATTAAACACAATTCCTGCTCGCCGAAAAATGCATCTCTAGACAAGACACTTATTGCATTAAGACGATTGCGAAATTTTCGCTGCATCCTTGCAATATACAGTTAATCACAAAAGTAAGTATACAGTACGGTATACGAAGTTTATTGAACGAAAACAACCACTTAAATAAATTTAAACCAAATAAGTGATATGTATTTATTTAGTAACTATTATAGGCACTTTATATAAAAAGTAAAATTAACAAAAAAACAAAACAAAGTAACAAATATATTAGAATTAAGCAAAATTCATAAAAAACACATCACAAAAGTAAGTATACACCTCAAAGAAAAAACAAAAAAGGACATGATATCGAAGTAAAAAATGAAATTTAATACCTAGCAGGATATCCTTTAGAGTTAATAACAGCGTTTATTCTGGATGGCATTGAATTGGCGAGCTTTTGGGTCACGTCGGGGCCTATTTTGGCCCATTCTTCTTGAATAATGGTTTCAAGCTGATTTTTCGTTCCAATATCATGTTTTCGTATTTGGCGTTTGAGGTGATCCCACAAGTGCTCAATAGCAATTAAGTCTGGTGATTGGATTGATGTATTAAGCTGGTTGTGTATATTGTATAGCAGCCATTCTCTAACTATTTGAGAACTATGCTTAGGGTCATTATCTTGTTGAAAGACGAATGACCATTCCAATGCCAATTTCTGCGCACTCTATTAGAGATAATTTTTGAGGATATTTAAATATTCAAAATGATTTATGTTACCTTCTACAAATACCAAATAACCCACGCCAGAGGCCCCCATACACCCCCAAACCATTACGGAATCACCACCATGTTTTATGGTTCCAGCCATATTTTCCGGATTCAACTTTGTATTCGGTTTTCTCCTTACGTTGATGCCCCCATCCGAACCATAAATGTTGAATTTGCATTCGTTTGTAAATATAACTGTTCCAAGAGGTGATATCAGACGTTAGATGGTTTCTGGCAAATTCAACTCGCTTTTTAGGATTCACATCGCTGACAAAAGGTTTTTTCCTGATAGATCGACCGTTATACCCAGCATCGTGCAGGACACGACGAATAGTTTGGAACTTGCACTGCTTTCGTGCTTCTTTGGTGATCTCTGCTTGTAGTTTTGGGGTACTCTTTTTGGGATCATTCCTAACTTTTCGGACAACAATTCGCTTTTCTCCTTCAGTAAAGGTACAGGGGCGCCCACTTCTAGCCCGATTTTCTATTTTACCGGAGGTTTTATTTTTTTCTAAATTTTCTTTTACCGTTGCAGGACTTTTGTTGACTAGTTTCGCCACTTCTCGAATGGATTTCTCTTCCTTAGAAAATATTATCATCAAATTTTTAAGGTCAATAGAGAGCTCTTTCCACCCGGTGCCATTTCTGGTAGACGCATATAAATTTGTTAACGAAATTATGTAAACTCAATAATTTCTACTTACCTTATCTATTTCTAAAACAATTCAATTGAAAAGAGCAGATTTATACCAACAAGTGTTTACTGACCCGTATTTTGTACTCAAATACCATGAATGTATACTTACTTTTGTGACGTTATTTTGGTATTTCGTCAAACGAAAGTTATTTATTCTCCACTAGAACCTAGGCAAGTTATACCGTTATTTTTACTTTAGAGCAACTGTGCAAATGTCAAACAACAGACATGAGGTCAGACGGATAATGGTTCAAACGAAATACACTGTTTTCTTAAGACGTTTGTTACACTCACATAGGTGTATACTTACTTTTGTGATTAACTGTATAAGTCCTGTCGAGAGTATGATTTGACAGCGAAAATACTTCGTGCGAACGTCCATTATTCTAAAACGGATGATTTAAGATAAGAAAGCTAAAAAATGTTATTAAATAAATATTGCTTCATTCCAAAATTATGAATTTTAAAAATCCACTTAACATTTTTGTGCCATCTCTTAGTCTGAGTACTCCAATGCAGTGTACTCAGACCGAAAAAAATGTTGCGCTTGGTTTGGAGAACTAAAACAGTATGCCAGCGATCGAAGAGGATGATAGGCAGCTATATCTCAGGTATAGACGGACAGACGGACCATAGGTCGGGAGCCCGTTAAGTAAATAAGAAAGTTTACTTTATTAGTCCATTGTCAGAGTGATCAACGATGAACACTTGTTGAAGTTATCGTAGTACCAGTTGAGTACTTGTTCCATTGGTCGACAAAATCTTTTCATAACTGACACCTAACATCGTTATCCTTACCAACTGTAAATCGTGGTCAGATACTAGTATACTTCAGTTCTTATTTGCGACTAGATGAAGCTTTTATCATAGATGTTAAGTCAGGTATCTTTTTGTACCTATGTAAATCATCACAATTCTTTATCTCATCCATCAGAGGCGATTCGTGAAAATTTCGCACGCTGAGAGAAAGAAAATCAGACACAAACAACTTTTCCTAAAACGCAGTTCATTTGCATAACGCATAAGATGTAGAATCTTAATCGGTATCATCGGCGCAGCAGCACAACTGCACCACCACCGCAACAAATGATGGCCAGCGTTCGGGTGTACAAATCCCTTATTGCCTGCAGACATGATCCCCATGCCCTAAACTTCTTCATTTATGAAGACCAGGCAGCTGGATCTGGATATCTAACGTAACGAAACGAAACCAACTCACAGGAACTCGAGTTACGAAGGTGACTACATCGCTTGAACTCCCCCCACCGGTGCTGGCTGCAGCCGAAGAGCACGTAGAGCATTCTGCCAGCGTGTACGTACCGTTGTAGTATTCAAGGCTAGCAAGTGTAAGATTGTACAGCATTTATTATGGCCTCTGATAAGCCAGAGATTATCGCACACACATTGGTATTTCGAGGTGATGTTGTTGCGCTGTGTTGCGCTCAATTTCTCGAATTCTGCCGGCGCGTCTGCGCCGACGACGAGCAACGATTGCAACGCATATCGATTTTGATTCGGCGTGCGATTAAACGGAAAGTATTATAGAAACCGGCATCCAACTGTGCTCAGGACGGCTCAGCGCTAGGTATTTCGTTTGCTTTGGATGTCAATAGGTTGCTTCGTAGGCATCGACATAGCGACCGGCAAACATTTGCACAATGTACAGATCCATGTTATGATTTCGCGAACAGATCTCTTCATGTTAAGCTGTGTGCTCACAGTGGGAGCCGTGGATATCAATGAATGGCAGGCACAGCCATCCCGTTCGCGTCTCGTCTGATGCGGCGGCGGCGGTGGTGGTGCATGATGCTTGGTACTTGGTGCAGCGCGCAGCCAGCATGTACAACAACCTCTATGATCCAACTGCGTGCAAATTCATTGAACATCTTGTGTTCGTTTCGAAGTTGTACCAGTTTATCGCTGTGAACAAACGATTCAACAACAACACATCCTGATCAGTAAGCAAGTCAGTGATGATTTTGCGCATCTGACTTTAGGTACTGGCAGTGTTGCTAGGAGAATTAGAATTTAGCGATCATGGAACATTTTCTGAACTCGAAAGTTGAATCCTCTTACGCGCTATTTGTGATGGCATTCGAATTTCATTTCACAGCAAAGTATTTGCGGCACAAATTGCTTCAGGAAAAATTATCAAAAAGACTTTAGGAGTGCTTAAGTTAAGTCTTCATCATAAGAATATCTGTAAGAGTTTAGCGGCTTCTCTGTCCGATATCCCATCAATATATTTATAACTCTTAAAGTCTAGCTGAATACTTGCAGATACATATAGAAATGTGTGATGAAATCAAAATGACAACAAGTTCCTCGAAATAGGGCAACAGTCACAAGCAGACATTTGCAGGTTGTTGGGCTGTTCGCCTTAACCCTCACAGACCCACAGGTGGTACCCGGGTATTTTTTGGACATTCAAACCTAAATATTTTCTTCCACTGTTCCGATTTTTTTGAGATTCCTTGACATCTCTAGAAAATTATATTTACGCAATAAAAACTAAAAGTTGTTGAAAAAAAGTGAAAAAAAAACATGTGGTTTTCTACCATTTTTCAAAAATTTTGTATAGACATATTTTAGTTAGTACAATCCAAGCAAATAACCAGAGGTGCAATATGCAGGTCGTAAACAGTATTACAACAATTTTGGCAACATTCGGATATCATTATAGCATTTCTTGCAAATACTTTGCTTCTTCAAACGACCGGTGCTATCTCATTCTTCGATTGGTTGTGGAAACGAAATGGAAGTGCAAACTTCCGATTTGCGAGCCGAATACGCTTCCCATGGCTATTTTGATAAATAGAACCGCATTGTCAGCGGATCAGTGGGTGGCCGTGGCGTAGTGGTAGTCGTCGTCGCTTATCATGCGGAAGGTTCACGGTTCGAATCCAGATGTCTTCGAAGCATTTATTTCTCACGAAATAAAAATAAGTTGATCAGTTTAAGAAGTTAATATCGAGACCTACTACGAAGGCATAACACTGGCAGTAGGATGGTGGGAATGGCTGAAGAAATAGATCGCACAAACTATAATAAGGAACATCTGGAAAAAAGCTCCTGTGAATCATAAGCAAGTACAAAAATAATACACAACTCTCCAGTTATCCTGGACACCACCCATAGATTTAGTTGAAATTGAACCCTATCATCTGAGTTTTTTACCACTACGTCGATCTGTCTGTCTCTCGTTCTCGTCCTTCATGTGCTCGCGCGGTGTGTAAACATTATAACGGTATTCATATCCCCTTAAGCGTGTGTAGATTATAAAAAAAAAAAAATCCAAGCTCAGAACTTGAATCGATAGAAACCATATGTCTCGAGCCAGTTATTTCAGGAAAGGTTTGCGAATATCCTTTCGGACATTTTCTGGATAATGTTCTCAATAAGCAACATCAATTATGTTGTAGAATAACGCTAAAGGCCACTAATTAGTTCTACATTTAGTCGTACAACTCCATTATGGTCTACTCCACCGTTAGTCGAGTTATACTCAAATATGATGTGTGGTTTTATAGATGCAGTAGTATCGATTGCCCCATTGTTATGCATGCTGGAAATCAAAATAACGTCTTTCTTCTTCGGAACATACGAACATATCGTTGCGTTGGCTCTAAAACCTTAACAAAGTTGAATAGATTTCGCGGTCTTTTGACGTCTGCATCGCCATTAGGATATACAGTTCATTTTTCCGAAACGTCTTCAGCAATATCACTCCATTGTTCTTGAGATTATTTAGCAGAGGTAATGATGTGAAGAAGCTCTCTGTGGTGACATTACGGCCAAAACATTGTAGTACAATTCACAAATTTGTTCATTGGTCACTTATAGGCAGTACAAGCACGAAAGAAATTAAGAAATCTCTTACCGCAACACTGCAATCGACGATTGACAATTCAAAACAAAGACTTGACAACCCTTACCCTATGATCGTTGATCACTACAAAAATTAAGTTGAGAAAGTACTCA
This sequence comes from Brachyopa scutellaris, assembly GCA_949775065.1. Lineage (NCBI taxonomy): Eukaryota > Metazoa > Arthropoda > Insecta > Diptera > Syrphidae > Brachyopa > Brachyopa scutellaris. The sequence goes on from OX459113.1 coordinate 78,565,559, forward strand.
GGCGTTATCCTAATTAGTTATTTTCGTTATTACGCACACTTTTTACAAACATGATCGAATGATTTCTATGTAAAACGCACCGAAATATATGGTGCTACCCGGGTACCACTTATGGGCTTTTTAGTGTGTAATTTTGTATGGGTCGGTAAGGGTTAAGCAAACAAATAGAAAACAAAAAATATACATTACTACCGGATAACCGGCGTGCGTTGCTACGCTTAATTGCGCAGTGATTTTTTTTCACTGTTCTTAGCCTATACAATGCTGCATGCGTTGATTATAGTGAACGTGGTTATTACTCAAAACTTCGTACACGAAAAAGATTGAAGCTGCGGGAATCATTTATTTCCGCGGTGAATGATAATTATTGCTGAAAACATTAATTACTACATCCTGGCGTGTAAGCACCAACTATTTGCTTTATTGGGAATCAGTTAACTTAGCAGTTAAAGGTGGTTATTGAAAACAGTGTTTCTGTGAAGTTTGGTCAAAACCGGTCTTCTACGAGCTGAGCATGTGGCAGAAAGGGGGTAAAAAGCTTATTTTTTGTCATGACACAGCTCCTAACACAAAATGGCTTACCGGATTAAAAAACAAAAAAAAATTAATAGATTTATTTTCCTGTCGCTAAATTCTGTTGCTACAAAAAAAAAATATTCTGTTGCTAATTCTGTCTCAGTTGCAAATGTATGGGATTCTGCTTCTGTTCCTGTTTCTGTTGTTTGTCACTAGGCGCCTTTAGTAAATACATATTCCACTGATTCATTTTTTTTTTATATAATCTAAACACGCTAAAGGGAATATGAATACCCTTATAATGTTTCCACACAGCGCGAGCACATGAAGAACAAGTACGAGAGACTCATCCTTCGCCGTTATTTTGAAGCTGAGCTATGCTCAGAACAATTCAAAAAATCATCGTCAGCAATTTTCCATCAGTGGAGACCTATACAGGGTGTTTCCAAGTAAATGTCAAGACTTTGGCAACTGATTCTTGGGTTTATTCTAAGAAAAAAATCCTTTCTACAGCATATTGGGCATCATTTATCGATTTAGTTTGAGCCCAATTTAGTTAATTTTTTAGTATTTTGTTACTTACCGATAGACAATTTGAAAATAAAATTTACAAAAAAGAAAAACTGCAACAGAAGTTCCCAAAACTGTGTGTCCTATAAATAGGACGCTGGGCAGATATGAGGTCTAAAATTTAATACTTATGTAAAGAATTTTCAGTTATTTTAATTTTTTTTTTTTTTTATTTAAGGAATTTATAAATGCCTGTTGACCTAAAAAATGAAATAAATGCCAGGCGAAGAATTAATTAATTGATAATAGGTTAAAATTTAAATAAATAAAAACACAGTGAACAAATATAAATCGGAGTTGAGTATAGGAGAAAAGCTTCTTCGTCCTAATTGCAGCAGCGAAGATTATTCCTGTGGGCACCGTAGCGCAAGTGGTTAGTGCGTCGGACTACTGTGCAAGCGGTCTTGGGTTCGAATCCCGCCGCAAACACCTAAAAGTTTTTCACAGTGCCCACCTCTTTCGAATGTCTGACAAGCATCAAAGAGTATCATTTGTCACGATTCAGCTTCTCAACTCGCCGTTCGGAGTCGGCAAAAAACTGTAGGTCCCTTCCATTCGTGCAAAAATATAACACGCACACACAAATGGTTGCGAGAAGCAGGCCCAGGTTCACCTCGAGCTGTAGCGCCAACTAAGTAAGAAGATTATTCCTATTTCTCTGCTACCAAAAACTTGTGTATGAGTATGACCCAAACATTCACCATAGCCATATCCTAAACTCGGGTGAAGTGCGCCAGTACCATTTTTTCCCGCTTATTGCAGTATTGTATTTGGAGGCAAGTCAATCATATTTATTAACCTCACACTTGTAAGGGTTGTACTGCGTTACCAACTGATGCTGAGGCAATTAATTCAATTCGTTTATTTTCTTTTTGTAAGTAGTGCGAGCAGTGGCTTGCAGGTTCCATACGATCAAAATTTGAAGAAGTTGTGACTAATTGAAATATGAAAATCTCCTTTGCAATGTCAAACATGCGGTCAAAGAAACTACGATCGTTTTCCTCATTTCAACAATTCATAATAATTGGACAGGATCTTAGCCTAAAGATTTTCCGTTATCGTTTCCATACATAGGTCATTTCTTAGAATATATGGAAGCTAGAGAACAAATTAGTTCTCTTCTAAACCTGGAATTCTCGTCAGTTTCATAGTCTAAAGGCGGAGTTTAAACTGCAACACTTGCATCTTCGACTTTTTAATTACGTTGAAGTTGCTCGAGCATATCGGCAATTCGGTCAACAGTCAAACCAACGATTTTTCTTGAAACATGGGGGATGTGAATTGCAAAATGGATCAATAACGGAAAAATTAAGAACTACTCCATCAAACTCAACTATTCAGTTCAGAGTTATCCGCATCATCTTTTGATTGCTACAGCTAAATAATATTCTTTTTACCTGACTATGGCAAAGCCAAAAGGAAGGGTTGTGAATCTCACTGGCTTTGTATGTATTTCATATGTGTCTAATGCTACATATATTACGTCACAGAAAATTCACCCTCTCACCAATTATAATGCAAAGAAACTTTAAAAAAACGTATCAAAATGAACATTCAACCTGCAACCATTTTTTTTTTTTTTTTTTTTTGTAAAGCTATCATATCTGCCCAGCGTCATATTTTTAGGACACCTGATCGCAATCCTTTCTAGTTTCGTCCTGATTTTAATTTTTTTTTAATCTGTTTTTTAATTGTAATATATAATCAATTAGTTATTAAAATCTGAAGTTTCATCCATTTATATTGAAACCATATATTTTTAAAGTTTTTTTCCCCAAAAAGTGTATTATTTAACCAAAAGCTATTTATTTTTAAAATTAAAAAAAAATATTTTTAAATAATATATTTTTTATTTTACCCTTCAATTACATAGACAATTGATTAAACTTAACGTTAGAAATGCAGATCTTGTCTTTTTATTATTTTCTTAGTCGCTAGAATTTTTCGTCCTCAGCTGTCCTATAAATAGGACGCTGAGCGTTAATGGGTTAAGAAAACACCTACTTTGGTGTACCTTGACCCATACCAACTCAAATAGCTCCGCTATTACTTACTACAGAAACTTCTTTTAGGGTTCTAATTTTAGAAGAAATAACACCCTTTTTAACTGCGGTTAAATAAATTGGATACCTTTTTTCGATTTCCAGATTTTTTTTTTAAGTCAATATCCTAAATCTTGCCCATACATTTTTTTGACTTTGAAAAAGCGCATATTTTTGCCGCCCATTTGGAAGAAACCTTTAAACCAAACGATGGTTAAGTGGTTCGCGACAACATCAACATCAACAAGGACGGTAGTTCCACCATCTGACGATTTAACGCTCACATCTGCGACGCTTAGAGAACTCGAACGTGAGATCGCGAAACTAAAACCTAAGAAAGCTCCTGGTTATGATTTGATTACCGGAGAAATTCTCAAAGCTTTACCTAGAAAAGCATTAATTAAGCTTCTCCATATTATAAATGCTGCGCTCAGAAAAACACGTGCCGAGCCAATGGAAAGTTGCGGAAGTCATACCTAATGGTTTTCAAACCAGGAAAACCGTCATATGAAGTAAAATCGTATAGACCAATCTCGCTTCTTCCAATTATATCCAACATTTTCGAGAGGATATTACTAAGGCTTCTTCAACCAGTTATAGAAGAAAATAATCTCATCCCTGACCTCCAGTTTGGGTTCAGAAGTAAGCATTCGACTATTGACCAGGTGCATAGAATTACTAACGCAATCGAAAAAGCACTAGAAGAAAAAAAGATATGCTCAACCGTATTTCTTGACGTCTCGCAAGCCTTTGATAGGGTGTGGCACGATGGCTTGAAATGCAAACTACGACAAGTACTCCCCGTGTACCTATACGAGATTCTGGATTCATATCTCGGAAATAGACTCTTCCGTGTTAGAAATGGAATCGAATACTCAGAGCTCAAAGAAATTTCGGCCGGCGTACCGCAAGGAAGCGTTCTGGGGCCGCTTCTTTATCTGTTATATACTCGTGATATACCGAAAGAAGATGGCACTATCCTTGCTATGTTTGCCGACGACACCGCTATCCTAGCAGTAGGTAAAACAATCGAGGAAACGACTGCCAAACTGCAAAACGCATTGAATAAAGTAAATGAATGGACGAGGGACTGGCGGATTGCCCTTAACGGAACTAAATCCGTTCACGTGAATTTCACTTATAGAAAATTTAATGACTTGCCAATTTTTATAAATTTGGCCCGAATACCCTTTGCAAATGAAGCCAAATACCTGCGAATGACACTCGACGCAAGGTTGAAGTGGAATTCGCACGTGAAAATGAAACGTAAAGAACTAGATATCAAATATAGAGAAATGTACTGGTTGATCGGTAAACATTCCCACCTCAGTACCGAGAACAAACTGCTTTTATACAAGCAAGTGCTAAAGCCGGTGTGGATCTACGGTATACAACTTTGGGGTTGTACCAAGAAAACAAATGCCAATATTTTACAGACCTTTCAAAATAAAGTGCTAAGAGAAATTGTCCAAGCACCGTGGTATGCTAGAAACGACGATATCCACAGGGATCTCGGAATTCCGACAATCGAAGCTGAAACTAGAAGCTTCGCGCGAAAACATAGAAACCGACTAATCGGACATGTTAATAATACAGTCCTACTTATTTTGGATGAGAGCAATTTATTGCGCCGACTACAAAGAACAAAACCTTTCGACTTGGCGAGATAAGGATTAACCGCGTCTAAATTGCGGAACATGCAGGATCTTTCATTGGAAAGTAACCTGCCAAACGTTTATATTTCGTGATAGAAAAATTGCTTGATAAGTAGTATAACTTAGTTGCAGTATCTAACAAATTTATATCGAAGGGTGGTGTTTTTGGTTAGTAAGAATCTGACACTACTATGAGCACGCGCTTGCTATTCTCATAGTGTCTATGGAAGATTTTCACCTATCCTCGGAGAAAAAAAAAAAAAAAAAAAAAAAAAAATTAATTATGGAACAGTCGTACTGACACTGAAAACTATCGTACGAAAAGATGGCCGCTAAGAGAAGCCTTTATACTATACCTGATGCAAAAAAACGTGAAGTTCCACATATTGGTAGATTCAGGAAAAGTACTTATGCCCCCCCTTCAAATCAAAGGAACGTAATGTTTGGATAGCATTCAGGGAAATAAAAGGAGGAAATATTAAAATAGAAAATTATGTAGAACTAGTAGAAAACTTAGTGGATAGGTTTAATATATTAGGATGCAGGATGTCACTAAAACTACATGTCCTTCAGTCTCATTTAGATTTTTTTTTAGTGAAAGCTTGGGGAGCATTAGTGACTAACATGCTGAGACGTTTCCCTAAGACATCGCTTCAGTGGATGGCCGGTACCAGGGGAAATTGGATGCCAATATGCTGGGCGACTACGTCTGGCACCTAAAAAGGGGCAATTCCAAAGTTCACAATAGGAAAACAAGAAAATCCCTGCACTTTTAAATGCATATGGAAGTGCCAATATTTTTTTTTGTTCGTATATATGATAGGTTATTAAAATTTGAAGTAACATTTTGAATTAAGTTTTCTTTTATCTATTTTTTTTTTAATTACAAAAGTGCATAAATGCTCAAAAATGCCAACTTTTCATTAAAACTCTGAAGCAATAGCTAACACTTGAGAAAAACTTTGGGCATTTTTGAAATGAGCTGACATATACCAAGCATAAACAATCCAAAAATTTACATAAACAAACATTTTTTGAAATTTTGTTACACCGTGTTATCTACGTTTATGGGCTGTGTGACGAAAGTTCCAATAGAGCACGGCAAATATACCGTGAGCTTTATCCTAACCTTAACTGATAAATTTAATTTTGTTTTCTAATCATTTATACCACTTTTCCTAGTTAAATTGTCCAACTAGGCCAATTTGCGTTCGGAGTAGGCAAAAAACTGTATGTCCCTTCCATTCGTACAAAAAATATAACACGCACACACAAATGGTTGCGAGAAGCAGGCCCAGGTTCACCCCGAGCTGTAGCGCCACATAAAGTAAGCAAGTAAGAGATCGTAGTAGAATTAGCAAACTTTATCATAAAACATAACTCAAAATTTAAATTTCCGGCGATGAAATGGTACAATCCCCTTTCTCCTGGAGATTGCATAGATCGAATGTGATTGACCACAGGTCAGGTCGGTGTAGAATTTCAGTTTATAAAGATACTGCTGTTATGTTCCAAGGTGGGGACTTCGAGTAAGACAACGATCATAATTACTTACAATCCAGTTTCAGTTTTACTATGGCTTTCTCAGTCCCCGATCTCAATCCAATTGAGAATTTATAAGGGGACTGTAAACAATAATAGTAACAAATTATGCTGACAACTGTTAGGATATACAAACTATATAATCATCTCTTTACGTTGCCAGATAGTCAGCTAAGCCATTTAGTGCTATTTGAGAAAAGATTGAGTCAATATGATTCGAACAAGACTTTAATGTGGACTTTCGTGTTGAGTACAATGAGATACTTATATTTTCCTATACAAGTCAAGTTTAAATAGAAAGCGAATGGAAATATAAAACTCCTCACTAGCATCCAATTTCTCACCGTTGGATCACCAGATGCTTGTAGGGGGTTCTAATAATGTTATAGAGTAGATCTTCCGAATGATTCAATAAAATGATTGCTAGCAAGACAAATGCAGACATGACAAGTTGCAAGAATTCATCAATCATAGGTCCAACGGCAACATTGCCAAAGTGGATCTTTTTTCAGGACAAGCAGGGCTTTAGAATTTTGCTCCAAGAACCAAGAAACATATTTTCAGAAGATAATAATCTATACAGACATTTCAGATCCAAATTAAAAAGCCAAGCGTTGTATATACAAAGCGAGTATACGTACATATGTATTTGCACAACGTTGATCTATCGAGTCTTACTATCAGTCGAATGATAAACCCTACTACATCCAACAAAACTCTGTTTTTCAGTCCGTTAGAGCTTCGATGTGGTTGGTATTGTAGATTCACTAATTATTTGGAAAGCCCCTTACAAACTATGTGAAGGCTAAAATCTATTATTATCGAAACATATGTATGCATATCTACGGCACTCAATTCAACTCCGTGCTAATAACATTTTAAGATCCCGATTTAAATGCCCTGTTTGCATTATAAACATTCCTTTCACAAATTTCGAATTATTTAATTTTAAGTAGCAAACACATAAACAAATAGTCAAATCAAAAAACATACACCAGAGCCCAGAACACTTTTATGGCTCGCAACGGATAAGAAACGAGAAAATTTCGAACGTGCGGTTTTAACTATTTTAATATAGTTGTGTGTCCATCATTAATTTAACATTAATGCTTATCTGCTTCTCTCCACGGAAGGGTGACAATAACAATATAATAATATGTAGGTCTTTAAAAATTTACAAATTTAAATAGAGAAAGTTGAAAACCGTATGTCAAAGCTGTATAGAAGTCTCTTAAGCAGTTAAAAAGAGAGTCTATCGCTAAAGTGATAATACTAGATATATTTACCAAATAAAAATTATATGTAGTAAAAAAACACGTATAAAGATTAAAAAACAATAGCATTGCCTTCACGTCAGCTTATATAAAAAAAAAATTAACATATTTTTGATTGCAACGTTCGCGAAGGAACGATAATTAAAAACATCTTAAACCATCTAAAACTAATCGCCATCAGATTCATCAACGTCTTTTCATTGACGATTAACCTTGGCAATTATTCCAAATTTAATCAGAATTTTTAATTTACGAGGCCCATCAGTCCCGCTGAGATACGTCAAGAAATAATTGTTTTTTGCGCCTTCTAGGTCGATTAGCTACAACGTGTTTGACTACGTGTTTATAGCCTGCAAACTTCACTATTTACACATGTTGTTCCGCATAGTGAAATCGAAATTTAAATAAATAAAGCGCATGGCTGGGTCGTATTAAATTGCTCATACATACATATGTGCATATATTCGAACCTGCTTCAGTACTTAAGTGAGATATGGTTGTTTAGTGTTCAACGGTCTAAATCGTATCTTGCATGACCGTTATCTTTACAGTGTATGTTCTAGGAGATTTTTAGTCTAATCTCTAATGTATCTAAATGCGTAATGTTGTTCACCTATTACAGAGCCCGAGATCTTAGCGCAGAAGTTTTATTTGCCTATTTGAAAGAGGTTCTAAGCCTAAGATTTGCCCAATTCAAATAATCGGCATTTCTTGATAGTCTCCTCTGACGAGATATTCCCCACAGCAAGCAGCGTCTCTTGACATGACCTCTACCGGATCCCAAATATCACTCTATAACGTATGACCTTTTGCAATTCATTCTGGTGAAATTTGCACGTGTTCGCCAATTGCTTTACATTTCTGTCAAAAAGTGATCAAATGTATTTTCCTCCTTTTGAGTTCTGTTGTACAGTTTGAACCGTTCGTACACCTTATCTTTTTTGGATTAGCTACAGTAAGTCTCAAACTCAGTTAGTATTTCTTCCAGTGTGGCGCTTTTCACTTTGCTAATAGCCATAGTATTATACTCAATCGATAGCGTCATCTCCTATTATGTTTTTTAGTATAGCCACTTTAACAGTTTCTGTGTTTTTGTCTGATGCACGCATATATATATTAAACTTTTGTTGAAATTTTTTAAAATTTTCTGATAGGTTGCCGTCCATAACCATAGGTGAGCCGGTACTTTGAAGTATATTTTGATAAATTTATTCGCTTATTGCAATGATTTCAGAATCAAAATTAGATCTTGCCAATTGCACTATAGTGTTATGTACCACAAGTTCTACTGGTTCACTCCCGATATCACTAATTAAACTCTGCTTACTAATGCGTCAAAATCGGAGTTTTATTGAAAAGTGGGGTCTCGGGTACCATCGCCGAAAAAGCGTCAAAATGACGCAAAAGCGTCCCAAACGGCAACGCTGATAGGAATATGATAATTTTCCGCTAGTGAGCTGTTCAGGACTGACTAGTTCATTGGCTTTCTCATTCCCTTCTATGGCGATATGTCCTGGAACACAGAGGAGAGTGCAATATTTGTGTTCTTTCTCTATTCGACAAATTAAATATTCCTAGCACTCTATAACAAGTTTCCAAAGCAGTCCTTTTTTCATCATTTTTTATAGCATACTCGTACTTCCAAGTCCATATAATTCTTGCTCTTACACACACATTTTTCTGAATGTGTGTAATTGGTTTTATGTGATGATCACATAAAGTGTCACCTGCGTATGCGTATCACTGACGAGGTCGTCAAGGATGTTTCTAACTCGAATTTAAACCAATAATTGGCCTTTATAGGAAGACTGCGTCGTAAACAGTTTATAACTTCGAACATCAATTTCTGTATTGCTTGGACTTATTGATATTGAGCAACGGAATTTATTCGTACATAAACTAATTATTGAATGTTTTTTTTTTTATTGTATCGAGAGCAAAGCCAATCAGAGTAGATTTCCAATCAAAAGGTCTGCTATCTGCATCCGCAATCACGTTAACTTGTGTATTTTAAATGATGTGACCACTATCCTGGCATCTATATGTTAGCTATAATTAAAAGAAGTACGAACTAAAATGCGCATACTTTAACGAATACGAACTCGTAATTTTTCGTATACATTTAAAATAGGGTTTACGATCCAAGTGCTTGTAAAAAAATCTGCACACCTTATTGTGAGCCAATTAAGTTTTATATTTTGTTTGTTGAAAGATTGGAAGAAACTTCATGCATTTCTAATAAAAACAGTGGAGGCTAACTTATTACGACTCACTCAAATGCGAATTGCGAAGTATACATATTTAATTTAATTATATTTATGGATTTTTCTTGTTGTTTCTATGGTGTTTGATTTGGAGAAAATTTAGAAATTTGTAATAAGTTGAGTAAAACTTTGACACTTCCAATGGATTGCTGGCAGTGTTGAGATTACAGTCGATCTAAGGCACTTCCTTTTGCTCTTGGCGAGAACGACTGCGTCACATCACTCTTTAACCCTATCCATCCACGGGGAAACAGTATTAATACTTTAACATATTTATGTTCTTATTTCAAAAATTAAAAAAAACATTTTAATTAAAATTAATTTTTATTGAGATTTCATTTAAGTTTAATGTTTAAAATAACCTAAAGTTCAAAATCGAGCCACTCCTGGCACACAGTCCGGCTATGTTCGCCGCAAAGGACATTTTGACACCTGCCACAGCTGATTTTCGTCCTCCGGCCATTATCCGTTGGACAGATTGCACATCTTTTTTTTTGCAGTAGATGATGATACTGTGGGCACCGTAGCGCAAGTGGTTAGTGCGTCGGACTACTGAGCCAGCGGTCTTGGGTTCGAATCCCGCCGCAAACACCTAAAAGTTTTTCACAGTGCCCACCTCTTTCGAATGTCTGACAAGCATCAAAGAGTATCATTTGTCATGATTGAGCTCTCAACTCGCCGTTTGGAGTCGGCAAAAAACTGTAGGTCCCTCCCATTCGTGCAAAAATATAACACGCACACACAAATGGTTGCGAGAAGCAGGCCCAGGTTCACCTCGAGCTGTAGCGCCAATTCAGTAAGTAAGATGATGTACTGTACTATAAATCAGTTAAAAACCTCGGTGTCATTTTTAATCAAACACTTACCTGGAATGACCATATTATGTACACAGTGGGAAAAGTCTATGGTGGACTGCGAACTCTTTATCTTTCAGCGACGTGTCTTCCAACTAAGATTAAAATGATGCTGATAAAATCACTTTTGCTACCAATTCTTTTTTACGCTCAACCCGTTGTCTGTGATCTGGATAGTGACAGTAAACGAAAGTTTAATGTTGCATTCAACAACGTTGTACGATTTGTATACAACCTGCGAAGATATGATCATGTCTCTGAATATACGGTCAGTGTCTTCAATATGCCATTAGAAAAGTACATTGACTTTAAAATCCTTATGTTTTTATTCGACTTAAAATTAAATAAAAGTCCACAATATCTCTTTCAGAGACTACAAACGTCAGAAATAGGGTTTTTATTCTACCGCATTTTAGATATTACGCCACACGCAAACAATTTTTTGTCTATGCTACACGACTGTGGAACTTACTTCCCTCCAGTGTTAGGAGACTGAACGGTAGGGGTAGCTTCGAAAAGGACGTTAAAAGATATTTTGCAACTTAGCATTCAATAAATAAATCATATATGTAATTTTGAAAATAAAGTTTTTTAAAGAAGAAAAAATTTTAGTTTTTAGGGCTTAGCTTTTTGATATTAAATATTCACATTTGTTTAACAAATAGATTTGTATTTTTATATGCACATACATTTATGTAACTATAGTATTAATTTAAAAGACAATCAGTCTTACTATGCTATAATGATGTTAATAAATAAATTTGAAATTTGAAATTTGAAAATTAATAGCAGCATTTGGCTCAGCCGTTCTTTTTTAAAACACCTATCTCTCAACAGAACCTGGAGATTTGCAGGTAATGATGGCCAAGTAAATCTTTCTTTACTTTGGGGCGTGATGAGGTCCTGTGTAAGGAAAAAGCATTTTTTGGGGTTGATTTGATGCCATTTTAAGGAGTACATATGAATTAACTATGTTGAGAATACCATAAAAAATAGCCAACAGCCATCGTTTGGTCCGCCTGCGTTACATTTGGACTATCAAAACAACACCACATTTGGCAGACAGTATTTTTAATTATTATCTTAATTCAATTATTTCAAACAAATTATTGAATTTATCCACTTACCAATCAAACGTATTCAAAAAAAGGAAATAACGAAAACTTAAAAATATTACAGTATTCCCACCCGGACCCGGACGTTGTTATAAAACCGACTGTAACGCACATGGAGATATGAATAACTGATTACCGGCTGGCCACTGACGTTGTTTGAGATTAACTTGAATGGCCACCGTTAGTTTCGTAGTGCTAGAAATATTCATGGAAGTTTAGTTTGATCATCGCGCTGGACCCCAGGGTAGGGTTTAAGGGTTAAATTATATATGGTCGATCATGTTAAACAGGACTTTAAGCGGTGGCAATATAGGTTGAGTTATCTGATCCCATGCTAGCTAGTTCATCTGCTTTCCCGTTCTTTACTACAGGGTGGTCCAAAAACACTCATCCGATGATGTTTTGCTATATCTTTGAAATAAAAAGACATAATTTCATGTTTTTTTTAAAGTTTAAGTTTTTTTTCGACGATATTGGTCAAGTGGGGGCCGCCATTGGTGATGACCATTGAAATTGAATTGAATTGAATTGAATTGAACTCTTGTCGGATATTCCCTTTGACCTGTGACAAAGAAAGAAGTCTGGAGCAGTCAAATTGGGCGATTTTGCCGGTCAATGCAAATCGCTAAAACGAGACATTAAGCGACCCGGAAACGCATCCTTAAAATAACTATTGTCGCGCGAGCTGTGTGTGCGGTGCCCCAGAATCGTAAATTTTGTTTGTTTACATATCTGTTCAGATGGAAATGTGCCTTGTCGCTCATAATGAATTTCGACCGAAAATCGTCCACTTGAGATTCAGGAGAGGGTGCGCTTAGTTTAGACGCGATTAATGGTCTGCAGGCAGTAGCTAAGGACTGTCTGTAAAAATAAGTCACCAGTATTCCGCGATCTTGGCGAGTATGGCGTTGCATGGCTTGTCGAAGGGAGATCGGTATTTTTAGCAGCTTTTTCAATTGCGAGTAATTCTGCCGGAAGGCACCGCACCATACATGTTTGTAGTTCTTCTTCCAGGTGGTACCGTATGAAGAAGAAAGTATAACACCCAGACAGGGCATATAAAATTAAGCCAGTACCCTAAAGAAGCTTCGCCAAGAGGCAGTTATAGAAAGCAATCGATTGCACTAGACAACCAACAATAATTCAATGCAAGGAAAAATATGATCTATCGCCATATGGAGTTGGCTTTTGAAAAATCGTATGCACCCGTTCCCGCGCCATCAATTGTAAGTTCATTCCTTTCCTTATTATTTTTTTGTTTTCAAACTTTACATCCAAGATCCAGTATACAGCAAATTAACCAGATCGAAGTGATCTCGCCTTCCTCGAAGCCTCGTTGTAGCGGATGGCATAGTGGTGGATAATTCGTTTAGAAATTGCTCCTTCAGCGCCTTTACATTGTGAGCCACCATATCGTTGGTGCTGTGCATACAGCCAATCCGTGTAGCAATACGGAGAACCTGGTTTAGCACAAAATGTTGAGACATCATCACGTGATTGCACTTTTCTATTGTTTTTCGTGACGATGTCACATTGGGCGAGAGGTCTAGATGGCGCCATTGATATTAGCAGACGAGGACTCCGCTGTGCAGTGGAAAATCGTATGAATGGACGGGTATCGATATGTACCTACGAGTGTGTACATATACATAATTCAAGCCAAACAGAGAATGGACAATTATTTACGATCCTCCGGAGTAATATGCAACGACTGCATTATATTTCAAGTGAGACGAGGAACGAGTATGTAACTCCGAGTATCTGGTAGGTAATCTCCATTGGTTGAAGATGTGCCACAGCCAAGAAAGCAAAAACAAGGAATCGTCTCGTTAGAGGTAAATTTTTTTCGTGTCTTAAAAAATAAATGAAACGAAACCTATACTTTCTTGCATAAATCTCTAGATTTCTTGTAAAGAATGTTTGGACGCCAATTAATACATCCGATTGGGATTTACCAGTATTTCGGGGACACATATCGAAAATTATATCGGAAAAATTAATTAATCAAAGTTTTCAGATTTGGTGACACATATAAAACAATTTAAGTAAGGAAATCTGCGATAGGTTAGCAAGAATTGGTAAGGAATACCTTGAAGGAGTGTGTATTGACGGATAAAGCAGAAAATTATGCAAAAAACGGGGCAGAATGGCATGTTAATCCATACCGAAGAAGCACCACTCTAGGGTCTTCAAATCCATTGATTAAAAAGAACTTTGCATCCAGAGAAAAACATGTTGAAAATTTACTTAAATCATGTGTTAATTTACTTTGGTCCTAGGGCTATTTTGAACCTATTTAGTTCTAAGGCACGTTGCATTAAATTGCTAAGGTAAATCCAGTGTCACTTCATTTGTGTAGAAATGCCTTAGAAATAGTCTATTTGTGCTGAAACTAAGGTATTTTCTCAATTTTTTAAGCTAATAACTGTGTTAAATTGCCTTAGTTAATAAGGTAATAACAGCATGTTTTTGCCTTAGGTGTGGGCTAATTTGTGCAGGATTATCTAATGCATTTTTTGCTAAACCTAAGGTATTTTCTGCCAATTTTATTAATGAAAAAACAAATTATTAATTTCATGATGTATTAGGTCTGTTTGGTAACATGCTAGTTTTGGAAAGTTCTACGTAAACTACATAGAATCTGACAGTTTCATGGCTCTCAATTTTTTTTACTCTCATTTGGCTCTCTCTTTGCGATGAATTATCTGCAAGACCAATTCCTCGGGGTGGGCCGAGCCAACTCTGTCAAACCAGTCATCTGACAGCTTGTGAAATGTCATAATCTTCATTGCTAGTGGAAAACAAAAACAATTTGATAGGTTTGACCAAGTGTTGTTTGAAAAGCGTTTGTTTACTTTTGTGCAAGTTTTCTGTCTTTGAGAGGAGTTCTCTCTCTTTGAGAGGATTCTACAATTTGACAGATCTCAGTTCCGTGTGCCAAAAAAGATACCAAACACACCTATTATTTTTGTTTATGTACATATTTTTGTATTTTCTTTTTTTTAATTCACTGTTCAAAAACATTTTATTTGTGTTCGTTTTTTTTTAAATAAAAAGGTACATATTTTTCATTATATCTATCTTTGAATTTTCAAAAATATATACCCTTTTTTTCTTTTTTCAAATAAATACATATTTAAATATTTTTGGGTTTTTTTTCACTGTTCACAAAAATGTTATTTTTGTTTGTTTTTCTTAAAAAAAGGTATTGTCAGTCATCTTAGTTGAATTTTAAAAATATTTATATTTTAACCTTCGTATCAATGCGAGGGTACCCGGGTATCCTTTTGATTATTGAACCAAAATAAAACTTTTTTCGCCCATAGGACTACAAAGCAATATTTTGTGTACCTTATTAAAATTTAATTCTGCTTCGAATGGCATGCCCCACCAAAAATAAATATAAACAATTTATTTTATAAAATGTATTTCTCAACGCAAGTACGGAGTTATATGCACAGTACACCCAGGTACCCCTATGTAAAGGGTGATTTTTTAGCTGGTTTGGTTTTGGCAATACTGGTTTTGACAGCTGACGTGTGTTTAGTACCTTGTGTCACTGTCAAACAGCTTCAGTTTGGTTTGCAATTTAACCATGGATCGTCTTACAAATGAACAACGCTTGCAAATTATTGAATTTTACTATCAAAATTCGTGCTCGGTTCGAAATGTTCATCGCGCGCTGCTTCCATTTTATGATCGGCATTCTCGACCTTCTGAGCAGTCTATTCGGAAGATTGTGACAAAATTTCGCACCAAATTTACTTTGTTGGACATTAAACCACCAACACGTTTACGTACTGTGCGTAGTGAAGAAAATATTGCGGCCGTATCAGCTAGTGTGACAGAAGACCGCGAAATGTCGATTCGGCGCCGTTCCCAGCAGTTAGGCCTTTGTTACAGCACTTTTTTTTTGCCCGAAATGGAAGTTCTTGACTTGCATGATATGTGGTTTCAACAAGACGGTGCCACATGCCACACAGCACGCGAAACAATGGCGCAATTGCGAGGCGAGTTTGGTGAACAGTTAATTTCACGTTTCGGGCCGGTCAATTGGCCGCCTAGATCGTGCGATTTGACACCATTAGATTATTTTTTGTGGGGGTATGTCAAGGCTAATGTCTATAGGGACAAGCCTGCTTCGATTGACGCACTGGAAGCCAACATCCATGCATTCATTCGTGAGATACCGGCCGATATGTGTGAAAGAGTATGCCAAAATTGGACTCAGCGGATGGGCTACCTGAGACGCAGCCGCGGTCAACATTTGCATGAAATTATCTTTAAACATTAAATTGCAAGGTTCAAACTATCGATTCAAATAAATATTTCATTCATTTTTTCGAATTTTTTGTATTTTTTTTTTTAAAAAAGTTCTCAACCTCTTAAAAAATCACCCTTTATATTCCACCGGCGAAAAATCGAGTTCGTTGGTGAGGAAAACGGAGAGCGCGGAAGAACTAGAATAACGAAGATGAAAACACATACAAGACAAATTTTCATATTTGAGTTTTGAGGTCTGGAAAAAAATACGAGTACAATAATAAATGGCTCACATATATATATATATTTTTTTCCCAGTAGAATTCATCCCGTATGTAGAGGCCCATTATACTGATTCGTATATATTTTTCGCGTTTGGACATGTTTCAACGTTGTGTAACGGTATTTCATTATTCATTATATCATATTGTATCTAACGCTTGTGCAGTTCATACGTGCATATTTCTATCCTCTGAAAGGCGAAATATACACCGGAAAACCAGTTAATGGACCACGTGAAACGCAAGTGGGGGAAAAGGTAGTTAAACGATTGGTTCGTCAATACGAAGGATCCGGCCGCAATATTACAATGGACAACTTTTTTTACTTCCTTGGATCTCTCCGATTATCTTCTCAGCAAAAATCTTAAGTTGGTTGAACCTTACGTGCTAATAAAGCGTGCATCCCAAAAGAAATGTTGAAAAGTAGATCACGTACAGTCCAGTCGTCTCTATTTGGGTTCCTGGGAAACAAAACCATAGTTTCCTATGTCACTTAAAAAGATAAGGCCGTCATACTTTTATCCACAATGCACCACGACAATGCTATATCGGATGATAAACATAAGCCAGACATCATAAAACACTACAATAGCTCGAAGGGTGGTGTTGATGTTATGGACAAAATGGTATGTCATTTTATAACAAAACGGGCTACTAAACGATGGCCAGTTGCCATGTTTTATAACATGCTCGACATTTGTGCATTGGCGGCCTACGTTCTTCATATTCAACATAATAAGGACGTTGCAATTAGAAATGATAACCGACGCAAATTCCTGCAAGATCTGGGAAAGCAGCTATGCCAAGTATTCAGGAAAGATCTGAAAATCCTCTTATATGCCGCAACTTCAACACGAAAAATGGCATTGAAGCTATGCTTGGCGATGTCATGCCATGTTTGTTTGGAGCAACGTAAACCCAGACGAAAAACAAGAAAATGCTGCAACTTTTGCGAAAAGCCAATCTGCGACCAGCATAACACTACTATAAACAAATGTCATTTTTGTTTAAACAATACATAAATATGTTGAAGTAAACAGCAATTTTCTAAATAAAGACTCTGAATTAAGTTGAACTTACTCTAGATAATGTTTCTTTCCCTTTATTTGCAGAACTCTTCCTATTTTTGTTTCAGCCCATAGAAAATATAAAGGGGTACCCAGGCGCTGATTGATACGAAGGTTAAATAAATAGATATTTACATATTTTTGTTTTTTTTTTTTTAATTCACTGTTTACAAATATTTCATTTTTGCTAAATAATTTTGCGTAGTTTAGTTTTTTCAAAAAGTTGTAGTCTGTGTCGATCTGCAGAGAAATATAAGAAATTTTACATGAGAATGCATAAGAGACAAGCATGAATATGCTACTTTTTAACTTACCAGTTCTTACGCACGAGAATACGTATAAGGCGGCCAGTCCTGGAAAATTTGGATAAGACTTCGATCATTAGTTTCGTTGATCATTCTTCTACGCGATCTTATCGTTTCCATCCACTGTTTTAATACAATATCCCAATTACGGTTGTGCTTTAGATCATTACAGATCTTAAGTAGCTTATTCTCGCTCAAAGACTAAAGACTGATTGTTTAAGAAATATTTTTATGTTCTCAATTTTGATAATCAAACACATATGTACCTTCATTGCTACTTTCCTCGACAACCTAAACAGTTTAAGGCAATTTAGCCTATTTTTCATTACCTATGTCGTACATAAATTGTCTTATTTCTAAAGAGAGTTCTCTAATAACATCCGTACAGAAATGTTAACCTTAGGCGGCTAAGGCAATATTACACAGTACTTTTCTCTGGGTGTGAAAAGGAAGAACTCACCTCAAGTATTATGCACGAGTAAAAAGGGACGACCTCCAGCTAGGTGTAGCTACATACTGGCAAGCTATGGATTAAACTTACTGGCGATTTGAACTCATCATGTGAACTGTAATGCCATCGAAAGTGTGGAATACCCAAGCTCGTAAGTTCGCTCAATCAGATTGTTTTCTTTGTACTATTTACCACATCACTACTATTGTAGTTGTGGAGAGGGTTGTGAAAAATTTCGTAAAGATTCGCCACAATCCACTCGATTCAATTCGGTCGTATCCAATCAAATGCAGTCACATCGTGTTATACTATAACAATTAAACTTTACAATGTGTGTTATTACAGTTAACTCCAACTGCCGTACCCTCTCCTTAAGAGTATTCCGTTAGGCTCTGTACAAAAATGCATTGATGATGAAGTAACTGAAAAACCCACCATAATTTGCACCATTATATACATACATATATACATACATATATACTAATATATAAAGCTCAATGCCACGCTTTTGCCTGCCAATCCTTCGCCACGATAAACACAAAAAGATGCTCGTTCCGTTCTGTCTGGCATCATCACTGGGTACTGTGGCCCACAATGGCTATTGCAGAAGCTACAAGGACTAAGGAGAAATTGAGTACAATGTGACTGTCCTGCACTCGCTGACAGAAGTTTGATATGAGTTCATAAATCATGGTAGTTACATACTTCTTCGATGAGTTGGAGGACTTGAGCTGAAGAATCTTCTGAGATTCATATCCTTATCTAGTTGTTTCTTAATTAGCGGTCTTCAGATTCACAGGTTCCAGCCTAAAATCTAAGACGGGCGCAATGGACCCAATCGTTGATCTAAGTAAGCACCTAACCTAGTGGAGTTAATTCTTTCAAAGAACAAAATCCTTGCGAGATGGGTGGGTGTACTCTTGAGAAAATATTCAACAACATGACATTAATAACATTCATTGACTCCGACGATTTTTTTTAATTCTTCTGCGACTATGAACTCCCAGGAACTATTAAACTTTCCATCTGAGGGCCATACTAACACGTGGATGTTATTTTCTGCGAAGTATATTTTTACCTTTAAATAAAGAAACAAAAAAAGATAACAATACTATTGTGTTAAAAAATTATTATATATTCAGGATATATATATTTTATATCAACCATTTTGTATCAAATAAATTTATTAAACTTTAAAAAATTCAGAATACGTGTAAACACTGATAGCAAAAAAACAAAACAAACAAAAAATATTTACTTCAATACGCAGTACGCACATATCGAGGGTTAAAGTGCAGGACCTCGTAAGTCAAAAAACACAAAAAAATTAGTTATTCATAATCAGTTAAATCAGAGCCACCTTTTGGCATTTTTAGTTTATGTTTCATGAATGTCACGCCATAGAAATAAAAAAAAGGAAGCGTTTAAACGACGTTGCTTTCGCATGATCCTGGCCTGGCACCAGTTTTAGTCAACCCTTGAACTTCGCAATTCCCAACCATCTCGATTGGAATCGTTTCCTCTTTCTTGTTGTCTTTAGTTTTTGTTGACATATTTGCTAACGCAGCAATATTAGATCGCTACGAATACAATCACCCAATACCTGCGATCGGTGAAATTACCCCTTTCAAGTTATGGGCTGCATTCATTACTGATAATGAGTGAGAATGAATTTGTCAATAGAATTTCCCTTTTTTATATGAAAAACGGAAAATATTACCTTTTTACCATATCTTAAAAATTGGAGTTGAAATTTACCATGGAAAGGTGAGTTTACCACAATCTGGCAGCACTGCCATATACACCCGTTATTGCATTGGCACATCCGCTTATTTATCACTGTGATACTTTCCATCCAAGCATCAAAGGTCGGCATATGAAAAAAACATGAACGAACTTAGAAAAAAACGCCTCAAGGAAACGGGAGCGTATCGGAATCCCGCTTTTAAAAATCCCGTTTTTTAAAAATCCGGAAAAAAAAGTTTTAAAATACCGTCTTCTAAAATCCCGTTTTCTTAAAATACCGCGTCTTAAAATCCCGCTTTTTAAAATTCCGTTTAATACCGCTTTGCCCGTTTCTCAGCATCCCAATTTTGTATTTCCATAAATTCATCTTTTGAAATTTGATAGTGCTTGTTCCATTTTCTAGGTAAGAAATAAGAAAAGTTTCTTTAATCGAAAAAATAAACGGAAAATTATGAAAAATGTGTCCAAATCAGGTTTTATGCGTCGTATCGCCCACAATATGCAATTGAACTACTTACATAAAAAAAATTTCGTTGTTCCATTAGCCCTTTCAGTGTATATTTTTTGTTTTAAGGGTTAAACTTTTTTTTTTTTTTATTGTCACAGAGGCTCATACTAACAAGTATGAAAAACAATTTTTGTCAAATTTTAGTTCTAAAGTGCTTTTTGGAAACAATGCCCTAAAAACACAAAAATGATGTCAAATTGACTAGAATTAACTCATACGATTATTTGAAGTCTTAAACTGTGAGTCTATTCTCTATCTACAAAATTGCATCAAAAATATTAATTAATTTGACTATTATTTAAATAAAAAATAAATAATAAAAATGGTTTGCTGTAAAAAAATCGACATTAGTTTGGAGGATTTTCCTGCACGAGTGCTGAATGCGCACTGAGAGCTTATATGATTGAATTTTGTTAGCATCAAATGCTTGAACATATACAGCACGAAGTTAGGAAGAAATTTGAAACAAAAAAATATTCTCATAGAGAAAGATTGGGATTTGGGAATTACAAGAAACCAAGTTACCATATGGTATCAAAATATTTCAATGTATGTAAATACTTAATATACAACTTCTGAGTTTTATTTCATTTATTTTTTTATTTTTAAATGATTTTTTTGCATATTCGTTGAATTGCTATACATATTTGTTATTATATTATATTTATTGTTTGTTGCAAATAATACGAGTTATTAATAAAATTTCGCGCGAAATTTGTATAACATGCAATTGATTGCACGGCATTTTTTAAAATAAAACAAATAGTTCTGATTGCAAAAACGAGATTATAAGAAGCGGGATTATAAGAAGCAGGATTATAAAAAAGCGGGATTATATAAAACGGGATTTTAAGGTCGGGATTATAAAAACGGGATTATAAAAAGCGGGATATCGTACCCAACCCCAAGGAAACAAGATACGAGTAGTAAACTCATTTTAAATTTTAATTCCAATAACTCTTACTCGAGATATGCTTAGTTTGAATGACTATCTGACAGCGTTTCTTACAACCAGGATGGTTTGCATAAGAAAAATCGTCTCGAAATGTACCTATCTCTTGTGATTTAGCTACGACGTCTTAAATAGATAAACCACTCAAAAACCCATCCCTCGGCCTCAGCTATTCTTCGAAAGTTCTATAAGAAGTTTAAAACATCTTTATGCTTTATGCTCGTAAATCTTTAAATCGAATTGAAATAAATTATTTATTTAATTCTTAAAATACTAATTGTTTATACACGAGCATCAACTGTCACTAGGTCTTGACCACTTATTTATTATGCATTAGAAGTCAAAAACAACATCCATCTGATATGTAAAAAAAGAAAGGAAAACCCCCAGCTACTTTCAACCCTTGCCAGTCCTTGTCCCGGAATTGGTAATTAAATTAAAATTTCTCTCGTTCGAAAATTGAAACGTTAACCAATTGTTTCCCTTTTAGATGGCGTTGATGACATTTATCCCAAATACCTCGTGAATACGAAATCAGATTTTTGCCGCTCAAAGGGATGCTGTGTGCACGATATAGGCATTAGCATTATCACCCTTCGTTACAATTGCAACACCCCTGTGTGTTGGTAATGAAAATATGCAATTACGCTCACAGCGTACTCTCGAATAAGTGCGGGGTGAATTATTATCACGCCGGATCCCAGGAGATGTGGTAATGGGAAGAACGATGCCAATATAATGTTTATTTGTATCTATATTTTTTTTCCATCTTTATTTAAGGGTGGTTGAGATGAACTACCGCCAAACGGGGACTGTTTAAGGGCAGATAACCAAATTAACTCTAATCAGATTCTTCCCTTCGGCATTGCTGCTCATTTCAATTTTCCAGCTTGTTATCTTATCACAATTTGGCACAACATATCATTTCCAGTGGTGGTGGTGGCTTAAGAAGAGAGTTCTTTATTAGGGGATGGGTTCGTAATGATGTTGGTATTGGTTTTATATTTTTCTTACTAACTGCTCTATAGGTTTCGGAAACATTTTAATTTTATGATTTTTAACAATTTTGACAAACAAAAAAATTGGGATGTCTACAAGTGGCTATATGGCGGTCCCTATCGCTTCATTTCGAAACGCCAAACTTTGATGATGTTGTCTATTGCGAACAACCCTAAAAAAGTGCTGGAGATTGGGGTTATAACATAACTTGGCACGCGGTCCAGGAAAATATTACATTTGACAGCTTCAATTCTGCTGTAGAAAATGACTAAGATGACATAAAGGCGAAAGAGGAGAGACTTACAAATGTTCGCAAGTGCGGTTTTCTAAAATGTTGATATACTGAATTTAGGATTGCTGTAGACTATGTTTAAAATGACAGTATGAATCTGTGACGTTTACAGTTGCTATCTCCTTAATCTTCTTATGAGCCTTCAATCATTCATACAACACGTGAATTCCCGCTTTCCGATTCCAATGTTGCCTCGTCGCTATCTACGCGAAACCGAGCATATGATTGATCAAACAGTCAATCAACAATATATACCTATATATTATTGCTGGAAACCCGTTTGAGTCAAAAACCAAATATTTTGATTTTGCTTCAAGCAGATATACACAACGTATATGTGTCTCATTATCACTAACATACTCTCACATGCTTGACGAGTTTTTGACGTGTATATTATATTATATTATAATCGTTGGTGCGTATATGTGTGATCTTGTAACTTCTGAATGGCTTGACCGATTAAGGTCATATAGACATGACATATTAATTGTTTTGTTGAGAAGATGGTTCATAGCTATGGTAGGATCCGATAGGTGGCGGCGTAGTAAAGCTGTTTGTAGGGACTATTGTTACCACTTTATTCCTCTAATAAATTAATCAACAAAGGATTATTGTGGTATTATTTTAGATTTGTTAATTTTTTCTTAAAATGTTCTTGAGTTGAACCTCGTTCGTTTGTTTGAATTCCGCCTAAAGTTCGTTCCGCTGGAACGTTTTGCAAGTTCCTCCTATCGTCTACGAAAGAACGTCTCCCTGAACGTTTTACTTCCAATACAGTGAATGATTTCCCTTTCTATTTATACAGAAAATTCAACAAAATTCTATGTACATAGGTACATTTAGTAAGTATAAAATGTCCAAAGTGATTATGTGTGCTTATGAATTGCCGCTTATTTTGGCAAAAAATACTAAAGGAGTGAAAGAAATGAGCTTCATATATTGACCAATTTAATAGACAAGAATGGCTCTTATTTACAAAATAGTTTGGTTTACTTTCAGAAAAGAAAATTTCAAAATCTTGACCCGATAGATTTTTAATTAAGCTGCAATTGTGCCTCAGCGTCATCCAAAATGTAGACAAGCTGATAAAGGTCTCCCGCCAGAGCCGAGATGAATATCTGGGTGACATCCTATTCCATTATATGATTGTATTAAACCACACTACTGATTAAACAATAAAGTTCTGACATTCTTTTAAAAGTGTTTATTTTATTCACACTTTACAATTCTAGATGATAAAATCCCTAATGGGAAAAGCTTCCCACAAAGGTCAGAAAAGCGTACTAATGAAAAGGCCCACAGAAAAGTGAAGGATGATTTGTTTCAAAAACATGGATTGAAACATCAAAATGGATTTTAAAATGACATCATGACTTATTTATATGAGTCTCTGATGTTAGATTAACCCATGCTTCAATGCCGACTTATTGTCACTTCATATGCTGATTTATTAAGGACGACCGTTCTTTATCAAAAAATCATTTTTCTGTTTTGTTAGATTTGCTACCGCATATCCTTGGTTGTATAGGAAATTTACATTTATTCCTTTTGAAATCTCATGCCGCAAACAAGCAGCATGGTTCCGCGCCAGATAATGCTGACAATTTTTCAACTTTTGACAAATTTTCCATTGTCTGTCGAATAATCACAAGGTGCTGCCGCTACACACACTCTGGGGAGATACATACAACTACACAAGACACCTCGAACATACTAATAAGGAGAAAAGGAGTCCTTGATATCATTGACATATAATCTCCCCCACGACGACGACAAGAGGGTGGTCTTGCTACTCAATGTTGACACTTTTGTGTAACGTGTCTTCATTGTGCGTGAGCTACATACGAGTATATGCGCTTTATACATACGTAATCCCCTGCCTAAGCTGCCTAAGGAATAATGAGGCAACCCTTCAACAAAAGGAGTATAGTTGATTTAGAAAAAAAAAAAAAACAGTAATAACCAATCGCATCGTCGTTATTTACTTTCTCCCCAGTGATCTGGAAGACAGTAAAGTTTTCCCTACTGCGATTCCATCGTTATAAATGATCGCATCAATAACCATTAAATGACCCTCACTGATGGTCACTCAGGATAAAACTTCCTGCCGGCATTATTCTCGGTGTTTCGCATTTTGTTCACAATGTATTCCATTTCTCTGTCTCTTTCTGTCCCTGTATCTGGCCCCCCTCTTTGGATTAAACAAACACAAGAAGGACAATTTTCAATTTATCCTGAAGATGTTTTTTTTCATTTTTTTTTATTCCTTTGTCCGTTATCAATCCCTAGTACCTGTGTTATTTCACTTAATGGCAGTGGAGTGGTCGTAAAAAAGGCACTCGTAACAGTAACAGGGTAGAGCAGAGATAACAAAGTACACAACAGCTTGGCAAGGATACGAGTACATACGGCAATTGCGCAGACATAAACGCAATAAATTCTAAAATTAAACTGCGTTAGGTCCGTGTTGCGACAGCGCGACCAGATAGAACCCTGTTGCGAATGTCTGCTGCAAATGTTCTCAGGCAAAAACCATGAATGAATCGAAGTTCCTTTTTTTCGTTACGAAAAGAAAAATAGGACGACCTTCGTCCAGGGGTTATTTATCTCTGAACTTCCCATCCCTTAAGTAATGAGGATCACTTATCTGCTGCAGAGCGCGTCTTAACTGATGGCGTGGATATGCGACAGTGACAGTAGGTGATATGAGGGTCAACATAGAAAAACAAGGTATATGTACGTCTTGTGGCCAAAGGTATTCTCATTTTCTCATTGCCAGTAAATGGATTGTGACGCCTCGAGGTAGAGGTGATTTATGCGATCACCTATGGTGGCAACTTCCTTGTGTGTCTTCTGTCTTCTCCTGGCTGGCGTGGCGGTAGCACACAAATTTCTTCCCCTTTTCGATATGTAATTTCTTTATTTACACGATTCGCATTGAATAGGAAAGAATAATGACTGTTTGTCAGCAGAACAGAAAGGACTCCATTTGAATTGTATTGCTTTCGACCAGTAGACCGTCGTCGGCTGAGAGATGAATGGATGATAAATCACATTGTGACACAATATCGGTTGCAATTTAATTTAATTTTTAAATAAATATTTATATATGTTTTTGTGATGAGAAATGAATTGACAATGATTTGTTCGACGATGAAAAGGTGCTTGATGGACAAAAGCATCGATGGAAGAAGGAACTTTAATTATAATTGATTTACATAGATGTCGCTGTGGATTATAGGTGGTTTTCCATATGTTTATTTGAATACAGATGTTGTTGAAACTTTTGTAACTGTAATTTTAAATATTCAAACAGAGCGGGTTTATTTTGTAAGGAATGATCCTGATAGGATTCTATTAGTCTAGTGTCTGTTCTAAATGAAGTAATTAAAAACTCTAAATCCATCTACACTGATGGGTCGAAAATTGCCATAGGCGTAGCGGCAGGCTGCTTCTCGGACGAACTGGGTATAAACAGCTCCATATGGCTCCCTGACCACAGCAGTGTTTTCCAAGCTGGGATTCTACGAAAATATCGTCTAAGCTTGTTAAGTATTGCCGCGAAGAGCTGAAGGTTCTTGGCACGCAGCACAACGTAAAACTCTGCTGGGTACCTGGTCACAGCAGCATACCAGGCTGCAGATGAATTAGCCAGAAGGGGCTCGGTCCAGATGGTATGGTAGATGGTACTCTGTAACCTCAAGACTAAAATTGAACAGAAAACACTAAGTGAAGCAAATAACAGGTGGAAACCATTAACCAACTGCGACGTATCAAGAAGACTGTGGCCGGAGTACAACAAAACAAGAACAAGAAAACTCCAAAAGAAAGATAGGACATCGCTGTCGATGCTGATGGGCGTACTAACTGGCCCCAATCTGCTAAGATACCACATGGAGAAACTACGCCTGAATGATGATGACATGTGCAGAGGGTGTGGGATGAAGAGGCTCATGAGGACACAGCCCATTTCCTCTTTCACTGCCCTGGCCTCTGCCAACTTAGAAACAAAACCTTGGGCAAATTCCTTTTCGAGGACATCGACGAGCTATCGGATGGATCACCATTGGTCATACTTGAATTTGCCAGGGCGTCTGGATGGCTGAAACCTAGAAATTAATACCACGGGCGGGAAAACAATATGGGTATCACAATGGGTCCACATGGACCTAAGTGTGATGGGGATGTTATCATTCTCATCAGCCCTTTTAACCTAACGTAGTGTCTAGTCTATTAGGCAAAGCATCTTTTTGATATAGGCTAGTAGGTATGTCCTTGGTTGAAGCATTTTCTTCGAAGTCATAAGGTCTGAGAAATTCCTTGGAGGCTAACTCACATGACCTTGGAAAGTGTCGGGCATTCACAAAGCATGTGCTCGGCTGTCTTGACGGAGCCGACAATCTGTCTCCTTAATCGGCCTAAATTGCGATAGCCGGAGAGGAAGCTTGTTAGATACCTAATGACCTTCTTATTGTAGTTCGGAACTCTCCAGTGATGGGAACGAGAGGGGCTGTTAGTGGTCGCAAAGTTTTTGTGCTCATAGCAAATGCAGTAGTTTCTGGAATGTAAAAAGAGACTTACTCTCGGAAGAAGTCAATTATCACTAACACGACCGAACGCTGTTTGCGTATTTTAGTTTGTATTTTTAAATATGTCTTTTCTTTGCAAAATACGTTTTCATGAATCATATTGATGGCTATTATACCAGATTGTTTAAAATTTCCTATAATAGGGTAAATGTACTAGTATCCGGACAGTACATAAGTTTTGTAAATAAAATATTGAAAAAACATACTTTAGTATTCTTAGCTAAATATTTGGTGTCCGGATACCGAAGTCGAAATTTCAGGGTTTTTTCAGTTTCTGCTGAAAATATAAGAGAAATGCTAATATATTCCTATTTGAATACTTTTATATTATAACTAGGTATTTTTAGGGTTCCGTACCCATATGGTAATACGGAACCATTATAAGTTCGATCTAACTCAAAAATGTCTGTCACGATAAAAACATCAAGAACCGTTCTTCCTAGAAACTTGAAATTTGGCACACTTATATATTACGGTGGTCCACATGCATGGACAACATATTACTCAAAAATGTTGTGAAACAACTATACAGGGTAGGGTGGGTAAAATATAATCTAAAAAAAAATAATTTCTGAAAAATATATCATGTGGGACATCATTCGAAAGGGCTCCAAACAAAGATTCCAAAAATGTTTTTCTTAATTTTTTCTGTTAGAAACTTTGGGAGTTATTGCCAAAACTGTGTGAAAAATATCATAAAAAAGCCCCCCACGGGTTTCTCGGAAACAACTGAAGTCAGAAATATGAAAAAATCACAGTTGGTAGATAATTAACTATATTTTTAAAAATAACTTAGCGAATCTCGTAAGTTGTATAGTTTTTGAGAAATTCACGTCGAAAAATTTAATTTTATGTCGAAAAATTCAAATTCTCAACCGATTAACTCGTAAACTACTGGACCAATTTTGAAGAAATTACCACTATTCTATTGACAAAAATTTTGAGAACATTAAACGCTATCCAAAACTGTGCTGCTATACAAAAAAAAAATAAAAAAAAAAAAAAAATAAAAATACGAATTTTGTCAGGAAACGAATCTGGGACCCCTGAACTCAGTAGTACAGCGCAAAAAAGGATAATGGATGCGCTACACACTCAGCCGCATTCTTAATGTTTATATAATGGGGCCAGTAAGTAAGAGTAAGATAGTTAAATTAGTTAAGCTAGTCTTAATCACTTTTGTCTAGCATTTAAGATGCAATTGAATTAATAAATAAAAATGAATTAAAAATCTTAATGTTTATCGAATTTCTCATTGTGAGTAATATTACTTATTATAAGTTGGTAAAGTGAATATAGAGGTGGGTCGTTTAAGTTTATTGTATTAAAGAAACGAAACAGTTATTTAATCAAAATATAACTATGTAGTTTTAAAATTACGGAACCCTTTGAGCCAGCCCGAGTCTGACTCGCACTTGGCCGGTTTTTTTTATACATTTTCAGCAAACAGAATTTTACTTCTCTCTCGAAGATTTTTTATTTGTTTACTGAAAAAATGAACGTCTGTCCGGCTAATAAAAAATCAGTTTCAGGGAATAGGGGTTGTTGTTATCTTTTTTATAAAAGAATGGACGCAGATAGCTAAGCGATGGCTTAAGGGGATATAAAAAAGAACAATTTAAATATTAGAAAAACAGCTTAAAAGATTAATTGGTGAAAACCCAACAAAAATGGGGCCATATCGTTATTTAACTACCAAAGAGGAGAAGCTGACTGTCCTAACGTGCACGGATTTATGTATATCATTAAACCGGATGATCTTTTGAAAACGGTGCAGAAAATATTAAGTGCTTCTAAGAGAAAAACTCCTTCAAAAATGACAGGCCGGAAAAGACTTGGAAGCGATCAGATGGAAAACTGTTTGGAATAATGGTAGTATCTCTGTGTTCGCGTTCACATTAAAAGTATGCCAGAGCTTTTAGGAGGAATTGAATATGGGTGGGGATACGTTTTGTGTTAGTAAAAAAGAGAATTAAACTCTATTATTTTTTAAAATTGTTTGAAAAATATAATTTTAAATTATACTCCTTAATTTTATTGTTTTTAGTACTATGTAATATTAACTTGATGTAGCCCTCGTGAAAGAAAAGGAGATAAAGTTGAAGATAGGAAATATGTTAACTGTCCGGATACTAGTGCCTTTACCCTAGCACAAACGTGTGGTACTCTCGTTCAAGTGAATAGAATTCATTTTTGTTAGTACAACTGTCTTTGACATTCCCACATAATTTTAGAGTCAGAGCTGACATTGGGGAAAGGCATAGCGTTATGTTTACATCGCATTCATTGCGCTCAGCGAATTTTCCATTATCTACTCTCGGCTATTAAAACGCGTTTCCCCGAAGCCGAACATGAACAATTCACAAGGTTCTAAAACAGGTGAATTTGGTGGCTGTTGTGTTGGATAGTGATTTGGGTCATATCTGCTAACTCATTGATGGTCAATTTGAGGTAATTGAATATCTTACCAGTTTGATGACAGAGCGAATGTGTAAATAAAACCTGAAATCTTCTTTCATAGAGAAAACAAACACTGTCTACATAAAGTGAGTGTGGTTCTGCTATAGTTGTGAGCTGTATTTCGGCCGATGCGCTGTTCAAATCTTCAGTTTTTATATGGAGTCAAAAATTCCAAACAATTATCCATACTACGACTGTGGAACCATTTTGCTTAGTTCGACACTTGGCGTTTAAGTCTCCTTATCGTTATTCTCGCTGTCATTTCAGTGTGACAAAACGCTTACTTCAACGCCAACCAATTGTAATTAAGGCAGGGTCGCCATATGGCTGGTGCTTTGCTAGTCCCTACCTCGCCTACCAGGCTATAAGGATTAATTAAAAATATTTTTAAAATCCCTTTATTCCTCAAAGGACAATTTATTTGTGTGGGAATCAGAAGTGGTCATTATTGTTGTACCCAGATTTATTCGCATAAACTGGTTGAAATAAAACATATAACTGTATACTGAATAAAATCGTTTAATGGAAGGCCATGTATGGCTGTCATATGTCAAATTAGTGGCATAATTTGAACAGTCAGCTTTCGAATTTTAAAAATAAATTTGCACGATTTGTACCGCATTGCTGATAAATTGTAAACTTTTTCAATAACAAAATATGACATATCTCATCAATAGTGCACCATTCCAATATGAATCAGACAAACCTGCCATGTTGGAGCAAATTTCATATTCTCGAATGTCAGTTTTATATGGCGCTCATAAGCGGCGTATTCTACCTAGAAAATCAACAGTTTATTGAAATATTATTTCGTTGTCATATCCATGGCGAATTCGAATAAAAATGTTTCCTGCGTGCGCACAGAAATTCGTCCTCGACCGAGCTGCATATCTTTCTTTGTATTCGCATGCCACTAATACAAATCGTCAAATAGAAGTTTCATGTCAAAGCAACCGTGTATTCGAGTACATATGAGTACACTGTCATGGGAAAATGGCAAAAGAATCCTACCCTACCTACTACCTAGGTATACCTTCGAGAAACTTTAATTGGTTGCCATTGTTGTTCGGTTGCGCTCTTGTTCCCATTTTGTGTGGTAATAAAAATTCACTCCACATATTACTTGGCCATTGTATGGCCATCACCTGGTAAATGGCGGCTACACATGCCTGCGGGTGCCATATTGTTATTGATGGCTTCCTCCAATTTAAAAAAAAAAAAACCCATGCAACTATGTGATTAGCTATACTAACTGCTATTCCACCCTTAGAGGCCGTGGACATTTTTGTTCTTTCTGTTTTCAATGGTCACCTCTACCAAAAAGAGGGTGGGCCGCGGCCCCGGTGTGTGTCACCCGCGATAATTGATACGTGTTAAGAGGAAGTTAGTGATAAAAGTTGCTGACCATGTTTCCATTCGTTTTGTGTGTTCAACTGAAATGATACTGATTTCAAAAATACTCATACATATCTAACAGGATAAATGGCTTTCGTTCATGTGAGGCTGCAATAAAAACTCGTTAATTAGTTGATAACAAAGCAAATGTTAAATGTAAATTAGTGTTTTACATGATGGCTACTCAGTGTTCTTATTAAACACTCGACGGCGGACAACAATACACAACAAGTTAATGTAACGTCGACATTGTTTATCTTTTGGTTAAAAATGTGAAAACATTGACATTTGTCATGAAAGTTTGGTTAAAGTAATACGGGAACACACATTTTTATGAGCTATGCGACGCATGTATTAATAAATTAGTAATAAAATGATTCGTAGTGTACTACTCGTAAAGCTTGTTGGCATTATTGGTTAATCATACATACTCGTACATTACATCAACTTGAGAAGTTGGTAAATAGAAAAGAAAACAAGAAAACATACAAGATTCGTTTTAATTAGTCGGATTTGTAACTAACTACGCAGCGATGGTTTTGCACACCACTATCGACATTTGTGCGCCAGTTTGACAGTTCGTGATAATATTTTGAGTAATACATATTTGTATGCGCAATAGTGACAGCCATTAATATATGCAGTTACCAGGAGCTACAAACGCCTTGACACATATACCCCTCAAAAACGCGTGAAAATGGTGATAATATTTTATGTTGATATTTCGTCAATGGTTTTTAAATATCAACCGTGAATTAAGACGACCCTACAAGCTACTACGCTTAATCAAGGTTAGCTAGGGTGGTCTTCCTTGTCCGCTATTAAAGGGCAATGTCTCCAAAAGGTGACCGATGCCACGGCCTCGCTCAGATCTCGGTGTCGCCAAGGGTCGTCATAGTGGCGATGGCCAGGAACGCGATGCAATGCAATCAGGATGGTGACCACTCGGGGCACTAGGCAATGAGTGCTTACCACCCTGATTACAGTTAGTTTAGGTTAAGTAGTAAAGGGTATTTAAGGCAGGTCAAATTTTAATAGTTTTAAGAAAAAAATATATATAATAAAAAATTGGCATGGAATCCAACTTTCAAAACATTTCCTAGGATATTATTGTTAGATTAGCGTAGTCGTCGTATAGTTAGGCCGGAAGGTAATAGATAACTTAGTTTGTAATATTAGTGGCATAGAGTGCCCATTAAGGGCTAGTAAGCTAGATTAAGAAATTTGTTTTGGCTTTAAATTAGATTTAAGCTATAAAAAAACATATAAGTTAATATGGAAAATGGATTAATAAAAATGTTTTTTAAAACTACAAAAAAATAAAATAAAAAAAGCCTAATCCAAAATACGTACTTACTACATAATTTAAGACTATCATCGAACAATAAATTTCAGAATATAGAAAAAACAAACAAGCGTTTCGGTCGGTGCCGTGAACGAAGGCCATACGAACTAACGCCATAATGGCGTTAATTCACTTTCAAATGAGAACTGCAGCCATCACTTAATTGTGAACTAACGCCATATGGTGTAAATTCACATTCGAATGTGAACTAATGCCATAAAATGTTTTTGAGCTCTTGCCCTGTTTACATCGAGATATCAACACACATCGCTTGCAAAATTTTGTGCATAAACAGTGAAATATGTATGGGGGGCAAGCTGCCCCCCTGCTTGTTCGCTGTTGAAATGGGAGTATATGCGAGGTTGGATATATGCAAAGTTTCGAATTTTATGCAATTACTTTATCTTATAGTCAAAAACTAAAGATTCCATTTAAAAATTAGTTATTTAGTTTTTGAGCATTAGATGGACCAATAGTATTGCAGGATAACCTCGGAAACTAAATCACTAATTTTTAAATGGAACCTTTAGTTTTTGAGCATAATACCAAGTTCAGCCTTAATTAACAAATGGGTAGATGATTTTCGACCTCTTATTGGACGGCATATTGTTAACCAGGCCTTAGATGGTTTTCCTCTTGAACTAACAGAATCCTACGATATGGTAGATCTTGAAGGTCGCAGTATAAGCTTTGAGATAGGATCATTCCTTTAAAAAATAAAATAAAACTGTTTTGGTTATAAGGACCCCATTTGATACGTAATTATATACAGAGAACTGAGGTAGCAGTGGCTGCCGGTATTGCTGGTACAAGC
Organism: Brachyopa scutellaris; assembly: GCA_949775065.1. Classification (NCBI taxonomy): domain Eukaryota; kingdom Metazoa; phylum Arthropoda; class Insecta; order Diptera; family Syrphidae; genus Brachyopa; species Brachyopa scutellaris. The sequence continues at coordinate 78,598,858 of OX459113.1, forward strand.
ACACCTATAGAGGTATATTGTTTATCCATAATTACATACATAGAACTTACTCCATTCAAACAGTTCTGAAACTTGCAAGGTTTTCGAAAGAATTTGTAATTACCAGAGAAACTAGCTTAAGTTTAACTCTCTCAAATATTCTTTTAATTCCATAGTCATATTTTGTATTTATTAAATTCGCAGAAATATCAGAAAAAAAATGCAACGCATTAAAACCAAACAATGCCACTGTTTAAGATCATTAATCTTTCCAAACAATAATTGTGGTTCAAAATGTGTGAACACATGTTTTTTTGGGACCACCAGCGTAATATCCTGGAATTATTTGTCGAGAAGTTGGTTCAACTTTCTTTTGTGATACTTTTTTTTGTTTTGCTTAATTCTTAAGGAGCAATGAATTATTATTTTTGAAATGTAGGACATGCTCTACCTCGAAATATCCAGAGTCACTTTTTAAAACCCTTATAGGATTTTTTTTTCTCAATACATTTAGAGAATAATGGCGACAAAAAACACACTTATGACTTTCATCCTTCTTTTTTGTAAGTGATATTGCCAGGAAACAAAGAAGCAAAAATGTTGTATATAAAAAAAAATCCTTGAAATTCTGTGGCAAAGGATAATTGATGTTTACACACGCAAAGGACATCGCCTACGCACACAATGTTTAACATGTTTATTTTGAGAAAAGTCCCTTAGGGTTTCTCTTACACGTATTCATTGATACCCGTGTGTAGTTTTAAAGAAATTATGTTTACATTTTACTTTCCTTAAAATGTGGATTATACAATTGTTACACAATTTTGGTGTGTTGAAGTCTTGATTAGGTTTTTGCAGGTGGTCCATGTGTATGGTCATTGATACTACATACTTGAATTAATCTCCGCAGGATGGTGGAAAGAAGTTATCCCATTTATGGAAATACTCTTACATATACGATTGTATCTCAGACAATCAATCTACCGACGCGACGGTCGGCACCCGTCCCGTCCCCGGCTTATCGCAATTCAAAAAAAGGTGTTTCGCAATTTAGCTATTTCAAGTTTTCGAATATCCGTCCTGTGGCAGTTGCATTATTTGAGAGACTTGCAAACAAATTGATAATGTTCGTTGTCAAGTAAGTTTCAAGTCAAGTAAGACAAATGCAATTGTCGAGGCTTCTCACAATTATTCGTGATGATTACGAAAGGCGGACTGACAAATTATATATTTAATATAATTTAAATAATATTGACATTTACGAAGTGCAATACCGTATGACAAAGCCTTTTGGGTATTGTTTTTATTTATTTATATATTTTTTCATTCATCTATCGAAATATCTCTTAGAATTGCTTAAAACTAATACAACATATATTTAATTTATATTCATAGTTCATTGAATTCTAATTTAAATACATTTCTTGTAAGACTTGAGTCTAATTTAACATTTAGTCCATTAAATAATTTCATATATCTTGTAAATGGTTCATTAGTACCGTAGTTATACATATCTATGAAGAGGAATATAAAACAACAACAACATTTCTCGCTCGAATATTTCTTCCTGGAACATATACTATATTCAAATAATTTAATAAAACGAGGCCTTTTATGTGGTAAGGCATAAACATAAACAAACATAATAAAATTCACAAGGCGACGTTTTTTCAGAGATACCAGACCAATCAAGGCACATCTAGCGGAGTAACTTGGCAATTCTGCCAAATTCCATGTTAGTTGTCGAGCAAAAAATCTCGTAAAAGATTTTTGAGCATTTTCAATTCGATTTTTTGAAACTGTGTAAAGTGGATCCCATACAAAAAATAAGATAAATATACGGCGTCAGCAGTCCTATACAGAGCTAAGCCTAGCTTCTCGCAACCATTTGTGTGGGAGTGTTATTTTTTCTACGAAATGGAAGGGACCTACAGTTTTTTTTTGCCGACTCCGAAAGGCGAGTTCAGAAGCTTCTTATGGCAATTGATACTATTTGATTGCTTGTCAGACATTCGAAAGAGGTGGTACCGCGAAAAAACTTTTAGGTGTTTTTGCTGGGATTGCTGGGCAGCATGCGTAGTAGGTCAACGGACTAACCACCACAGCCACGGCGACCATGCAATCCTATACGATCTACAATAAAATCAATGCGTAACGAAAAATTTGACTTTTTATCAAATACTAGGTACTCCAAGATCTTTCACTTCCAATAGTCTATCTAAAGTAGTTTTTGAGATACAATAATCAAACAGGGTAACAGTTTGCGATCTATAAAATTAAAAGATATTACATTTCTTAATACTAAGCAAGAGAAAATTATTTTTCCACCAATCTACTTTTTTATTAAGATCACTTCGTATTTTAAGACAATCATTCACGCTTTTTACTGTAGAAAACCGTTTAAAATCGTCTGCAAATAACAAACCATTTGTGAATTGCAACAATAACAGTATATAAATCAAAAACAACAAAGGTCCAAGATGGCTTCCTTGAGGAATACCAGATGAAACAAAAATATTACTTTTGGCATGCGGTATGAAATTTTAACTATTTGCCTTCTATTTATTAAATAACTGGAAATCCACTTAAGAAGAGTCGAATGAAATCCAAAATGTTTAAGTTTATGTTCAAGCAGTGGTATACAAAGACTATCAGAAGCTTTTGGAAAGTCTGTAAAAATGACATCCACTTGAAAACCAGATTCTAGAGCATCGGACACAAATTTGGTAAACGAAGATAAATTTGTGGTTGTTGATCTACCACTTACAAAACCATGTTGACATGAAGATATACCTACATATGTATATTCTTTAATGTGAAAATATACTTTCTGTTTTACCAAAAGATCAAAGAGTTTTGGTATTGCAGAAAGTTTAGAAATTGGACGATAATTTTTCTATTTTATGCTTCTGTCCTGCTTTGAAAATAGGAGTTATATATGAAAACTTCTAATCTTCGAGAAAAATACCAGTTGAAAGAGACGTAGTTCTGTAGTGGCTCAGCTAACGATGTGTTACATTGTATTATTAAAAAAATGAGCCAACACTGAGTACTGAGATTACTTACTTACTTACTTAGTTGGCGCTACAGCTCAAGGTGAAAATGGGCCTGCTTCTCGCAACCATTTGTGTGTGCGTGTTATATTTTTGCATGAATGGAAGAGACCTAGAAGAGTTTTTTGCCGACTCCGAACGGCGAGTTGAGAAGCTCAATCGTGACAAATGATACTTTTTGATGCTTGTCAGGCATTCGAAAGAGGTGGACACTGTGTAAATACTTTTAGGTGTTTGCGGCGGGATTCGAACCCAAGACCGCTGGCTCAGTAGTCCAACGCACTAACCACTTGCGCTAGTGTTGAGATTCCTTCCATTATATTTACAATAGGTAAATATAGGTGTCCTAAATTCGTATTAGAAACTAAAATAAGTTCACTATCAGTGTCAAGAATCACTACAGTAGAATGATCCCTATACACAGTCTCAAAAAAGAATGCAAATATACCGCAAGTAGTATCGTTTTTGGGAATCGAACCTCTGTATAACTATGCCCAACAACCCTCAGCACTTCCACTTATCAATTTAGATACGGATTCCTACTATGTTTTGCTTCAGCTGGCAACGCGGGACTCTTGTTTGTTCACTACTCTTGTTGTTTTTCAACTCTATCGTTCTCATAAGCTGCAACTTTTCCTTTGTTTGCTAGATATGGTATCTCAAAAATGTTAATGAGCGATAACGGGCCTCCATTCTCCTCAAAGGAATTCAATCTTGTTTGCAAAGAATGGGGAATCGAACAGATTTGAACAATTCCCTATTTACCTAGATCGAATGGGTTGGAGCCGAATACTCTACGGGCGGGAGCGTTGTTGTCCATTCGCTCTACATATCCTAGCCATTTTAAACGTCCAATGCGTACAGTTTTTTGATCAAGTCGATGTTTTTGATATACAGCTCGTATAGTTTGTGGTTACATCTTCCATTTGAATTCAATTTTTGCAGGTTTCTGCACCCGAAAAACGGGAGAGGAATACCCTAATAATGTTACACACAGCTGTCCTCAAGCTAAAGCTAAGGGACAAGACAGAAAAACAGACAAATCGGCATAGTGGTACGAAATTCTTTTAGGTTTTATCCGACTCTGATGACCGACCTTACTTAATTAGGTACAGTAGCTACAGTCCAGGTTAAACCAAGGCTCAACCAACAACCTTTATAGATAGCTTGGTCCTTAACTTACTACCTCCAGTTCCGCACTCCAAGTTGGACCTTAGCTGAAGTCGTCCTCTATTGAGCTGAACCTCTGGGTTGGAGCCGAATACTCTGCGGGCCGGAGCGTTGTTGTCCATTCGCTCTACATTCCCTAGCCATCTTAAACGTCCAATGCGTACAGTTTTTTGATCAGGTTGATGTCACTGGACAGCTCGTATAGTGGTTACATGTTCTCCTCCAAAACCAGTCAACGCAAATGGGACAAATATCTTATGAAATATTTTTCTGTCAAAGCAACCATTCCTTTACTCGCAAACGCACGTGATAACTCGCTGTATTCTACCCGTGATGTCAATGTCACCGGCATATGCAAGTAGTTGAACAGACTTTTGCAAGATCGTAGCTTATGTACACTACACAGATGGTTCTAAGACCAACGATGGTGCAGGAGGAGATATTTTCTCAAGCAGATTAAATCTCAAACCCTCCTTCCTATTATCTATTTTTGTAAACTTATGTTTGACCCAGTTGACCCAGCCCGATGTTATGCGCAATGAACTTAAGAAAGTCTTGTTTTGAGGTCGATTCTCGCTTTTTAATTATCGTTCTTAACTTTTTGCGCTTTACTTCAAGTGATCGTTTCTTCTTTATCTTTTGCTCTGAAAGCATTTGTGCCCAAATCATTTCCCTCTCTCTTTTTAAAACTACCAATAGAGTACAAGAACATACAAAAACCAAATAACCAAACTAATATTGTGTTTTCAACAACAGTAATCACTCTTTCATTCTTATTGTTACCAGAGAAAAAGTATACAATACCATAATATCCCACTATAACAACCGGCACCACCACTTCTTCAATGGCTAAAGCAAATATGTATGTCCGTAATTCCTTTTATGAAATAATAATTAAAATCCAAAAACAACACGGAATGAAAGAATGGGTTAATGGACTCATTTACCACGTGGTTTTTAGTTAACCACGAAAAACCGAGTCCAATGAGTCCTTAGGCAAGACACCGGCACACCGAACTGAACATCATGCACGCTGAACTGACAAAAGGGTCAAGCCCATAAGAGTATATGTAGCTGCTCTTTACAGCAACTGACTCTCAGTACTAAGACCGCTGCAGAACAAGGACAAAAGGATGTCATGCCTGCGGCTAACATTTTCTCTAAAAAAAAAACAACACAAAAGGATACTGCTGTTGAAAAAATAAAAAAAGTACGAGAACCGGACCCCGGCACCAACCAATATGCAGCCAACTAACCTCATCATGATGGCATAACCCAACCAACATAACCCCAATTCAAACTGACTGAAGGCTTGTACATTGGCTTGTTCGGAAAATGTTTAACAAAACCTCCACAACGTGTACCTTCCAATTTTCCAAGCAAATGATAACTCCGCACCTCTATGTACTGTACACCCTGGTAGAGCATCATCAGGAGAACAACAGAAGGAAACATCACAGATATCGCTGCGGGCTGGATTTTGCTGCGCTCGTACACACGTCCTTATATGTGTGTGTGTGGGTGAATGTAACTTGCTTACGAAGTACTTGTTACCTAAAAACGGCCATCCTTCGATGCACAGACAGATAATATGTGGTCTGGCCCACAAATCCAGCCTCAAAATCATGTTCCTTCTCAAAGTCTCTCCGTCGCATCGACGTCGGCCGGCGTCGGTATCAAGTTGTGGCACACCAAAGAATAAGAATCACTCTTGACGTCCGATGGCTCTACCGCCCTACCACTCTCGGTCAATTGACCAAAAGCGAACCTGATCCAGCAACAGCGTTGCTGCCCAGGAGTTGGACTGAACAGCTCCCTAAAAACTTTCTTCTGCTACATCATGTACAGTTATCACCTTATAAGTGTAAGATGATGATGTTTTCGCACCATGCTCTCCGTACGAGGATGTGGATTTAAATCGAGGACTTCATCAAAAGTCGACTCATGTTGTTCGCCAGGGAGTGTGAACTCCTTTGGCTTTTACACAAGTGCGGGGGATGATTAGATAGACGGGTCCTTTGTCTGCGTCGTAATCTACACACATGCTATAGGGAAGTTTTAGTTTTGTGCTTCGTCTTGGGGGAAGATTGCAATCATTGGGAGCCAACCGTGCATCCACATATGCATCTAGAAGGACCGAGAGACGGCTCGCTGCGGTAAGGGTGGTTTTGCCATGGCCATGGGTAAACTATTCCAATTCATTAACATAGCGTGAGCTATGCTGAGATGTTGGTGTCGAATTATGCGGTTTAGAAACGGAACCTTCAACGCCCGGCACTAAGGGCGGCGCGCGGCTTGAAAGAAATATGCAAATTCGTGTTTGCCTAACAATGGGGGAACATTTTAAGTAATTGGATCTCCATTTAGGACTTAATGTTCGGGTATTGTTGCCATTCATGGGTGCCGTTTTGGGTGGGTCGCATTCGTATGGCGGAAGGGGGCGGGAATGGGTGGAAGGGTGACCCGAGCCATTTACAGATTAGGAGAGAAAGGACAATTTCATTTGTCATTCAGGGCTTAGAAGGGATTTCAATTTGGTTTTCTTTATGGATGTTTCTCATTACATTTTCATTATTTATTGGAATGTTTTACATGTGGGTAAAAACTACTTTCTCAAACTATGCTCAAGTTGTGTGTTGTTTTATTAGTCGTAAGTGTGTGTGTGTATTTATTTATATGCGGAATGATGACATAATGGACATGGTCTTTTTTTTGTGTAACGCGATGAGATCTTCTATGAACTGGGAATTCAGTGAGAGAGAGTATCAGGCTTGAGCTACAGTGTCAGTTAAAAATTTATAATAAAATATTCCTGGCATCATTGTTGGCTATGAGATTACATTTTAAGCTACTACTTCATTATTTCTTAAGCTACTATAAATCACCCTAATTTCATCCTCTCTATAGCATGGGTGGCCAAACCGTAGACCGCGGCCGACTGGTCGAACGCGAAGGCATTTACAGTCGACCTCGACGCACATGCTATAAATTAAAACCTTATAACAAATACGCAATACATGAATATCATTTTTAAAAAAATGCAACAACACTGCACTTCGCTCTATCCCAGAAAGTGTCTGCAATGGAATACTGCGTGTCTTCTGCTTTCTTTGCAAATTGGGCAAAAAGGTGAGCTATTTCCGAACCTACCCACCTTAATCAGATGGGAACTGCGTAAAGTGGTACATAGTTCCAGTTTCCATGCCTTCGGTTTCTCCAAACGTCTATGATTGGGATCAATCTGTGGGTCCATCTGCCCTTCGTAGTGTTGTCACAACGAGCTTGCCACTTGGTCAATAATGTCACTACATATGTACATATTTCTTCTTCATTGATCCCTTTGACGACCGTCGCTTCTTGGTTACTAGAAGTTTTCCTATTATAGACTCTTTGCATCTCGTCCGCAAGGATATCGATGGGGACAATCCCTTACACTGAAGCAACTGATTAACCTTAGTGCGCTAGGACGATATGGTGACAATAACTTTCTCATTGTTTCCTTTGTCGTTAGGGCCCCACATAAACTGGGGCAACGTATAACAGGACTGAGCTTACTACCATATATTGGTCCTCCGATGTTTGGCAGTATTCCAATAAGTGCTGCGTGAAGCTTTGTCGCCTTTTGCCTGAATAGTCGATGTGAGGCATAAGTCTATTGTTGAGTATTACTCCTAGGTATTGTACATAGTCTTTCGATCTAATAATTTGACTTCCTACTCTTATGTCCACGTATTTCATATTGTTCCGGCTGATTATTAAGACAGCTTCCGTTTTGTGATCTGCTTATTCTATGCTGGCGGATTTTAGCTAGTTTTTAATTAGGTTGATTGGTTCGATCGTAGCTGACTGTATCTCGCAAATGTTCCTTACAACAGTAACAACGGCGTTACCGGTTATTTTTACTCCTGGTGGCAAAATTACGTCGTACATATTAATCCAAAGTAGAGGGCCCAGTACTGATCCTTGTGGTACTCCCGCGGAGACTTTATAGTAATTTTCTCCTTCTTCGGTTTCATATCTCAACCTTCTATTGGTGAAGTAGCTGGGTACAATTTTTCGCAAATAGGGTGGCGTATCTATTCTGGCTAGTGACCTTCTTATGGGTTGTACATATTTTATTTATATGTATGTATTTTCTTCCAAGTAAAAATAATAGGTAGGCAGCACGCGTAACCAATTTCAGCGAAAAGTCGGACATATAGCCTGAAAGTTTGCTCTGCAGAAAGAAAGAGATACTCGAATTTTCGCTAGTTTGGGGTCAACTGAGATCTTGTTAGTTTTTTACTCCATGACATCGTATTTCTCATTCATTCTAATTCATTCAATTCATCTAAATATCTCCAAATCGACTGCCGAAGACAATAGAACAGTTGTGAAAGTGGTGTTTGGAACTTGACCTAAAGATCAAGATTAAATACAAACGAAAAACACATTTTATTTTGAACTCGAAATGTATTTGTTGTGGAAGCAGTGGTTTAAGTAACTTACACGATAAGTTGCATGGACATCTTCACTTTTGTCTCTACTCCAAAATGCTATCATCCAACCCGGTGTTGCTTACTTACTTAGGTGGCGCTACAGCTCGGGGTGAACCTGGGCCTGCTTCGCGCAACCATCTGTGTGTGCATGTTATATTTTTTGCACGAATGGAAGGGACCTATAGTTTTTGTCGACTCCGAACGGCGAATTGAGAAGCTGATTGAAAAATGATACTCTTTGATTGCTTGTCAGACATTCGAAAGAGGTGGCAACCGTGAAAAACTTTTTTAGCTGTTTAACCCGGCTGGGATTGAACTCGAGCGGCATGCGACCACCGGTGTTACTATCGTGGTATTTAAAAAAAACTAAAATAATTTATAACTAAAGTAGATTTTTTTCTAAATATGGGCTTAAGTGGGTAGCTGTAGTTTTTATAGTTATTTTTATGGTGCCGTACCCATCTGGTAATACGAAACCAATAGTAGTAGTTCCCTACAAGTTAAGAGTGTTCTCAAAATAAATTTATCACTGCAACCACCCCAAAGAAACTTCCACTTTAAACGCATCCATTAAAGATACTCTTTCAATAAGTTATGTAAACAATTTGGGAGGGGAAAGAATCGAAAAAATACATATTTTTATTTTACTGGTTTGGCCATGTTTTTGGGAAAATTCGCCTGTGTGCATCGGTCTCATTTGCCTTCTACTGAAACTTAGAGCACGCTGGATTAGTTTATTGTCTTGTTCCTTCTACGATTGATCTGGCTTTGCAAGATCACCCCTCCCAGTATTTGTTGAATTTGGTTCCATTTATTTATGGCTATCTTAAAAATTGTTAAGGGAACTACTAGGGTAACTTCGGACATTATGGCGCACTTTTTTTGTTTCTCAAATAATTTCAACATGAAAAGCTTTTTTATTAAAAATAAAAAACAGTTTTAATATATAAGAAAATCAGAACAAAGGTAAGTTAAATAAATTTAGTAATTCAATGATTTAGGCAAAGAAAAAGTTAGGTTAAAAAGGGCTTACAAAAAACCATAATGCCCTATGCATAGGGCAATATGGCGCATACTCTTGGGCAATATAATATGGCGTGAGGCCGTACTCGCGGTTTGATTTGTCACAGCTATCACAAATGTTCTTGAATGAAGTACACGAGTCGTGGGACCACTTGCGACTTATTAAAATTGTGACTTGGCCTGTATTTGTCTGCCTGTTCAAAGCTCTTTTTTGTTAGGAGCGAATCCATACGCGTGTAGTTTTCTTATATGAGACACAATTTTCGGCTCGTTTTCTACTCCTAGGCAAGTGGGAGCACCTAAAACATGCTTCCTGACGTCATCGTTCTAGACTTCTAGAGTCTTAGTATACATTTTTTTTACATACTATACATGCGAGCTCCATAAGGGCGAAAGTGCGCCATACCCATAATGCCCCTACGGCAAGTGCGCCGTATTACAAGAAAGACGTATTTGCGCAAAACTTAAAAAAAAAACGCCAGATTTTCTTTTACTGTTACTAATCAATGCCACCAAAGGAAAACCAATATGATTCAATTCAGTTCACAGTGAACACTAACCCCGTGCGTTTTATACTTACGGAGCCACATGCAAATGAAAAAGAGCCAAATTATATGCAGATGACAAAAGTGGAGTTTTTTTTTGCTTATTATTTTCTTCAATTGCACATTGTACATGGCCCTCTATCAAGAAAGACTCAAGTTTTCTCATCGTTTGATTTTCTAAAAGCAAATCGGAAATGTGATATTTACAAGGTGCGCCATCATGCCCCTGAGCCATAATGCCCGAAGTTACCCTATAATTTTTTCAGGAATAAATTCCCAAAAAATCCCCTTTCCCTACTATAGTTCGTCAATCCGATGATTTCTTGCTATACCTTCGTGTTACGGTACTCAGGATGGAGCGACTGTGTTGAGACCACAAAACAACCCTATGATGCATTTCGTACGCATCACAAATGGAAAATTGAAAAAACTAAAAAGCATACAATGTGTTTTCGAAAAAAGCAATTCAACTAAAAGCTTTCATCTAAAAAGGTCTTTCAAAACTTCAATACCCCTTTGATGCAGTATGCTGTATGCCACAATTGCCTATACAAACTTAAAAGAAGAATTAACAGATGCAACTACCCGGCGCAGATCGATTTATTTTCAAAAAAAAAAAAAAAAAACAGCCAACAACACACCCAATTTTACTCCACCATATTCCAGTTCATCGACCGTGTCGCAAAGCAGCTTACGACCGAAAAAAAAGGAAATATAAAAGAAGAAAATAAGTGTGACATTCAAAAGTTGCGTAAGCCTATCGAAAAACCTTCGTCCTGATGAGATTTTCATGATTTGTGGTTTCTAATATTCTTCCATTCTACCACCGATCATCTGCCTCGTGCATGTGTCATAAAAGAAATTGCAAAAGTCATATATTTCATATCCTTTATGGATTTCACGGTTGGAAGTGTGAATAAAAAAATGATTTCATTCAAGATACAACATTCGCCAAAAAGGACAAAGGACACTCACTAAAAGTCAAACTCTAATCCAATTTGAGAGGTCGTAACACTTCTTTTTGTTGTTGCTGATGTTTTTTTTTTTTTTTGCTGTTGTCCTTATGAGGCACAACCAATGAGACTTAATTCTTTCTCGGATGAACGGATGTATCCTTCTTACGTATGCTCTCCATATAAAATCACTCCGTACAAACAACTAATAAAAACGTCACAACGCGTTTGGCACAATAAAGATTTCGGCTTAAGATTTGCCCCATTTCAATGCAGAAATGGAAAAAAGGGACAAAGTGCTATAATGCTCTCACGATGAGGGTAGAAGGTGTTCCTTGAAGACCTACAGAATCCTGACCGTTATTATCGTCATCGTGCCAAAGAAAAGGGCCAAACGCAAATCCCCTACACGCATGAAGCTCAAAGAAATGGAAAACTACATTTTTTTGTGTTGATAAAAAGGTAACACCGTACAAAGGACCAAATCCGATCAACGACGGAATGAACATATTGACTATGACTGGACAGGCGGGCTACAGAAACGATGTGCTTATGTTCTGATATTACACCATATTGAAGGTGAAGATGAGAGTATTGAAATAGTCGACAGCACAAGAAGTGATTAATTTTATCACGATATAAAGGACTCGTATTGGTGTCTTTGAACGATGTTAAGTGAATGGTGGAAAAGAGCGTGAATGTAACTTCAATTAAAATCGATAGATTAGATACAGTAGAAATTATCATATCAGAATTCGTGCTAAAAGAACACTGATAGAATGTTATCGGGAATGTTTTTGGTGTCTATCATCCGTGAACCGTGAGTTCATTTATAAAATTTTCGAGATGAAATACCCTCGAACGAGTTAAGACTTCATCCGGAACTAATCATTGATTTAAGTATTGCTGGGATGCAAAACTGGTTCAACACTGTTCATCGGGTCCACCCACCTGAATGGTTCTAATTTGGAAGCTGGTGAGGTTTAAAAAAAAATAAAAAATAGCGGTTATCTCTTATCTCTTATTTTATCGCTTAAAAGGTTATGTGAAGTGCCCTTTACAAAATGTCCCTGATAGCCTGAATTAATAAAACAATTTTAGCCTATTAGAGCGCAATCCGTTGCAATTTGGTTTAAGGGCAGGTATTTGAAATGTTTCTACAATTGTTTAACTCTTTCTTTTTATATTTTTCTCAACATTGTCGTTTTGTCGATTTCGTCAGATTGTAAAACATTGTAGGATGATGATATTAGTTGAAATGCAAAACAAGGACAAAAACCCCTTCACTTCAGATGAAATTTTTAATTTTAGCGAGATCCAAGCAAGTACTGGTATAGAGATATACACATACTCACGAAATTATTCGCACAAGTACTTTTTAGCCATATGCGACAGTTTTGTCAATTTTTAATGAAGATGTTTCATTTTTTTATACTGTTTATACTGCTTGTTCGGCAGTCGAATTCATACTAAAATATATCGAAATCGAAACTAGCGGCAGTATGCCACCCGCTTTTTGAATATTGACTAAAAAAAGGAGACACCATATTATCCGCACAAGCACAATGTATGATTTATAAGTCGTCTTCATTCTGCAAAACGACGTAATCGAGGCAAAAGGATATTTGGCAAAATATAAAGTGGAAAAAATCGAAAAAAGCGACATCAAGCGACAAAATCAGAGACATCTTTGGAAGATCGAAGCTTACCCCAGGGCTGGTTTGCCAAGGAAAGACTTACTGGGAGACCAGTGAACTTGTTGGAAGATCTTATACCTTGGTTAGGGATATTGTCTACAAGCTTAGGAATGAAGGAAATTCGGTAAATAAGGGAGGTAGGGGGTGAACAAAATATTATCAACGGCAAATGAGAGGCATATCATCAAGAAAATCAAGCAAAACCCGAAGACACCTGTAAAATTATTGACCGTAGAGATATCTGAAATTATAAATAAACCCCTCTCTGTCGAAACAGTAAGACGGTTTTAATATTGGATGCTTTACATGGCAGATTCGCACGTCGCAAACTTTTCATTTCTTACATAATTAAGAAAAAAGGCTTGCTTTTCCCAAATAAATTTTACTAAAAATAACTTGTGTAGAACATAGAATGCCAACACGGTTAGAATCTGTAATTAAGGCCTATGGTGGCCCAACAAATTATTGATATGCTACGCATCACTTGAATTTTGTTATTTTGGCTTTTTATTTAGTTTTGTGCGAATAATTTTGTGACACATTGACATAATATTGAAGTTCGTTTTTTTATTACCTTTGTTAGTTTTACGAATCAAATATTTTGCTTTGATTTTTTAACTACATATTAATATTGAAGTCAAAATCGTTTCTGAAGTATCAAATTTCTAATTTTTATCCAAGAAAGTGTGGTTAAGTTTTGCTTTTTTCCCTATATAAAGCCTTGTGCGAATAATTTTGTGAGGATGAGTAAGAGATCTGCTAAAGCCAAGCTTTATCATATAAATAGAAACGCTGTACATTGGATAAAATAAAAATAGTTTAGTTTAATCTTTTCCAAAGATTACAATTTGCATCTTCCGCTAGAAGTAGAAGTCTAATTCCACCAACATATAACTATAACGTTACACAGAAACAGTTTTTCGTATACGCCGTAAGACTTTGGAATTCGCTTCCGGTTTATATCAGGAGCTCTTAAAGCGTACGCAACTTTCAGAGACAACCAATGCAACATTTTTCAACATAGATATATAATTAATGACTTAATAAAATCGTAATAGTAAATGACTTAATAAAATAAAATAAAATAAATGATAACTGATCTTAATAGGCTAAAGACCAATAAAACTTAAAATTTAAAATTAACTTATAAATATTACATGTACCTACATTTTATGTTTGCTGTTAATTTCTTGTTTGTTTCTTTTATTCTTAAGAAATTGTTATCATAATTATAATTATCCATTTTTTTCCTCAACCTTTAAGTAATGTTACACATTTAAAAGATTGAATTGTATCTATTTGTAAACATAATTTCTAATAAATAAATACAAATACAAATACAAATACAAATACAAAATTCGGAAGCTTAACTAGGCAAACCATTTTCGTTTCGGAATGTTCAACATTTCTCACAACTTTGTTTTATGGGTCATTCAAACCAATCGGATTTGTAAGATATTGTGGAAACATATTTAGATACCTATCCATCCACCAATATATGCACTTACGACTTAGGTTAGGTTACGTTAGATATCACTGGCTGCTGGTATTACGAGTACCAGCACTCTTAGACATATAGAGGTCCATTGTAATACCGTGGCACTTGGGGACATGAATCCCCGCAAACCATTTGATGCTTTGAGATAGGCTTCAAACATCCGTCTCTGTAAGGATCGATCAATCGGGTCTGCTTCAGTTTGCCAGGATGTCCGGATGGTTGGAACTAAAACACTGACACCATGGATGGGAGCACATAATGGCAACCACAATGGGTTCACATAAACCTAAGTGTGATGAGGATGTGACTATCAGCGTCAACGTCAGCTTGCATACCTAACCTAAGGTCAATAAGTTTGTTAAAGGAGTATACCGAGCTGTAGATTTTTTTCTTCTATATACAGTACATGTGCTTATAATACTCGTAACAAAAATAAATGAAAGAAAAACGTTATAAGAATATTTCTGTTGCCACTTTTAACACAAAAAAATTGTTTTCTTCTAAGATCTTTTTAAAGTCCATAGATATCCATATTGCTAGGATTTATTGAAAATGTAAAAACATATTTCTATGCAACCAAGACATCCGCTTTCGCCCGATATCATATTTAACGAACTTTTTCTCATTTTGGTGTACCATCATATACGTAAGCACACATATGTTTGTATCTACTCATTGATATACAAAACAATTAAGCTGAGAATACATTTCAATAACATCGAAGCTGTTTTGAAGTTATGGTCGTGCGTTTTATATTAATTGTTTGCTTATCTCCTTTCAGGTCCCTCAAACTACAAAGCTAATCATAAGTCTCATGTGAAACTGATGCCTGAACCTCCTCTGAAGAATTTATAATCTTGATAACAAAAATTTATTTTAATCCATTTAGTTCAGCCATTTTCCGTAAAAAGAAACTTTGCCGAAAATGAGTTAAGATTTTTTTTTGCCGGAAATGAGTTAAAAAAACCACCCCCTTTTGGTCAAAACTATGTACTTAAGTCGGGAATATGATGGAATATATGATACTTAGCTTGGCAATATTGGAAAATTATGGAGTCGGTCATAAATTGCATAGTTTTGGAAATTTTGTTACGGAATCCTTCCTATGCAAGTTTTACTCGCACTTAGTCGGTTTTTAACCTTGACAAGATTGTTGTAAAAATCAATGTTATATGAGAAAACAATAGCTACCAGTTTAATGATTCGTGTGTATTTTTTTAGGTTAAACACTTTTAGCATAAACAATTATATAGAGATAAGTATATGTATACATAATTATTGTCTCTGCTTTTAGGTCAAAGGTGAACTTTATACTTTTTATTTTTATGAAGTCCTGTTTACAGCCCAAGTTAGAATGTCGCATTCGGGGGCCAGCACGTTGACATACGTTTTGGAAATTTTTTAGAAAGATTGATTTTCATTTATTTTTATACTGTCATCATACTCGTATTAAGAACTATCTCCAAGCACCATTTGTTTAAAAAAACAAAAACAAAAATTACTGAACGATATATGGAATTATCAGGTACCTATTGTTATAACCGATTTCTACTGTTATGAAATAAATATAGCATGCGAATAATTAAACATCCAACAAACATGAGCGTGTAAAAGATTTTTAATCCTTATGTCGAAATGCGTAAAAAATATGTTAGTTTTTGTTTCGAACGCGCAACAGGAAAACCACCGAATGCCCGCAGTAATAATCGCCGCTCTACAGACACATGGGAGTTGGCATTGGAACACACAAAAGCATGATAGTTTTGCAATGTTTACTTTTTTCATGCGGAATAACAATTAAAATTCCCCACACAACCACACGACACTGAGTCCAGCTGGCCAGAGGACGCGTAGATGATAGTATGTAGTCCTACAAAAACAAACCGATACGCAACAAATTGCAACGTTTAAAATGCAGGTATGAATGAAGGTACCTGATTTTGGGAAATTTCCGCATGTGGCTGCAAAATGCTTTGGTTAAATCGCCAACACATGTTTTAGATTAAATTGACATCATTAATGCGCGCGTGGGTCCTTTGCTAATGAAGTCCTGTGCGAGCACGCTATGGGACAGTGCGACAATATTATTTGCCCGGCTGTGGTCGAATTCAATTTGACTATGTAATGAAGACTAAATGTCCCACATTCACAACACATGCAAAAAGGTGCTGTAAGGACCTCTGTAAACAGATTAAGTAATGAGTTGTAAAAACACAAGACAAATGTGTTTACCGACAGCTAGAAATAATCATCTTAGCCAAATAGATAAGTTGAGGATAAGTTAGTTGCATGGGAATTCCAATTCCATGCATGTGACAGTAACAACATTCGGATTATCCTTTCACCTTCGGAATCCAATTCGTGTGTTTGTAAACTTAATATTTGAGATCATTTGTGTGGCATGGCAGATAATTAATTCATTTGACTTGCGACCCTGAGCCGTGCCTGTTTGTCAGAGAATGCACAGACGCTCTGTCATCGTTGACTGTGTGAGAGATGTGAAAGGGATTCAGTGTGTTCCTGTGGGAAATCCTTTGATGCTGAATGTTCACCTAATGTCTCGTTGTGCAGATTACTTTGACCTGGATGAGTGATGTTTTATGTCTTTCGCTCTCGGCTTACTATGGAGGGTGGCTGTGTTCAGCTCATGCCTATGAAATTTATGAAACGACTTCGTGACGGTACGACTTCCTGTCGGATAATCCGAATTTTAATTTGAATGATTACTAGGCATGCATTATTATAGATGTACGAGGTATATTATGGTTGATCGCATACTACGAAGGACAACAAGGAAGTTTGTGTCAATATAATTATTATGTACCATCATAAGGGAAAGGAGGGAAAAACCACAAAATCGTGGTGAACAGATAAAATACTGCTTTCTAGGGACTACTGGATGAGGATGTCCTTGATGTCACATGAATCTGCGGAATGAGTACTTTACAAATACAGATCAACATTCTCGGTTGTAGTATCTTAAGTAGTGACTTTGGTATTTTAATATCTATTTTGGTCTTGCAGTATTTCATAGCTTCTTCGATGGTGAATTGTTTTATTTACATCTCGGTCATCGTTTTCAGATTCTCTCAAAATAAACCGATCTTAGCAAAGCTCCTTGATAAACAAACAATGCCGGCTTCAGTTGAATGTGGAATAGTAGCCTGTACTATCAAAATATAAACAACCCTCAGAGAGAAATGAAAATTACAAGACGTGAAGACTATTTTCGGTTTTAAAAAAGCATCTCTTTCAAGATGCATTACAATTACACTAAGCATTCTCGATACAAATACGTAGATGACAAAAGAACTGTATTGCAATCTGTAAATTTAAAATATGTATATGTACAAATTTAATAATTATTAAATAATTCTGACCGGTTGCGGAGGGCACCGCGACCTTAAAGATCTATTGTACCACAAAGTCAGTTTAGGGAACCAGAAGAGGCTCAATGGACTCAAAAGGATTCACCCGAACCTTTCCTAGCTAGTTAATCAGTTTTTTCATTTCCATCAATACCCTCATGCGTCATGCCCGTACACCCACCAAAGTTTGACTTTGTCTATGGGACAGTGGACGTCCAATATAATGAATTATATAATGCACAGCCTTTCGTTAAATCCCGAAACCCGAACTGTAGCGCCACCTAAAAAAGGAAAGAATCGCATGCAACAATAAGAAGAGGGACTTACTATTATCCAAGCTTGGATACAGCATACGATTGGCGCTGTTACTTTTGCTGTAGAATTGAATCCGCCCGACGAATAGCTTTTCAGGAGATGATCGCTCTTGTCAATTTTTCGTAGAGATTGGAACTTTCTGCTGAGTTATCGATTTGCTTGGAATTTTTATAGACAATTCTTCACTCTATGGAAGAGAACAACATCCTTGTCAACAGGCACATTTTCATCGTTTATTTTTAACTAGCTGACCCGCCCGGCTTCGCCCCTGCATTAAAAAAGCCGCGTCACTCTCGTAGCACATCTACATATGTATACTATTATAGATGAGTCGGCGAACTTTGTTCCGCCTAAAATTGATTAAATTATAATGGCCCTTCGAAAGTCGAGCCACTCTATTAAAAGAATGAAGCTCTTTTGGGATTACATTACGCCATCGGTAAAAGCAACCGATGGAAATTCAAGCAGTTGCGTTAATTAAGGTTGTTGCAATAACCGAGTCACAAAAAAAGTTGATCCTCGTATTAGAATTTAACGGGAAAACCAGATTTAACTGATGCACTGTTATTCAATTCGTTTAAAAGCTTGGGAGCTTTTTTTCACAATAATCGATGATTTCTAAAATAAAACTAAGCAATTACATATGTACCGACGCGACGGCGAGAAAATTAGATGAACACTGGTAAATTAAAACGCAAATACAGTACACCTACGATCTATGTACGAGTGTAAAAAATCCTGAGAGAAGTAACTGTAAAGTAACTGCCCAGTTACAGTTAAACCAAATACCAAAAAATAGAAGCAAAGATAAAACGAAATAAGAGATAATGGATGGAAAGTTGTGTTTACTGAGTCACATTTTTTTGAAAAGTTGCAATTGCTGAGTCACTAATGGTAAAAATTTGGGTGTTACTTAAACCGAGGTATTGTGTTTATCGAGGTTTGCTTTTACGGAGGGCGTACTGTAAATCGAATTCAATGCATTTTATTTACACGGAAAATGGATTTCACACATTTGAGGACACTGCAACGCTTTGTTATAAACAACATTGTTTGTGGAATGGAACAATGGGAATGGAATGGAATGGAATGGAACATTGGATATATGGGAAGGTTCATCCGACGACATTACCTTAAAGGTGTTGCGTATCACCGCGTTCTTGGATAACAGCAGCTCCATGTTATCCATTCGCAAACGGGCTTGTTCATTGTGATGTACAAGCTGTTCATTCGCACGTAGATTAGCCACCCGTCTCATATATTTATTGCGAGCTTCAATGTTTGATCGTCTTATCGGTGGCATTATTACACTTAACCGTCAACCAACTGCATTAAGCACAAATTGGTTGTTGACGAAATACCTTATTAAAAATCGTTATCCACAAAATTAATGGATATTCTAAATAACCAAATCGCAGGAAAACAGTGAATGAATAAAGGTAATTTGTACTGATGCAATTCCAGATTCAATGTGCCGATAACCTTAGTTATGGAAATCACAATGTTCTGAAAAAAATTCAACACCAATCCATTAAATTTCACTTGGTCACTGCGCAAATACTTTTATTCACTTCGTTGATTATAGAACAAAATACTTTCGTCGATTTAAAATTGAAAAACTGCAATCACCCTTATTTAGAGATTTGATTGAATATGTAGTTCGAAAATTAAAATTTGAAAACGTATACAAAATAATAGTTATTTCGAAGGAATAGAATCTCAAAATAGTAATGCATTTTCCAAATTTGGAGCTCTGGCAATTATTTTCACTGTCGAAATGAAAAAAAATGATTTTCCGGGAAAATTTTCCAAATTTTGAACTTTTGCGACCATTTGAACTATAATATTACGATCAAAATTAATCCAACAAAAAAATTCCTATGCAAATCGGATGATGTTCAGCGTTATGAGTTATTTTTATGTATACAGAAGAAGAAGATTCCATACAAACATATATTAATTTCTCTCTGTAAATGAAATTAACGTTTTCAAAGAAATTATTTTATTGCAATCACAAAAACCAACGAAATTATCTACTTTTCCCGCCCTTCCGTTGGGCTATCGCATAAACATTCATAATATGAACATACATATGTATGCACATACGAATACGCGGTTACAAAATCCCATTCAAAACAATTTAAAGCTTGCTGTAGCACTATGAACATCACACAGCCATGGTATAGTCGCTATTCCCCTTCCATATGCCCCTTTAAACTTGAAAAAACCGATGAGCTAGCCTAGCACAATAATAACGAAAACCCGTCTTCCAAGAGTACTTAGTTTAAGGCCGAAAGGCAATAGTTTGTAAAAATAGGGTTAAGCCTAGAGTGCCCCCTAAGGGCCAGTAAGCTAGATTTAGTCAGTTTTGTTAGTTGTTAAATTAGATTTAAGCATTTTTGTCTAGTATGTAAAGAAGGATGTTTTATATCTCAAATGAATCAGGGACAAATTTACCAATTTCACCTATTTTTAGGGTTCCGTACCCATATGGTAATACGGAACCATTATAAGTTCGCTCTAACTCAAAAATGTCTGTCACGATAAAAACATCAAGAAACGTTCTTCCTAGAAACTTGAAATTTGGCACACTTATATATTACGGTGGTCCACATACATGGACAACATATTACTCAAAAATGTTGTGAAACAACTATACAGGGTGGGTAAAATATAATCTAAAAAAAAAATAATTTCTGAAAAATATATCATGTGGGACATCATTAGAAAGGGCTCGAAACAAAGATTCCAAAAACTTTGGGAGTTATTGCCAAAACTGTGTGAAAAATATCATAAAAAAAGCGGTTTTCTCGGAAACTACTGAAGTCAGAAATATGAAAAAATCACAGTTGGTAGATAATTAACTATATTTTTAAAAATAACTAAGCGAATCTCGTAAGTTGTATAGTTTTTGAGAAATTCACATCGAAAAATTTAATTTTATGTCGAAAAATTTTTTGATTTACATTAATTCAATATTTGAACTTGATCTAAAAGGTACACCAACTGCTTTTGCCGATGACATTGGTTTAACTTATGGTTTAAACTCTCCTTTAGATCTTGTTTCGGATATAAATTGGGATTTAAACTTATTAAGGCATTGGTTTGATGAGCATAAGTTAGTTATAAGTTGGAAAACTTAACTTATGTAATTTAACTTATCTTCCTCCAAGAAACCTAGACCAAATATTTATTACCACTCCCCGGATTTCAATTATCTAGATGTAAATGTACAAGTTCTCTTGACCCCTCTTATTGTAGTACTGAAAATTGGAGTGATAAATGTTTCTTGATTGATATTGTGGATGAATTTGTGTACCTGGGACTCATTCTGGATTCCAATATGAGATTTTCTTTTCACGTAAATGCTTTAAAGAAGTATTTCCGTTCCACGCTTAGGCATTTTCTCTATCTACGTAATCTATGTTCTCCAAAGCTTTTAACTAGTATTTATTATGGACTTTTTCACTCTAAGCTTCAGTATGGAATAAATTGCTGGGGAGTTGGATATCAAAACAAGATGCAACCTTTGTTAGTCCTACAGAAGTATTTTATACGTAAAATTTGTCGTAAACCTAGTAGACACCCTAGCTTCTCATTGTTCTGTGAATTGAAAATTCTTCCTGTTCGTCACTTGTATTGCTTCAAGGTACTAAAAACATTTTTTATGAGGTTTGGTAACCGTAATTTTCGTATAGTCTCTAGTCATAACCTACGTGGAAACTCTTCAAACATTGTGAATATACCTAATTTTCGTACCACTGCTTACTGTAATTTTTATTCTGTTTTCTGTTTTCGTTTATTTAATTTACTCCCAGAACATATCAGATCCGCTCAAACAATCGTTATTTTCTTAAAGCGCGTAAAAAATTGGTTACTTCTTTGCGACTATGTTAGATTGAACTCTCTCACTTCAAATATTCTGATCTAGTAATTAGGTTTATTTTTTTTTTTTATTTTTTTTTTTCTTGTAGTATTCTTAAGTCGAATCACATCTTGTTCATCTTAATTTATCAGTTTTCTTTGCGTTAGCATATTCTCCTTTCTCTTTAAATTGTATTTTTATTTTTGTTTTATTATTTTTGTAAGTACCCCACTATGTTCTATATTATTGTTTCTGTCTAAAGAAGTGACATTCAACTCATTTTAACTTTAATTTGTATAAAATACAGAATGTCGCCATAATTCTCTTTTAATTGCTTACTTAAACATACTTAAATTATCTATTTGTTACTATATACGAAGCACA